>CM034534.1:21854909-22485780 GCA_020002185.1 Paraescarpia echinospica | reverse complement strand
CACACACACAGAGACACACACAAACTTATGAACACACAGACACACACACACATATACATACACTGACACACACACACACACACACACACACACACACACACACACACACACACACACACACACACACACACACACACACACACACACACACACACACACAGAAACACACACACACAAACGAACACACAGACACACACACCATACACACTCCACACACATACACACACACACACAACACACAAAACACTCATAAAACACACACAACACACACAACACACATAATACACACAATACACATAACAAACACACCATACACACACCACGCACACACACACACCTACACACACATACACACACACACACACACACACACAGATGCACACACAAAGACACACCCACGCACACACCATAAACCCACACACATACACACGAACACACACATTCGCGCGCGAACCCGCGCACGCACAAACACACACACACATACACTGCCTCCCTCACACACCCCACACACACAAACGCAAACACACACAGACGCACACACCCACCTTCACACACTCTCGCACACACAAAGAAACATACTCACACAGTCACACAAACACACAAACACCGCACACACACACACAAACACACGCAGATGCATACATACACACCACAAACACAATCGCACGCACGCAAGCACACACATACACACTCCGTTGCACATGCGCACACTACACACACACAGGCGCACACACAAACACACACACGCACACACATACACACAAATATATATATACATAGACACACACACACACACGCACACACATTCACAAACATACACACACACAGACACACAAACAGTGACTCCATTTTCTAAGTGCTTCGCCGTGTGACGCAATACTGAAATACACCGTCGGTGTAAACCCGCCCAGCAGGTTCTTATTAGTACAGCGGTTAAACAACCGAACTTAATGGATGCGTTATATTAATAGTCACGAGAACAAATCGTTCAAATGTAATCGGTGAAATGTAGTCTGGTTGTTTTCTTACTTCAAGCTGTCATTTAGTTAGGTTAGTTCTTAGCTTTAGATTGTTTTCTTGTTCACACTCCAGCTCGTATACATTATGTTGTCTTAACTAGATATGTCAAAGTCGTAGATGTGATAGATACTGACATACTGATTGTGGGCAATGTATTATGGAAAAAGGTCCTTACAATGCACAATATCACACACACACACACAGACACACACAAACATATCAACACACAGACACACACTCATATACATACACTGACACACACACACACACACACACAAACACACACACACACACACACACACACACACACACACACACACACACACACACACACCACACACACCACACACACACCACACAAAACTACATACACACAATAGACACCACACAACACCTACACACACACACAAAACACTACACACCACACACACCACCTACATACAACACACCACACACCACACACTACACACACACACACACTCGCACACACACACACACACACACACACACACACACACACATACACACACAAACACAGACACAGACACACATACACACAGACAAAAAGACACACAGACACACACACCACACACACACACTCACACAGACACACACACACACACACCACACAAAAACATACTCAGACACTGATACACACATATACAACAAACACACCACACACACCACACACACACCACACAAACCACACACACAACAGACACCACACACACCACACACACCACACACACAACACTACACACCACACACCACATACAACACACCACACACCACACACCACACACACACTCGCAAACACACAGACACACACACAGACACAAACACACACACCACACACACACTAACACATAGAGGCACACTTCCTGACTCACACACACACACACACACACACACACACACACACACACACAAGAACATACACACATTCACACATACATACACACAGACACACAGACACTCAACACAAAACACACTGACACACAGATACACATGCACACAGGCACACAGGCACTCAGACACACTTGCACACAGACACACAGGCACACAGACACACAGACAAACAGACACACAGACAAATATACACACAGACATACAGACACACATAAACATAGAAACACAAACACACACCATACATACACACACCACACTCATACACAGACTGGCGCACGCTCGTAGGCACGCATTTACACACACTCTCCTTCCCTCACACACACACACAAACTCTCACGCACCCACCCAGATACACACATACACACACACACGTCAACGCACACACTCACACACAGACACATATATGCACACACAGACACACACTCTCACGCGCAGACACACACACTCACACACACATACATACACACACCACACACACCACACACACTACATACACGAACACACACACGAACACACACAGACACACACTCAGACACACAGACCCACATACACACACCACATACACACTTACACACACACATACGCACACACTCAGACATACACACACACACACACACACACACACACACACACACACGCACACACGAACAGACACACATTCACACACACATACACACAACACAAAATAACACATACACACTGACACACAGACACACTGACACACAGACACACATACACACAGACACACAGACACACAGACACACAGACACACAGACACACAGACACACAGACACACAGACACACAGACACACAGACACACAGACACACAAACATACAAATACACACCACACATACACACACCACACTCACACACACTGGCGCACGCTCGCAAGCACGCACTTACACACACACACCTTCCTCTCACATACAACACTCACACATATGCACACACAGACACACACACACACACTCTCACGCACACACACATACACACACATACGCCACACACACACACAATCACATATATACAAACACACGTAGACACATACACCACACACACAATCGCAACCACACACACACGCACACGCACACACATACATACACACTCGCACACACACCAACACATACACCCGCAGACACACAGACACACAAACACAAAGACACACAAACACACAGACACACACACACTCACACCACACCACACACACACAGACACTCACACACTAATACACAAACACACACAAAAAAACGAACAGACACACATTCACACACACAGACACACACACAGACTCAAATCACACAACACACAGACACACAGAAAAACAGACACAGACACACAGACACACAGACACACAGACACACAGACACACAGCCACAAACACACAAACACACATACACTCAGACACACAGACTCGCAGACACGCAGACACACAAACACACAAACACACACACACACTCTCACGCACACACACACACACACACACACACACACACACACACACACACACACACACACACACACACACACACACACACACACACACACACACTCACACACACACTCACACTCACACACACACACACACACACACACACACACACACACACACACACACACACACACACACACACACACACACACACACAATCACACACACACACACACACACACACACACACACACACACACACACACACACACACACACACACACACACACACACACACACACACACACACACACACACACACACACACACACACACACACACACACACACACACACACACACATCACACACACACACACACACACACACACACACACACACACACACACACACACACACACACACACACACACACACACACACACACACACACACACACACCAAACACACACACACACACACACACACACACACACACACACACACACACACACACACACACACACACACACACACACACACACACACACACACACACACACACACACACACACACACACACACACACTCATACCATACACACTCCCATTGTCTACGTGCGTTGCCATGATAAGCAATACTGTAAGATACCGTCGCTGTAAACCCGTCATGTAGGTACTTAATAGTACAGCGCGTAAACAAGCGAATATCATTGATGCATTATATTAACATTCACGAGATGAAATCGATAAAATATAATCGGTAAAATGTAGTCTGGTTGTTGTCTTACTTCATGTTTACATTTAGTTAGGTTAGTTCTTGTTTTCACATTATTCAAAATTATAATTAACTATTAGCTTTAGCATGTTTTGTCGTTCACGCGGAAGCTCAAACAATCAAACGCACGCACGTACATATCAATATATGCAATCTAACACATACGTATAAATTGCGTTGTCTTAATTACCTTTAGTTAACACTAATTACCCCTAGTTACCCATAACTATCTTTAATTACCTATCATACTTTCATAACTCTACATGGCCTACTTAGTTAAACTAAATGTGGGTAATACAGTTATTACGTACGTATATCAATATATACATTATATCATAGCTTGATGTCATGGGTTTTTACAAGGTATTTGTTTAATTACACGATGAACTTGTGTATGTGGTGGCTACCGGCACCCCCCCGTTGCTTATTACAAATTACGAACTATGTAACTAGTACCCTTGATAAACATAAAATCTGCAATTCGTGATATGTGCACACCAAGACGTGGTTGCTATTAACCACCACATGTGGCAGTGGTGAGGTTGGCACGAAAACACGAGAGAGTGGTGTAAATGAGAGTGAAAGCGAGAGCGAGAGCGAGAGCAAGAAAGAGTGAGAGAAAGAGATAGAAGGGGAGAGAGAGAGAGAGAGAGAGAGAGAGAGAGAGAGAGAGAGAGAGAGAGAGAGAGAGAGAGAGAGGGAGGGAGGGAGGAATGTAGGCCTATCTCTACAACAAAATGAAGATCGGCCAGTCTGAGATGTACTCTTGTGAAACCGGCCCGAAGAGCACTTACTCCAGCACTGCCCACCACAGAATGGCCGTAGGCGGCATGCATGGCCAGAGGACACCCTCCCGAACGATAAGATTGATGGCAGTCTAGAGGCACTGAGAATGACATAATCATTTGCGAGTGGCGACAGGCATTCCTATCTAGTGTGATCGACGAAAAAGAAGGTGATATCAGAAATAATCTGGAGAAAACAATTGTGTTCAATTCTGTTTGTTTTATGATGAACAATCTGTGATCGGTTCCCAAATTGACGACACATTATCCTGTCCTGTATTAATTCCTCGAGGTAAGGATCTCCTTGAAGTTTTCATAATACAAATTGATCCCGGTTTCTCAAGGTTAATTATGTATCCAGGGTATATGTACTTCTCGGAATATTGATTCAGGCTCCATGGAGCTTTTAGGACAGTTCACGATGCTTTCTTTACTGTCAGTGTAAGTTGCCTTCAGTTGCCATGTGATGATGTTTGTGTTTGCGAAATTCTCCATAAAAATCGCGGGAAGGTTTAACCAATGCCTTAATGTAGGGTCAAAACACCATGACTGACGGTTCCATTTTATTGGCCAGAGAAAATAACGTCTGATCCCCATCACTTAAATAACGCGCGGTGGAAGAAATGTTTGTTCTGAATGGGATTCGGTTGTATTTGTCAAAGATGCGCTTATAGGGTGTACTGACCCGTGACAGCTATATCAAAGTTCCATTTCAGAAAAAATGGCGTATATATTCCATAATACGTGTTGTTTCTAGTCAATTACATATCGTCCTTTAAGGACACATCTGTCTGTGAGATTCCTTCAGGAAACATTCAATGATACTGAACAGAAAATGACATCCTTCTATTTCAGTTTTATGATTAATAAAAATGATCAATTAAAATGAAATAGTATGTGCATCCCAGGTGCCGCTGTGCGTGGCATCGCTTGTAGTGGTGTTGGAGTTAAATCCTGAAAGCACACATTAAAACACACTTCTAGATTCGACTATTATTAATTTCAAGCAGATGAAATATGTATGTAAATGTATTCCAGTAGAAATTTCAAATCAATGAACATCTTACATCATCCCGAGGACTACGTTACAGTAATTAGATCAAACGAAGACAATGTTTGGTAATTATGTAAACAAAGACTTGGCTTCAATACAGTTCGATTGATAATATCCAATAAGTTCGTTTCACATGCATTCCTTTTTAACTGGAACGTTCCATGAGTATACAGGTACAGGTGTTATAACAACACCAACATGAAGCTATTTAATACAATTATTTGCATGTCAATCACATCAAACGTAATTAGTTACTCTGAACAATATCTGCTCGTATTCTATACAAGTCATAAAATTATATATATATATATATATATATACCTTCGTAACACAAAAACAACATACACAAATATATAAACAAATGTGTGTGTGTGTGCGTGTGCGTGTGCGTGTGCGTGTGTGTGTATTCCTTCTTATAATCTTATTGTCCATTGGCAACTTGGCACCTTAGAACAGACAGGCACACGTTTTGCTCGCACTAAACTATTTATGAATTCATAAAGGAATTTCGATCGTCCCATTTAATATCTGAAACGTTTAGCATAACACGTACGGCGTATCAGAAGGTCTAACCGCAAGTGCAGAGGTCGAAGTCGCACCTTGGATTCACACCCTTGCAATAGAAAATACGGCATCCACTGTCCTTGTAACACCTGAGAGAACAGATTAGTTGGTTTTATTTCATAGGCGCGAGAACGTGGGGGGGGGGGGGCAAAGGGGCCGAGGAATATTTCAGGGAGGCAAAAGTTCCCTCTCTCAATAAAATAAGTCTCAAGTAAGTTGACTGCGACTCCCACATCATCTTACCTTCCCAACATTGTTTAAAATATCTTACTTGATGCTAAATAGTATGGATAATTACTCGACATGCCTACGCCATGCTCGCGTGAACTACACTGTAATACCGGACATGAATAAAATAGGTTTACATTCATATATATTGTTCAAATAGAAACATCCGTCAACTAATCATCCAATATATTGGACTCAACTTACGCTTTGGTTTTGTATCCATTCCTTGTGTTCGTACACCCGTCGCACTGCTAAATAAGCATATCAATAACGTTGCTATTTCATCAGTTTTCAAATGTTGTTACTATAAGCAGCAGTGCAGATGTCTCAATGAGGTCTTATCTCGTAGGTGTTATAGTGGTGGTGAAGATAAGAATGGCGAAGACGAAGACGGCGGGACGACGAACACGGCGACGAAAATGATGATGAGGATAATAAACAAATGCGATCTGTGACACATGTTTGGGGTATTCACAGTGAAAGTGTACAATCATGCAAAGGCCACAACAGAGGCGATACTAACGTTTCACGTTAAGCATAATTAATTATTATGTTGTGCTGTAGTTGGAGGGATATGGTAACACGTGGAGGATTGTCTAGATTGTTTGACAAGCCTTCCGTTCCTAAAGTGATCTGAGTTTGGTTTGAGGGGCAACCTTTGGTTCTCCTCCTGACAATTGCGTGTGTTCTTTGGCAAACTTCAAAGAATCGCATTTAAATATTCTTTCATGCGCCATGGAAAAAGTAAGTGAAGGTAAGTTCTTATATAGCGCAGTATCCAGTCCTCAGGACTGCTCAATGCATTTTATACTCCCTGGTAGACCTGTTTAATCGAACACCATCTTAACTTCTCTGGGAAGTATTCAGCCACGCTGCAGTTAATGCACGACGATTATTCGTACACAAATATCCACACCTCTCTATAGCCAGGAACTCGTTCATACAGAGGAGTGAACTGGAGCAACACAGACTAAATGAACTTGTCCAAGGTTCGACACCGCAGCACATGATTCGAACCCGGGTTCTCTCGGTCGAGAGTCCGAAGCTCTATCCACTGCGCCTCTGCGCTACGTGGAGAAGAAAACCATCTGCAGTGAACAAACTTTTTGTACGACATAAGCGTAAAAGGTTTCAACGATATGCTTGTGGCACTCTATTGTCATTGAGCTTCACAAATGAAAACCACGTATATAGTTTCTTCACAATTGATGTATCCAATACGTCGCGGTTTGCTTGCGGCACTCTCGGAATTTTGAGCGTGACCTCCGTGAAGCTTCGCCTTTGCGAACAATGTTGATAACGGCTATATACGTGAATTGCATTACTATTGTTGCATGACATCTCAGAAATAAAACATTCTGGTTTGTGTCATAAAAACACATACGTGACCAGAATTTCAAGAAAATATACGATGAAATGTCTGAACCCACCACGTGTTTTCTGATGACTTGAAGGAGATGTTGCTAGGCAGTATGTCACGTGATGGATAGATTGATGTATCCAGTACCTCACAATCAAAATTTTGCGCGTGACCTCCGTCAAGCTTTGGCTTTGCAAACAATGCTGATAACGATAATATATGTATATATATATATATATATATATATGTGTGTGTGTATATATATATATGTGTATATATATATATATATATTGTTATTACAATAAAAAAATACGCGGACTCTCGACTGAGAGAACTGCGGTGTTGAACCTTGAGCAAGTCCGTTCACACTCCGTTGTTCCAGTTCACTAGCGGTATGAATGAATACCTGCCTATAGACAGTGGTGGATATTTGTGTGCGAATAGTCTTCTCGCATTAATAGCAGCGTGGCTGGATGCTTCCCAGGGTCGAGATAGTGACTGATGGAACAGGCCTGCCAGGGACAAAAAGCGTAAAGCGCTTTGATGACTGAATACTGCTCTATGTAAGAAGTTATTTTGACTTTTTTATTTTACTTTTTTAAGTGTAGCATGTAGTCCATCCACGTCATTTGCTTCCTAAGAATGACGTGATTCCAAAGAGGTGTCCTATTAATCTTCCTGTTTACTTGCAAAGTAAACTAGTAATATTCTAGTAAGTTTGTTTCCATGGGCCGTCACATCACCAAACAAACCTCATGATTAATAACGACCAGGTTAACTGAAACGCACTTATTGTACACTGGGCCCGTTTCAACGTTGAAGTTGTGATATGACATATACAAACATATCTTAATGATACACAGCGGGAAATATGGCAAGTGTTTGTCACAAAAGTATAGCAACGACACAGTTACAGTATTGTTGCATTACCTTTACGAGTAACGCACACAGCAACATCATCATCAACAGCTTACGTCCTTTTGTCATCTTGTCAAATACAATGACTAATATTCCTGCAACAAAAACACACTTTATTTTCTCTACGATATGTTACGTTACTGAACATAATGCTTAATAAAATAACAGACAGTCGACATTATAATTACGGTTATTCGATTTGTTAAATAACGATGAGAGCAGACAGTTGAATCGAGTGGAAAGAAAAAAGCATCAACTATGCAGGAAGTGGAAAACCCCAGCTGGTGTGGGAGCATGGCGTGAAGAGGAATTTGGGAGAAATAGAGAGAAGGACCTAATGTTATGTGCAAGATAACGTTTGTTCAAAGCTACACATTCTGCCGGCGACCAAAAATAACAATTTCACCGTTTAGGAAGAATGTCAAAATAACATAATTGAAAACCCATACCGAGCGCCAACATACTTACGAAAGCTTACGAAAACAATCTATAAAACACATACCTATGTACCGATGACCCCAATGACCGTTTGCTTGATTTAATCGATAGTGTCAGATGTGCGCAACAGATTCCAGAAATGCGCGCAGAACAGTACGTCATAGATATGAATTGGATATGGTCGCTAGGTGGCGTAAACGGTGACATTTTTGTTTTTGGTCGTGAAATGAGTGAGGCTGGGATAAGTAAATTTCCAAATATATGCAAATTAGTGGAAGTATGTGAAGTGGCTCATAAAGTTATGCTTCTCCTTGGACAACACCTTTTAGCAGTTTATTTACATGATGTTAAGTTAATTAGTGATACGTTACTTTTGTTTTGGGTGCTTGCTATGAAACTGAACAATGTGAAATTATATATGCATACAATATCTTTAAAATATATGTTTACTATAATGTGCTTTAAAACGGTGAAACGAGCTAATATTGGTAAAACTGACATTCAACGAGTTCCACAGTTTGGTTCCGTAGACATTTAGCGTCATACTTCTGGTGGTTGATGCACGGGTTCGTGAACATTTATTTTGTGTTCGTCTGCAGTGCTTGTTGACATGTTTAAGTCGGTTTGTAGATAAACAGTAAAAACTGCCACCACCCACCGATGCCTTCTTAGATCACTTGTGCATTGCTTAGTTTAGTCTTCATGTGCATAGTGATATCCCTCGTGTTGTTCCCCATTGAGGGCAGGGAACCTTGGTCTTATATCATGGTTGGCGCTTGCTGGTAGAACTCTCCGTACCCTTCGGCCCAGCTTGCCATGGATCCACCAGGTAAAATGTCTGTATGCAGCCCACCAAAGGGACCTGAAATAAATTAGGCTCAAATAAACATCTGACATTGTAAATAAGCGACATATTATGGTTCTATAATGACATTGTTCCTTTACTGTTTATTAAACATGTGTTCATCTGGAATGAAGCAAACATTGATAGATTTTTCACTACAGAAAAAATTATAATGATTCACAAGCCACGAATTGTATCTACAAGTTATGATAACTTTATATACATATATATATATATATATATATATAAATCTTTGTATTGCTAGTGCTACTTTGATGTTGTATTATGTTTATTATTAATACATTTATCGTAGCGATTACTGCGAATGTGACGAGTGTCGACGAAGATACTACAAAAGGGAATTAATTCCTGTTTATTTGTTATCGTAGCTCTGCCTCTGGTCAATTTTGGAACTTGATTCATGGAACCATTCAGCTACATTTCTTTAAAAAAAGTTATGGTACAGCCTTGGGAAGTTGGGTGGTATTCGCATAAAACGTGACAATGGACCGACAAACACTGAGTCCAGTGGAATTGAGAGTGAGATGTGACTTTAGAAATCTAAAGCCAACTAACTTATAAGACAAGTAACGTGTCCCCGAGCTGGGGTGACCCGGCCCGAGCAATCATCTCTCGTAGTTCATACGCATCCCGGATGTAAGCCTTCGGCTGACCAGTTATTTTAACAATAAACTAGACAATTTAATAACTACTTTCACCAACAGGTTCGGCGTGCTGTCGAGTCGCAACCGCTTCCTGTCAGCAGACATTATCTTGTCCTAGAACTAGCAGATCGCTACGACACTTACACAGACGATAGCGACAACAGTCAATCTCGTCTCGGCAAGCTACTCGCCTCACCATTTCCACTGCCCGTGGGCATAGACGCGAGAACAGGGGGGAGGGCAAGGGGCAGCTGTCACCCAGGAATTTATATGGGGGGCATACATATGGTTCTACCCCCCTATTAAATGTGAGCATGAATGTTTGCTTTTGTGGCGAGCGTTAATGGCGAGTGGAAATGTAAATTTAACGAGACGATTAATGTGTATTTTTATTGACTGTAAAAGGTGTGTGCAATTGGAGGGAAGACATATTGCTTTGTGCCCCCCAGTAATGGGCGGCGTGGTAGCGAAAACTATTTCGAAAGCATTCCCCCCGTCTTCGAATGTCATCATTTCAGCGGAGACAGGGGAGAGAATTTGGAGAAGGTAAATTGACCGCAGTGGCGCGATGTAAAAACATTATTTATTATTACTAGCACTGCCCCGTGTTTGTTCGGATGTCATGAGTTCACAGCCGAGAAGCTGAAGTTACAGCGGCGCAGTGACGAAAAATTTCCAACTCGCCTACCTCGTAACACAGGCCCTTGTCTTTGTGGTTGAAACCGGTAACCAGCTACTTCTGAATCCTTTTGGTTTTCGTCATCAGAAGAAGAATCCGAAAATCCGTACCGACATGCCATCTAATCTACACACAGTCACACGTGCATAGCCTCGATTACACAGCCGCCGTTAGGTGGCAGCACTTGTTCGCTTCTCATTATGACCCTGACAATGTTACCGGTAGGTGGCGTTACCCAAGATTCGGGTAGAGACGATGATTGGCTCTCAGGTCATCTATGAAATAACATGAAATAACAAATTAAACAAGGATATACTTTTATCAGATAATACTATACTATAACAACTATTCAACATTGACCTTATATTGAAACATGTCACACAAAAATTAAACCTGTATTAAACTTGTTGTTTTTTCGTAGATTAGTGCCTTTTAATCACATGCATATTCATTAGGTGGCAGCTCTTGTGGCGTTCTTTGCTTATGCTTGAGCAGAAACAAAAATTTAAGTGTATAATAAATATATAAATATCAAACAAGGACAAATTTTGCAAAACAAAGTGCGATCGATGTCGCACGCAACGGTCGGACTGCTAAGTAATATATGTTGTCGCCAAAGTACAACCAAAACGTGCAGATCTTGGTGGCTAAGTCGGTAGCGTGTTGAGCAACTATTTTTAGGGTCCTCGGTTCGAAATCCGTAGAGTACTCGAAACTTTTGTTTGTGTTCATTTAGTTTAAGATTTATTATTATTTTGTATAATACTATTTCGGGCACTATTTCGTAATTTCATTTCGTTATCGAAAACATACATAATATGTAAACATTCTGGGGGGATAGGCGTGCTAACTGGCAGTGAGCAGTCAAAACGCGATTCTGAGCCAGACTATCTTCATGGCGAAGTCACGCAGCCAGTCGAGAGTCGGTTAAGCGTGACTAATGCGTGCTGAGTTTAATTGATAAATTTAGCATATATTGAGGAGGCGAGCGCTGTTACCCGCTACGCGGCGCCACTACCGTACATGCGCTAGTCTCAACCGGTTATACCACGTTTCGGTCGTTTTGTTATTGTGCGTGAGTTCCAAACGGTGATCTAAGAGTGTTTCGATAAGAACTTGGAAAGCGAGGGGCGAAACGATCAGGCCGCAAAAAGGAGTTGATTGGACGATAATTTGCACGCGGAACGATTATAGAATAACTTGAAGTTATTTATGCAGACATATCCAGACAACGGCGCCTGAACACTGAATTTAGAATTATCCATTACAGATGACCTCTTCAGTAGTAACGAGTTCGGTTAAAGCCCCTGAATCCGATATCCAGTTGGTCAGTTCATTTGATATGCCCTGCAAAAATAGTTAGTTTCGCACAAACAAAAGCCGATTTGCGGGAAATTGCCGTAAACGAAGACCGGCTTTCTAGGATTATGTTCACAAAAGACAAACAATTCCTTAGAATTGAATTATCCTGTTTTTTTACTTGGTACACTAAAAACTTTAATAGCAACATCGGACAAAATCAAATCGTACATAATAATCACAATAGACTTTCCGCATTTGCGACTGTGTGATATTCTTCGCTGTTAAATCTGCTGTGCCATACCGGAGAAAGACCAATGGGATATCGGATTCAGGGGCTTTAATTTGGTATGCAGAACAGAGTTCTAAAAGGCAAAAGGGTCAATCAAGTCAAGTCAATAGCCCGGGTTTATTTACGTGAGGTTACACAATTGCTATTGACTCTGATTGAGCCCCAGTGGCATGGCTGAATAGATCTCAATAGCGCATTTAGTGAATACACACCCATTGAGCAAATTATCTTGGCAAATCAGGCGTGCAGTTTTTGTTAAGTAGGTGTGAACGTGTGCCGAGTGTGTAATCAAGCCATAGTTGAGAATAGACACGTGCCCAATCACCGGAATGCTCATACTTGCAAACAAGTATAATAATAATAACATATTTGCTTGTGTTGTTTGCTCTAAGCTCTGAAATTAACATGTTCGTGTGCGCTGCCTTGACTTGTGTTAATGTATACATTTAGGTAACTTACAACATATCATTATTTTTAATATCCTATAAAATAGTTACTGTAAATAATTGCATGGTGTCTATAATTTCTACATGTGTTGATATAGTGTAGTTGTGCCACTGGATCCTCCGAGTGTTAATGTTTTTCTTTACGATTATAGTACTACTAGTATAATTTACACTGCGTATAGTTTACAGATTGAAGGCATATGACCGGAACAACAATTTTGGTTGTACCGCCAGTGATCTCAAACATGATGATGACCGGCACATGTCCGTACCCCTTGCAACCAACTATACGTATGTGACAGGGAACACTCTTCTACCGCCCATACCTTCTCATACAATTGACCATTGTCGCCATCCATTACGAACCAGTCTCAACAGAAATGCAGGAGAGCTTTATGTTGTCAGGTAGTCGAGACATTGTGTTTAAAACAAAATATGTAGATAATAATTATGTTCAATGACTGTTGATAAAGTATTACTCTTTATTTGCATGCGCGTGCACACACACACACTTTATAAAACTGGGACAGTGAAATGCTTGATGGCTCATGTTGTTGTATGCTTTACGATTAAATACATTAATTGAAACTTTAATACTATTATGAATGCTTAGTGTTGCGATTGATTTTACCAGATAACATTGTGCCTAGTAGTTTACTACTAAAAACAGTTTCTACATTTCAGTTGCTACAATATCGTCTAGGGCTGTCTGTTCTATGCATGTGAATAAGTGTACACTGAACATTTAAGCTGATAAATAATCTTTCAGGTTTATCCGTTTCATGCGCTTTTACAAGAAGGATGAGACATTCTTGAGAACACGGTGCCGTGCCAAGATGCGCCGTACTACAAAGTATGACATGGACCTGAGCCTGGACAAGCATGGCAACATACTTGAGACAAAGTGTGAATGTGCTGCCGGCATGGGTCCGTATGCACACTACAAGCACACCCTTGCTGCTTTCTTGCCCATGCTAGACTATGCGTCTGGTAAAGGCATGGCAAGAGAGTTAACATGCACAGAGACTGTGCAGTCTTTCCACAGTCCACGCCGCCTGCACCACGGGTCATCTGTCAAGGTAGAACACTTAGACATATCCATGAACAACAGGAATATCATCTTTAATGTAATACCACAGGCACACCGGGTGGACGGCAAAACAACATGCACGCGGGTATTCGAATGCCACTGTCAATTTTGCAGCTTCATCAACTGTGTACCCGGCCCTGATGCATATCACGACTCCTGCAAACATGCATGCATTTAACAACGACCATGAGTACTGCACATTTACACAATCAGAACATTACATAAAAGTTGACACTCTCACAAACATTTCACAGGAATAGGCCACACAAATCGAGCAAGACACCGGAGGGCAGGCGGTTGTAGGTTTGTGGCATACAGAGCACACGAAATGCATGACTGCCTTACGCTTTGGCAGAATATGTAAGATGACCGAGAGAACTGACGCAGACAAATTTGCCCGGAGCCTACAACAGTTGAAAAGCATTTCAGCAGCACCGTTTTAGCACGGGAGGAAGTATGAAAGCACTGCAGTAAAAGCTTATTGTGAAAAGACAGGCTGTGGTGTAACAGCCTGTGGTCTGGTCGTTTTTTCAGAACGACTTTATCGGCCTGGTCTCCACATAACATTGTAGGTGATACTACAATAATAGAGGTGAAATGCCCTTATACCTCCACGGACAAACCTATCACACATGTAACAGTGCCACATTTAGGACTTTCTCAAAATGGGAAACCTTTCCTGAACAGAAATCATGCTTATGCGTATTAGGTGCAAGGCAACATGCATATTACCAGAAAAACCCAATGCCATCTGGTGATTTTCACACTGGTAGACCTTGTATTTGTTAATGTACCGTATGATGGCACTCTTGTAAAAGGCATGTTAACAATTTTAGAATAATTATTCCATGACCACTAGCGAAAGGGGTATCTGAACAAGCATTTTTACTTGCAATTACACACTGCAGGGTGAATTGTGGAATTGCTCAGAGTGGAATTGGTATTTCTTACTTGAATGAAATAAAGCCCAAGTGAGCTAATCTAACTCTAATCTAATGATTGTACTTGTATGACTCCTCTCGCGTCGCTACTCAACCACCATGGCATGGCTTACCATCTATATGCAGATGACATCAAATTTTTACAAGAATTTTGCCTGAGCGATAATATTTCACCTGACATTGCCATCAGGAAAATAGAACTCTGTGTCGGCAGTATCCGTCAATGGATGAAAACCAACATGCTAAAACTCAATGATGACAGATCATCATCGTCCAACCGAAATCAGCAACCGAAAATGTTCTTCCTGACGGTGTAACTATCGGAAACGTGCGCGTGTTACCCAACACACACGCCAGAAACTTGGGGGTGACCTTTGATTCTAATATGTCCCTTGAGCGACACATAACTAACATTTGCAGAAATGCGTATTACCACCTCCATAGTATTGGACGCATTCGACGATACTTAGACAAAGAACACACACAACAACTAGTGCATGCGCTAGTCATTTCGCGAATTGACTGCTGCAATAGTCTTCTACGCTGTCTACGCTCCTCCGATAGCTACTCCTTAAACAACCCACTACCCGAACTAAAATCGGCGAACGAACATCCTCTTGTGCAGTTCCAAGAGCATGGAATCAACTACCACTCACATTGCGCCAGTGTCAATCAGTTTAAAATGGCACTGAAGCCGCATCTTTTCACAAATTAGTTTAACCTTCGATGATCGATGATCATAATTATTTATACCTTTATTTTAATTAATTTAGTATTATAATTAATATATTTTAGTGTTTTAATGGCTTGCATAAGTCTGTTTATTTATATTAAGACAGCATAGTTGATTTTACTTAGTAGTAATGATTGCATAGTATTTTAAAAATATATATCGTAATATGTTATTTATTTATTTATTTGCATTAACCATTGTAAAGCGCCCCAGAACAATTATTTGGGTGGGGCGCAATACAAGAAATAAATTACTATTATTATTATTACTTGCAAGTACATTTAGGCACATTAAACTAATTCTGGCATTGCAATTACTCACCTGTCAAATGGGTATTTGGATTAATTTAGGCAGTCATGTTGCTGTGCTTAATAAAGACACTTGTGACCGGCGGTCTCGTAATGGTGTTCGTTTTATGCAGTTTTGGAAACGATGCACATGATTACCCAACATGAAACAAACAAAACTTATGCGTGAATCCAAGATTGTTTCAACTTCATTCATGGGTGAAGTTAAGATCTTGTAAGTTTTTGCCAGGCAACGTTTTCACGCAATTTTTTTGTCTTTGATGACTGCCTTTGTAGAGAGTTGATTTTTTTCTTAGAAATGTTGGAATGTTTACTTGAATGTTGAATGGGGCGAAAATTACCAGCACATTTAAACTTTTGTCAGATATGATCGAGTCACCTGGATCGCATTTCTGTGGCAAGTCTCCTCCTCCACAAAAATGCAGTCACTGGCAGACCGTCCATACGCAGGTATGACGCATTATGTCAACCCTCCTGTTGTGACGCCTTTCAGAGTGTTTCTGTTTTTGTAGCTACAGTATGTCACTTGCTGTGCAGTGATTTTACTTGGCTTTTTATGGTCACTTCCACACTTTCAACAAGCTGCCGCACCCTGTTGTGAAATAGAACAGGGGGCGGCAGCTTCCTCTTCGACGTAGGTGATGTTGTCATCAATCATTATCTCCTGCCCATCCAGGTTCGGGTCGAATGCGAGCTCTTCTTCTATGGACATGAGAAGTTTCGCTCGTGCTGTCCATTTCTTTGAACAGTCGGCTCTTGTACCCAGTGGAATACTGATGGCACAGCATTTTTTTGTAATGTGCGACGTGTGCGCGGGGTGAAAGTAAGCAGACCACATGTATTTGTGTCAGATATTTTAAATACACATTTGTAGTTTTGCTTGCAAGATTAAATACCGTGTATTTTACTGAGACACCCAAGTATTATATGAAGAACACAATTATAGTTTTATAGTTTTCCGCAGAAAAGAGTAGAGAGGTTATGACATTTACGTCGAAACACGTTTTTGTGTGTTCACTGCCGCATTGTGTTATAAATTGAGCCGACCATTTTTTCAAAGCAAAAGTGTCAAGTATATATATGATGTATACTCAAAAAGCACAATATGCGTGCAGGTGTTGCCGCCGACGAAAACAAGTATTTGTTGGCACCTGGTACAGCCATCGTATATCTCACAGAAATGTTTTTTTCTCGCGGACGTGGAGTTTCTTTTAAATACACAGGTGAATTATTTTGAGTCTTGGACTGTTCCAGGGGGTAGTAACTGCACTATCTGCACTAACTGTTTCAGTGTACATGTGAGTTACTGCTGAAGGCAATAGTAAAAACCAACACAAACAATTACTGGTACCATGTAAATATTTTCCTAACGTTACGGACAAGTCCGTTGGCGCAATGTTTAGAGCATAGGACTCTCAATCGAGGAAGTGTTCAAAGTCTCTTACAACTGTTTTGTATCTTGGACAAGTTCGTTCACGTTTCACTGCACCGGTTCACTCAGCTGTATGAATGAGTACCTGGCTATAGAGAGTGGTGGATATCAGCGTATGAATACTTTTCATGCAGTAATTGCTGCGTGGCTGAATGCTTCCCAGATTAGTGGAGATTGTGTTAGATTGAACAGGTCAGTTAGGCAGTAAAGTGTAAAATGTCTTGGTGAGGCTTAGATATCGTGATATACAAGGCCTCACTCTTACCTTACTTTTATATAAGATAAACATCGATGCTTAACTTAACTGGCAAAACATATAGTACAGTCGGAAGGTATGTCCCCCTTGCACCCAGTGGATTTCTAAATGAAACTTACTCTTTTGCAACCCTGAAGGTGTCTAGTAAACATATTTGGATGTTCACATTTCGAAATAATGTCCGAAGGGATTCGTTTGGATTTTGTCACGCGCGACTGGTAAAATCAAGGCTACCCGTAACTTTTGAACCATTCATCGTACACAGACAAAGTAACCCACTTTTCGTATAACTGTGGCACGAGGAATCGTTTGAGATGCTCGTAAAGATGGTGAGAGAACACGAGAAGCTCACCACCAAGTCCAAGGTTGACCTGGCTCTCCTCGCACCCTGCTAATTCTCCATGTTGTTTCAACTATGGACTAGACAAGTACAAGCGGGCCAACCAGCCTCGTTTCTGGCGACCGAAGCCCTACGATGTTGGACAGGGATGGGTGAAGACTGAGGAGGGTGTAGTGGAGCCAGTGTGGTCGTGTGGACCCATCTTGCCTCCCCCACTCATTGACTTGCTTGAGAAAGCTGCTGAGGAGGAGGAGGGAGAAGAGGAAGATGATCGGCAGTTTGACTGTGATGAGCTGCTTCTTGGCGATGATGATGATTAGTGTGTAGTGTCGAGGGTAAGATTCGGGTAGACAGTTCTTGAGTAGACGTAGATACTGATCGTAGTGGGTAGATTTCGTGTAGTTTCCTTTCTTCTTGGATATACACATACACACATACATACATACATACATACATACATACATACATACATACATACATACATACATAAAACATACATACATATATATATATATATATGTACATGGTGCTTACATACATAAACACTTCTAGTTTCACTACGTTCAACGTGACTGTCAGTACTACGGCTTGATGATCATACCTTGTGAAGCGCCCACTAGCGCACACAACACGAAGAAGGTCAAAGCATGAACCATCGTGGTTGTTCCCTTGCCGAAGTCTCACGTTAATTGAAGAGATATTCTCTTCGACGTGAAGACATCTAGTCATGTCACGCCTTATATAGGGGTTCGGGGCGACATCTTATAAGTACGTATTGAGACATACATCATCATACAATGACGATTGTGGTGTGGGTGATTAAATACCACGCGACATTGACGACACATACCATATTACAAGGTACCATCCAAGATAAGTTGGAAATGGGTAGTGAGACCCAACGTTTTCACTGTTACCACTTGAAATAATCATCAAGGGACCCAAAAGCTTAAAAACAACATGGGTTGGTATAGTTGTGGGGGGTGCACGAGGGGCATATCTGGCCCATGGCCTAAAACGTTTACCAGTTTTTATGTGTGGGATATTTTATTTCCTTTTTATAAACCAGGGCGACCAACTGTCGAAATACACAGATACAGTGGGTATATCGACATTGCCAACGTTTCGAAACGGCAGGAAGTGGATTCGAACGCTGATGCTCTCGGGAACATGATTGACACGTAGCTCTTCTCAGGGGTGGCAAAGGAAACTTTCGCTGTTCATCTCCCTTTTTGGTGAATTGCAGATCCGATTCAAAGACAGAGGTGTAAACCGTCGCAGATAGTCTTACAAAAAACAATTGCTACCATCGACCGCAACAAAATGCATAGAATTGTGTAAACACAGTGATTCATTTGACTACAGTGTATTTAAATGTGTTTTTGTACTCAGTTAGTGTTTGCTTTGGTATATTAGGTGTGAAGCAGTGGAGCGGAACGACCGGTCGAGTAAATGCCAGACGGCACCAACACACTGACCCATACGTACTTTTACAAAGAGGTGACTTATACTCCTTCAGAGTGTTTGCTTTGGTGGAGCAGGCGTGAACCAGTGGGGCGGAACGACCAGTAGCACAAGTGCGAGGCGGTGACAGCGGGAAACAGCCGTATTGATAAAAAAATATGCAGAAAACGCAAGATGTCAGAGGCGACGTTCACAACTTCCAACGAAACGTCAGCCGGTCCATTTGGCTGTTTGCCAGTAGATTTTCACGATCAATGAAACTCTTTGGTTTAGTCATTGACGATACGATTTTCACATTGGGCACATACCCTTTGATATTTCCTGGTGGCTAAACTGGAAGAATCTTAGTTTCTGCCTACCAGCTTTACATCTCGTTGTACTTGCACATACATAATTGTATTTATTATGGCAACTGGTTCTGGTATATCAGAGTTCTATTAATTTTTACATTTATTTATTTTGCAATAATCATAAAATTATTTACATGACTATGTGAACTACGGTATCATTGTTTTATTTTATTTATTAATTTGCTTTGTTTTTTCTTATATGTGTAGGCATTTGGGATGTGTACTATATAGACACATTCATCTGATAATTTATGTAATGTGATTAACAAAACTACATATTTAGGGGATACATTAACTACAAGTTTTTTCACTTCTTGTGTATTCCTTTCAAACCACATTATATACTTACCTATATATGTCAAAACAAAATCACATTGAGGCAATTGCAGACTATACAGTTTGTTTGAATGTTTGTTTGTTTGAATAAAACATATTGAATTGAATGTTCATTCTATATAAATGTGACTTCTTGCGCAGTGATGTAAGGCTACTGCAGCAACCTCTTCAACGAATTGGTATTCCTCTCGATGAAAATGAGTGCGTAGCAGAATGAGGTCTTTTTTCCGGAACTATTACGTTGTTTGATAATTTATCGCCATATAAGGCATATTGTTCTTATACATCCGCGGCCCAGTGGGGATTTTGTTATGTCATATCTGCGTGCCGGAGCACACCGGTTGAGAAGCACTGGTTTAATGCATTAATACACACACCCTAGGGATATTCGAATAACATATAGAATTCAGGGTTGATTACCACTATGGAATGTTGTTTTGATGGGGGTACTGTTGAACATTTTTTGGCGCCGCGCCGCCGGAACTTCAGCTTTATCGCTGTCGACTCGACTGATGACATCGGAAGACGGATTTGCTTTTGAAGATTTGAGATCTTAAAAGACACGGGGACACAGGTTGGGTAAGGAGCATGCATCATACATACAGCAGTTTCGCGGCTGTGTTATGCTATAATGACTGCATAGCTCCCTCTGGTGAAACAAGCTGTCTTGTCAGACACCTTTTCCCAACAGGATGCTACGCGAAGTATCACGGGTTACCATAAATTAACGTATTTTGTCACAGTGCTTTTTTAATTTCAACACATTTTGCTGTTGTTTATGTATCTGGCAAACAATCTGGTAAACAACTAAAAATGTACCGACGTACGTCGTGGCGATGGCGGATATATTTTCAGTGCGTGTGACAAACGCCGATATTTTACGCCAAGCTATCGCGCGTTTTCATTGCTGGATGTAGGACAGGGCAGATGACGCAGTTCTGAGGGGTTTCATAATATAATTTATGGGGGCATCCAAAAAACAACAATTTTGTAGTAATGTGCTTGGGGTCGATACATTTTAGACGTTGACAGTGATTTGCAAAAAGGTGTTGTTTCAAATGGACAAATGTCGTATTTTTCTGGGAAATTACCATTGTTTGGAGGACATAGCTTTTGTGATACGATACCCGGTCAATCATTGTCCAGAGGGATCTATAGTCCTAAATCCTGCTACAGTTATACAATCCGTAAACACCGTTAGTTAGAGTTTAATTTATGTAGTAATATAACGTCTTCACCAAACTCAAATTCCAGTGTTATCCAATGCATGTACATTAATTTCAACAATAATGATTACACAGTCCCAAACCCTGCGCTTCTCGTTGCCAGTTTGTGAGCAGCAACAACGGCAGAGGGGCGGCACTGGCAACGCTTATTTTTGCAACATTGCTTACAAGGTTACGATGAATTCGGTGGTTGTGATGTTAGTCGGCGTATAGGAATCTGGCATGCCTCAATACAATCATTAGGGAAATCACTAGGGCAATTAAATCAATTAAGACAGCTGGACAATTAATGCCCACTCCTTGAGAAAGTAGCCATCCTCAGTCCTCATTGTTTATACAATCAGTAAGACACCGTTATTTACAGTATATGTAGCAATATCACGTCAACGCCAAACTCAAATGTCATTGTTATCCAAATGTATATGAATTTCAACAATAACGATTATAGCGTATGGAATGGCATAGTTTATTTGCAGAAACATTGCAATCGATAAATTCTGAAAAGAAGTTATTATAAGAAACCTCCCAAATTATTAGTCATGAAATGAACACTGCTGCTCACTCCCATGAAACAAGAATGCCGAAAGTTTACTGTAAACTCAAAATTTTACTGTCGATGTTGCCTAAACTTTTTTGGAACGGAAGCTAAACCCATTCCGACCTTCTATTAGTGCAGTCGGAAAGTATGCCCCCCATGCACCCAGTGGATTTCTAAGTGAAACTTACTTTTAGGAGTGATGCTTGCCCTGGGATATTCCCTTTTAAACACCGTGTGGTGTGTGTATATGGCTTGTTCCAACTTTTCCATAACATTTACATATGTACAGTGACTGACAATCATGTGGTTTATTTGAAAAATTCGCATAAAATGTTGTCACTTTTGATCATTTTGAGGTACTTCTTCAGCGAGAATGAAGGGTAGCACACTGACCAAAGTAAGCACTGCTGCTGACGTTTGTTCTACCATACTCAGGCCTCGACATTAACACTGGCCTGCTGGCCCGGCGCCGTTTTGAGGCTGTCAGGCCAGTTCGGGCCCCCAGTTTTCATATTTTACTGGCCCTCGGGGCCACTGGTTTCAATCCGATTGACCATCATATTGTTTCCGGTAACCCGACCCTACCTAAAACAATTGGACAACCCTAAAGCCTAATCTGTTTTATTTGTTATTTAAATCAATGTTTGTTTTGTTACATTTTTGTTATGGTTAAATAAATAACGGCAATTACGTGTATGCACTGCCAAACTCATTTGTATCCGTCCGCGTGATTGGCGAATGGCGGGGGTAATTAATTATTCACCCAATACGCGGTCTTGTTACACCTTGGCTACGGATGGCAGGCAATCTAAACTGTCTGCACAATAAAACGCTAGTGCATATAATATTTCATAATGGAAAGGCATCAAGGACATTTGTTATACTGTCAAACATTTCAGCATCGCTAAAGACCATGACTGCAGCGGTGGATCTTGTAATACAACTGTGCCTTGGGCGGAACGAGAGCAAAAACTCTGGACAGCGTTCACATTGTCGCAAACCAACGCGTTGTTTACATCAGCATCGGTCATCGCCAGTCATAATGATAACGTGATACACATGGTATCGGCGTTCGTTCAGATGCACATTTATCATGGTATAATGTGCCTGATCCTGGCAATACGGCCTTAGCATTGAGCTTCAGGCACAGCCAAGACCAAGAAATTATTTGTATGTGCTGACGAGAGCCAGCTAAAGAGACAAGCCGCGAGATGAAAATAGGTTGGTGACATCTCAGATTTTGCATAAATAACAGACTGCAGAGTGAAACCACGATTAAAACTCTTCATTTAACTTTGCGTTATTACTTCTTATAGTCGCTATCTTAATTTCGTAAAATATGTGTATATAATTAAGAACTTCGGAAAAGTCAGCATGACGCCGCTCCAAGCGAACCTTAGACTCTGTGGACTTCTTCAGTGAAGCGACAGACAGGCACCTCGGTATCAACATTTTTTTTTACAAAATCCGGGCCAGTAACTTTTTGGGGGGCCAGTGGGTACAAAGCCTCAATGTCAAGTTATGTTACTATCAACAAGATAATTTTTCTGAATAATTTCTGGCATTGATTTTCCAGGTAAGTGTAGGGAAATCTGCACAGGGCTGCATTTAACCAATCCAAAGTGAAGTATTTCTCTGCTATAATAGCATGAAACAAGATGAGCTGCAATTCGTATGGAATCAGTCCCTCGAGAAGGACATGCGTAGGATCATGCAAAAGATTTGCATTGAGGAAGTCGGGTATACTAACCAGACAACTTTCTCTGTTAATTCCCAACATTTTACTTCAATATGCTTTAGGTGCTTTTGTTACGGTTTTCAGACTTTTGCACCTTTGTTTGTGCTCTTCTTCGTCTCTCAGCTTAAAGTCAGTCTGCTTAAATGTCACCTTCGTGTCATCTTTGGTAGCATCACATGTTTTGCAACCTTTATATATATATGCAAATGAAACACCTTCCTTAATTCCACCTAACCAATTAATTGCTGGAGTGTCTCCAGTTACAGCAACAAGAGCTCCTTCGATGTTTTGAGTGACTTCATAGATTTCTATGCCTCCTTGACTCAGTTGAGTGACTGTTTCGATCATGTCAGCCATTAAGTTATTTTCCAAGAGGGTTGATACTACTCAGTGTTGACCTAAACTGAGGATGTATATTACCCAGTGTGAAGTAAAACGTGGTCACTTTATGTTTTTAACATAGGCATCAATGGGATTCACTAGTTCAATTTCATCTGTATATAAGACGATTAGAAGAGCTGAATTATTCCGCTGAAACAGGGGGTGTTTCTGCATGTATGAACCATCCCATAATATTATATCATACATAGCATCTCCAGTAGTGTTTTGGACATGTTGCCATATCTCGAGAATTTCAAGTAGACTTTAAAGGCTTCTTTGGAAAGGAATGACATAGCCATAACACTTTTGTCTCACACCTGATTTGGTCCTTATAGCCCTTATCCTCAAATATACCTCATACGATTGTAAGTAATTGCAATAATTTGCATAAAGTATCTCTCTAAGATGCTGCGACCCCAAACCGTTAAATGGGCTAATTTTTATGATTGGAAAGTTTAAGTTTTGTCCTGGATTTTGGAGTATACATTCTCTATTGTATGCGTGTAAGTACTCTGGTTGCGATTTAGGCGTTCAGATTTAAGCAGTAACTAAATAAGCCACAAACAGCGACAGTTGCGTGATTTGTGGCAACAACCTTTTCATTTTGTTAAAGACATCTGTTGTGGGCACTTGTGTAGAATGAGGACCTACCTCGATTTCGTCGTTATAACTTGTGTTTTGATAACTTTGATACCTGAGTGCGTTAGTTCCATTATTCAGCATTATCCCAGGTATATATACGTTTAAGAATACTGCGTCTTAGTGCACTTTTGAGGTGTAAATGCACATGCCCAAGCCCCTGTTTTCCTCAGGTGTGTAACATCTTTTTTTGCGGTTCGTTGCGGTAGCCATCGAAGACAATGGCAGCAGCACAATTTTTTGTGTCTCGCATTTATCACACAGCTGATTCACACTCACATGCATGGAGTCTCTCGAGCATGTAGGCGATCAAGTAGAACACCAAATACTGGGCACCAGCTGTGGCTTTTTCGTTGTTTCCATGCACGGCGTTCCAGATAGCATCAGAACTTATCACCTTATTGACTTGCAGGGAAAGGAGGATTATTCAACCACTGTTGGCCACTTAATAAAACGTTCATATTTTGTCCAATGGAAGAAGGTTGTCCTTGCGTTCACCATATATATCAGTTTTTAAAATTGCAGATGTGGATCTACCATCACAGATTCATACTTGATAACGACTTCTGTTTGTGAGCCATGTGGCACCGTTGGTCAGCTTTCCTGGTTCAACACAGACTCCTTCCTGTGTTGTCATTTAATTAGAAGTTAAGCAGTGAGGGATTGTGAATGAATGGCTATATTCTCCTCTCCCATCGCCTTATCACATCACTCCCCATTCTCCCTCCCTCATTCCTTCTTTCCTCCTTCCCTTTTATTTCTCACACTGTGATAGCTGCTTAGATCAAGAGTGTCCCTCCTTATCTAATTTGTGTAGCTGTCCACAAGTAATTTGTTGGTAATTGGTTTCATGCGAGTTACCGCTGAACTTCATCACGATCTTGTTGATAGTTCCTTGGAAATGACAATTATCAAACACTGACCGAGAGACTGTCATTCCCGGCCACTTATCAGACTCTCAAAAAGTATCGTCACAGGTAACATTACCCAACCAGTTTGCTGTTCTGGGTATCCCTAGAATTTCTTCCGAAGATTTTCTTTTACACGTCCTCCCTCGTTTCATACAGTCTACTCATTCTCGCAGTTATTTATGTCCACTTGTTTGACCAAACCTGTACTCTTTCCTGATGTTTATCAGTCATTGCTATGATGAGGCCAAGTATGCTAGTGACACAGGTGAACAAAGCACCGTTCCCTGGTGATTCTTGTCAAATTTCTAATTGCAACTACAACAACAAACAGGAATATAAATATAAGAACGACAAGACGGCGTTAGCTTGTCAGTGTAGATTATATGGGCATACTTACTAAGAATTAATGAGAAAACGTGGCCTAATGTGACAATACACGTATAATAAGTTGTGTTCGTCCGAAATAAGAAGATCAACAACCTCATAAAGAAGAACTGTATAGATGAAACTATAGACATTTCAACAAACTGATACAAGGTACTCGTGTGGATTCAGTCCCTCAAGAAGGACGTACATAGGTTCATGCACAATTGTTGCATTGTGGAAGTCGGGTATTCTAGCTAGATAACTTTCTCTGTTAATTTCCAACATTTTATCCCAATATGCTTTATATAACTGTACTGGTATTCTCGGTTTGCGTCTAAAATGTAAATATATTCATCACAAACAAGTCCCTAAAACGTTAAAGCGTCGGTACAAAGAAAAAGTGTGAAGTAATTCGTTCTAGAAAACACGTTTGACGCCTACGGCCCTGGGCAATTCACAAAAAGAGATATCGCCACCAATCTCATGACGCAAGCGTTTCGCTGCCATTGTCGCCCCGAACCCCTATATAATGCG
Organism: Paraescarpia echinospica; assembly: GCA_020002185.1. Classification (NCBI taxonomy): domain Eukaryota; kingdom Metazoa; phylum Annelida; class Polychaeta; order Sabellida; family Siboglinidae; genus Paraescarpia; species Paraescarpia echinospica. The sequence goes on along the minus strand of CM034534.1, from coordinate 22,458,490 downwards.
TGACATGACTAGATGTCTTCACGTCGAAGAGAACATCTCTTCAATTAACGTGAGACTTCGGCGAGGGAACAACCACGATGGTTCATGCTTTGACCTTCTTCGTGTTGTGTGCGCTAGTGGGCGCTTCACAAGGTATGATCATCAAGCCGTAGTACTGATAATCACGTTGAACGTAGTGAAGTGTTTATCTATGTGCATGTGTGCATGTGTGCATGTGTGCGTGTGTGCATGTGTGCATGTGTTGATGTATGTATGTATATATGTATGCATGCATGTATGTATGTATGTATGTATGTATGTATGTATGTATGTATGTATGTATGTATGTATGTATGTATGTATGTATGTATGTATGTATGTATGTATGCATGTATGCATGTATGCATGTATGCTTGCACGTTACCAACAATCGCAGAACGTAAATGTTATAGCTGGCATAGTGTAATAATTTACATATGCATATGCGTTCGTCTTCGTCCACCCAGCTGCCGGACTTCCATCGAAGGCGTACTGCGTCGATCTGACATCAGGCAAGACCTCTGTCCTTCCGGGAAACACACCCACTGTGTCATGGACAAGGAAACCAACTTCTAACGGCGGGCGATGTAGACTTCAGGGGGTGTTAAAAATAACACCACCGTCGTGGGCAAAATCTGTGACCTTCCACATGGCTTTCGAGAATTCATATAAATGGTCATTCAACATCGGAGACTCCCGGACCAATAACGGCTATGGTATGACAAGTTACCCTATATTGATCCATCATTTTCATAATCATCATCGTCATCATCACCACCATCATCGTCGTCATCGTCAGCTTCATTAACACCACCATCATAATAGTCATCAGAGTCAGTTTCAATTTCACCACCACCATCATCGTCATCACAGACATTTTAATTTTCATCACCATCATCATCGTCATCATTGTCGGCTTCATTATCATCACCATCATCAACATCATAGTCATTAGTTGTTGTATCATCACATCTCTCCTTTTGCCCATAAAGCATTTTCACTGTTTGTGAACGTCTTCTTATGTAACCGACAATCATTCCAATTGTCGCAATATGTTCGAATGTTCACGTTCACGTTCATGTTCATGTTCTTATCGTATTGCATTTTCATCCCGCTTGTTGTTTCCTAATTGTACACGTTTCATCCTATTCGTGAGGCAGTGCTGAGGATGCCGTCAGTAGTTTTCTTTCTTTTAAAGTTAAAAAGCGCAGGAACAACGTGCTCGTGTCAAATACTTCGGGAAAACTGACCTTGCTCATGGACTTGACAACACGAAGAGTACGCTGACTCAATACTCTTATGTGTACACTGTTGCCAATATTATATCACAATTCTACATTATTACGACTAGGGCCTATCGACGAATGTGAACTTCACAATATATCCGACGTTCGTTATTTTGAACATACGAAGAGTATCTGCGAGCGCGTTATGGTGTTCATGTAACGTTGCTCTGTGTTCTTAAACATTTAGTAAACAATGCTATTATGATTGTTATCTACGAATGCATCCATTCGGGGACATGCATTTTTGGTAGTACATTTAACAAGTTAACAGTCTGTCATCAATGCAGCAGTCAATACGTTATATGTTCTTTTTTTGCAGCTGGTGATTTTGGTTCGACAATATACGACGCTGAACTTCACAGCATCGGCAGCACGTTTTATGGTTATCGCAGTGATGTCGGCGGTTCCAATGAACTTGAAAAGTCAACGAACACAGTTAAGACAGCCATGTTGATTCGACTATCGAAGAATCAGATGTTCGCCACCAACTACGAAGGCTACAACTACTACAAAGAAGACAGCGGTCTGTTCTATTTCAACACGATGTACATGGGTCTTAACCGGGTCATCCATTCCTACACTGGGTCCTCCTCCCGCACAGGCCGAGGTCTATGCTCTGTGTGTGTCTACTTCCTGAAAAAAAGTGTAAGTGACCTGCATGCTCCATAGGCCCCTGTCCTGTGCCTTGGCATCATAAACCTTTAGATGTTAAGAAGGGAGATGGTGCGAGTCTCGCAACACAGTACTAAGTATTGAGATTGTTAGCATTCAGTTGAAGCTGAAGACCAATATCATATTTCTGTAAATGTGAATAAAGGTACTGTCTCCTCGTTACTACTTGGTCATTTCATTATTCACCGTATAATAAACGTTTGTAATAACGCTACAGTAAACATTACATTTGCACTGCTTAACACGTTTACACATACAACTATGCAGTATGCAAATTTCTGCTTACCAAACTTGATTTGTTTTTATGTTTGCATTTCTTGTTTGCTCATAATTACATAGATAGTCTAATCGAGGTTACACGTTACGTTATTTCTCAGTTCATAAAACCGATAATGGTGGAAACACAAACTGCCCAGAAAATAAACTGGCGTGTCGCATTACCGAAAATATATCTCAATCACCGAAAAGTCAAACGTTGAAATTCATTAAAGGGGTTGTTTGGTGAAATAAAATAGATATAAATGTTGCACATGCAGACATGTACATATAATCAAGCACATGCTTACTTATATGCAGACACATATTCATGCCCACGTACACGAAGAAGAACAACAGCGACAAGAAGAAGAAGAAGAAACACGACGGTCTGTCTGTAATGCATAACAAATAGCGTACCGGTCTATGGGTGTTGTCTGCTTTAACCACTAACCAATACATATCATGCCACTAAAACATTATACCGATGACGTGTTTCCTGTTAGACAACGCATAGATCAATATCGAAACCATGGGAGTAGAACAGTAACTACGAGGAAACAGAAGCCAAAGACAAAGGATTGATGACTAACCGTAGGAACACCTGCTATATCCGCACTTCACCAGTGGTTCTCGCAAAGTTCTTCCTCAACTCAAATTCACTCTAGAAAATCGAACAATTGAATTACAAATAACCATACGTCACACATTTCTCAACATGGGGTTAATATTTCACGATAATGTACCTATAAACAATAAACTTAATACCCCATATGATATAAATTTTATATTAGTTATAACACTTTCGTTGCATCAATTGCATTATATACTCCGGTAACAACGGTATATAACCCTAATTTGACCCACGCGTAGTCCAGTAGAAATTGGCACAGTTTTGACCAAACCCGGACATTTAATATAAAATCCATATTTTTCTTTACAAATTGTCTAGTAGCGTTTACTAGAAAAAAACAATCAAAATCAACCATGACTATGGGGAATCTTTTTAAAAGAAAACCAATCGAGCTCTGTCAGTTGAACATAACCGTTTTTGTATCAATTTCTTTGCATTGGCTATCCATAATTATGTTCATGCCCTTCCTTTTGGTACGCGTGGCATGGAATGCCAAACACGACATTTGCAGGCACTTTTATTGCAATGATCTAACAAGATATCTTGCTTGATTAATTAGTAGGACATATGCGTCGGAACTAGGGGGAGGGAATGGGGTCCTGATGACTTGATTGGAGACAGCGCAACAGCCAGCGAATTGGTGCTGAATTGTTGAAGCTCCGCCAAAACAAATCTTTAACAGCACCCCCTCCCCCGCGACGTCATGATCTGAGATCACGCGACACCGGCGTTGTTCTGATGCTCTGGCTCTGTCCACCTATATTAATTTCGTTCCGACGCCAGTGTGACACTATATTGGTATAAAATCGAGAAAATTCCTACAACGAGTAATGCCAGTTCGGTTTAAGTTGTCATTCAGCTTGCACAGTCGCGCTAGTGTTTTTTCACCGTCGGCAGTAGCTACAGTAACTGACGTATGCGTATGTAGGGTTCGAAGCTATATTTGGCGGAGATAGATCGTAGAAATTGGTGGTGCAGAAAAGTTGATAAACAAGTGGAATTACAGATTGATAAGTATTATTCTTGCCTTAATATCATTCATAAAGTTGCAATAAACATATATTGAGTAGCAGTTGTGCATAAAGTTAGTTAGTTAAAGTATTTTAGAACACCTTAGTATAGTGAGTGATAATAGGGGAACCCACTTAGCCTTCGATAAGTTGTAAACAATATATAACAAACCTGTTTATGTGGTAGAATATATAGGAGATAAAGTAACAACCATCAAACTACTTACATCAGATAATATCTGTGTAAGCCAGTACATGCTAGATATTTTGATTAGGTAGCATTGTTGTTAAAACTAAGCAAGGGCGATAGTCGGGCGGCGTAACCTAAATAAATAAAGCAGCCTAACGTAACGTAATTGATTGTATTTAAATTAGGTCACTACCGGTAATGTTAGCGTTCGTGACAGGATAAATAGTCGGCTGTGTAATTGAAATTTGTAACCTGAAGTATGCTGTAGTACACAGGAAACAGTCTTTATAAAGACTAAGTTAGTTAAGTTATTAAATAAATTCTGATCGGGATATGGCGCCTTGCAAGCGGCAAGTCAAGGCAAAGCGACACTTGGTGGGTAGATTTTGCATTGTTCGGCTGTGGGAAGTCATGGACAGATACCATAGAGGAAGGATTCACCTTTCAGTGCATTGGGTGTTGGAAGGTGGAGTGTCTGCAGAAGGAGATAGTTAGGTTGACAGATATTGTGAAGGGAATGTAGATGGGAATTAGCAAGGAGGCAGGTCGAATGGGGAGAGACGACAGGGAGAGAGGTGAGAATACTGCGAGACTGAAGGAGAATAGCAGTGGCAAGAAAACTGAGGAAAGGAGATTGAGAGGAGGGAAGGTGATTGGAGGGGAAGAAATTGGAAAATCGACAACAGAAAACGTGACATCCGTGAAGGTGACAGGGAAGAAAGTGACCGTAGAGAAGGAGAGAGGGAAGATGGGACGGGAGAGGAGAGAAGAAAATGAGATGGGACGAAAGATGAAGGGACGAAAGGAAGTGAGAGCAAATGTGATAAAAGAGAAGTCGATAAAAGGGACGCTGACAGGAGGAAAGGTGACAAGAAAAAAAGCGACAGCAAAGAATGGATCGGAAGAGAATGTGCCAGGAGAGAAGACGACAGGGGATCGGAAGAGAATGTGCCAGGAGAGAAGACGACAGGGGGGAAAGACAGCAGCCAGACAGATGAAAACCGAAGAAGGAGCTATTCTAAGGCAGTGATTGAGGTGGCAATGAGGAAAGAGAGGGTGTTTATGGGCGACTCCATTATGAGAAAGACGGACAAGACACTGAGCAAGGGGAAAGACGTCGTTGTTTGTCTACCGGGGGCTAGGATTGAACATGTGACTGACAGGGTAGAGAAGGTATTGGGACATGGCAAGGGGGTCTATACTGGTACGTGTAGGAACAAATAACACACACAGGGAGGGAACAATTGCGATAGTACAGAAGTACAGACAGTTAGTGAAGAAGCTAAAGAAGACAAGAGTTGAACAGGTTATTCTGTCAGGAATGTTGCCAGAAATGGGAGGAAGGGGGCAAAGTATAGAAACTGCAAGAGGATGGCGATCAACGCACTAGTTGAGCAGATGTGTGAAGAAGAGGGGGTGGGATTCACAGATTTATGGGGATACTTTGTTGGGAGGGAAGATATGTACATGAGAGATGGCCTCCATCTTAGTGGAAAGGGGGCAGCAGTTTTCTCAGAGAACCTGCTGCGGTCTATAGACAGTGGGACAGGTTGCATCTATTTAAACTAGATTCGCAGGGGGGACTCACAGAAAAGCCTGAAAATGGAGGCATAGATAAAGACAGCACAAATAAATCAGCAAATAGCAGTCTGGAAAACTCTTCTGAAGCTGGATATAAATGTGTTTGTTTAAATGCAAGGAGTATAGTAAACAAAAGAAATGAACTAAACATTATGGTAGAAGATATTGACCCTCATATAATAGGTATAACCGAATCCTGGACCACCACCGATATATCAGATGCTGAATTGGGTCTGAGAGGATATGTAATGTTTAGAAAAGATAGAATAGGAAGAAAGGGAGATGGAGTTATTTTATATATTAAATAATCTATCCAGGCTTATGAAATAAAATTAGAAAGAGAAACAGATTGCGACGAAGCTGTTTGGTGTAAAATAGTTACAGGAAACTCAACGTTAACAGTTGGGTTAGTTTATCGAAGTCCAAACATAAGCAAAGAAGAGAATGAACAAAATACAAAACGCTATAAGGGAAGTAACAAACGGGACTGTATTGTTATGGGGGATTTTAACCACGGGCATATACAATGGAAATCTCTTCGGAGTATGGGGACTGAGGACCACAAGTTTTTAGTTTTAGTTCAAGATACTTTCCTTTCTCAACATGTGCTAGAACCAACCAGGTGTGAGAATGTGTTTGACATAGTTTTGTCATCACAGAATGAATTAGTTGACAATGTCAAGATATGTGAGCCATTGGGGAGTAGCGATCACAACCAGATACATTATACAATCTAAGTAACATCAGAAAGGAATAATAAAAAGCAGTATATGATCAATTTCCACAAAGGAAGGTATAAGGACATGAGGAAATATTTAGCAAAGATAGACTGGAATAACACACTGAAAAATAAGACAGCAACGGAATGCTGGAATATATTAAAGTGTGAAATTAAGTGCATAGTCGATAAATGTGTACCCTTCAAAAAACAAGGGAAACGGTCCAAAAAGAAACACTTATCGAAAGAAGCCATTAGAAAAATTAAGTATAAACAACTGATGTGGAAGTCATATAGATGTACTGGAAATTATGAAGACTACAACAGTTATAAAGAATCACTTAACCAAGCTACAGCTGAAATTAGAAATTCAAAGAGAAGCTATGAACAACAATTAGCCAGTAATATAAAACATGACAGCAAGAGTTTTTATGCGTATGTTCGAAGCAAACAGAAAGTTCAAGATAAGGTCGGTCCTCTAGAAGATAGTGCCGGAAATATAATATCAGAGGGATTCTTAATGGCAGAAGACCTGAATGAGTACTTTAGATCAGTGTTTACCAGAGAAGATATCAGTTCACTGCCAGTACCAGAGGCTAAGTTCAAGGGGGCAGATTCAGACTATTTATGACAATTAATTGTAACCCCGGAAATGGTAGCTAAGAAAATAAGGGCTACGAAGGATAATAAATCACCTGGAGTGGATGGGATTCCGCCCAAACTACTATTGGAAATTGTAGAATAAATCAGCGTACCGCTTGCAACAGTTTTCACTTTGTCATTAGAAGAGGGAGTGGTTCCTTTAGATTGGAAAGAGGCAAACATTATACCGTTATTTAAAAAAGGTTCGCGAAATAAGTCAGAGAACTATAGACCAGTGAGTTTAACATAAGTGTTTTGCTAATTATTAGAAAGACTAATTAAATATTACATGGTGGATTTTCTTGTTAAACAAAACTTGATAAACCCATCTCAACATGTTTTTTTTTAAAGCGAGGTCATGCTTAACAAATATGTTTTTTTTTGTGGAAGACATCACTAAGTGGGTAGATGAGGCATCACCGGTAGATATCGTCTACTTAGATTTTCAAAAAGCTTTCAACAAAGTACCACATCAAAGATTACTGCTGAAACTAAAGGCCCATGGCATATGAAATGTATAATAAACTGGATTGAACAATGGCTGATTGACAGAAGACAACGTGTAGTAGTTGATGGGGAGGCTTCAAACTGGAAATCGGTGTTGAGTGGGGTACCACAGGGATCAGTATTAATACCTATATTATTCTTAATATATATCAACGATTTGGATGATGAAATAACAAGCAAGGTGTTGAAATTTGCGGATGATACTTAAGTGTTTAGAAACATTAAAAGTGATGGATATAGACAGCATTTATAAGATGGTCTTGACAGGTTGATCAAATGATCTGAAAAGGGGCAAATGCTGTTCACTTTTGGGAAATGTAAATGCCTCCACACAGGACATGGGAACGAAGAGGTAGAATATACAATGGGAGGTACTGTACTAAGTACAGTGCGGAATTGCAGCTTCAAAGGGAAATCAAATCCTTGGATTAATTAGGCGAAACATAACGTATAAGGAAAAAGAGCTAATACATGTAATACCACTGTACAAAACAATAGTTAGGCCTCATTTAGAATATTGTATTCAAGCGTGGAGGCCATATCGCAGGAAGGATATAGATATGCTAGAAAGAGTGCGGAGGAAAGCAACTAAAATGATACAAAAACTGAGGGATCTTAGTTACGAAATACGCCTAAAAATGCGGTTTTACAACACTAGAGACCAGGAGATTGAGAGGAGATCAGAAGTGTTTAAATGATTATGAAAATATTGATAGAAATATTTTTTGTTCAGTTAAGAACGATAAAAGGACTAGAGGACATGAAGTTACATTAGCAAAGGAGCAGAGTAGATTAGATATAAGAAAGTTTTCATTTTCACAAAGGACTCTAAATGAATGGAACAGATTAACTGCTGATTGTGTGGGTGCTAGTTGCGTGAATTTGTTTAAAAATAAAATCGACACATACCTCAGACTTGCGGGATACACATAGATAAAAGGGTCGGACTTTCGATAAGCCAAAGGGCTTCCTGGTCCTCCTGCCACCTGGAGTTAATTCTCTGGGTGGCAATCTTGTTAAATCTTGTTAAATATAATTGGGAAGAATGACAAACGAACAAAGTTGATAGCCCATACCAGCATCAAAATACCTCCGGAAGTTTCCGATAACATTTATATAAAACGCTTACCACGTACACGTGCACCGATGATTTTGTTGCCCGCTTGCAGTGATTATCTTTTGAAATTCTGCCTACCGATTCCACAAATACGCAATTGTTGTTTTGGGTCGCCGGGAGAATGTGTGGCCTTTTGCAACTGTAAAGGGTATCTACTTAACTGTTAATCAGCACGTATATGATATGACACAAATAAACGGCGGCAGAAATCTAAAAACCAAGTGACGAAATCAGCTACATGAACAATAATTGTTCACGTTAGCCTGTCATATCAAAGTGTACATTTCCAGGCTTCTCTGTTTCGACCGACCGGGATGTAAAGAAACAATGTTAGCTTATCAGCCTTGTTATATTTACTTTAGCTTAGCCTAGTAGACGCCCGAAGTCGGGTTTCAACACCTAGCGATAAACATTTTACAGTCAAAATATATGTGCCGGAAATAGGGTTCGCACCCATGAGCCACTTTTCCACGTTTTCAACGATAACTAAACACACATCGTCTTTTATAGTTAAAATTCCTTGATCATGTAAATGTGCATGGTCGTCTAAAAGGGTCGTGACATTTGTGAGGCTAGGATATGTCTATTTTCAAATACATGCAAATTAGCATGTGAAGTGGCTGAAGGGACCCACCGTCCGTGGGGTTCTATGAACCACCAGGAGGGGTCCCTTGAGCCATAACAATACTTTAACATTTAAAGCAGAGCAATGATTATAGCTTGTGGTGATTTGTGTAACATTATACTTCCGTGTTATTAAATATGATTACCGCGCTAGAAATTTGGATTCAGTTCTGACTAGTTCAACCACATCGCAGAATGAAGTTTGTGCAACGGGTGTGTAACTAGGGAGACAAATTATGTAATTTTACTTGACAGTCTTGTTCACTCGCATCCTAATGACAGAGGCAGTATCGGTGATCAAGGGCCGATTAAGCCAGGACACAATACTGAAAGACAAATGTGAACTACGAGTTAACCAGATCATCACACTTTTAGAAATTTGTCTGAATACCACGTACTTCAGGAGCCTCCATGGGGGTTACCGGCATCCCCGATAGTGGCGAACCTATACGTGGAACGTTTTGAAGTAAGAACCTCCAGGGGAGCACCTCATACTCCAGACATCTGGTTGAGTTATAATGTTGACACATTCGCAGTGTTATAAAATAGTTAATACAGAAAGAGAGCGACACCACATAAATCGGTAGAAGTCACAGTAAACCGTCTGAACAATTTGTAAGGTTTTCACGTCCTATGACATACTAGTGTACCACGAAGTGAGATAAGGTATGTGATATTCAATTAGCAGAATAGGACCAACACTACATAGGGACAACAGCTAGAACATCAGTGTCGTGAGGTGTATGACCCATAGTGAGTGTCATGCACATCACAACACGACATGTAGGGATCTGCTGGAACTGATGCCACTGTTCCGCGGAATCCCCATTCAAAAATGCCTTTTAGCTCAATGCATTTTTCTTATTTTCTACATATCTCCATGTCGTCTACGTCATCTGAATCGTAATAGAAATCGGACATGGACGAGCCTTTTCTCCATTTGTTCCCACGAACTTGCCTTTTGGTCTGTATTGCTGTTTTCTTTGGAAGTGGCATCAAACAAACAAGGTCCTGTCATAGGTCTATCAATTTCTCCTCATATTCTATAATACAAAAAATGTTTGACACTTGCGACATTCATCCATGTTTTAGTGACAGTCCCATGACATCTAGATAGCTCCTGATTGTCAACGAAATGCCTCATGTATTTCGAAATTTAAATATACACGTCGCCGACGCGTCGCAGACTCAGATCGTATTGCATACACGACGCGATTCGCCGGCGATTATTTCTCTGGGACGATTTGGCTTTGATATCAAACATGTTTGATATTCTACGACGCGATAAAAACTGGATAAAGGCTCCCCTCAAGACAAGCGTCGCATCACAGGGGCACATACCCTTCACGACAAGTCGTCGCGGACGCGTCTTAGACATTAAAACATAGTGGTGCCGTTATAATTTCTTCCCACACCAGTTCACAGCACGGGATTGGTACGCCATGATTGGGTTTATAATAAAAAATGATGGTATTTCGCTAGAGAATATAAGGTGAACTCAACTCAGGCGTAACCCAGCGTAACGGTCGCGTTGTGTAGTTACTGACAGTATTATAGTTTTGATTAGTACATTATGTCGACATGTGTCCAAACAACATTCTCAGCTGTTCGATCGCAATCTATTGATTATGAAACTTGAATAAATTAATTGAAAATGTAATTATACAACTATAATTGCACAATGATTGTTGCTGATTCAATGTATCTTAACACAATCAAACAAACACGCAAACAAATAATAGTACTAACTGACCAAACTTTACTCTGATTTAATGTTATGTTTTTTATTTAGGCAGAGAGCCAAAGCTGATGTGTACCCTGATTCGAATTAAAGCGAGACTATCAGCCGCCTACCGGACAACATTTTTAACTACATCAATTTTCCACTTGGATTGTGAGGTGCGGACAAAGTGCCGCCATCTTACGGCGCCTACGTAATCCTGGCTACAAGTAACTCTCGGAGCGGTGTATATTTCGTCACGTAGAGCGATGATCAAATACATTTTGGAGACAACGATGATGACGTCTGAGAGGTTGAAGTTGTTTCTGCTGGTGTTTGCTTAGCGCAGTGTTAATGCGGTATCGTATAAACTCAGGCATGAACCTATCGAGAGGTCACACAACCGATGGCTGCCCGGTTGTATTCGGTGTAGGCTACAACTTGGAACTTGTTTTTTATATCTAACTGTTTGTATTAATCCAGCGCCCACGGAATACTTTGATGAATCCACCGGAAGACCTCACCAAATGTACATAACAAGTGACGTTTTTCGTCGTAGGCACAACCAACTTTTTCACCATTAATTTTATATAAATAATGTGACAGAGAAACGTGATTGAAATGTAGAATAAAACAAAACGGAGATCACGAGAAAAAGAGCTAATAATAACCATCGACGACTTGAACAAGATAAAGGGGGACAGACAGACTGACGGAATCCATGCAGACTTTGCCAAAGCCTTCGATAAAGTCCCACACAACCGTCTCCTCAGCGCGACCACTGTGGCATTCGAGATCGCACACTCAAATGGATCGAAGCATTCGTCTCTGGCAGGACCCGGGAAGTAATTGTTGAGGGAACCAAATCATCAATAGGACAAGTTATCTCAGGAATACACAAGGGACTGTCCTGAGCCCAACCATCTTCCTGATCCGTGCTTTATACTGGTTTCTCGTTTGAGTGTCTGACCATGTAAAGGGTAGTTTGACTTAACTGGTTTTCTTTTTCGTGACTGTCATCACATGACACTTGTCTAGGTTAAAGATCATCTGACATGTTTCTTCCCACAACTACAGAGCGTCCAGGTCTTGTTGGAGTCACTGGCTGTTATCGGTGGTTTTATGTCAGAGTACAGGATGGTATCATTTTCATACAAACGTATTTTGTTTTGGATGTTGTCACCGCGTCTTTTATGTATATATATATATATATATATATATATACATATATATAAATATATATATATATATATATCGTCGTCAGAATCATTTAGAAAACTGTATGTAGCATACAATAATGTCTTTAGATTGTTGTGCAGTGAACGTAGAGATTATAGTGCTAGTTATGTGTTTGGATCACGAGGATTAGCCACATGCAAAATGTTGATTAAAAAATGTATATAGTTTTACGAATTGTATAGCTGAATCGGGCAATGCAATATTACAGAGTATTTTGAACTATGCCACATTATACACATATCAACACTGTGTCATCGCTAGGGAAAGTTGCTATATATTTACATTTATTAGTGTCACAAAAAAAGAAAAATCAGTTAAGTCAACCTACTCCCTACGTGGTCAGATTCTCAAACGAGAAACCAGTGTAAAGCTCGGAGTAGAGATTAATGAAAATCTCCACTGGGGACCCACATAAAGGCAACCACAGCAAAGGCAAATAAGACAAGCGCCTTGATCTATAAAAACTTCTAAGGATGCCCAGCCACCAGTCAGCCACATTGCTTCAAAAGTCTATCCCGTCAAGTACTGGAATATACATAAATAGTCTGTGACCCCCATCAGATGAAGCTGAAGTTTGACATCGAGATGGTCCAAGTGTGAGCCGCCAGGTGGATCTTCCACGATTTAATAACAACTACAAGCGCTTCTGATCTCGTTGCCAGACGTGAGCTTCTAAAGCTTGAAACCAGAAGAAACGTCGGTAACGTCTGTATAATGTACAATGTCATAATTGGCCTTGTCAACATCACAAATACCCACTGAAATACAGTATTAATACATCAGCCACGCACGCAAACAGTCAGGGGACATCAGTACAAGTTCACGATCCCATACTCCAAGTCTGACAAACACCTCCACTCATTCCTCTCCTCAGCTACTCATCTCTGGAATACCATCCCACTAGCTGCACCAGATACCACCTCGTTGGTAGCGTCCCAGCAGTACCTGGGAGGCCGGACAACAAACTAATGCCACAGTCCAAGCCACGTAATATTTATGGATCGTGAAGTGTTTTAACCAACATTTTATTCACCATTTTACATTGTTTTAAATTATATTTCGAAAAGTCGGCATCGCGTCACGCGTGCGCACCAACAAACAAACATGTGGGACATTACCCGGATGTCGGGGTTTCCACATTATCCAGAAGAAAAGAAGAAAACCTAGACGAACAGACCGTGCGATCTTAGAAAATTTAGTGTAGGGACGTCACGGATCCTCCCCTTCTGGCATTTTAGGAAGACATACATTTCGCTTTTGCCCTGCGACAGGTCACTGTGTATGATCGATTATATCAGTATTTTGGCAAACACGGGGTTCCCTATTTGTGATAACATTGAAGAAAACATATTTGAATGTATAATTGTTATAATTTTCTGGAGAAACTATTTAGACAGGATGACCTTTACGTCGGATCGCACAGTACGATATTTGACATTTATAACCCGACGTTATATGTGTGTGTTCACGGCCCGTTTATATTATACGTAGAGCCGCCCATAACTTCAAGGCAAGTCACGTACTGACACACAATGTGAAAGCACGTGTTACCGCCGGCGAAAACTTAACCTCCAATGAACTCGGACTGTTGATGGCTGGCACTGCCGTCGTATATCACATGTAATTTGTTTTCACCAGAATGGAGAACCTATATTTGTAGCACACAGGTAAAGGTAGGCTTTTTTATAGCGCAGCGTCCAGTGCTTAGAAATCTTCAAACAGCTTCACGCTTTACTCTCTGGCAGATCTGTTCTAACGAATCACCATGTTTACTGCTCTGGGAATAATTAAGCCACGCTGCAAGTAATGCGCGATGACTATTATAAATGAAATATACACCATTGTCTATAGCCAGGTACTCATTCACAGAGCTGGGTGAACTGGAGCAACGTAGAGTGAAAGAAATTACCCAAGATTCGACGCGGCAGCACAGGAATCGAATAAGGGTTATCTTAATAGTGACTCCGGTGCTTTAGCCATTGCACCATTGCGCTTCACAAGTTCCGACGATTCCACGATAGTAACACATGTTTACATGTTTGACTACAGTTGTAGTCAAAACCAACACAAGCAATTACTGCTACTACGTAAACACCTACCCAACATTACGGACATATCCGGAGGCGCAGTGTTTGCGGCACTGCCAACATTAATTAAACGCATACAGACCATGTGTTCATCGGAAAAATCATTACAGTGAACAGTCACTTATAATTCCATTGCAATGCCATTGGCACCGGTCCGACATTGCTGATTATTCCACTCGTCGTTGATGATCTTAAACTCCATCTGTCGGACACTGTCTCATCACTTCGTCTCGCAGATTCAATGAGCGGTGAATAGTTTCTCCAATATACAGCGTATCAACCAGTATATTATGAGTTTCTACGGCCGCCACAACGAGGTCAACCTGGCAACACCAGACGCCTCCACGTACGTTATAATGTAATGGCTGCCCCACTATCAACGGATTGAGTGCTTATGCTTTATAAGTATAATATATATGTGCTTTGTTTCAAATGAATGTGCAAGAGTGTTCATTTCTTGATTAATACGTCAGTAGTACGTTTAATCTACACATACCACTTACGCCGGGAGGTTTCTTATAATAGCGTGTTTTATTATTTTTTTTATTTCAATGTTTCTGTAAATAAAGTGGGTTATTTCGTATGCTGTAACCGTTATTGTTGACATTCATATACATGCACTGGATAACACTGGGATTTTAGTTTGGCGCTGACGTGATATTATTGCATATACTGTGAATAAAGGTGTCTTTCGGATTATATGAACCACAGTAGGAAAGTGAGGGATTTTCCAAAGAGTGGATATTTACTACGCAGTCACAATGATTGTTTTAATTACCCAATTGATTTCACAGTGTATTGCGACAAAGTATTGTAGCACACTACATGCCTTTACGACCACTAACACAACAACCAGCGAATTTATCGTGACCTTTTAGTGCAGACTCTCATAAATTTCATTGTGAAGCCACTGGAAACTATACCGCCTGCCCTGTTCTATACGCGGCACTGAAAATGTGGCAGAGTTTGGAGCAATATGTCGGCGTTTGTCACAAAAATATAGCCGCCAGTACCAAAACGTAGATAGCTACGGCTTTGTGTTGTGTACGTTAACACCTTTGCCAGTTATGTAACTAGTTTTTAAAATGTCTTGAATTTGAGAAAGAACCATGACAAAATGCTGTAATTTATGGTTACTCACGATGCTATGCAGTCATTATATCACAACACACCCGCGAATATAACACATGCCAAGTGACTATGTCTGGTTAGTCTCCTTGCACAAAAATGTCGACTCAATGGAGTGTAAGAAGCGTGGGTTTCTCTATTTAAAAGCACAACACTGGCGCCGCATGTTATTCGGATGGTTAATAAAGTATTCTGATATTAAAGCAATTGATGATAACTTACGTCAAAAGATTAGATAAAAACAACTTGTGATAAAAAACACACACAGGCGCATGCACACATACACGCACACGGATACCGCGCATGCAGACGCACTCACATATACAACGCACGCACTCACACATACACATACATACACACACACGCATACACTCACACACACACACACACACACACACACACACACACACACACACACACACACACACACACACACACACACACACACACACAAACAGCATTGCAATTCCATGTTGCCACTACGGTTCCGAAAGGTTGTGATGGTGTTACAATGAACACATCATGCAGGGCAAACAATCCTGCTCATTGTAATTCGATCATCACTGTTTCACATCGGGAAATCGGAAAATATCTAGGTATGAATACAGCACAGATAACCACCGATCAAGTGACTCTTCTAAGACATAGAAACAATTTCCAAGCCAACGAAAAACTTATGCCATATTCGGAACCTTACAGATACATATGACACCGTGTGGCACCTAGGCCTGCAACTCAAGCTACTGCAGACCCTACCTCACAAACGAAAGTCAATTTCATCATTCAAATGATACCCAACAGAAGCTTTGTACTGAAGACCAGCGATGGACAGCGAAGCTAACCGAGACGAAGAATGGTGTTCCGCAAAGTTCTGTCCTAGCATAATTTTTGTTCAATATCTACATGTACGATCTGCCTGAAACAGCTTCAAAGAAGTACGGATACGCGCATGACCTTGCAATCTTACTGAGGCTCAAGCAGTGGTTCCATGTTGAGGCTGGCATATTATATTATCAGCCACTGTATTTTCTACGGTTTTCTAAACGGTGAGACTGACATCCCACAGCTGGACCTGGGGACCCGCGAGTGACAGCTCGACAACACACTGCAAGTATAGACTGTAGACACACGCGGGAATAAGAACCACTGACGTCCTCCTCACGTAAAAACTGGACTACTAGAATGGATTGCTTCAAGGCCTTCCCCCGTGCCAACTGGCCGAGTTACAATGAGGACAGGACACTACCGCCTGCATTTCTTTCCGTGTCCCAAGGCGATATCTTATCATACCTGTGCAATTCAAACTGCTAAAACAGTCCTACCAGACAAATCACATCGGAGGATCATCCTACCGCAAAGACTTGCTGATGTATCACAATCCTCAAAGGATACTTCGTTCGGAGGGCATGTTGCTGCTTAATGTATCATTAATTGCCTAGTCAGATCGCCACATGGACCTCGATTGTCATATCCCGCCACGTGTCCCATTATGAGAATTCATTGGTTATTTCAAAACGTTTGACACAATACTGGAAGAATACAGAAACGTAGTTGGCATCATCTCAACCAGACGTGTCACTCGCTAGGAAAGAAAACGGTCAAGGTTTCAGACCATGGTGACAGAAACAGCCGTGTGTATGCAGGGAGAAACTCATAGAGTACTCGACGAGGAAACGAACATATAGTCCTGTTGGATAAAGGAGGTAATCCGAAAGAAAAACAAACTTTGAAGAGAGACGATGATGCAACATTGATCGGAGGACAACGAGCGTACGTGGAACATGTCGTGTATATTGTGAAGGGTTACTATACCAAAATGTGAACAATTACAAAATGACAAATTTGCTTAAACTGAGAACATTTCGCTTAAAGATCATGCAAAACAAAATTGGACAATTTGGCCTAGTGTACGTTTGGTTGCATGATAAAATCCAGTGCATTTTATTGACACATCCTGATATTATATGAAGAACACAATTATACTTTTATAGTTTTTTGTAGACAAAAATGAACTGTATATGGCATTTACGTTGGAACACGCAGTGCCATCTTTGCGATTTATAAAACGACGCTGTTTTCGTGTTTTGAATACCCATTTGTGTGTGTGTGTGTGTGTGTGTGTGTGTGTGTGTGTGTGTGTGTGTGTGTGTGTGTGTGTGTGTGTGTGTGTGTGTGTGTGTGTGTGTGTGTGTGTGTGTGTGTGAGTGAATGGAATCACCCATATCTTCAACGCAAGACAGACACGTCTGTTTACGGACCGACACACACTGTGCAAACACGTGATACCGCCGGCGACAACTTGGGCAACCTCCAATGAATTCGGTCTGTTGGTAACTGGTACCGCCGTCGTATATCAAAAATAATTTTTTTTCGCCAGAATGGCGATATTATTTTTGCAGCACACAGGAAAGGTAAATATTTATATAGCGCAGCATCCCGTGCTTAGGAATCCTCAAACAGTTTTACGCTTTATTCCTGGCAGGAATAAAGCATACAAATGAAACATAAGTTCGACGCGGCAGCACAGGAATCGAACCAGGGTTCTCTCGATTGAGAGTCCGGTGCTTTAGTCATTGCGGCACTGCGCTACACAATTTGTTTGAGTTCCGATGATTCCAGGGTAGTAACACTAACATGTTTGCGTGTATGTGTTGGTCATGACTACATTTATAGTCAAAACCAAAAGAACAATGACTGCTGCTACGTAATCACCTTCTCAACATTACGGACATGTCCGGAGGCGCAGTGTTGGCGGCACTGTCAACAATAATTAAACGCATACAGGCCATGCGTTCACCGGAACAATAATTACAGTCAACAGTCACTCATAATTTCATTGCATTGCCATTGGCACTGTTCCGGCATTGCTGATTATTCCACAGTTATTGTTGACATTAAACTCCATCTGTCGGACACTGTCTCATCACTTCGCCTCACAGATTCATTGAGCGGTGAATAGTGTCTCCACTACAGCGTATTAACCGTTATCTTATCAGTTTCTACGGGCGCCACAACGCGGTCAACATAGCAACACCAGACGCCTCCACGTTCGTTATAATAAATGTTTGCCCCACTATCAAAGGATTGAATGTCTGTGCTTTTTACTTATATAGACGTGCTTTGTTTAAAATTAATGTGCAAGAGTGTTCATTTCTTGACTAAAACGTCAGTAGTATGTTTAGTGTAAACATAATACGTACGTCGGGAGGTTTCTTATAATAATGTTTTTTTTTTATTTTCTCGATTTTAAAATTTATGTAAATAAAAATGGAAAGAATATTGTGAAAATATGTACGCACGAGATGGAGACAAGAACGACCCCCTGATATGGGAAACGAAGACCAAGACGAGGACGATCTCGAACCAATAAGAGATTAGGTGAAATGGGCCATTAATAGTCTAAAAGATGGGAAAAGCCCTGGGTGCGACAACATACAGGCAGAAATGATAAAAGCAGCGGAAGAAGAAGGAATAGACATATACCATGCACTGTGTAAGAAAATATGGAAGAGTGGAAAATGGCCAGACGACTGGAAGAAATCAATATACATCCCATTACCAAAGAAAGAAGACCTACAGCTATGCTCCAACTATAGAACCATATCACTCATTAGCCATGCAAGCAAAATATTGCTGAAAATCATAATGAAAAGAATGCAAGATAAAATGGAAATGGAAGTGAGCATTACACAGGCTGGCTTCAGAAAAAAACAGAGGCACAAGGGACCACATATTCAATCTGAGAATGTTTATTCAGAAATTCAGAGAGATAAATAATGATCTAAGAATATGCTTCATCGACTATACCAAGGCGGCTTTCGACTGTGTGAATCATCAGATGATGTGGAAAACGCTCAGCGACATGAGCTTCCACCCAAAGATAATCGCCCTCTTGAAATCACTTTATAGCAACCAACAAGCAGTAGTCAGGCTGGAAAACGTAACTACAGAAACTTTTACAGTGGGAAAAGGAGTAAGACAAGGGTGTATTTTATCTCCATACCTATTCAATCTCTACACAGACGACATAATGAGAGATGTAGAATTAGATGACAGAAGTACAAGATACGATGAAGTGAATATTCATGGACATAGAATCAGAGACCTATGATACGCAGACGATACTGCACTCCTGTCCACTACAACAATCGGCCTAACAAACCTAATCATGTCTGTAAAAGAACACAGTGAGAAAAGGACTTGTTACTTAATGTGAAGAAAACAAAGATCATGGACACTGACAATTGCTTTGAAAAAACAGAAATTGCAATCAACGAGGAGCAAGTTGAAAATGTGAACCACTACGAATACCTTGGAGCAAGACTACAAGGAGATGGCAAGACATCACCAGACATTAGAAGAAGAATAGCCATAGCAACGCAGAAACTAAATAATCTGAAAAATGTATGGAAAGGACAAAACATACCAACAAAGACAAGAATTTAAAAAACCTGCGTTTTCCCAACAGCTCTATACGGGAGCGAAACGTGGACACTGAACAAAAAAGACATGAGAAGAATACAAGCGTTTGAGATTAAATGTTACAGAAAAGTCCTAAGAGTGCCATGGATAACAAGAACAACCTATGCAGAGATCCTTAAAAAATTAGACATAAAGAACTGTCAACTAGTGAATAGAATAAAAGGACTAAAACTGAGTTATTTTGGCCACAAAAAATACATAATTCCTTAGAGAAAACAGTCCTAGAAAGCAAAGTGGAGGGAAAGAGAGGAAGGGGAAGACCAAGGAGAAGATGGGAGCAGGACATCAGCGACTGGTTGGAAGACGACATCGTGAGAGCAGGGAAACAAACAGCAGACAGAGCAGCGTATCGTGGGATCATCTGGGCAGCTACGTCTCGAAGAGATATGCTGAACTGAAGAAGAAACCGTTATTGTTGAAATTCATATGCATGCACTGGATAAGACTGGGATTTCAGTTTGGCCCTGACGTGATACTATTGTATATACTGTTAATAAAGGTCTTACGGATTATATAAACCACAATAGGAATGTGAGAGATTTTCCAAAGAGTGGATATTTATTATGCAGTCATCATGATTGTTTTAATAACACACTTGATTTCACAGTGTATTGCGACAAAGTATTGTAGCATACTACATGCCTTTACGACCACTAACACACCAACCAGTGAATTGATCGTAACCTTTTAGTGCAGACTCCCATAAATTAAATTGTGAAGCCACTGGAAACTATGTCGCCTGCCTTGTCCTATATGCGGCACTGAAAATATAGCCGCCAGGACCAAAACGTAGACAGCTACGGCTTTGTGTTGTGTACGTTAACACCTTTGCCAGTTATATAAATAGTTTTTAAAATGTCTTTAAATTGAGAAAGAACGATGACACAATGCTGTAATTTATGGTTACTCGCGATGCTATGCAGTCATTATATCACAACACACCCGCGAATATAATCAAATACCAAGTGACTATGCCTGGTTAGTCTCTTTGCACGAAAATGCCGACTCAACGGAGTGCAATACGCGTGGGTTTCTCTATTTAAAAGCACAACAATGGCGCCGCATGTTATTCGGATAGTTAATAATGTATTCTGATGTTAAAGCAATTTACCATAACCTACTTCAAACGACTGGATAAAAATAACTTATACTAGGAAACACACGCAACGCATTTTATATATTTGCATATGCTAATGATAGTTTTTGTATTCGTTTATTTTAGAGATACTTAGCACTTGATATATCTTATACGTCTAGTTTTAATTCTATATAACGTTTTGCTAGAAATACAATAGTTTTATTTTTAGATGTGTTTAGTAGGTATGTCGTGTGTTAATAACGTTGTAAAGCGCCTTTCAAGAGTATATAATATATATTATTATTATTATTATTATTACGATTGTTATTAGCATAGACAGAGGCGAGTGTGCATCGGCACCAGGTGTGTGTTGGAGGCGGCGAATGGTCGCTAAAAACATAATACATTTCATTTGACATTGCAATGATCAAAACAAGCAGGTGCACAATTCTGAGACAAATAGGTGTTTTGAAAAGAAGCAGAATCGGGTTCTCTTGGTATGGTAACGAGTAACGTGATACATACATTGTTTGTTGAAAAGCACGTCTGAGATTACGTTAAACCGTAGATTTTGTTGATAAAATTAATCGTCCTGACTTCTGAAATAGAACAGGGCTAGAGACGAGCTCTGAAGAACATCAGCTATGAATAACAAGTTCGTCCTGATCCAGGCTATCATTAGTTGCCTAGTCAGATCGCAACCTGGACCTCGATTGTCATATCCCGCCACGTCTCCCATTATGAGAATTCACTGGTTATTTCAAAACGTTTGGCACAATACTGGAAGAATACATATGTTTGCCAATATAACGAACGAACGAACGAAGAACGAACGAAGAAGTTCGTTGACCACATGTATATAAAAAGTAAAACAATTTCATCCCTCTTTGCATAAATACAATACATGTAAAACATATACAAACACAAATATATATATACGCGTGATACATCTTTCGTATGTAATTCAGTAATTTCCTGAACAAAAATAATTAATATATTTGGAACATAATATATACCAGACGGGGTCGATGACTCTTGTTAAGACAAAATGTCGCTATCAAAGCAACCGCATATACGTTAATAATACTTTAGGTCCTTTTTATCAACTGTAAAGTTCATATCATGTGTGTGTGTGTGTGTGTGTGTGTGTGTGTGTGTGTGTGTGTGTGTGTGTGTGTGTGTGTGTGTGTGTGTGTGTGTGTGTGTGTGTGTGTGTGTGTGAGCGTGTGTGTACGTGTCTGTGCATTCGTGCAGGCGAGTGTATTGTTTTTTTTGCATGTACATGTACGCTTGAATACACTCTTAAACGAGCGTCATTGTAATTGATTACACATTCTCATTACTTCATTTATTTATGTTTTGCTGAAAAATGTAACAGTTCGATAGTGTGCATATATAATCGATTTTTTTTAAGAAATACTTTTTTCGCATATATTGAAAAACCTCGCCTACTGGGGGTGTATATATTTTCTTTAATTAAATCGGGAGTGATATTCATAACGTGTGGCAAGCTGTGTTTCAAACATTTCGTTGCAAACTCATTCTTAGTTCTGAAAGTATATTATATATTTTGTGTTTCCGAGTGTTGTAGTTGTGTATGTTATCTTTTGGGACAATTTGCCATTTTATTAAATAATCCGTTAGATTTTTGTGAATATATCTGAAATAAAATGGTAATCCTTGTAGCTTTAAGATGTCTTCTACTTTCAACAGGTTAAATTAAAAAAAAAGTGGTTCAGTATGTGAGTTCGATTTATTTTCATAATTCTGTTTCCCTGATAACCCCATGCCATAATGCAATAATTATGTGAGATAACAGTAACGAGTTATATACCAGAACTTATATTTGCAGTGGTAGTACGTATTTTAATCTATTCAATATGCCAATTATTTTTGAACATTTATTTGACACTTTATCAGTGTACTTTTTCCAATTTAAGTTTGAATCCAAAGTCAACCTTAAGAATGTAAATTCGTCTACTTTTTCAATATTTATATCATCCATTTTAAGTGTAACAGTCGGTATCCGTTTATTTGGCGTATGGAAAATCATATATTTCGATTTGTTTTTATTCAGCGATAATTTATTAATTTGTAACCATTCAATAACTTTAAAGAGTTCTTCATTTATTGAGGGATTGTATGTTTTTATTTTCGGGGTTGACATTAAAGAGTTTAAAGTGCTAAATATTGTTGTGTCATCTACATACATAATGAAATCGAACTTATGACTGGCTTGTGAGAATTTTTTAATATATATAAAAACAAAAAAATCCTAATATAATTGAGCCGTGAGGAACGCCAATGGTTACTGAAAAAATGTCAGACTTTTTATCTTCTATTTCAATATATTGTTTTATATTATGTAACTTTAAAATAATTGTAGTGTTGAAGCTTTTAGGTCATAGTATTTTAGTTAACTTAGTATAATATTATGATCAATGGGGTCAAATGCCTTAGACAAGTCGAGAAATATACTAATAGGTACGTAATTTGTATCCATTTGAGTTACTATTCTATCAGTTAGCTCAAGTGCAGTATATTCAGTAGAATGTTTAACTCTAAAGCCGTAGTGATTATTAAAAAGAAATGTTAAGACGGTAAAATATTATGATAACTGTGTAAAATTATCTTCTCAAGTACTTTTTTATATAGAAGAAAATAGATATATGTATATTTTTAATTTTCAAATAATGATGGGTCGTCTTTTTAAATTTTGGAACAACTTTAGCAATTTTGAGTTTGTCAGTGAACATTCCTGTATATAATACGTTGTTTATTAGAATCATTAATGAACTGGACAATTTGGCCTAGTGTACTTTTGGCTGCGTGATGAAATCCCGTGCATTTTGTTGACACACCCTGATACTATAGAAATAATACAGTTGTAGTTTAGTCGTTTTCTGCAGACCAAAATGAACTGGATATGGTGTTTATGTTGAAACACGCAGTGCCATCTTTGAGATTTATAACACGACGCTGTCTTTGTGTTTTGACTGCCCACTTATGTGTGTGTATGAATGAAGCCAACCATATCTTCAAAGCAAGACAGACACGTCCGGTCACGCACCGACACACAATGTACAGGCACGTGTTACCGCCGACGAGAAGTAGGACAATCTCCAATGCATTCGGACTGCTGGTAACTGGTACCGCCGTCGTATATCACAATTAATTTGTTTTCGCCAGAATGGGGATCCTATTTTTGTAGCACACAGGTAAAGGTATGTATTTATATAGGCAGCATCCTGTCCTCAGGAATCCTCAAACAGGTTTACGCTTTACTCCTGGCAGATCTGTTCAATCGAACACCTTCTCTACTTCACTGGGACAAATTCAGCCACGCTTGAAAAATAATGCGCGAAGACTATTTTTTTAAACAAATACACATAACTGATTCAATTATTTTAAAACAATTTTGAAAATATACTATAAAATCCATAGCTGTTTTTAGTGGGAAGATTTTGAATAACTTTCTGTATCGTATCTTCATCTACATTTTCAAAAGTAAAAATATAATTGATTTGTTTATTTAAACAAGAACTGTAAGTTTCGTTACCTGCATATGTAATATATTTTGCTATAGAGTGAGTTATCTATATTTGTAAAATATTTCTTAAATTTGTTTGCAATATGGTTTATCTGTTAGTTTGGTACCGTTATCATAAAAATAGTGGTAATTTATGCTGTGTAGATTTCTGAAAGAATTTCATTAATAGTTTTCCTAGTGTTTTTTATATTGTTTTGGAATAGATGAAAAATATGTTCGAAATACATTTGTTTTGCTTCACGAATGTTTTTCTTTAATATTGCATTATACGTTTTGAGATTAATGTTAATAGTTTAGTAATTGGGCGAATTTGGGTTTGTTAATTTTAATTGTTTATATAGTTTGTCTCGTTACCGAATTGATTCCTGTAATCCTTGTTGATTTTTATGTTTATTAAAAAAAAATTGGGTTACCATCCTGGATACAAGATGGCCTTTCTGTTGGGAGAACATAATGGACATTGTATTTAAAAGGTGTTTATGCCACATTATTTATATATAAGACTGCTGATTATAGCATTTTTTCTCAGCGGCATATAGTATTATAACTTCGGTTTAGATGCCTTTTTATAATTACTTGTATTAATCGATAAGATATAATTAGAAAATAAATAGTGTATATGAAAATAGATAACATAAATAAATCACAATTCGGCAATGCAAGTTTCAGGCTTTTCAAAGCCACGTACTATTTACGTACATCAATTTAAATTCGTAGATATATGCCTGAGAGCATACCTCCGTGATAGAGTTTTGACAGTGTCTTAACCAGCACGTTCCCGTTGTAGCAAATTCGGCAAAGCAAGTTTCAGTCTTTTCAAAGCCACATACCATTTACGATATCAATTTAATTCATCGATATCCGCCTGATAGCATACGTCCTTGACAGAGTTTAATAAGTGTCTTAACCAGCACTTTCCCGCTGTATGTCCAGCAGTCTTGTTCTTCTTGTTTCTCTTTAGTTGTCTACTTGATCTGTCCAGTGCAGCACGGCGCTGGATGATATATTCATTGACAAAGATCGTGTTGTCGTCGTCCTGCAATCTGGTAACTGGTTTGTCTCGATATTTATGGTAATGCAATTCAATACTTTATACTGTATTAATAGTCTATCCATATGTTTTTCTAAATAAAACAGGGGTGATTGTACTCCAATGAATACGAGTGTATATTCGTATAGTGACGCAGTAATAAATTAATACATAGGTTAACGATTATCTTGAGCTGTATTGTGTAAGTTATATGAGTGTGCATATGTGTGTGTGTGCGCGCGCGCAACCGCGTGCGTGCGTGCGTGAGTGTGTGTGTGTGTGTGTGTGTGTGTGTGTGTGTGTGTGTGTGTGTGTGTGTGTGTGTGTGTGTGTGTGTGTGTGTGTGTGTGTGTAACTAATAAAATAAGTGTTCTGGTTTTTGACGATCGCGTCGAGAATGATAGCAAATCCATCATAAAAATGTCCCCCATACGTGGAAGCGTCAGCAACGACGCATGAACTTACTCGTGCAAGAAAACACGTTTGACTCCAATGCCCCTTTGACGATTCACAAAGAGAGATATCGCCAAGACGCACGTGTTTACGTGACCGACTTGGCACCGAGCCCCTATATAAGACGTGGCATCACTAGATCTTTTCACATCGAGGAGAACATCTCTTCAAATGAAGAGGGATTTCGGTGAGGGAACAACCACAATGGCTCGGGCTTTGATCTTCTTCGTGTTGTTTGCGCTAGTGGGCGCTTCACAAGGTATGATCATTAAGCGGCTGTACTGATAGTCACGTTGAACGTAATGAATCCAGAAGTGTTTAAGTATGATGAATTCACCATATATTTATACATGTACGTAAGTATGTATGTATGTGTGTATGCATGTATGTATGTATGGATATTTGTATGTATGTATGTATGTATGTATGTATGTATGTATGTATGTATGTATGTATGTATGTATGTACGTACGTACGTATGTATATATGTATGTGTGTGTGTGTGTGTGTGTGTGTGTGTGTGTGTGTGTGTGTGTGTGTGTGTGTATGTATGTATGTATGTATATATGTATTTATACATGATTGCATCCAAGCATGTCTGTAAGTACGCATGCAAATACGTATGCATTCATATATGCACGTAGATTAGTCTAAATAATGAAGGATTTCAGGGCATGCCCCAACCAATATTAAGCAATATATTTTAAATAATGATTCCAACCCGCCAAGGAGCATGCTGACTCACTATGTCCTTTATAGCCGTATTTACCTATGGCGTGTCTCGTCTCGATGTATTTGCACAACAAGGGATCAGCAAAATCATCCGATGTCACTATCAATGCGTAACCAACAATCACAGAACATACAAGTTATAGCTGACGTTATCTAGTAAATCATAGACATCTTATCTGGATGTATGTTCGTCTTCTTTCATCCAGCCGCCGGACTTCCATCGAATGCGTACTGCGTAGATCTGACATCGGGCAAGACGTCTGTCCTTCCGGGAAATACAAAATATGTATCATGGACAAAGAAACCATCTTCTAACGGCGGACGATGTAGACTTCAGGGGGTGTTAAAAATAACACCACCGTGGTGGGCAAAATCTGTGACCTTCCACATGGCTTTCGAGAATTCGTATAAATGGTCATTCAACATCGGAGACTCCCGGACCAATAACGGCTGGGGTATGAAAAGTTACCCTATCTTGATCCATCATCATCATTATTATCATCATCATCATCGTCGTCATCACCAATAGCATCATTGTCTTCATAGTCAGCTTCATTATCACCATCACCATCATCGTCATCATAGTCGGCTTCATTATCACCACCATCATCAACATCATTGTCATTAGTTATTGTATCTTCTTATGTTTCCTTTAGCCCATCAAGCATTTTCACTATTTGTCCTCTTTTTATGTTACTGTCAATCATTCCGATTATCTCAATATGTTCGAATGTTCACGTTCACGTTCACGTTCTTATAATATTGCATTTTCACCCCGCTTGTTGTTTCCCAATTTTAACACGTTTCTTCCTATTCGTGAGGGCAGTTCTGAGGATGCCGTCAGTAGTTTTCTTTCTTTTGAAGTTAACAATCGGAGGAACAACGTGTTCGTGTAAAATACTTCGGGAAAACGGCCCCTACTTCATGGACATGGCAACACGAAGTATATGTTGACTCAATACGCTTTTGACTACCCTGACGCCAATATCATTTCGCAATTCAACATTATTTCGACTAGGGCCTATCGACGAGTGTGAACTTCACATTATATCCGACGTTCGTTATTTTGAACATACGAAGAGTATCTGCGAGCGCGTTATGGTGTTTTTGTAACGTTGCTGTATGTTTACTAACATTTAGTAAACATTGTTACCTGTCATATACTAAAGCATCCAGCCGGGGACATGCGATTTTGGTATTACATTTAACAAATTAACAGTCTGCCATCAACTAGTACACCGACAGTTCTATTTTGTAGGTGGGGATTTTCGTACGACAATATACGACGCTGAAACTCACAGCCTCGGCAACACGTTTCTGGTGTATCGCAGTGATGTCGGCGGTTCCGGGATTCTTAAGCAGTCAAAGAACACAGTTAAGACAGCCATGTTGATTCGAATATCGAAGAATCAGATGTACGCCACCAACTACGAAGGCTTCAACTACTACAGAGAAGACAGTGGTCTGTTCTATTTCAACACCATGTATATGGGTCTTAACCGGGTCGTCCATCCCTACAATCGGTCCTCATACCGTAAAGGCCGAGGTCTCTGCTCTGTGTGTGTCTACTTCCTGAAAGAAAGTGTACGTGAACTGCATCCTCCATTTACTATTGAACATATCGAGTCTCGCAAGACTGTACTAAATTGAGATTGTTAGCAATCAGTTGAAGCTGAAGACCAATATAATGTCTCTAGATGTGAATAAAGGTAATAGCAGCTCGTTACTAGTTAGTCATTTAATTATTTACTCTAAATACACGTTTGTAATAACGCTACAGTAAATTGCATTTGCACTGATTCACACATTGGTATAATACATATTAACAAAAATATATCTCCATCACCGAATAATCAATAATCTGAATTCAATAAAGGTGTTGTTTGGTGAAATAAATTATATATATAATAATTGCTCATTATATATGTACATAATATTATAGTCACGTACGTTCTTACATTCATATAATCATGCACACCTATACATGCATATTTACAAACATACACACATACATATATACACACACATACATATATAAATGCATACACGCATACACATACACACACATACACACCTACACAAACACAAAACAATCGCACCTACGCACATACATACATACATACATGCATATATGTATTATATATATATATGTGTGTGTGTGTGTGTGTGTGTGTGTGTGTGTGTGTGTGTGTGTGTGTGTGTGTGTGTGTGTGTGTGTGTGTGTGTGTGTGTGTGTGTGTGTGTGTGTACAGGCGTTTACGGGACGCCAGATCCTGCGTCTTATACGCATATGGCGCCGCTCTGCGCGTAGTTTTCCCATCCGTGCGCATGTCCGTTCATGCTTCAAGGTTTGAGCGCAGTTGCTGTGTGTTTTAAGACTTTCTAATTTATCTCAGCTATAGCAATGAAAAACAAAGCGACTAATAAGCTGCGAAATAAGGCCGGTCCGATCGTCCCGGACGAGTAGTTTCAGTGATCGGACTAGTCCATGTTTAGTGGAGCAGTCCCATCGGACTAGCTGTTATTATGTAAATTAATTTACGCTATGTATACGCTAGTTGGGTGTTGGGATGGAATCAAACAAAATCAGACAGTAAGGTAGCATTTTATCACAGGCAGCTAAATATTCCGTACGACTGTCAGATGGGAAACTTGCTGAACGCAGTGAATGTAAATGGCGGCTGTTTACATCCGGTTACCGTAGGATAGGTAGTGCCACCTAGCGACCATGAGTGATGAGCGACATGGACAAACATACATGCGCGGTTACAGACATCGTTACGTGCTATCCCGTCGTGATGGTAGTTGCGTTATTCCTGCATTGGGTGATTATTTTAGAAAGTTACCAAACGCCAGCAATGTTACCGATTGTTTAGTCGGCTTCGGGAAAGAAAACGCTAATGAAAAGTATAGGGCAAATGATGCAACTTAGTCCGACAATGTCGGTCTTTTGTCGCCGTCAGACTTCAAATTCTGCTGGCATCGCCTTGTCCACGACTCCTGTTTGCTGCCCCTGATTAAACGGACTACCTGTCAACTAAATCCAAAATTCATCGTGCACCCCGGCTCACTTACGAACATGCTCTTGTATAACTTACCGCTTGTTATCACCAAACAAATGACGGATTATACGACAACAATAGAGAGTGCAAGCCTCCGATCCCGACTTCCATCCCGGGGGCCGATCGCGCCAGTCACTCGTCCAACAATCGAACATATTTGATACCTCAGTGTGTCTTTATGCCATCGTTCCACATTGTTTCAGATGTACAGTACGTTGTTATAAAATTTGAAATTCCACTGATTCAAACCGGAGCGAGCGCTATTTGGGACATTCTGTTCCTGAAACGAAGTGGAATGATGGAATAAACGCACGGAGGTATGATATTTAGGCACAACTGTCATAATGTCGACATCGGGGAGGGCCCGGATTCTACACAACTCGACAATTAAGTCTCCACAAAGAAATGCGCAGTTCCATCTGCTGAATATTGGCTTTTCTAATAGTCATCACCACGGTCAGGTTTCCCGCCACCGAAACAAATTCAGGAGCCTTCCAAAGTGACTCGTGGGTTCCTCGATATTCTTAGCCTTAGGTGATCTCATAATGTGACATTGACACGCAAACCAAGCCATATAGCAGACTAGCACGCCCTCTCATAAGTGAGGAAGGCAGTTCTAACTTACAAAACTACATCGATTATCGAGGAAGAAATATCAACAAATAAAACAGTATATTGTAATAAGGCACGTTATTTTGTTAAGTTATTGTTAGTATCAAACTAATAATAATAATAACCGTGGTTTACATGAGTTGAATAAGTTGTGATATGTAGAAAAGAATACTTACAATTAAAAAAGAACAATAAGTAGAACCCTCACTACTTTAAAGAAGGCAGGGGTTCCCGAGGACCCTTGAACACAAACATCCACCAGGTAAACCCCTGTATATATATATATATATTTATTTATATGTGTGTATGTGTGTGTGTGTGTATGTGTATGTGTGTGCGTGTGTATGTGTATGTGTGTGTGTGTATATAACCCTTGGCCATTGAAATATACAATGCCATCTGAGGTTTTGTGAGGGACACTATATCGTTACACGGGTACATCCGGGAACTATTTTAATCACATCATTTCGTGTTGAGGCTAAACAACCTGAAAGTCTGCCGTTTGGATTTCGAGGGCCAACGCACGCGTACGTCCTGAGAAAATTCCAATGTAATGTCCAAACAATGACTTCTGTTGGGGTGTTGTTAGGAAATTCGTTGGCGATCTTTTATTTTCTGACCTAACCATGAAAACGACCAACTACAACCGCCAAACATCTCCACACGTATTTTACATGCATATACACACACACAACGTTACACAATAAATCCTATTGCATTCACATAACGATCAAAACTCGCAAAACAAAATCGAATAAAACTCATAAATTACATAAATGAAAAGTAAAGACATCGTTAGAACATCTAAGCATAAAACAAACGAGACAACAACAAGCAGGATTCACTCAGTGGACATATAATGAGAAAGCAAACGCTAGAACTTCTGGTAACAACAGGAAACACCGAGGGGAACTGTCGATGATGTCAGCGAATATAACTACTCGATAGTCTCGCTACATAGTTTGAAAGGAACATCGCATACCTGCTACAAAAACAAACAACCGAGCTCCAACGTCTGCGATAGGCACGGTAGCCAGAAGAAGAAGACGACAAGAAGAAGAAGAACACATCAGTGACGATTATATCTGCAGGGTATTTCTCATAACACGTGTGCTATTATGGTGAGGAGATGTATCCGTTATGAAGCGTTTTATGGGACGGTTTGTCTCTAATACATAACAAATAGCGTAACGCTTTGTGTGGTGCCTAACTTCTAACTAACTTTTCTAGAACCCTAGCTGATTTTCGTAATTTTGTTGGTCTATTGTATCAAATGTAGGCGGAAACTGTAACACTTATAAAGCTAACTTTTGACAATTAAACACATCAATGCAATACTTATAATGGCAAAGC
The DNA here is from genome assembly GCA_020002185.1 of Paraescarpia echinospica. Classification (NCBI taxonomy): domain Eukaryota; kingdom Metazoa; phylum Annelida; class Polychaeta; order Sabellida; family Siboglinidae; genus Paraescarpia; species Paraescarpia echinospica. Next base: position 22,426,710 of record CM034534.1, on the reverse strand, counting down.
AATGAAACATAATATACATAGCGTGTTTACTTACTATTAGACAGCGAATGGTTTAATATTGAAACCATGGGGTAGACCCGTATCTGCGTCGAAGCAGAAGCCAAAGACGAATGAGTGATCACGAACCTGCTATATCCGCAGTTCACAAGTGGTTATCGCAACGTTCTTACTCAACCGAATTCACCCTCGAAAATCGAAGAATATAACTAAAAATTACCGCAAGTCACACTTTCGACAACATGTGTTAAATGCTTCATGACAACGTTTGAAAACCTAACATCCTATTATACAACCAATTTAATATTAATGACAACAATTTCGCTTTATAAATTGTACTTCGTAGTATGGTAACATTGTTATGAAAACCAAGATTTGACCCACACAGAGTATTGCTATTTTTGTCAACGTTGGCCAAAGTTGTCTATGTGTATCTTTGTAGAACGAAAAACCCTATTTAGTTCAGAGCAATAATTGACGATTTGCTATTTGAATGCACCACCTCGTTACATTTTCTTGTAAATCGCTATACTAAATTGGTATAAAATCCAAAAGTTTCCCACATTGTTATTTCTGTTAAAGTTGATAAAAGTGCTACTTGTTGTTGCATTATCTCTATATAATATGTATATAGCTAATTAAAAAAAGATTGTTTACTATCCCAAAAGCACCACCCCACAGTTAGGTGTGTGTACCACCGCTTCTTTACTGAATCAGATTCACAATAATTTATTAAAACCATGCAATAATTGTCTTTGTTTTGTGCATTAACTAAGTAATGTAAAATGTGGCAATCGTCATTTTGGAGAGAGTGCCTGTCATTGTTTTGACGAACGTATATTTATAATCAAAACAATGCTTTATAAACTGTCAGATTTGTCAATTTGTGTTTGGCGAATATCTGATGTCGGCTGCGAATATCGCTGTACCGCTACAGGTTGGCATGGTATTTGCATACATTATCACACAAATAAAATAAAAGCCCACCTTTAAAAGGACGTGGTCTGTTCTTCTACCCGGAATTAGCGGGCGTAGTAATTTATAACACGAACGCAGCTGAACGTTGGAAAGTTTAACATCAATGGGCATAGCAGTTAACTCGGCCGCATTGCCAATAAAGTTTGTTTTTAAATTGGATGTTTTGTTAACTGTTTGAACATGTTCCAGTGGTCGTACTTTCAAATTGCGCCGTGGTTATGGTTTACTAAACACAAGTTGACGTGTAGTATACCGTCAACATAGACAGTATAGTCTTAAGAACATTATATTAATTAAATAACGAAAATCAACTAGGAACAAACTACTTTCTTTTTAAAGTATTCACCTCACAGCCTCCTTATAAACATCGGGTATGTGTCGCCTTCTACCGGACGCGTCCCGTTAACACGGTTACAAATTACCTACGCACCAAATCGTTGCAAAACAATCACATTTCCTCGTGTGTTGCCGTTTATTCCCGCACGAGATGTAGCTAATATAGCGGCACCCTAGTGGAATAACCACAACATTTGTGGTGATTAGTGTCTCGAGAGCGATATCACGACAGTTTAGGCGTATTCAACTGCCCATTTTAGCCCGGTATAAACGTACTTGATTTTCGTCTGCGACAAGTCCCTGAATCAGACACCACCAATGATGTAATCTGTGCCACCTAGGAGGAAGAAGGCCCCTGACTCGTGGACTATTCGACGAGCTGCAGCAACTAGAAATCGGACCGCACATGCCGGGGTTTAGTGTTCTTAAATGTCATTGTATTACATATGATAAAACTGAACAATCATGGGCCAATCACAAAGGTTGTTTTCCTCATCCGGACAATGGCCTGTCGCCTTTCCGATAATTGTGTTCAGTGTTCCATATATTTCCACATATGGACTGTCCTGGTGAGTACGTAGCAATTTAATCAAATGATAATAATATTTGTACGGCAATACTGTGATACCCCACTACTAAAGTCACCTTCGAGACGGGGCTAAATTGACATGAATGGCGAGGTGCCCGTTTTAGCGAAACTAATTTCCTACATTTTATGGTTACATAAATAATATGGAAATATCTTACTGTAACTTCAATTGGCATGTGGCTGTATTACCGCGGTGATCGTAAAGCGAGCTTTGACTGTATGCGCGTTCTTTGAACTCAAAGCTAACATGTGTTTGGCGACTTGGACCAGCACTTTACACTCTATTTGTTTTCGGTCTTCGGGGACTGTTGAGATCACACATAAAGAGATGAATGCATTCCGTCCATCAAGTGTAACGCACACATTGATCAAGTGATACATCGACTACATGCAGATATGACACGTTCGCGTGGCCTAAGATGGTGGGTAAACATTATAACTGGAGGGTTCTATTTTAAGTTGGCCGTCCTTGTGTAATTGACACTGTCAGAACATTTCTAAACAAAGGTAAGTGTCGGACGAGTTATGTTTCCCACAGCGGATAATTTGGTTTTACATTATACATGAACTTTCAAGTTTGTGGAACACATTGATACTGTCCTCATTAGCTGTAGGACGGTAGATGGAAGACGATATTTTAATTGTTAGAGAATTACTGGAGATGGGTGGAGTGACCTTGAGTGTTCACACATAAGATACATGATTAGTAAGATATCCAACTTCAACGCTTACACGAAACATCAGTTGTCCTCTGCAGGTCTGGCCGTGGCCTTGTTTGAAAGAAAGGCACCCAAAAGTTTGGTCGCATTAGTTCGTATACGTCTCCGAAAATGTATTATGTGCTGCATGGATTGGTCTTCCCACCATATCGCAGCTGGAAGGAAAACGTTACAGTGACGCCATATACATATATATGTGTATATATATATATATATATATATATACATATATATATGTCATGGAACATATATATCAATGTACATAGACGCTATTGTGGACACCAGAACCGGATACCGTGAAGGTATTGGCAACTACGTCACATCAGTTTTGACAATGGTTATCGGCTGAGGTTTCACAATCCATTTTGGATCGTTCAAAGTGTAACGTCCCACACGAAGTATCTGAGACCACCCCTAAACTCGGTGAACGTGAAGAGAACAATAACGTGAATCAACATACACTAGCAAAATCCATAAGTATCATGAACCAGAAGAGTATAATGTCGCGTTGAAATCGTCGTAAATTGGAGCGGAGCGGTGCAAGGTGCAAATTACTTCTGGTATGTTTACATAGGTATCGTGAACCAGGAGGATGAAGGCTAACTAAAATACAACTTATTAATATTTTCCATTATTTCATTAATTACAAACATACAATAACATGCTGCTCGTCGTTTCTTTAAAAATGCTGTGTGAAAAACACATAATTTATTATTGTTTTACCAAATTCCCGTGGGAACATACGTTTTTCTTCATAAAAATGTGTGTAAACAGTGATGATGATAATACTATCATTACTGTTTATAATGTATTATATTATGTTGTTCAGTTTTGTTGAAACTATTTGATGCTGGCATGCCTATGTGACCACATTTTCTGGCCAAAATGGCAATCGACTATGAATCTTCGTTGAAACAATTTAATATATATTACGTACCAATCACATTAACTACACGAGTATTCAGTTATGATCAAAATCTGTGTTTGTTCCTCAATGCCCAAATCTAACAAAGCCATGTCAATAACAAAAAATACACGCGGTTTATCCTGTACCAGACAAAGGGTTATAACGTGTTATGTAGTTTCGGTTTCTTACAGGGGTTCCGTGAATACTGGTAGATTTCACCATGACGGCAATTCGAGTACTCGTCATATTACTCCTTATGTTCGCACCGAACATTACGGTAATGTGTGATTTTAGGTTCATTTCAGAAGTTCTCTCCTTCCTAGTTATCAGATTTCTTCTGACAACAATACCTTGTAACATGTGATTATAATAATATTGAACCTAGGAAATAATTCGTTTGGCAATGACGCAAATTACATATCCTTTCGTACCAGTAACTAAAAACGAATGGCCCGTATGCCGTACAATTTATTTCGCATTAATCGTAAATCATTGTGACACAATATTACCCTTCTTGTTAGATGTCATAATCACGTGTCCGTGTTCTTCCTTCCCACGTTCCTCATTAGTGGTCCATTCAGACTAGCTTATTTTAATCTATGCCACCTATACTTGGTATATTTATAACCTTTAGCAAAAAATGCATAGAATATATATACATATATATATATATATATATATATACTTTATTCTAGGATTGTTGCTGAATCATTTCTGTATGATATATTTTGTTATGAATTTTTATAGAATTTCTATGGAATTATTTGCAAATTCTAGAGAAATAACGTACGTAGAATGATATTGAAACTTAAGTGAACATCAAGATTATATAGTTCCTTTATATATTTATAACACAAATATGTAATTAATTTGTATAGCCTCATACATTGCAATAGACGTTTTGTACATAAATATTAAATAATGTTTTTAGGTTTTCTGTATAATTACATGGAATATTTGTCAAGGGAAAATAGATAGGTATGCACACTTTAATAACATAATACAAGTTATGTTTGAATGGTTTTACGATCTGATTGTTAATAGAACCCTGTTTTAGTCAGTTTCAAACACACACACACACACACACACACACACACACACACACATGAACGTACACACGCACGCACGCACGCACGCACGAAAGCACACAGACAATTGTGTTGTGTAAAGTGATACAATTATAGCGACAATCAATTGTGTTGTACAGGCAAGCAGAAATAACAAAGAATCAGAATGTTTCCACGACGGGTGTTTCTACAGGTAATATATCACTATTCGAATTGATAATTTGTACGCAGTATAAAACTCTATACAAAACGAGCACAACCTGTATAAAGTTTGCGTTTGTTTGTGCGTGTACGTGTGAGTGTACGTGTATGTGTGTGTGCAGGTGCGTATATGTGTGTGTGGTTGTGCCTGTGTTGGCCGCGCGCGCGCGCGTGTGTATGTTTGAAACAAATGATGCATTCTTATTGCAGGTGCTCATCGCAAAAGTGTGGAGTATTCGATTGTTTCCAGTCAGACATTGTCACCTGCACTTTGAAAACCTGCCGATGTAACTACAATGATTGCACCTGCGCCGTGTAGGCAGGAGAAGTAATTATGCAAAGCAGGTATTTTACATCGAGACGTGATAGCACGCATTGTTATTAAGTGAGAAACCATTTTTACACAACGTTGTTGTTTTTGCGTTGTACAATTCTGTTTAGTGTATGTAGACGAACCAATTGTGTACACACATGGGTCAAAACACTATATAATCGTTGCAACTAAGAGTGTAAAACACACCATTTTGACATATCACAAATTGTCTACGTTAAAGCAATACTCAACTCATCACTTGATCTATTGGTAGGCATTTTTACATGGTTCAGTAGTACATATGCATTGTTGTAAGAAAACGTAAGTTGTTCACATGCATAAAAGAATATTGGTGTCACATATCTGCCCAGTTACTGCGTTGATTTCTGATGTCATTCAAATGGCTTTAGCATGTCCGGCTGCAGGACCGTCGAATATTTGTGACGAGTATTTCTTGTCAAGCCGGTTGTTACGTCATCCTTCCGGGGATAAGATTATTGATGTCATGTGCAATGATGGCAGTATGTCATATCCTATGATGATTATCGCGTTAGCAGTATATACATGTATATTTATAATTATATATAGAGAGAGAGAGAGAGAGAGAGAGAGAGAGAGAGAGAGAGAGAGAGAGAGTGGGAGCTGTGCTACTAATATGTCCACAATAGCGTCCTGAACATCTGAATATGAATATAAACAGTGGTGATCCATGTGCTTAGACTTCAAGTATTGTAAAATATAAGCTTCTGGACCTATCTGGACAAGCTTGACTATGATTTACCTTGGTATTATGGTATTATGGTATTAGTGATAACATTTGTGTATAATGTTAGTTATGTCTTATTTATAGATGTATAAATGGGTGGATCAACAAGAATAATTTCAGACATGCAAACGAAGCAGTACTGACGCTGAAAATAAAATATATCTACAACATGTGTTCGATACAATAATCAGGGATAATGAAAAAGAGGTATGTCACTGAATAGAAAGAAAAGCAGAAACCATGGATATATTAAAGAAAATAATCACAACATGCATCATTGCAGCAAAATACCTTGTTCTTAAGGAAATTCATAAATTTAACTATCAAGGATCACTAATAACATAATATTGTGGTGTTCGATGTTACGATGAGAACAGTGAACGAATTGTTCAGGCCAACGCAGCTACCTTTTCTTTAATGAAGCTATTTTTAACTAAACAGTCACACTGAAACACAATAACTGGGATATTGAGAAGAATGATTACAATACCATGGACAGAAAAGACAAGTAATGAAGACATGGTTAGAAGAGCCATATAGAAAAAATAATGTGCAAAATCAGAAAACAATACGCATGATTCATAGGACGTATAATGAGAACTGGAGAGTTCCAGGAAAATGCAGAGGATGTCAGTGAATACATATACTTAATGGTATATCAATAGTATTAGGAATCAACGTAACAGAACTGCTACAAGAGAAACAACCGAACGGTTTTATGATCTCCAACGTCTGCAACAAATACGACTCATAGAAGAAGAAGATGTAAGCGTTTTGTAGTCAGTGAAGGTTTTGACAGCAGGAACATTATGTCTAATATTATGATATGTGACGAGATGCACCTAGTTTCACTGCTGCGTTTGAAAACGTAACATCCATTCTGCCACAAAAAGTAGCGTTAATGACAATATTTTCGCTGTATAAATTGTATATGCTATCCCAGCAGTATATACATGAATGTTCTTTACCAGGATTGGTTTCTACTTGTGTTCGTTAAAACTAGTGTAACGCCTCGGATCATTAGTCTCTAACCACCCTCCTCCTCCATAGGAAAGTAATCTAATATCCGACAACGAAGTTCTGAGATAACGTTGTACGAATTTCAATATTTGCGGAAACGATGGTGGGCAAGCGAAACGTCAATTTTGAAGAGTCATTCGAATGACCGAAATGTTCAAGGACGTTCGAACACAGGTTTAAGCATTATGTTATATTCCTACTAGCTTAAAAACATAGAACAACAAAGAAAGGGCAGCAGTCATCACCATGATAGTGTTCATATTCAAACATGTACCGTAAAGCGAACGGTAGCGAATTGAAGTGGACACCTACGACGAAATCAGTGCAATGACACTTTAAATTGTAAAGGTTGTTTGAAATCCATTTGATCCGAGAAGGAAAAATTCGCTTAAAACTGGTGGGTTCCGCTAATTTTTATACATATCTGACATTGTATAAACTACGTCAGCATTATAATTAGCAAAATGCCGTGGTCTAGCCATAACCAGTCTTAACATGAGTTGTATTTATCATATTCAAACAAAGGAAACTTACATGAGTTTTACAATTTGACACTGTAATATTATTAGAAGTGAAGTACAAAAAAGGAACATTTGACTTTCACCTTGGCCTGACATTCACATTGACTTTTATTTTTGGCCACCCCCCTCTCATAACTTGTGTATGGTCCTAAGGTATAACTGTGTATTTTTTGTATGATGCCTCTGTGATAAATGTATATGTACTTCCTCATTGTGCGGCCATTTTGGATTTATACAAATTAGTAAATTATCCAGTGGAAAGGACTGTTTAACAAAAAATCCCTTACAAGACATTAAAATGTTATTTAAATGTCGAGATGTAGGTAGAAATATAATTATAACGTTACTAATATTTGACCTTGACCTGATTTTCACAGTTACCTTAAAAATCGAGCAGCCCTTTCTTTAAAATGTGGCATGGTCTTAATGTATAAATGTGCCAAAATTTGTGTTTGTATCCAGTGTATCACATCATTCCCTTACGCCACTCAACTAGATTGGCCTCGCGATGGGCGAGTCATGTGGCCAGTGTCACGAGACGTAAATGGAGCTACAGGCCGATGCTTCGTTTCGGGGCAGATTTGTTCGATGAGTTTTAATTAATGATATCACCGAACTATCTGAGCATTCAAGATGCACGACATATGTTTGCTCGTTTATAAAAAAAAAACTGTAATAACAAAGGGGCGCATTTTAAATAAATTGATAAATTGAATACGAAGGCAGTCGAAGAAAATGTAATTTTGTTAGTCTTATAATACCACATCGCATGGTCACGATAAATAACACCAGACCTCGGTATCATCTGTGTGTGTGCGTGAGTGCGTGTGTGCGTGTGTGCGTGTGTGCGTACTACTACTACTACTACAACTACTATTACAAATAATAATAATAATAATAGCATCTAATTTATTTTATAATATGATTTTTTTTATTATTATTACTAACATTTCTAAAGCGTCATATATCCGAGATCAACCTGTTCATAGGCGCGTACACACATTATAAAACGTGCAAGGAATTATAAGAAATCTTTAAGAATATAATTATAATCTTTGTAAAATAATATCATATTAAAATGTTAAAATATTGTACATATTAAGTAATTAACACGCATGGCGTAGTTTCGAAAGTATTAAGATAATTGCATAAATAGTTATAATATGTTAACATTGATTAAAATATTATATAATACAAAAATGATTAACTAAATATATAAATTAATATAACGCATGTTCATAAAAAGTGTCCAGCCGCACAGATCTTCAGTGGAATACGCCAATTTTGTATGTCATGCTTTAACACGTTTCACAATGGTCCTTGTTTATATCTTTATCCCATGTTTATTTGTTATCTTTATTAGAACTATTATTATTTTATAGCAAAATATTATACATAATTATGCATTTGTCATAACAAATATTGTGTTTATTATAACGTATTATTTGGAACAAATCTTCTGTATATTTCGGCAAAGCGCTGAGTATTGCATTAGTTTTGGTGCTAAAATCTTTTGTCCATCGGAGCGATGAAGACCATGACATCATCTAATTTCTCGTGACAGTTCAGATTGTGAGATGAGAATGATGCTGCGCGTGACTTGGATTAAAGTGAGGGAGAGTTGCGCTGGTCGTCAACCTCGCTCGCTCGTCCTGGCCTAGCTGATTCCAGTGGCAGGACGAAGTCGAGACAACTGAAGATAAGACAGGATGCAATGGATGACGAGAGCGTTCTCTGTGTCACGCCATGCTCTTCATGCTCCACATCGCGTCCTGGGTCCGCCTTCTTGTCCGTTGAACGAGATGTTGGATTCCTCCGCACAGCCCGCCGAATCCAGTCTTACATGCTTAGATCGACAAGCCCTATCTTACCGAAGGTTTCAGACATATCGGCTACCCCCACCTGATTTTGCTCGCCAATCGAAGCTAAATAAAATAATTATTATTATCATTATTATTATAACGAGAGAGTATTATATCGCTGAACTTAATTTGAAATAGTAATGGTATGTACTGTACATTGTATGCACATAATAAAAACTACTGTAATATTAATGTATCGGAGTAAGCAGAATCATCTTTATATAATGATATTTAACTGCGAGTTGTGAGACTAATTAAAGTACTAGTTTGGTTTAAATGGCTACCTGTCAAATCCGTCTACAAGTCTCTAGAAGTCACCTTAACTGTGTTGCTTTTGTTTATAGTGATGTTGTGTAGACGATGAGGAAATACATTTATTTCACTTTAATGTGTGCAATGTCTTAGTGAAACTAGCTTAGATAAATATTCCTTTTAACAATCTGCAATTGCTGTACCCTAAATCATGGACTATGAAGTGTACACAACATTCTGGCCCTAGAATATTGCCTTTATGACAAAAACATAATATATCGTTTTAAAAATAACGATTGTATGCACGTCATTAAGAAATAGTAATGCTATTTACATAAACTAGCAAAAATGGCCGTCACCTGACGGGATCGACTGGTACATGACAGTCATCACAGTAATGTTTACTAAATGTTAGAAAACACACAGGATCGTTACGTAAAAACCACAACGTGCTCGCAGATACTTGTTGTTTGTTCAAATTGACGATGGTCTGACACAATGTGAGGTTTACATCCATCGATAGGCCCTAGTCGTGACAATGTACACTTGCCAAATAATATTCGCAGCGTCTACTCCATGTTGTTAAGTTTATGAAGCAGGGTCCGTTTTCCAGAAGTGTTTTATGCGCGCGTGTGCACACGATTCATGGTATTGTTAGGTTACGTTTCATGTATTACGCGCACATTACTTTACGTTCCGAACAGCTGATTTGCCACATCAAAGGTGATAATGTTGACATATGTGGGGTATTTGGAAAATATATAGGTATCACGCCTAAATCTAGGGATCGTAGATTAAACCCTAAAAGTTTGGCGCTGGAGGTTCAAGCGTCTAAGAGAAAAACTTTACCAGGCCAACATATACACGCAAGCTCGATTACATAATGTAGATTACCATTATCAACTATGTTGTCAAAAGCAAGGCTTAACTGAGGTTACTCGCGTAATGTTGATTGCAACGAAAGCAGGCAGTATGTACTAGCAATTGTAGTTAACTTGTGCTCATTGGACAGATTTAATATTGTGTCGTCAGTCCGTAGCGCTGAATGTGTGCTCTACAAATGACTTATCCATCATGTGACCTGTTTCCTAACAAAACTTCCGTCAAGCCTTAGAAAATAGATGCCGAAAAAGTGGGGCGGTCCTGCTTTCCGTCGTATATTGTGTTGATATTCTAACCACGCAAGTGTTTTATATGACAGAAACATAAGGCAAAGTTTTTCAAGTGACAACTGTACGCGATATTCTGAACGATATTGTCCAAGGCTGGCTACAGGATGCAATTAGATAGAAAGAATTAAATTTACTTTGCAGCAATTGTAGAAACATGCGACGTCACATGGCATCAGTGAGTGAACAAGATCCGGTGTAGACGGGTCGAAAGGTCGTATGTTTCAACAATTGCTTTAAAGTAAGTTTAATTCTTGCTGTATGCCATAATGTGTTACTTATGAGATATAGTATGCAACAACAGTAAAGTCATTCACATACATAACCCTGATCAGCACTGCTCGCGAGGTCAAGGCTTGACGGAAGTCTCGAGCATATCAATTGTAACGTGGGCAAAACGCGATGTACTGTACTGGATGCATCAAGTTATGTATGCAGAACATCGCGGTCAGACAGGCTTTGCCACCCATGTTGATAAGGGGTTATATACGTGAATTACATTTTACCAATGCTGCATAACATCTCATAAATCAAGCATTCTCGTATACGGTTGTCACTTTAGGCTTTTTCCTTACGTTTTTGTCACAATTAAATAATTTTTTGGCCAGAATTTCAACAAAATATACGACGGAATACACGAACGGACAACAAGCTTTAGCTAGGCAACAAATCAAATGGATGTGTCAATTATACAGAGTTACGTAAATCTACGTCATGCTTCCTCCGCTTTGGTCTAGCCCTTGGACCGCGTCACTGGTTTTCGATCGCGCCTAGCGTTATACATTCGCTTTATCGAATTCCCGCCATTACGGCTAGCATCTACTTGGAGTGATTTTACGCAAAAAGCTTTTTCATTAGAAGCAATTAATCATATGTTCAATAGGGTATGTTTGTCAAACGTTGTTGCAAGTATTTAGAGGTTTTTTAAACAATAGTTCCACTGAGCTATAAGACTGTTCATTAGGGACGGAAGTTCAGTCACTTCAACATTACGATTTTTACTGATAAATTTGGTGTACATTTTTTTTGTTTCACTTTATTTGTCCTGCAACGTGTGGTTGCCCTACATATGAATCTTGACATTGGCTCCTCATCGTGAATATTGAAGTTTGTAGTAACTAGCAATTAAGCCATGTAATAACTGGCGTATAACGTTGTGAAGATTTGTATCATGTGACATATCTGCATAATATAACAACATTATGTAACGCACTGTAATTGCAAGCCCCAACCTACTATTCAGCAACCCTGAAAAACTTAAATTAAAATGATTATCTACAAAATTATCCGGTTTTAGGGTTCATATCGCACGACACACGCACGGAAATGTATTGTTCACAACGTCACGCGTGTTTTCAGAGATTGTCCGAGCTTCGTAATCCGTCTACTAGTGATCTAGTCAGGTTTGTCATGTATTTTCGTAATTTTTTTTGGAGATTTGCAAACCTATATATTTTTGGTAACGTTATGATATAGTGAATCTAAAAACTAAAGTTTACATTGTTTAAGGTATATATATATATATATATATATATATATGGCGGCCATCTTGGATTTTTAAAAAGGTGGACACTGAAAATATATATTTCTCAATATCTCTACTGCTAAACCATCCAGCTTTTTGATTTTGGTGGCTAAACCTACATATTGAGGGGCAATGAATCAAATGGGTTCAATTACAGTCACCTAGCCATAATGAAATTACTAGTTTATGACAGTTATACATGTTATGACTGAATAATATTGCATGCATTTGCATGAACACCTCCATGATTAACAGTCGCCTTTGCATTGGCATCGTACCATCTCAATGATGGCCTTGGGTGCTGGAAGGTTGTCAGTTGTGGTTGGCGTCAACAGTCCATCAGCAGTCTTGTGGTAGCCATTCTGCAGTGGGCCCAAAAATCCAGCTGAGCAGTGCTGGCCAGGCCCCACACTCTAGCCTGCAAGTGCACTCTCATTAAGTGCTGGTTGAGCGCCCGAATTGTGGGTGAAAGCTTGTCACTCTTCGCCATGTGTTTATACAAGAGATGCCATCGCAGTTCTGGAATGCGATTGATCTAGATGCCCTTTGGTCAATATGCAGCGCATACGAATTTAGCCAAGGTAGACTGCATATCTTCTGCACACCTGATGCCATCGAGATCGAGGTCTTCCTCGGCAGCAGATCATAATTAGCTATGATCAGCACAAAGACATCAGTGTCTGGCGAGAAGAACATCAACTCAACATCTTCCCCTGGGCTCCTTTGTGTTGCCAAGACTGCCTGGCAAATCATTAAGGTGTCTACTTCCTCATGGCTGTTGTTTTCAAAGTGGATGTCCCCGTTGCTTCTTATTCGCCCAAACGCTGAAATGTTAACCAGCTTGGGGGAATCCCAGTTGTACTATATAGTGTTCTCAGCCAGGAACTCTGTGAGATCACGTTTGTTGTCATGGGATGGGAAACGGCTCGTGGTGATGTGTGTTATGTTAGAATCGTCTAGGACTTGTGACTGAATTGGGTCATTCGTCCATGTCTCTTTTTCTGGTTGTGCTCTTCAGGTGTCACAGATTAGATTGATTTCATTATAGCCTTTTTTGATGTCGATCACTTTGTCAATAAAACATTCATTGGGATCCATCACTGCCGCCTTGGTTGCTTTCTCCTTCGTTAGTTTCTGGACAATCACCATGCCATCTACGACCGCAATCTTTTCACTTAGATGGGATCATCGACTTCAGCTAATGCCATGTCCATGGCTTCCTCATCTGGTACATTAACATGTGTCTCGCTTGTAGCCGTCTGAGAGTTATCGGTGTGAGTTTCCATTGTTGCCAACTGCTCAAGGACATGGATGAGCTTGGACTTGTCGTTGCACGCCAACCACAACTGTCATCCTTCCACTACCCAAGGCAATCATTGAGATAGTACGATGCCAATGCAAAGGAGACTGTTCATCACAGAGGTGTTTCTGCAAATGCAAGGACTTACAATGCACAGACCTCTGCTTGTGTAGCACAAAGTGTAAGAATGACGATGATTCACACTTTAAAAATCGTGTAACCGTCGACGATATTGATGACTAATGTGCACTATTCCTGGCCATAACAGTTTTCAAACAAACCAGACATGCGTGATATACATACAACTGTGTAGTGATGCTGGTATGATGGTTATAAGATGTTAATAAGTGAAAGTACAGACACATACTTTTTTCAATGTACACACACATGTGTTTATACGCTATGCTACGTGTATTTTATTCCGTCATAACATGTATAATTGTCATAAACTAGTAATTTCATTATGCTTAGGCGATTACAATTGATCCCATTTAATTCCTTTCCCCTCAATATGTAGGTTTAGCCACCAAAATCAAAAGGCTGGGTGGTTTAGCAGCTGAGATATTGAGAAATACTGGTTTTCCGTGTCCACCATTTTAAAAATCCAAGATGGCCGCCATATATATATATATATATATATATATATATAGCGGCCATCTTGGATAAATATATATATATTTATACCTTTAAAAATGTAAACGTTGGTTTTCAGATTCACTATATCATAACGTTTCCTAAAATGTATAGGTTTACAAAAATCGAAAAAAATGAACGAAAATACAAATGATAACATTGTGAACCTGACTAATCAGTTGGTATATCCAGTACGTCGCGGTTTGCCTACGTCACAATCGAATGTTTGCGTGTGACCTTCGTCAAGCTTTGGCTTTGCCAACAATGGTGGTGACGTTTACATATACGTGAATTGTAATGTTGTTGCTGAATGACATCTCATAAAACAAACGTTCGCGCATACAGTTGTTACGTTGCCTTATGTTTTTGTCACAAAGAAACACTTTAGTGACCAAAATTTCAAAAAATGTATGACGGAATGTCCGAACCACTACGTATTTTCAGATGGCTTGGCGGCTTTTTTGTTAAACAACAGGTCACGTGATGGATAAGTCAATTGGGATCGTTTTAACGAAATTTCGCACAACTGTAGAAAGTGTTGAGAAAAAGACAGTTTCAAATTTACGTTCAAATATACGTCCGTACTTCTGGCAACCGCACTGATAAGGATGGACATTTTTTTTAGTTACATTCTAACGATGCGTATAACACGCAAACGTTCTATGTTTGTGACACCAACCAATAAGGAAGAGGTTATGCGCACCGTTAATAACTGCGTAAAAACATTTTCGATGAGTCTCGTTAAAATTGTAATTGAAAGTATTGCTGATCCGATGACTCATATGTAACCTGTCATTTAAATGTGGCGTTTTCCCACATAAAATGAAAACAGCTAAATTAATGCCTGTATATAAATCTGGTGAAAAACATTTATTTACAAAAAACAGTCCAATTTCACCTTTACCACAGTTCTCTAAAATACTAGAGAAACTCTTTACTTTTCGACTTGAAGGCTTTATGAATTATTGTACTATCCTAAACGCATGCCAACATGTGTTTAGAGAAGGGATGTCAACTTCGCACGCGTTGGTTGAATTGCTTGACGATATTATAAATTCGCAAGAACACAAGAAATGTGCGTTAGGTGTATTTATACATCTTTAGAAAGCGTTCGATACTGTCGACCGTCAATTGCTGTGTACACAAATTGTACTTTATGACATTCGAGGAAATGCGTATAATTGAATTAGTAGTTACCTGCAAAATCGTAGCTAATTTGTAAATGTTGATGGCTACAGCTCAGACACACAAACAATAACATGTGGCGTTCAACATGGGTCTAAACTTGGTCCGAAGCTGTTTCTTCTGTATATAAATGATATGTGCAATGTTTCTAAACTTATCAACTTTGTCTTATTTGCTAATGACACGAACATCTTGTGTCCAGCCAATGACATAAAACAGCTTGAAAATATTGTATGCAACGAACTGTATAAATTGCAGTTGTGGTTTTCAATCACTAAATTGTCTCTTAATATAGCTAAGACCAATTACGTGTTATTTTCTGGTCGTGCACAATTGTGTTGTGTAAATATCAAGATACAATTACACGGATATTAAGTGTACAAGTTACGAAATGTCTAGGCGTGCTCATCAACGAAGCATTACACTGGAAAGACGACATCAGTCGCGTAAAGTCTATACTATCAATAAGTGCTGGTATGACGTACAGATACAGTAAAGTAATCGACCGTTCATTGTATGTATATGTTATATTCCACTCAATGTTTACCGTATTTGTTGTATTGTCTGAAAATATGGGGTATACCTATTTTACTAACCTACACTGTATACATATGTTACAAAAGAGGGTAATACGGACATATTCTTGTCCCAGAACTAGCAGATCGCTACGACACTTTCCACACAACACAGCACACCAGTCAATTTCGTTTCGGGATGCTACTCGCCTCGACATTTCTACTGCACGTGGGTCTTCCTCGTCGTGCTCACTGGCTCATCTCATAGCACAGGCCCTTGTCTTTGTGGTTGAAACCGGTAACCAGCTACTTCTGAATCCGTTTGGTTTTCGTCATCAGAAGAAGAATTCGAAAATCCGTACCGACACGCCATCTAATCTACACACAGTCACAGCACATGCCTGCATAGCCTCGATTACTCAGTCGCCGTGAAGTGGCAGTACATTTCGCTCCGCATTCCTCTTCCTGGCGAAGTCACGCAGTAAGGCGAGAGTCGGTTAAGCGAGATGAATGCGTGCATGGCTGAATTGGTAAATTTAGCATATACAGTATTGAGGAGGCGAGCATTGTTACCCGCTACGCGGCGCCACTACCGTACCTTCACTAGCCTCAAGCGACACTGTTAGACGAAAAAAAGTGCAGTGTATTTTGATAAATTATTACTCTGACATAAGTGCACTTGAGTAGTTAGATTTCCAGGTGTGATTGTAGAAGCTGTTGACAGCACAATGATGTATTTTAGCTGATTTTACTAAGCGGAAGGGTATTTGGCAGCAATTTGGCTAGTTGACCTTTAGTCAGATTACTGCTTGCATCCATTCGTAAATATTGACCGGTGTCACACATACAGGCATTTTAACTAGAAATATTAGATTTTGACTAAACTCGACCAGCATGTCAATGAGATGATAATAACAGCAGGTGAGAAGTTCAAGAAATTTTGTACGTCACGTTCTCTTATAATCACACAAAATGTTAATATGGTCGCCAATGAGAAAACTAACAGTGTGCAGAGCCTTTATACCACGTTTTGGTCGTTTTGTTCTTGTGCGTGAGCTCCAAACGGTGATTTATGAGTGTTTCGATAAGAACTTGGAAAGCGAAGGACGAAACGATAATGGAATAACTTGAAATTATTTATGCACACATATACAGACAAAGAAGCGTAAATACTGAATTTAAAATGATCTATTACAGATTACCTCTTGAGTAGTAACAACATCGGTTAATTTGATATGCAGTACCCAGTACTAAAGGACAAAAGGGTCAGTCAAGTCAAGTCAATAGCCCGGGTTTTATTACGTAAGGTTACGTAATTGTTATTGACTCTGATTGAGCCCCAGTGGCGGGCTGAATAAATGTTGATGACGTATTTAGTGAATACACACACACACACTGTGCCAATTATCTTGGCAAATCAGGCGTGCAATTTTAGTTCACTAGGTGTCAACGTGTGCCTTTAATCAAGCCAGAGCTGAGAATAGACACGTGCCCAGTCACCCGAATGATCATACTTGCAAACAAGAATAACAAGTATAACAATAGATACGCTTGTTGTTTGCTCTAAGCTCTTAAATGAATATGTTCGTGTGCGCTGGCTTGTCCCGTGTTGCTGTATGTTTGTGTCCTGCATACAGTTAGGTAACTTACAAAATACCATTATTTTTAATATCCTACACAAATAGTTACTATAAATAATCGCATGATGTCTATAATTTCTATATGTATTGATATATTGTAGTTGTGCCACTGGATGCTACGAGTGTTTATGTATTCCTTGATAACTATAGTACTACCAGTATAATTTATACTGCATATTTTATAGATTGAAGGCATATGACCGGAACCGTAATTTTGGTTGTACCACAAGTGATTTTAACAATGATGATGACTGTCACATGTCCGTACCCCTTGCAACCAAGTATACATATGTGACAGGGAACTCTCTTCTACCCCCATATCTTCTCATACAGTTGACCATTGTCGCCATCCATTAGGAACCAGCCTCAACAGAAACGCAAGTGAGCTTTATGATGACAGGTAGTTGAAACATTTGATTTAAAACAAAATATGTAGAAAATAATTATGTTCACATACTGTTGATAAAATTATTTCCATGCGCCTGCACATAAACACACTTTGTAAAAATGGGACAGTGAAATGCTTGATGATTCACGTTGTTGTATGCTTTACGTTTAACTACATTAATTTGAACTTTAATACTATTTAATGTTGCGATTGATTTTACCAGATAACCTTGTGCCTAGTAGTTTACTACTGAAAACAGTTTCTACGTTTCAATATCTTCTAGGGCTGTGTGTTCTATGCACGTGAACAAGTGTACATTGAACATTTCAGCTGATAAGTCATCTTTCAAGTTTATCCGATTCATGCGCTTCTGCAAGAAGGATGAGACATTCGTGAGGACACAGTGCCGTGCCAAGATGCGCCTCACTACGTATGATATGGACCTGAGACTGGACACGCATGGCAACACATCTGAGACACAGTGTGAATGTGCTGCCGGCATGGGCCCGTGTGCACAGTGCAAACACACCCGTGCTGCTTTCTTGCCCTTGCTAGACTATGCGTTTAGTAAAGGCATGAAACTAGAGTTAACAGAGACTGTGCAGTCTTTCCACAGGCCACGCCGCCTGCACAGCGGGTCATATGTCAAGGCAGAACACTTAGACATGTCCATGAACAACTTTAATCCAACACCACAGGCACACGCGGCTATGCAATGCCACTGTCAATGTTGCAGCTTCATCAACTGTGTACCTGGCTCTGATGCGTATCACCATTCCTACAAACAAGCATGCATTTGACAACGACCATGAGTACTGCACATTCACACCATCAGAACATTATATAAAAGTTGACACTTTCACAACCATTTCACAGGAACAGGCCACACAAATCGAGCAAGACACCGGAGGGCAGGCGGTTGTAGGTTTGTGGCACACAGAGCGCACGAAACGCATGACTGACTCACGCTTTGATAGAATCTGTAAGATGACCGAGAAAACTGACGCAAACAAATTTGCCCGAAGCCTAAAACAAGTGAAAAGCAATTCAGCAGCACGAATTTACCACGGGAGAAAGTTTGAAAACACTGCAGTAAAAACTTACTGTGAGAAGACAGGCAGAGGTGTAAAAAACAGTGGTCTGGTCTTTTGTTCAGAGCGACCTTACCTGGCCTACTCTCCAGATAGCAATGTAGCTGACACTACAATAATAGAGGTCAAATGCCCATATGCCTCCAAGGACAAACTTATCACACATGTAAAAGTGCCACACTTAGGACTTAAAATGCAAACTTTTCCTGAACAGAAATCATGCTTATGCGTATCAGGTGCAAGGCAACATGAATATTACCAGAAAAACCATATGTCATCTGGTTATTTTTCACAATGGTAAACCTTGTAATTGTTGATGTACCGTATGACGATACATTTGTAAATGGCATGTTAACCAGATTAGAATCATTCGTCCCTCACCAATACCGAAAGGCGTATCTGACCAAGCATTTTTATTTGCAATTACACACTGCAGGGTGAATTGTGGAATTGCTCAGAGTGGAATTGGAATTTCTTACTGGGATCAAATAACGCCCAAGTGAGCTCTACCTCCCAATTAATTATTGTACAGCTGTACTTGCCAAGTACATTTAGGCACATTCAACTCATTCTGGCATTGTAATTATTCACCTGTCAAATGGGTATTTGGATTTAATTTAGGCAGTCTTGTTGCTATGCTTAATGAAGATACTTATGACCGTCGGTCTCGTAATGATGTTCGTTTTATGCAGTTTTGGAAACGATGCACATGATTACCCAACATGAAACAGACAAAAATTATGCGTGAACCCAATATTGTTTCAACTCCATTAACGGGTGTAGTTCAGGTCTTGTAAGTTTTTGCAAGGCCAATGACATGCTCAACATAAACACGTGTACACGCTATTTACCTCTCATTGATGATTGCTTTTGTAGAGAGTTGATTTTTTTCTTAGAAATGTTGGCATGTTTACTTGAATGTTGAATGGGGCGAAGATGTCCTGCACATTGAAACCTTTGTTAGATATGATCGAGTCACCAGGATCGCATTTATGTGGCAAGTCTCCTCGCTTCACAAGAATGCAATCACTGGCAGACCGTCCATACGCAGGTATGACGCATGATTTCAGCCCTGCTGTTGTGATGCCTTTTAGAGTGTTTCTGTTTTTGTTGCTACAGTATGTCACTTGCTGTGCACTGGTTTTACTTGGCTTTTTATGGTCACTTCCACACTATCAACAAGCTGCCGCCCCCTGTTCTGAAACAGAACACGGTGCGGCAGCTTCCTCTTCGCCATACATGATGTTTTCATCAATCAGTATCTCCTGCACATCCAGGTTCTAGGAAAATATTTACATGGTACCAGTAATTGTTTGTGTTGGCTTTTACTGTAGTCTTCAGTCGTTACTCACACGTACAGATTTGTGTGATATGTACGATGGCTGTACCATGTGCAAACAGTTAGAATTAATCGGCCTGTCATCCTTGTTCTCGCCGGCGGCAACACCTGCTCGCATATTGTGCTTTTTTGTAAAAACATAAAAACACCGCCGTGTTTCGACGTAAAGGTCATATCCTCTCTACTCTTTTCTGCGGAAAACTATAAAACTATAATTGCGTTCTTCATATAATACTTGGGTGTCTCAGTAAAATGCAAGGGATTTAGTCTTTCAAGTAAAACTACTTAGGGCCAAATTGTCCAATTTCATTTTGCATGATCTTTAAGCTAAATCTTTAATGTGTAATATAAAAAACAACGTTTTAATGCTAAGCACCTAAAAGGGTTAATACAAACTAACAATTTCCAATTACAATCACATTCTTAACGTCAGCGGTTTACGAAGAAAACAATTTTGAACACACAACTACCGAATTTCCATGGACCGCGCCATTGTTATTTCTATGATGTGTTTACATGGTGGAATATTATATGCACTATCGTTTTATCATGCAGACGACAATTGACCCCGCCATTCGCTAATCACGCGGGCGGATACAAATGAGTCCGGCATTGCATACATGCCATCGTATGTGCATGGCTAATGTTTAGTTGCCGTTGTTTAATTAATTATAAAAAACATTAACAAAACGAACATTTGTTGATATATCAAATAATAAGATTACGCTTTAGAGTTGTCTCATTGTTCTAGCTAGGGTCGGGTAACCCGAAACACAATGGATTGAGTGTGTATGTGGGGGGTGTGCGTGATGGGATTCAAGATGACTGCCGCAGCTTAAAGTGAATCGTTTCGGGGAGAGCAACAGTCAGTTGTTTGTTGATAGTGGGCGTTCTACTGGAGTGTAATAACGCTGAGAGATGCCGCAAACAAGGCGTAAGACGAGCAGTACCGCTGAAAAGAGCGATGAGCCACTGAGTTCAGATGAAATAGCTTTGAAACTCGTGGAACTTCTGACCGACGAAGCATTCATTGGTAAGCTAAGATCTGCCTTGAACCCAAAGGTACTGGCAGATAAGATTGACACCATAACAGCTAAGATATATAATCTACACGAGCGGATAGAAAAGAAGGACTAGTACACAGAGACTCTAGAGAAAAAACGAGCGGCGGTTGAGGCAAATAACGATCGCCTGGAACTCTAGACGTTGTAATGTAAGAATTAATGTTAACGACACTATGGCGTTAACACCTCCTGTGACGACCAATGACATTGTCATCAGCCACAGACTTGGGCCCAAAACCGCCGCTGGGGAGCAATTGTGCAACCCAATTGTGCACGCTTGCTTGCGCGACGCGGTACTACGGTCCAGACAAAAATTACGAGGCCACGGTTCAATAGTCTTTGTCAATGAGGACTTGACAAGACATCGATCTCTGCTCGCAAGCAAGACACGAAGGCTGAAGAAGGAAAATAAAATATCAGACTGCTGGACCTACAATGGACGTGTTATGGTAAAGCCGGTGTCAAATGACGTGCGTGAGGTGCACACATATGCTGATCTGAGCAAATACTGATTTTGATTTTGCTGTTTGAGCTCACGCTAATTTGTTGAGCTCTGACACGCGTTGACTGTGGTCGTCTATAACTTTGTAAGCCAATTTGGCTGTCATTCTTGTTGCATTATAACTTGAACTTGTTATAATGCGTGCATTTTTTGTTTCTTTTCAAAGCTTTGATTTTTATTTGTGGCTTGTTCAAACGGTACTGATGTAAATTTGTAATTGTGTGTATTCGGTCACGATTATGCTCACTGGTAATTGTTCTTGCAACAAGATGTAGTTTCTGATGAGTATGATCAGTGTTAATTGTTCACACAAGCAGCTGTGCTCACTGTTGACTATGATTATTGCTAATTACTCGTGCAGTAAGCTAATGTTTTAACATTAATTAGTAAAAGCGTACTCTCTCTTTGATGATACAAGTTCTATTTGCTTAATTTCTTGCAGTAAGGTGGAGTTACATGTGATTCTGATCAGCGTTAATTTGTCTTGCAAGAAGCTGAAGTCACTACTGATTCTGACTATTGGTTGACACGTGTAGTGAGGTAGTTATTTGTTGACACACTAGTAATAATTTGCAAACGAGCACAGTCTTTTTGATGATACAAGTTCTGTTTTCTATTTTATTTATTTATTTAATTTTTTGTGCGAAAAGTGTCTGACGCCTTATGCGGCTACACTGCGTACTCTTATTTCACACCTTTTCACGGCGTTAATGTCGGACGACAAAGACATTTTATGCTCATAACAGTATGTTCTTCTTTGTATTTTTATTTGAACAGGTATACTGTATTATAGTAATACTCTCTAGTACATGTGAATATATGTGTATGACTGTTTTTATGAACTAATGTAATCACGATGTCTTTATTTTTATTTTAACCATTTCTTCCATGATTATAACATTGTAATATTTAGCATTGTAGAAATA
The DNA here is from genome assembly GCA_020002185.1 of Paraescarpia echinospica. Taxonomy (NCBI): domain Eukaryota; kingdom Metazoa; phylum Annelida; class Polychaeta; order Sabellida; family Siboglinidae; genus Paraescarpia; species Paraescarpia echinospica. The sequence continues at coordinate 22,403,905 of CM034534.1, read as the reverse complement.
GACGAGTGTGCTATAATAATTATTTATTTTATAGTTATCGCGGCGTTAAAATTTGGCCGATGTAGAGACTTTGGCTTACACAAATCACCGGTTTATTTATGCCGCCGTATCACCATAACGATATTGCTTTAGTTTTTGTTGTTGACAAGTATAATTATTATGTTTGTGTATTAATATACAGTTTATGTGGAAATAATATTGATGACATCTTTCGTATACAATATTATCAACGTATCCGACTAAGCTAGTAATTATTGTATTATAGTAGTCACATTATGTCCTTTTTGTGTTTTGCAATTACGCTCTTAACTTATAAATTAAAAGTGATATAAAACGAGTACAATATTAATAAATAGAGTAGATTTGTTAAATATCATTTTCATTTATTTTGAGTAAGTTTACGTTAAAATCTCCTGCAATAAATAGTTTATGATTATTGTTTTCCAGTGATGCTACAGCTGTTGAAAATTCATTTATAAAACATTTATCTCTTCATTTTGTATTCTTGGTGGTCTATATATGTTCCCAATGGTTAATGTTTTGGACAAATCACCACCAATTACTGTAATAATCAATCCTTCCCAGTGTTCATATATATTAAGGTTCATATTTACTTCTGATTTATATTTATTATCAATGTATATTACTAAACCTCCTTTACTGCTACAACTTTTACCTTGGATTATAGCATTATAACCATGTAACACAAATTGATAAAAATCATCGCCTTCCGCTCTCCATGACTCTTGTGAACATATTACATTAAATTTAAAATGTACACGATCTAGTTCTTCTACAAATGCCTCTAATTCACTAAATTTTGAATTTAAGGATTGTATATTTGTGCTTAATATACTAAAACGGTCTTTGTTTTTCTTGGCGAAATCATTAAACTTAATAATACGAGCGACGTATTATTTTTTAGTTCATTAATCTCAGTATAATTTACATCTAACACATCACTTAAACTGTTATTTTGTATACCTCCTAAATATGTCAGAAATAGTTTATCAACGGTCAACGATCATTTACAGTTTTGCATGATACGGACGATACGTTTTATGAAATTGACGTAGTTAAACCGATATACAATATGCACTATGCTGTACACATGAACAATATATTTACGCCAACTTCCACAATTTGTGATATAATTATATTTTTATATATATTTGGTATTTTTACTGGTGAGTGAGTATGGATAGACATCATATCATTATGTACAGAAAAGCATAAGAGCAAAAAGAATAGAAAAATGCTAACATACATTTGTATCATTGACTTCGCGAGAAGTTCCAAGGAGAAACGAAAAAAATATATAAATAAAACAACATTTAATTTAGACGTACCTACACAATGTTAGCTTATCCCTAGGGTAATATACAAATCTACTCTATTCATTAATATTGCACTCGTTTTATCTCAATTTTAATTTATAATTTAACAGCTTAATTGCAAAACACAAAAAGTACATAATATGACTGCTATAATACAATAATTACTAACATAGTCGGATACGTTGATAATATTGTATACGAAATATGTCATAAATATTATTTCCACATAAACTAGATATTAATACACAAACACCATAATTATACTTGTCAACAACAACAAAAACCAAAGCAATATTATAGTTATGGTGAAACGGCGGCATAAATAAACCGGTGATTCGTATAAGCCAAAGTCTCTACATCGGTCAAATTTTAACGCCGCGATAAGTGTGAAAGACATAATTATTATAACACACTCGTCTATTTCTTCAATGCTAAATATTACAATGTTATAATCATGGAAAAAATGGTTAATAATAAACAATAACAAATAAAGACAACGTGATTACATTAGTTCACACAAAAACTGTCATACACATATATTCATATGTACTAGAGAGTATTACTGTAACACAGTATACCTGTTCAAATAAAAATACAAAGAAGAACATACTGTTATGAGCATAAAGTGTCTTTGTCGTCCGACATTAACGCCGTGAAAAGGTGTGAAATAGGAGTACGCAGTGTAGCCGCATAAGGCGTCAGACACTTTTCGCACAAACAATAAAATAAATAAATAAAATAGAAAATAGAACACGTATCATCAAAAAGACTGTGCTCGTTTGCAAATTATTACTAGTGTGTCAACAAATAACTACCTCACTACACGAGTCCATCAATAGTCAGAATCAATCATAACTTCAGCTTCTTGCAAGAAAAATTAACACTGATCTGAATTACCTGTAACTCCACCTTACTGCAAAAAATTAAGCAAATAAAACTTGTATCATCAAAGAGAGAGTACGCTTTTACTAATTAATGTTAAAAAGCTAGCTCTCTGCACGAATAATTACAAATAATCATAGCCAACAGTGAGCACAGCTGCTTGTGTGAACAATTAACACTGGACATACTCATCAGAAACTACATCTTGTTGCAAGAACAATTACCAGTGAGCATAATCGTGACTGGATACACGCAATCGTTAAGAGTTGCAATTACAAATGCACATCAGTACCATATGAACAAGCCTTGATCTCCACAAATAAAAATCAAAGCTTTGAAAATAAACAAAAAAATGCACGCATTACAACAAGCTGAAGTTATAATGCAACAAGAATGACAGCCAAGTTGGCTTACAAAGTTATAGACGACCACAGTCAACGCGTGCTTGAGCTCAACAAAGTAGCGTGAGCTCACACAACAAAATCAGTATTTGTTAAGATCAGCATATGTGTGCACCACACGCACGTAATTTGACACCGACTTTACCATAACACGTCCATTGTAGATCCAGCAGTCTGATATTTTATTTTCCTTATTCAGCCTCCGTGTCTTGCTTGCGAGCTGAGCTCGATGTTTTGTCCTCATTGACAAAGACTACTGAACCGTGGCCTCGTAATTTCTGTCTGGACCGCAAGCGTGCCATAGTGTCGTTAACAACAGCCACTTCTTTCGCAGTTATGTCTTGCGCACTGTCAGTTTCTTAAATTCCCTGAATTCTTACATTACAACGTCTAGACTATTGTTCCATGCGATCGTTATTTGCCTCAACCGCCGCAAGTCTTTTCTCTAGAGTCTCTATGTACTGGTCCTTCTTTTCTAACCGCTCGTGTAGATTAGATATCTTTGCTGTTAGAGTGTCAATCTTATTTGCCAGCACCTGGGGGTACAAGGTAGATCTTAGCTTACCAAAGACTGTCTCGTCGGTCAGAAGTTCCACGAGTTTCAAAGGTATTTCATCTTAACTCAGTGGCTCCTTGCTCTTTTCACCGATACTACTCGTCTTACGCCTTGGTTGCGGCATCTCTCAGCGTTAGTACACTCCAGTAGAACGGCCACTATCAACAAACAACTGACAATTGCTCTCCCCGAAACGACTCGCTTAAAGCTGTGGCGGCCATCTTGAATCACATCACGCACACCCCACATACACACGCACGCACATGCACGCACACGCACACGCACGCACTCATGCACGCACATATAGCTCTCGACAATAACACTGGCTCACTGGCCCAGCGTCAGTTTGGGCCACCAGTTTTCATATTTTACTTAATCCATTGTGTTTCCGGTAACCCGACCCTAACTAAAAAAATGAGACAACCCTAAAGCCTAATCTTGTTATTTGATATATCAATAAATGTTCGTTTTGTTACATTTTTGTCATAATTAATTAAACAACGGCAACTAAACATTAGCCATGCATATACGATGGCATGTGTGCAATGCCGGACTCATTTGTATCCGCCCGCGTGATTAGCGAATGGCGGGGTCAATTGTCGTCTGCATGATAAAACGATAGTGCATATAATATTCCATAATGTAAACACATTATGGAAATAACAATGGCGCGGTCCATAGAAATTCGGTAGGTGTGTGTTCAAAAATGTTTTCGTGGTGAACCGCTGACGTTAAGAATATAATTGTAGTTTGAAATTGTTAGTTTGTACTAACCCTATTAGGTGCTTAGAACCACCAAAACGTTGCTTGTTTCCTTAAAACATTAAAGAGTTAGCTGAAAGATCATGTAAAACGAAATTGGACAATTTGGCCCTGTGTAGTTTTGCTTGCAAGACTAAATCCCTTGTATTTTACTGAGACACCCAAGTATTATATGAAGAACGCAATTATAGTTTTATAGTTTTATAGTTTTCCGCAGAAAACAGTAGAGAGGATATGACATTTACGTTGAAACACGACGGTGTTTTTGTGTGTTGACAAAAAACACAATATACGAGCAGGTGATGCCGCCGATGAGAACAAGGATGACAGGCCGATTAATTCTAACTATTGGCACCTGGCACAGCCATCGTACATATCACACAAATGTTTTTCACTGAAGTGGAGTTTCTTTATAATACACAGGTTAATTCGTTTGAGTCCTGGACTATTCCAGGGTAGTAACTTTAACAGGTTTGCGTGTACATGTGAGTTACGAGTGAAGGCTACTGTAACGAGGTTTCTTATAATAGTCAGTCAATTATTGATGCTTTGAAAGAAACAAAGGTTGAACACACGCTTCATACTTATAAAAAGGTAGTGGCTTAACGCATAAATCACGAAAACTACGGCGTCCCTGTGAGCATAAAAAGACACATGACGACCAAGCGCCAAATATAAAACAAGGTTCAACACACACTTCATTCTTATAAAATAGGTAGTGGCTTAATGCATAAATTACGAAAACCGCGCCACCCCGTGAGCATAAAAATGACACGTGCGACCAAATGTCAAATATATTCGACATAATTTAATTTTGAACTGAGAACAAACAATAATATGTTGTCACGAACAGTCGAATGACCAGTAGAGTGTCTAATAATGGCAAAAATATACCAGTCAGTAATTGATGGTCCCTGATCACCAAACTACCAATACGATTTTTACCGATAGTTAGTGCATATAAAATTCCATAATGGAAAGGCATCAAGGAAATTTGTTATACTGTCAAATATTTCATAGCATCGCTAAAAACCATGGCTGCAGCGGTTGATCTTGTAATACAGCTGTGCATTGGGCGGAACGAGAGAAAAAACTCTGGAAAACGTACACATGTCGCATACCAACGCGTTGTTTACATCAGCATCGGACACCGCCAGTCATACTGATAACGTGATACAAATGGTATCGGCATTCGTTCAGATGCACATTTATCATGGTATAATGTGCTTAATCCTGGCAATACGGCCTTAGCATTGAGCTTCAGGCACAGCCAAAACCAAGAAATGCTTTTGAAGTGCTGTAGAGAGGCAGCTAAGGAGACATGCCGCGAGATAAAAATACGGTGGTGACGTCTCAGATTATGAATAAATGGCAGACTGCAGCGTGATACCACGATTAAAACTCTTCATTTAACATTGCGTTATCACTTCTAATAGTCGCTATCTTAATTTCGTAAAAAATGTGTACAAATAATTAAGAACTTCGGAAAAGTCAGCATGACGTCGCTCCAAGCGAACCTTAGACTATGTGAACTTCTTCAGTGAAGCGACCGACAGGCACCTCGGTATCAACATATTTTTTTAATAATGCGGGCCAGTAACTTTTTTGGGGCCAGTGGGTACAAAACCTTTATGTCAATATCTGTTACTGTCAACAAGATAATTTTTCTGAATAATATCTGGCATTTTCCAGGTAAGTGTAGGAAATCTGCACAGGGCTGCATTTAGCTAATCCAAAATGGATTATTTCTCTGCTATAATAGCATGAAACAAGAGGAGCTGCAGCTCGTATGGAATCAGTTCCTCAAGAAGGACATGCATAGGATCATACAAAATAATTGCATTGTGGAAGTCGGGTATTCTAGCCAAACAACTTTCTCTGTTAATCCCCAACATTTTACTTCAATATTGTTTAGCTGCCTTTGTTACGGTGTCCAGACTTGTGCACCTTTGTTTGTGCTCTTCATCTTTGTTTCTCAGCCTAAAGTCAGTCTGCTTAAATGTCACCTTCAAGTCATCTTTGATAGCATCACATATTTTTCAACATTTATATGCAAATGAAACACCTTCCTTAATTCCACCTAACCAATTAATTGCGGGTGTGACTCTAGTTAGAGCAACGAAAGCTCCTTCGATGTTTTGTCTGACATCATAGATTTTTATGCTTCCTAGACTAAGTTTAGTGACCGAGAGCTGAATTATTCCTATGAAATAGGGGGTGTTTCTGCATGTATGAACCATCCCATATATCATGCATAGCATCTCCAGTTTTGGGCATGTTGCCATATCTCTGGCATTTCAAGTAGACTTTAAATGTTTCTTTGGAAAGGAATGACAAAGCCATATCGTCTCATTTTTCTCACACCTGATTTGTTCCTTATAGCCTTTATCCCAAAATATACCTCTTCTGGTTGTAAGTAGTTACAATCATTTGCATAAAGCATCTCTCTAAGATACTGCGACCCCAAACCTTGAAATGGGCTAATTTCTATGATAGAAAAGTTTAAGTTTTGTGCTGGATTTTGGAGTATACCATTCTCTCCAGTGTGCGTGTAAGTACTATGTCACCAAATCCTTTGACGTGTTTAACACTTCATTGATTGCCCTTTCGGTCAAACGATGTTGTGCCTTCAGTGATAACACATGACTAGCAGCTGCATAATCATGTGACTTCATGGGAGAATTGTCACTGTGTTGTACATTCTCGTTACCTCCCAGCGGAAATATATTAATTTCATCTTCATTCTCTGAATGATTGTCAGCTCGAATGTCTGAATGGTTTCGTGATACGTGAAGGCGAAATGCATTTATGTTTTGTGTGTGGGATATTTACAATGCACAACTGAACATGAAACCAGAAAGATTGGGTCATGTTTGTGATTCCTAATAATGTACCATGTGAATGTTCTATAACTAGGTCTATGAAAATGGCACATTGGGCAAAGATGAACACTGTCCATGATATATTTAGACTGGTTTTTGATCTGTCATAATCGGTGATTCACTAGTCATATGAATGAGTACTACATGCATATACACTGCTGAAGCGGTGGACGCTGAAACAAGATACAGGGGGCCAATACAAAGGGTAGAAGCATGACGTATTGTGTGAGAACAAACTAAATCAGCGTGGATATGTGCGATTTAGGTGTTAAGACATAAGTAGAAAGATAGGAACTAAATAACCCATAGACAACGAGAGTTGTGTGATTTGTGGCAACAACTTTTTCATTTTGTAAAAACATCAGTTATACGCACTTGTGAAGAATCTGGACCCAACTCGATTTCGCCGTTATAACTTTGCCTAACTTTTATACTTCAGTGCGTTTGTTCCATTATTCAGCATTATCCCAGGCATATTTACATTTAAGAATATTGCGTCTTAGTGCATTTTTGAGGCGTAAATAGCGCCCCGGTTTGCATCAACATACGCCGCTACATCGCTCGTTATACGAGCGCAATGCGGTAACACACGATTGCAACGGCGCACACTAGCGCAAACCGTTGGGTCTCGCTCCTTTGGAAAGAGACACATTTTAGGCAATACGAGAAAATCTACTACCTCAAATATTGCAATTGTAGGTATAACCTATGGCTATGATAACTGGAAAGGTACGTCGTGGAATGGTTAGCATAAGATGTTCCTGGTTCTGATGTTATGTAGACCCATGTATGCTTGTTTGCTTCAGTCAATTCCGACATTGAGCTGGGCAGTTTTGAAGCAACTTTGTGAATGCATTTTTACGGCACAGGCACGGCATCATCCCAAACAATGTCACTCGCGAAGCACTACATCATTTAGCATGCAGTGTTGCACGTATTTTTTTGGTGCTTTACCATGTCTCTATTCAGCAGTGTCCCTCAGAATTGTGTGTATGCAGCCACAGCGTGTTGTTGCTGGCACGCAAGTGCTGTGCTAGTAAAGTGCACTGTAACATATGCCCAATCCGCTGTTTCCCTCAGGTGTGTAAAATCTTTTTTGAGGTTCGTCGGGGTAGCTATCGAAGATATTTGCAGCTGCACCATGTTTTGTGTCTCGCATTTATGCAACTGCTGATTCACACTCACATGCATGGAGTCTCTCGAGCATGTAGGCGATGGCATAGAACACTATCATCCAGAAATACTGGACACCAGCTGCGGCTTTTTCGTTGTTTCCATGCACGGCGTTAAAAAAAGAATAAGAACGGATCACCTTATTGGCTTGCAGGGAAAGGATGATTATTTAACCACTGTTAGCCATTTAGTAAAAAGTTCATATTTTGAACAATGGATGTAGTTTGTCCTTGCGTTCGCAATACATATCAGTTTTTTTAAATTGCACTCTACATCTACCATCACAGGTTCATGCTTGATCATGACTTCTGTTTGTGAGCCATGTACCAACGTTGGTCAGTTTTCCTGATGGTGAACCTTTCCCTATTTTACCCAGCTACCGAACCTGGAATATGTTCTCCTACTTCATATTGTCGTTCAATACAGACTCCTTCCTGTGTTGTCATTTCATTAGAAATTAAGCGGTGAGGAATTGTGAATGAATGTATATATTCTCCTCTCCCATCGTCTTACCACATCTTTCCCCTCATATCCCTCCCTCACTGCCCCCATCCTCGTCCCCTCTCTTTCCCATTCTGTAATATCTGATTAGATCAAGAGTGGCCATATATAGTTTGTGTAGCTGTCCACAAGAAATTTGTTGGTAACTGGTTTCGTGCGAGATACCTCTTAACTTCATCACGACCTTGTTGATAATTCTTTAGAAATGACAATTATCAAACACTGACCGAGTCTCTGTCATTCACTTCCACTTGTCAGACTTCCAAAAAAGGAAACATTACCCACGTGCTTAATAATAAGATTTGTAGACATTCCTGTCGCCTCACCACGTGATATCCGTCTATGAATTGTTGGTGTATGTTTGAGTGCACCTATGGCAGACAAAGCTTCATGTAGGTATACATATACCGCCATTGCATATAGTGTGTCCAAATGTGAAATGTATATCAATATTTCAGGCACGTAGCCTTGTCTGGTACCAAATATTCGTATAGTTAGCCATATAGGAATTATGTAAATTAATTACTGTTGCATTTAAATATTAGGGTATTGAAAATGCGTCCGTGTGTCTTAAACCTTATTCTATATATTGATGTCACTAAAATATGTCATCAATTATATAGCAAAACTTTTGATTTCGGACGGTCATGTTGGATTCACACATAACACATACATATTCCCCTCTAAATAGTTCATACGAATTTTAAGTTGCTGTTCTGGGTATCCCGAGAGTTTATTCCGAAGACTTCTTTTTACACGTCCTCCCTCGTGTCATACAATCTATTCATTCTCGCAATTATTTTTGTCCATTTGTTTTCCCAAACCTGTACTCTTACCTGATGTTTATCAGTCACTGCCATGATGAGGCCAAGTATGCTGGTGTCACAGGTGAACAAAGCACCGTTCTCTGGTGATTCTTGTCAACTTTCTAATTAAAACTACAACAACAAACAGGAATAAAAATACAAGAACGGCAGTGTAGATTATATGGGCATGCTTACTAAGAATTAATAAGAAAACGTCGTCTAATATGACAATACACGTATCATAAGTTGTGTTCGTCCGACATAAGAAGATCAACAACCTCATAAAGGAGAACTGTATAGATGAAACAATAGAGTTGCATTCTGGAAGTCGGGTATTCTAGACAGACAACTTTCTATGAAAACCAGTACAGTTACAGGTAACTGGTATATATTTTAAATAATGATTCCAACCCGCTAAGGAGCATGCTGACTCACTATGTCCTTTATAACCGTATTTACACATACAACAGGCGTATCTCGTCTCGATGTTTTTGCACGACACGTGAGCAGCAAGATCTTCCAATGTCACTACTTACGTGTTGCCAACAATCGCAGAACGTAAATGTTATACCTGGTTGTAATTTACACATGTCTTATCTGCATATGCGTTCGTCTTCGTCGAAACAGCTGCCGGACTTCCATCGAATGCGTACTGCGTAAATCTGACAACGGGCAAGACGTATGTCCTTCCGGGAAACACACCCTCTGTGTCATGGACAAGGAAACCAACTTCTAACGGCGGGCGATGTAGACTTCAGGGGGTGTTAAAAATAACACCACCGTCGGGGGCAAAATCTGTGACCTTCCACATGGCTTTCGAGAATTCGTATCAACGGTCATTCAACATCGGAGACTCTCGGACCAATAACGGCTATGGTATGACAAGTTACCCTATACTGATCCATCATTTTCATTATCATCATCATCGTCATCATCACCACCATCATCGTCATCATCGTCAGCTTCATTATCACCACCATCATAACATCACAGTCAGTTTCAATTTCACCACCATCGTCATCATAGTCAGGTTAATTTTTATCACCATCACAATCATCATCATTGTCGGCTTCATTATCATCACCATCGTCAACATCATAGTCATTAGTTGTTGAATCTTCAGATCTTTCCTTTTGCCCATCAAGCATTTTCACTGTTTGTGAACGTCTTCTTATGTTACCGTCAATCATTCCGATTGTCTCAATATGTTCGAATGTTCAAGTTCACGTTCACGTTCACGTTCACGTTCACGTTCACGTTCACGTTCACGTTCACGTTCACGTTCACGTTCACGTTCACGTTCACGTTCACGTTCATGTTCTGATCATATTGCATTTTCATCCCGCTTGTTGTTTCCTAATTGTACACGTTTCATCCTATTCGTGAGGGCAGTGCTGAGGATGCCGTCAGTAGTTTTCTTTTGTTTGAAGTTAAAAACCGCAGGAACAACGTGCTCGTGTCAAATACTTTGAGAAAAAACTCTTGCTCATGGACTTAGCAACACGAAGAGTACGCTGATTCAATACTCTTATGTGTACACTGATGCCAATATTATATCACAATTCTACATTATTACGACTAGGGCCTATCGACGAATGTGAACTTCACAATCTATCCGACGTTCGTTATTTTGAACATACGAAGAGTATCTGCGAGCGCGTTATGGTGTTCATGTAACGTTGCTCTTTGTTCTCTAACATTTAGTAAACAATGCTATCACGATTGTCATCTACGAATGCATCCAGACGGGGACATGCATTTTTGTTAGTATATTTAACAAACTAACAATCTGCCATCAATGCAGCAGTCAATACGTTTTCTGTTCTTTATTGCAGGTGGTGATTTTGGGACGACAGTATACGACGCTGAAATTCACAGCCTCGGCAGCAAGTTTCTTGTGTATCGCAGTGATGTCGGCGGTTCCGGTCAACTTGAACAGTCAGCGAACTCAGTCTGGAATACCTTAAAGAGTGAAATTTAATGCATCATCGTCAAATTTGTTCCCTTAAAAAACACGGGAAACGGTCCAAAAAGAAACACTTATCGGTATCGAAAGAAGCAATTAGAAAAATTAAGTATAAACAAATGATGTGGAAGTCATATAGACGTACTGGAAAAGAAGAAGCCTACAACATTTATAAAGAAGCACTAAACCAAGCTACAGCTTAAATTAGAAATTCAAAGAGAAGCTATGAACATAAATTAGCTTGTAATATAAAACATGACAGCATGAGTTGTTATGTGTATGTTCGAAACAAACAGAAAGTTCAGGATAAGGTCGGTTCTCTAGAAGATAATGCTGGAAATATAATATCAGAAGGATTCTTAATGGCAGAAGACCAGAATGAGTATTTTAGTTCAGTGTTTACCAGAGAAGACACTAGTTCACTGCCAGTGCCAGAGGCTAAGTTCAAGGGGGCAGAATCAGACTATTTAAGACAGTTAATTGTAACCCCAGAAATGGTAGCTAAGAAAATTAGGGCTATGAAGGATAATAAATCACCTGGAGTGGATGGTATTCCACCCAAACTACTATTGGAAATTGTAGAACAAATTAGCATACCGCTTGCAACAGTTTTCAACTTGTCATTAGAAGAGGGAGTGGTTCCTTTAGAATGGAAAGAAGCAAACATTATACCGTTATTTAAAAAAGGTTCGAGAAACAAGTTAAATAATTATAGACCAGTTAGTTTAACATCGGTGATTTGTGAATTATTAGAAAGACTAATTAAAGATCACATGGTGGATTTTCTTGTTAAACATAACTTGATAAACCCATCTCAACATGGGTTTCTAAAAGCGAGGTCATGCTTAACAAATATGTTATGTTTTTTGGAATATATATCACTAAGTGGGTAGATGATGGATCACCAGTAGATATCATCTACTTAGATTTTCAAAAAGCTTTCGACAAAGTGCCACATCAAAGATTACTGCTTAAACTAAAACCCCATGGCATAGGAAATGGTATAATTAACTGGATAGAAAAATGGCTGATTGACAGAAGACAACGGGTAGTAGTTGATGCGGAGGCTTCAAACTGGAAATCAGTTTTGAGTGGGGTTCCACAGGGATAAGTACTGGGACCTATATTATTCTTAATATATATAAACGATTTGGACGATGATATAGCTAGCAAGGTGTTGAAATTTGCAGATGATACAAAAGTGTTTAGAAGGATTAAAAGTGATGGAGATAGACAGCATTAACAAGGTGATCTTGACAGGTTGATCAAATGGTCTGAAAAGTGGCAAATGTTGTTCAATTTTGGGAAATGTAAATGCCTTCACACTGGACATGGGAACGAATATGTAGAATATACAATGGGGGGGGGGACTGTACTAAGTACTACTGTAAAGGAAAAAGACTTAGGGCTGACAATTAGTGCTGACATAAAGGTTTCAGAGCAGTGTGGAATTGCAGCTTCAAAAGGAAATCAAATCCTTGGATCCATTAGGCGAAATGTAGCATATAAGGAAAAAGAACTAATAATACCGCTGTACAAAACAATAGCTAGGCCTCATTTAGAATATTGTATACAAGCGTGGAGGCCATATCGCAAGTAGGACATAGATATGCTAGAAAGAGTACAGAGGAGAGCGACTAAAATGATACAAAAACTGAGGGATCTTAGTTATGAAAAACGCCTAAAAAAATGTGGTTTAACAACACTAGAGACCAGGAGATTGAGAGGAGATCAGATAGAAATGTTTATAATATTGAGTGGTTATGAAAATATTGATAGAAATATGTTTTTTTCAGTTAAGAAACATAGAATGACTGGAGGACACGAAGTTACATTAGTAAAGAAGCAGTGTAGATTAGACGTAAGAAAGTTCTCATTTTCACAAAGGACTGTGAATGAATGGAACACATTATCTGATGATTGCGTGGGTGCTAGTAGTGTGAATATGTTTAAAAATAAGATCGACACATACCTCAGAAGGGATGGATATATGTAGATAAAAGGGTTGGACACTCGATAAGCCAAAGGGCTTCCTTTTCCACCTGCCATCTAGAGTTAATTCTCTGGATGGCAATCTTGTTATATCTTGTTAAATCTTGTTAAGACAGCCATGTTGATTCGAATATCGAAGAATCAGATGTTTGCCACTAACAACGAAGGCTACAACTACTACAAAAAAGACAGCGGTCTGTTCTATTTCAACACGGTGTACATGGGTCTTAACCGGGTCGTCCATAAATACAATTGGTTCTCCTCCCGCACAGGCCGAGGTCTGTGCTCTGTGTGTGTCTACTTTCTGAAAGAAAATGTACGTGACCTGCATGCTCCATAGGCCCCTGTCCCTGTGCCTTGGCATCATAAACCTTTAGATGTTAATAAGGGAGATGGTACGAGTCTCGCAACACAGTACTAAGTATTGAGAATGTTAGCAATCAGTTGAAGCTGAAGACCAATATCATATGTCTGTAAATGTGAATAAAGGTACTGTCTCCTCGTTATTAGTTGGTAATTTCATTATTCTCCGTATAATACACGTTTGTAATAACGCTACAGTAAAAATTACATTTGAACTGCTTAACACGTTTACACATAAAACTATGCAGTATTAAAATTTATTCTGCTTACCAAACCAGATTTGTTTTTTATGTTCACATTATTTCTTGTTTGTTCATAATTACATAAATAGTCTAATCGAGGATACACGTCACGCTATTACTCAATTCATAAACCGATAATGGTGGTAACACAAACTGCTCATAAAATAAACTGGCGGGACGCATTGTCGAAAATATATCTCAATCACCAAATAAAATATATATAAAAGTTGCACATGCATGCATGTACATATAGTCAAGCGCATGCTTACTTATATGCAGGCACATATTCATGCCCACGTACAAGAAGAAGAACAACAACGACAAGAAGAAGAAGAAACACGATGGTCTATCTCTAATGCATAACAAATAGCATACCGCTCTATGGGTGTTGTCTGCCTTAACCACTAACCAATACATATCATGCCACTAAAACATTATACCGATGACGTGTTTCCTGTTAGACAACGCATAGATTAACATCGAAACCGTGGGAGTAGAACAGCCACTACGACGAAACAGAAGCCAAAGACAAATGAATGATGACTAACCGTAGGAACACCTGCTATATGGTTCTCGCAAAGTTCTTCCTCAACTCAAATTCGCTCTAGAAAATCGAAGCATTGAATTACAAATAACCATACGTCACACATTTCTCAACATGGGTTAATGTTTCACGACAATGTACCTGTAAACAATAAACTTAAAACCCCTATGATATCAAATTTTGTATTAGTGATAACACTTTCGTTGCATCAATTGCATTACACAGTACGATAACAATGGTAATGAAACCCTAATTTGATCCACGTAGTCCAGTAGAAATTGGCACACGGACATTTAACTTACAAATACATATTTTCATTTATAAGTTGTCTTGTAGAGTTTCCTAGAAAGAAAACAACCAAATCAACCATGACTATGGGGAACTTTTTTTATAAAGAAAATCAACCGAGCTTTGTCTATTGAACATGATCGTTTTTTATATTAATTTCTTTGTATTGGCTATCCATATTTATGTTCATGCCCTTCCTTTTGGTACGCGTGGTATGGAATGCCAAACACGACATTTGCTTGCAATTTTGTTGCAATGGTCTAACAAGATATCTTGGTTGATTAATTAGTAAGACATATGCGTCGGAACCGGGGGGAGGGAATGTGTTCCTGATGACTTCATTGGAGACAGCCTGACTGCCAGCGGATTGGTGCTGAAGTGCTGAAGCTCCGCCAAAACAAATCTTCAACAGCACCCCCTACCCCGTCTTGCGAGGTCATGATCCGAAACAACGCGACACCGGAGTTATTCTGAAGCTCCGGCTCAGTCCACCTATATTAATTTCATTCCGACGCCAGTGTAACACTATACTGGAATACAATCGAAACAATTCCTACAACAAGAAATGCCAGTTAAGTTTAAGTTGTCATCCAGCTTGCACAGCCGCGCTAGTGTTTTTTTCACCGTCGGCCGTAGCTACAGTAACTGACGCTTGCGCATATACAATTGGGAGAATATCAAACAAACAAAGTTAATAGCCCATACCAGCATCAAAATACATCCGAACGTTTCCGATAACATTTATATAAAACGCCTACCGCGTACACGTGCACCGATGATTTTGTTGCCCGCTTGCAGTGATTATCTTTTGAAATTCTACCTATCGATTCCACAAATACGCAATTGTTGTTTTGGGTCGCCGGGAGAATGTGTGGCCTTTTACAAATGTAAAGGTTTTTTTCTTAACTGTTAGTCAGCACGTAGATGATATGACACAAATAAACGGGTGGCAGGAATCTGAAAACCAAGTGACGAAATCAGCAACATGAACATTAATTGTCATATCAAAGTGTACATTTCCAGGCTTCACTGTTTCGACCGACCGGGATATAAACATACATTGTTAGCTTATCAGCCTTGTTATTTTTACTTTAGCTTAGCCTAGTAGACGCCCGAAGTCGGGTATCAACACCTAGCGATAAACATTCCAAAGTCAAAATATGTGTGCCGCAAATAGAGGAAGGTTCGGACTCATTAGCTACTTTTTCACGTTTTAGCGAAAACTAAACAAACATATCTTTTATAGTTAACATTCTTGGACCATGTAAATGTGTATGGTCGTCTAAAAGGGTTGTGAAATTTGTGAGGCTAAGAAATGTCAATTTTAAAATATATGCAAATTAGCATCTGAAGTGGCTGAAGGGACCCCCGTCCGTGGGATTCTAGGAGCCACCAATTGGGGTCCCTTGAGCCGTAACGACGCTTTAACATTTAAAGCAGATCAATGAATATAGCTCATGGTGATTTGTATAACATTAAACTTCCGTTTTATTAAATATGTTTACCCCGCTAGAAATTTTGTTTCAGTTCTGAATAGTTCAACCGCATCGCGCGGTCTTCATCAGCAGAATGAAGTTTGTGCGGCTGTGTAACTATGAACAAAAATTGTGTAATTTTATGTGACAGCTTTGTTCACTCGCATCCCGATGACAGAGGCAGTATCGGTGATCAAGCACCGATTAAGCCAGAATATAATACTGAAAGACAGATGTGAATTATCAGTTAACCAGATCATCACACCGTTTGAAATTTATCTGAATACCACATACTACAGGAGCCTCCTTGGGGGTTACCTGCATCCGCGATAGTGGCGAACCTATACGTGGAACATTTTGAAGAAAGAACCACCAGGGGAGCACCTCATACTCCAGTCATGTGGTTGAGTTATATTATTGACACATTCGCTGTGTCATAAGATAGTGAATACAGAAAGAGAGCGACATATAAATCCGTAGAAGACATCAAGTCACCAGTAAACCGTCAGAAAAATTTGCAAGGTTTTCACGTCCTATGACATACCAGTGTACCACGAAGTGTGATATGTTATGTGATATTCAATTAGCAAAATAGGACCAACACTACATAGGGACAACAACTTGAACATGAGTGTCGTGAGGTGTCTTACCCATAGTGAGTGTCATGCACATCACGACACGACATGTAGGGAGCTGCTGGAACTGACGCCACTGTTCCGCGGAATCCCCATTCGAAAATGCCTTTTAGCTCAATGTATTTTTCTTTTCTTTTTTACATATCTCCGTGTCGTCTACGTCATCTCAATCGCAATAGAAATCGGACATGGACGAGCCTTGTCGCCATTTGTTCCCATGAACTTGCCTTTTGGTCTGTATTGGTGTTTTCTTTGGAAGTGGCATCAAACAAACAAGGTCCTGTCAGAGGTCTATCAATTTCTTCTCTTATTCTATAATCCAACTAATGTTTGTCACTTGCGACATTCCTCCGTGTTTTAGTGACTGTCCCATGACTTCTAGATAGCTCCTGATTTACAACGAAATGCGTCATGCATTTCGAAATGTAAACATATACGTCGTCGACGCGTCGCAGACTCAGATAGTATTGCATACATGACGCGATTCGCCGGCGATTGTTTCTCTGGGACGATTTGGCTTTAGCATGAAACATGTTTGATATTCTACGACTCGATAGAAACTGGATAAAAACTGTCCTCAACACAAGCGTCGCATCACATGGGCACTTACCTGTCACGACAAGTCGTCGCGGACGCGTCTTAGACATTAAAACATAGTGGTGCCGTTATAATTTCTTCCCACACCAGTTCACAGCACGGGATTGGTACACCATAATTGGTTGTATAATTAAAATGCTGGTATTTCGCTAGAGAGTGTAAGGTGAACTCAACTCTGGCGTAACCCAGCGTAACGGTCGCGTCACTGGTTGTGTAGTTACTGACAGTATTATACTTTTGATTAGTACATGATGTCGACATGTGAGAAAACAACTTTCTCAGCTGTTCGATCGTAATGACTAATGTGTTGATTATGAAACTTGAATAAATATAATTGTAAATGTAATTGTAAATATTATTGCATAATTAGTGCTGCTGATTCAATGTATCTTAACACAATCAAACGAACACGCAGACAAATAATAGTACTAACTGACCAAACTTTACTCTTATTTAATTTGATGTTTTTTATTTAGGCTGAGAGCCAAAGCTGATATGTACCCTGATTCGAATTAAAGCGAGACTAGCAGCCGCCTACCGGATAACATTTTTAACTACACCAATTTTCTACTTGGATTGTGAGGTGCGGAAAAAGTGCCGCCATCTTACGGCGCCTACGTAACCCTGGCTGCAAGTAACTGTGAGCGGTGTATATTTCGTCACGTAGCGCGATGATCAAATACATTTTGGAGAGAATAATGATGACGTCTTAGAGGTTGAAGTTGTTTCTGCTGGTGTTTGCTTAGCGCAGTGTCAGTGCGGTACCTTATAAACTCGTGTAGGCTACAACTTGGAATCTGTTTTTTACATCTACCTGTTTTTATTAATCCAGCGCCCACGGAATGCTTTGATGAATCCACCGGAGACCTCACCAAATGTACATAACAAGTGACGTTTTTCGACGTAGGCACAACCAACATTGTCACCATTAATTTTATATAAATAATGTTACAAATAAACGTGATTGAAATGTAGAATAAAACAAAACGGAGATCACGCGAAACAGAGCTAATAATAACACACACACACACACACACACACACACACACACACACACACACACACACACACACACACACACACACACACACACACACACACACACACACACACACACTAGTAAAGGGTAGTTTGACTTAACCGGTTTTCTTTTTCGTGACTGTCATCACAATGTGTATAGTTTTACGAATTGTATAGCTGAATCGGGCATTGCAATATTACAGAGTATTATGAACAACGCCACATTATACACATATCAACACTGTGTCTTCACCGGGGAAAGTTGCTATATATTTACATTTATTAGTGATAGTCTAGTCTATATTTTTATATGGATGTAATATTCCGGAATAAATAAATTGAATTGAATGAATTTAATGTCATCGACCGCGGTGACAACATCCAAAGTAAAATACGTTTCTATGAAGATGATACCATCCTGTGCTCTAACATAAAACCACCGATGACAGCCAGTGACTCCAACAAGACACGGACGCGCTGTAGTTGTGGGAAGAGATATGTCAGATGATATTTAACCTAGACAAGTGACATAAAAAAGAAAAATCAGTTAAGTCAACCTACTCCCTACGTGGTCAGACTCTCAAACGAGAAACCAATGTAAAACTTGGTGAAAGATTAATGAAAATCTCCACTGGGGAACACATTAATTCTACCATAGCAAAGGCAAACAAGACAAGCGCCTTCGTCTACAGAAATCTCAAAGGATGCCCAGCCACCATTCAGCACATTGCTTCAAAAGTCTAGCCCGCCAAGTACTGGAATATACATCAGTAGTCTGTGACCCCATCAGATGAAGCTCAAGTCTGACATTGAGATGGTCCAAAGGGGAGCTGCCAGGTGGATCTTCCACGATTTAGCAACAGCTACGATGGCTTCTGATCTCGTTGCCTGACTTGAGCTTCCAAAGCTTGAAACCAGAAGAAACGTCGGTAAAGTTCGTATAATGTACAATGTCATAAATGGCCTTGTCAGCATCACAATTCCCACAGAAATACAGTATTAATACATCAGCCACGCACGCAAACAGCCAGGGGACATCAGCACAAGTTCACGATCCCATACTCCAAGACTGACACACACCTCCACTCATTCCTCTCCTCAGCTACTCATCTCTGGAATACCATCCCACCAGCTGCACCAGATACCACCTGATTGGTAGCGTTCCAGCAGTAGCTGGGAGGCCGGACAACAAACTAAGCACGTAATATTTATGGATCGTGAAGTGTTTTAACCACATTTTAATCACCCTTTTATATTGTTTTAAATTATATTTCGAAAAGTCGGCATCGCGTCACGCGAGCGCACCAACAAACAAACATGTGGGACATTACCCGGATGTCGGGGCTTCCACATTATCCAGAAGAAAAGAAGAAAACCTAGACGAACAGACCGTGTGATCTTGGGAAATGTAGTGTAGTGACGTCACGGATCTTCCCCTTCGGACATTTTCGGAAGACATACATTTCCCTTTTCAATGCGACCGGTCACTGTGTGTAATCGATTCTATCAATATTTTGGCAAACACGTGGTTCCTGATTTGTGATAACATTGACGAAAACATATTTGAATGTATATTTGTTATAGTTTTCTGGAGAAACAATTTAGACAGGATGACCTTTACGTCGGATCGCACAACACCATATTTGACATTTATAACCCGACGTTATTTTGTGTATGTTGACTGCCTATTTAGATTATATATAACGTCTAGGCAATACACGTACCGACTAAAGCCCTGCGCGGGGCGGGTTTTGGCCCGCAGCCCGCGGGCCCCCGCGGGCTGGATTTTTGTTGTTGTTGCGGTGCGGTGCGGGTTAAGTTTTAATTTGTGCCGGGCGGGGCGGTCTGCGGGTTTGGTCACTGTGGGGCGGGGCGGTCTGCGGGCTAGTCATTTCTACATGCAGGCTACTGCGGGCTGATTTTTGTAACTCATTAATGGTCACCAGTTACTCAAAGGTGGGACATTCTTTGAGCTAGTTAATTGGGATTACCGGATTGCCCTTTTGTTTGTGTTTAAACAGTGTTATGATAACATGTGCTGGCCTGCCTTGCCAGTTTCAGTCAGGTGTGATTAGTGGCTTCTTCCAGGAGGAAGAATCAGTTCAGGCCATCAATCTGTTTGTGTAATTAAGCCACCAGGATGTCCATAAAGAGCAGTTACCCCACCAATTAGACAGGAAATGCCTTTGATGTGTGGAGACTGGAGACCATGCCACTTGGCACTGGCTGACAGTGCTAACTGCTAAGAACAAGAACTGCAAGTCTTCCTCTGTAGACGTAAGATGGCTCAAGTCAAACTGCCTTCTACACTAGTATAATCCGGTGCCAGTAGCCTGGTCCAGAGTGGATTTTGAGCCTGTTATATGGACATGTGAAAACCCTCTCAACAATCAGTAGTCTACGATCAGAAAATATAAATTGCAAACTTCTAATATCAGCAGATTGCAAATTGAAACATTGCCTTCGTGCACCAGACTCAACCTTTGAACAACTCATGTTCATGCAGTACAATGGCAAATATATTATAAGATCATAGGATGCCACTGAAATTAATTCCGGCGGTGTGAATGTCATTGTTCTTCATAAAAAAAATGATCAACTGCCATGGCATATTCACTTGTGCTGAGTTATATGAATTATATTAATTAATAATTTTAAAATACGTTAACATTTGTACTCGTACCTTTACGGCCCCAGGTCGGCTTATTACCTTCAGGCGTTTACATTATAATGACAAGGGTTCTATTTTTTTAAAGATGGAATGCCAAGTACGACATGGTTGTCACCAGCGCCGAGCATTTGTTAATATTGTAAACAACAACGATTAATAAAAATGACATATTTTTAATGATTCCATGTCACCTGTTGTGGGCTGCGGGACGGGTGCGGGTGCGGACTGACTTTTGACTAATTACTGCTGGGCGGGGCGGGTTGCGGGCCAAGTTACTGCGGGGTGGGGCGGGCTGCGGGCTAGGATGTGGCAAAATATGCGGGGCGGGGCGGGCTGCTGGTTGAGTTGTAATATGCGGGGCGGGCTGCGGGTCAAATGACATAGTTGCGGGGCGGGTGCGGGCTCAGATTTCCAGCCCGCACAGGGCTTTAGTACCGACACACAATGTGATTGCACGTGTTACCGCCGGCGAGAACTTGGACAATCTCCAATGAACTCGGACTGTTGGTAACTGGCACCGCCATCGTATATCACATGTAATTTGTTTTCGCCAGAATGGAGAAACTATATTTGTAGCACACAGGCGAAGGGAAGCATTTACATAGCGCAGCATCCAGTGCTTAGGAATCTTCAAACAGCTTCACGCTTTACTCCCTAGCAGATCTGTTCAAGCGAATCACCATCTCTACTGCTCTGTGAATCATTCAACCAAGCTGTAAGTAATGCGCGATGACTTTTCTAAATGAAATATATATCCCAAGTCTATAGCCAGGTACTCATTCATACAACAGAGTGAACTGGAGCAACGTAGAGAGATCGAAATTGCCCAAAATTCGACGAGGCAGCACAGAAATCGAATCAGGGTTATCTTGATTGACAGTCCGGTGCTTTAGCCATTGCGCCATTGTGCTTCACAAGTTCCGACGAATCCACTGTAGTAACGCTAACATGTTTACGTGTATATGTTGGTCATGACAACATTCATAGTCAAAACCGACACAAGCAATTATTGCTACTACGAAAACACCTTCCCAACAGTGTTGCCGGCACTGTCAACACTAATTAAACGCATACAGACCATGTGTTCATCGGAAAAAATAATTACAGTGAACACTCACTTATAATTCCAATGCGTTGCCATTGGCACCGGTCCGACATTGCTGATTATTCCACTCGTCGTTGATGATCTTAAACTCCATCTGTCGGACACTGTCTCATCACTTCGTCTCGCAGATTCATTGAGCGGTGAATAGTGTCTCCAATATACAGCGTATCAACCAGTATATTATGAGTTTCTACGGGCGCCTCAACGCGGTCAACCTGGCAACATCAGACGCCTCCACGTACGTTATAATGTAATGGCTGCCCCACTATCAAAGGATTGAGTGTGTATTCTGTATAAGTATATATATATATATATATATATATATATATATGTAACTAGTATGTTTAGTCTAAACATACTACTTACGCCGGGAGGTTTCTTATAATAACGTGTTTTTTTATTTTCTAGATTTCAAAGTTTCTGTAAATAAAGTGGGTTATTTCATATGCTGTAACCGTTATTGTTGAAATTCATATACATGCACGGGATAACACTGGGATTTTAGTTTGGCGCTGACGTGATATTATTGCATGTGCTGTGAATAAAGGTGTCTTACGGATTATATATATCACAGCAGGAAAGTGAGGGATTTTCCAAAGAGTGGATATTTACTACGCAGTCATCATCATTGTTTTAATTACCCACTTGATTTTACAGGGTATTGCGACAAAGTATTGTAGCATACTACATGCCTTTACGACCACTAACACAACAACCAGCGAATTGATCGTAACCTTTTAACGCAGACTGTCATAAATTACATTGCGAAGCCACTGGTAACTATGTCGCCTGCCCTGTCCTATTTGCGGCACTGAAAATGTCACAAACATATAGCCGCCAGTACCAAAACGTAGATAGCTACGGCTTTGTGTTGTGTACGTTAACACCTTTGCCAGTTATATAAATAGTTTTTAAAACGTCTTGACATTGAGAAAGAACCATGACAAAATGGTGTGATTTATGGTTACTCGCGATGCTATGCAGTCATTATATCACAACACACCCACGAATATAACAAATGCCAAGTGACTATGTCTGGTGAGTCTCTTTGCACGAAAATGCTCACGCAATGCAATACGCGTGGGTTTCTCTATTTAAAAGCACAACAATGGCGCCGCATGATATTCGGATGGTTAATAATGTATTCTGATGCTAAAGCAATTTACCATAACCTACTTCAAACGACTGGATAAAAATAACTTATAATAGGAAACACACACAAGCACAGGCGCATGCACACGTACACTCACACGCACACGCACACGCACACGCACACGCACACGCACACTCTCACACACACACACACACACACACACACACACACACACACACACACACACACACACACACATACACAGGTATAGGTATAACATTTGCCGTTATACAGACCCATACATATGTATGGCACCAACCCACACAACTACATTCGCGAGAGACTATGTTAATGAGTTTGCAGTGCGACATGGGCTTTGCTGTGCATTGCACCCTTTCACAGTCGAGCATTGCCATGAGCGCCAGTATCGTGTCACTCGGAATTGTGTGTACGCAGTTTGCTGCATAACTATCTCAATTGATAAGAAATGGTCTCTTTGCTGAGGGTTAACACATGCTGGAGCTGAAAATTACTGCCGCACCGACCCTTAATGCGCATGTCCTAAAGTATAGTTCTTCGCGAGGAGACGTCAGGGCTTGTTACATGTTAGCAAGGGGCTATACGTACACAGACTAATTTTACGAACAGGTAGCGAGGGCCCTACGTATACGTACGTTCATCCAGATTATATTATATAGCGTTAAAGTTTGACTGGTACTGATTAGGACAGTCGCGAAATCCATTAATTGTAAATATTTTTATACTGTTATCTTAGCACATTGTAAAAAGAAGCAAATAGGTGCAATGTGTAACATCAATCACCTTTGCATTTATATAATAAAATTCTAGAACATTCGCAAAACTAATATCTATTTAATTTAACCGATCGATCTGATCGAACTAGCGTATTAGGAAACACTGGGGATTGTTGTCATTTTTTTTTCATTGCAATAACATTTCTTTAATTATTGCTGTTGCTAAGTTTCACTTTAGTATATCATGTAGGCCCTATATATATATATATATATTGATGTAGTTTTAATCAAAATATGATATTTGGGTCGTTCAAAACATGTATCTCCTAAGGCAAAGTCCCAACCATTATATATTTAGTATTGTTAGTTTGCAACAGTGTATGTCATAAATAAATCCGTATCAACAACATAATCACTAGATTCAGCACACGCTTGTCTTGTTTTCCCGAAAACTAACGACGGCAAACATATCGCCTGCACAAGACGTCTCTATAAATAGCTGCAGACGGCAATCGTTGGCCGACAACATACTTCTGCCGTGGAATAGCGCAATCTATACAGAGCCCCTTTAAAACAAACAAATTAACAGGGCCCGACCAGATGCTAGCCATAATCCAGGGTCGGTGCGAAAAAAAGGTACTTTCTGACATGCGCATTAAGGGTCGGTGCGGCAGTATTTTTTTCAGCGGCAGGATTGTTCGCTAAAGGTTGTTTGCTTAACAGCAGACACGCTATAATATTGACGGCACTTCTGATCATTTTAGTCTTCTTTCGAAAATCGTCGTTGTTTGGAACTTTGAAAACTACCTCTAGTCTTATAAAAAAAAACGAAAATCCAATATGCATTTGCATTGTAACAAAGTTAAACGCGTCTGGTTAGCTTCATGTTTGCCAATGTAACGAACGAACGAACGAAGATCGAACGAAGAAGTTTATTGACAACATGTATATAAAAATAAACGTTTTTCATCCTTCATTGCATAATATACATATACGGATGATATATCATTCGTATGTAATTCAGTAATTTCCTTAACAAAAATAATTAATATATTTGGAACATAATATATACCAGACGGGGTCGATGAATCTTGTCAAGACAAAATGTCGCTATCATAGGAGCAACCCCATTTACATTAATAATACTTTAGGTCCTTTTTATCAACTATAAAGTTCACATCATGAGTGTGCGTGTGCGTGTGCGTGTGCGTGTGCGTGTTCGTGTGTGTGTGTGTGTGTACGTGTCTGTGCATTCGTGCATGCGAGTGTATTGGTTTTTTTTTGCATGTACGTGTATGCTTGAATACACTCTTAAACGAGCGTCATTGTAATTGATTACACATTCTCATTACTTCATTTATTTATGTTTTGCTGGAAAATATAACAGTTTGATAGTGTCCATATATAATCGTATTTTTGTAAGAAATACATTTTTCGCATATATTGAAAAAACTCGCCTACTGAGGGTGTATATATTTTCTTTAATTAAATCGGGAGTGTTATTTATAACGTGTGGCAAGCTGTGTTTCAAACATTTCGTTGCAAACTTATTCTTAGTTCTGAAAGTATATTATATATTTTGTGTTTCCGAGAGTTGTGGTTGGGTATGTTATCTTTTGGGACAATTTGCCATTTTATTAAATAATCCGTTAGTTTTTTGTGAATATATCTGAAGTAAAATTGTAATTCTTGTAGCTTTAAGATGTATTATATTTTGAACAGGTTAAATTTAAAAAAACTTGGTTCAGTATGTGAGTTGGATTTCTTTTCATAATTATGTTTCCCTATAATCCCATGCCATAATGCAATAATTATGTGAGATAACAGTAACGAGTTATATAACAAAACTTATATTTGCAGTTTTAGTACGTATTTTAATCTATTCAATATGCCAATTATTTTTGAACATTTATTTTACACTTTGTCAGTGTACTTTTTCCAATTTAAGTTTGAATCCACGGTCTACCATAATAATGGCAAATTCGTCTAGTTTTTAAATATTTATATCATCCATTTTAAGTGTAACAGTCACTATGCTTTTATTTGGCTTATGGAAAATCATATATTTAGATTTGTTTTTATTCAGCGATTATTTATTACGTTTTAACCATTCAATAACTTTAAAGAGTTCTTCATTTATTGATGGATTGTATGTTTTTATTTTCGGGGTTGTCATTAAAGAGTTTAAAGTACTAAATAGTGTTGTGTCATCTACATACATAATGAAATCGAACTTATGACTGGCTTGTGAGAAATTGTTAATATATATAAAAATGTAACTTTTAAATAAGTGTAGTGTTGAACATTTTAGGTCATAGTATTTTAATTTACTTAGTATAATATTGTGATCAATGGGGTCATTATATTAATAGGTACGTCATTTCTATCCATTTGAGTTACTATTCTATCAGTTAGCTCAATGCAGTATGTTCAGAAGAATGTTTAACTCTAAAGCCATAGTAATTATCAAAAATACATTTTAAGACGTTAAAATATGATGATAATTGTGTAAAATTATCTTCTCAAGTACTTTTTATATTGAAGAAAGTAGAGAGATGTATATTTTTTATTTTCAAATAATGATGGGTCGTGTTTTTAAAATATTAGAACAACTTTAGCAATTTCGAGTTTGTCAGTGAACATTCCGGTATGTAATACTTGGTTTATTAGAATTTCTAATGCATTGGACAATTTGGCCTAGTGTACTTTTGGTTGCATGATGAAATCCCGTGCATTTTGTTAACACACCCTGATATTATAGAAAGAATACAGTTGTAGTTTAATCGTTTTCTGCAGACCAAAATGAACTGGATATGGTGTTTATGTTGAAACACGCAGTGCCATCTTTGAGATTTATAACACGACGCTGTCTTTGTGTTTTGACTGCCCACTTGTGTGTGTGTGTGTGTGTGTGTGTGTGTGTGTGTGTGTGTGTGTGTGTGTGTGTGTGTGTGTGTGTGTGTGTGTGTGTGTGTGTGTGTGTGTGTGTGTGTATGAACGGAGGCACGTATCTTCAAAGCAAGACAGACACGTCCGGTCACGCACCGACACACAATGTACAGGCACGTGTTACCGCTGGCGAGAACTAGGACAACCTCCAATGCATTCGGACTGCTGGTAACTGGTACCGCCGTCGTATATCACAATTAATTTGTTTTCGCCAGAATGGGGATCCTATTTTTGTAGCACACAGGTAAAGATATGTATTTATATACGCAGCATCCTGTCCTTAGGAATCCCCAAACAGGTTTACGCTTTACTCCTGGCAGATCTGTTCAATCGAACATCTTCTCGTCTTCTCTGGGAAGAATTCAGCCACGCTGGAAATAATGCGCGAATACAATTTTTTTACACAAATACACATAACTGGTTGAATTATTTTAAAACAATTTGGAAGATATACCTTCAAATCCATACCTGTTTTTAATGGGACGATTTTGGATAACTTTGTTTAAAGTATCTTCATCTACATTTTCAAAAGTAAAAGTAGAATTTATTTGTTTATTTGGAAAAGAACTGTAGGTTTTGTTACCTGCATATTTAATATATTTTGCTATAGAGTGATCTATACTTGTAAAATATTTCTTAAATTTGTTTGCAATATGGTTTTATCTGTTAGATTGATTCCGTTATCATAAAAAATAGTTGTCATTTATGCTGTGTAGATTTTATGAAAGAAATTCATTAATAGTTTTCCTAGTGTTTTTTTATATTGTTTCTGAATATATTAAAAGTATGTTCGAAACACATTTGTTTTGCTTCACGAATGTTTTTTCTTTAATATTGCATTATACGTTTTCAGATTAATGTTAATAGTTTCGTAATTTAGCGAATTTGGGTTTGTTAATTTTAATTGTTTATGTAGTTTGTCTTGATACCGAATTGATTCCTGTAATCCCTGTTGATTTTTATTTTTATATTTTATAAATTTAACTAATTTGGTTTGCAAACGTTTTTTTTGCCCGTGAAATTTTTTCGTATATCATCTCGTAATTTATTTCATGTTTAACTTTGTACATAGCTTCTTCATTTGATATGTTTATTTTTACATATCTAGGGGAAGGTGCTGGGTTGAGTAAAATGTCATGTATCATGAAATACGTCTGATGGTCAGAGAAACGTTTGATTATAATACCCAGTAAAAACTTGGAGGTCTATCTATGTTTCCTTTAGTTAAAGTCTTAGATTGGCTGCCACCGTTTATTTGGACTACTAATCTTTCCCAGTTTTCATACATGTTAATATTTAATTTGATTTCCGATCCATATGTGTTGTCAACATATATTGTTAGCCCTCCTTTGTCGCTGCAGTGTTACCCTGGGCTAACCAAATATAGCCATGTAAAGAAAATTGGGACAAGTCATCTGTTTCTGCCTTCCGAGTTTGCTGTAAATATATAACATTAAATTATAAATTACTACTGTTTAGTTCTTCTACATAGTCTATAATTAATTAAATTTGGGATTGATCGATTGCATATAAGCGCATAAGATCCTAAAGCAATTAGTGTT
Organism: Paraescarpia echinospica; assembly: GCA_020002185.1. NCBI lineage: Eukaryota > Metazoa > Annelida > Polychaeta > Sabellida > Siboglinidae > Paraescarpia > Paraescarpia echinospica. Next base: position 22,375,348 of record CM034534.1, on the reverse strand, counting down.
ATTCTGAGCTAATCAATAAACATATCAAATTCGTATTAAGATAAGAGACGTATTATTTGAATTAATATAATAATTTATTCTGAGAGTTTTCTTTGAAATGTATGTGTAAGTTAATTCATACTCTATTTCAAGATATTGTGATTGATTGTGATTGACATAATCGATTGCTAGTGTTAATGATATGGTGTGGTGTGTGTAAATGTGTGCATAAGCTGAGATAGACGTTTTTGGTTTTGTATTAGAACAAATAAAAAAATGTTGTTACCATCATGGATACAAGATGGCCCTTTTCTTGGGAGAACATAATGTACATCGTATTTAAACGGTGTTTATGCCACATTATTTATATTTATGACTGCTGATTATAGGATTTTTTTCTCAGCGCCATATAGTACTATAACTTCCGTTTAGATGCCTTTTTATAATTACTTGTATTAATCGATAAGATATAATTAGAAAATAAATTGTGTATATGAAAATAGATAACATAAATAAATCACAATTCGGCAATGCAAGTTTCAGGCTTTTCAAAGCCACGTACTATTTACTATTTACGTACATCAATTTAAATTCGTAGATATATGCCTGAGAGCATACCTCCGTGATAGAGTTTTGACAGTGTCTTAACCAGCACTTTCCCTTTGTAGCAAATTCGGCAAAGCAAGTTTCAGTCTTTTCAAAGCCACCTACCATTTACGATATCAATTTAATTAATCGATATCCGCCTGAGAGCATACGTCCTTGACAGAGTTTAATAAGTGTCTTAACCAGCACTTTCCCGCTGTATGTCCAGCAGTCTTGGGTTTTCTTGTTTCTCTTTAGTTGTCTACTTGATCTGTCCATTGCAGCACGTCGCTGGATGAGATATTCATTGACAAAGATCGTGTTGTCGTCGTCCTGCAGTCTGCGATGTTGACGGATGACCGCGTCTCGCACATTCTCATTGTTGAAGCGAACAACAAACACGCGCGGCGCCGATTCCATCCTGTTGCTGTCTTTCTGCTGCCTAGCCTGTAGCTTCGCGCAATGTCCTTAGGCGTGATCGGCGGGAGTGGGGGGGGGGGAGGTTACTGCCATGGTGTCGTTGGTCAGAGAGTCAATCTTGTTCGCCAGCACTTCGGGGAAGAGGGTCGTTTTTAGTTAATATATATAAAAATGTAACTTTTAAATAATTGTAGTGTTGAACCTTTTAGGTCATAGTATTTTAATTTACTTAGTATAATATTGTGATCAATGGGGTCAAGTGCCTTAGACAAGTCGAGAAATATACTAATAGGGACGTCATTTGTATCCATTTGAGTTACTATTCTATCAGTTAGCTCAATGCAGTATGTTCAGAAGAATGTTTAACTCTAAAGCCATAGTGATTATCAAAAATACATTTTAAGACGTTAAAATATGATGATAATTGGTTAAAATTATCTTCTCAAGTACTTTTTATATAGAAGAAAGTAGAGAGATGTATATTTTTAATTTTCATATAATGATGGGTAGTCTTTTTAAAAAATTGGAACAACTTTAGCAATTTCGAGTTTGTCAGTGAACATTCCGGTATGTAATACTTGGTTTATTAGAATCGCTAATGAATTGGACAATTTGGCCTAGTGTACTTTTGGTTGCATGATGAAATCCCATGCATTTTGTTGACACACCCTGATATTATAGAAAGAATACAGTTGTAGTTTAGTCGTTTTCTGCAGACCAAAATGAACTGGATATGGTGTTTATGTTGAAACACGCAGTGCCATCTTTGAGATTTATAACACGACGCTGTCTTTGTGTTTTGACTGCCCACTTGTGTGTGTGTGTATGCATGGAGGCACCCGTATCTTCAAAGCAAGACAGACACGTCCGGTCACGCACCGACACACAATGTACAGGCACGTGTTACCTCCGGCGAGAACTAGGACAACCTCCAATGCATTCGGACTGCTTGTAACTGGTACCGCCGTCGTATATCACAATTAATTTGTTTTCGCCAGAATGGGGATCTTATTTTTGTAGCACACAGGTAAAGATATGTATTTATATACGCAGCATCCTGTCCATAGGAATCCCCAAACAGGTTTACGCTTTACTCCTGGCAGATCTGTTCAATCGAACACCTTCTCTTCTTCTCTGGGAAGAATTCAGCCACGCTGGAAATAATGCGCGAATACTATTTTTTTACACAAATACACATAACTGGTTCAATTATTTTAATACAATTTTGAAGATATACCATCAAATCCATAGCTGTTTTTATTGGGAAGGTTTTGGATAACTGTGTTTAAAGTATCTTCATCTACATTTTCAAAAGTAAAAGTAGAATTTATTTGTTTATTTGGAAAAGAACTGTAGGTTTTGTTACCTGCATATTTAATATATTTTGCTATAGAGTGATCTATATTTGTAAAATATTTCTTAAATTTGTTTGCAATATGGTTTTATCTGTTAGATTGATTCCGTTATCATAAAAAATAGTTGTCATTTATGCTGTGTAGAATTTATGAAAGAAATTCATTTACAGTTTTCCTAATGTTTTTATATTTTTCTGAATATATTAAAAGTATGTTCGAAATACCTTTGTTTTGCTTCACGATTGTTTTTTTTTAATATTGCATTATACGTTTTGAGATTAATGCTAGTAGTTTCGTAATTTAGTGAATTTGGGTTTGTTAATTTTAATAGTTTACATAGTTTGTCTTGATGACGAATTGATTCCTGTAATCCCTGTTTATTTATATTTTTATATTTTATAAATTTAACTAATTTGGTTGTCAAACGTTTTTTTTGCCCGTGAAATTTCTTCGTATATTATCTCGTAATTTATTTCATGTTTAACTTTGTACATAGCTTCTTCATTTGATATGTTTATTTTTACATATTTAGGGGAAGGTGCTGGGTTGAGTAAAATGTCATGTATCATGAAATACGTCTGATGGTCAGAGAAACGTTTGATTATAATACCCTCAGTACTAACTACTATAAATTTATTTAGTTCACATAAACAATTATGTATTATATACCCATTTGTTCTTTTGAACTTGGTAGGAAGAGTAATCAGAGGGTAAAGACAGTGAAATATTTAGGTATAAAATAAAATTACTATATGTATAATTTTCAATTATTTTCAGCAAATTTATATTAAAATCCCCTGTGATAATAAGATTAGTATTAACATTACGTTCTAATGCTGATGTAGTCGATGAGAATTCGTTCATCAATGCATTTAAGTTGATAGTATATGATCTTGGAGGTCTATCTATGTTTCCTTTAGTTATAATCTTAGATTGGCTGCCACCGTTTTTGTGGACTACTAATCTTTCCCAGATTTCATACATGTTAATATTTCATTTCATTTCCGATCTATATGTGTTGTCAACATATATTGTTAGCCCTCCTTTGTCGCTGCAGTGTTTACCCTGTGGTAACCAAATGTAGCCATGTAAAGAAAATTGGGACAAGTCATCTGTTTCTGCCTTCCAAGTTTGCTGTAAATATATAACATTAAATTAAAAATTACTACTGTTTAATTCTTCTACATAGACTGTAATTAATTAAATTTGGGATTGATCGATTGCATATAAGCGCATAAGATCCTAAAGCATTTAGTGTTATTCTGAGCTAATCAATAAACATATCAAAGTCGTATTAAGATAAGCGACGTATTATTTGATTTAATACAATGATTTAATCTGAGTGTTTCTTTCAAATGTATGTGTAAGTTAATTCATGGTCTATTTCAAGATATTGTGATTGATTGTGATTCAGTTTATCTTTGACATAATCGATTGCTAGTGTTAATGATATGGTGTGGTGTGTGTAAATGTGTGCATAAGCTGAGACAGACTTTTTGGTTTTGTATTAGAACAAATAAAAAAATTACTGTTACCATCATGGATACAAGATGGCCCTTTTCTTGGGAGAACATAATGTACATTGTATTTAAACGGTGTTGATGCCATATTATTTATATGTATGACTGCTGATTATAGGATTCTTTTGTCAGCGCCATATAGTACTATAACTTCCGTTTAGATGCTTTTTTATAATTACTTGTATTAATCGATAAAATATAATTAGAAAATAAATTGTGTATAAGACAACAGACAACTTAAAGAAATCACAATTCGGCAATGCAAGTTATAGGCTTTTCAAAGCCACATACTATTTACGTACGTCAATTTAAATTCGTAGATATATGCCTGAGAGCCTACCTCCGTGATAGAGTTTTGACAGTGTCTTAACCAGCACTTTCCCGTTGTAGCAAATTCGGCAAAGCAAGTGTCAGGCTTTTCAGAGCCGCATACCATTTACGATATCAATTTAATTCATCATTATCCGCCTGAGAGCATACCTCCTTGACAGAGTTTAATAGTGTCTTAACCAGCACTTTCCCGCTGTATGTCCAGCAGTCTTGGGTTTTCTTGTTTCTCTTTAGTTGTCTACTTGATCTGTCCAGTGCAGCACGTCGCTGGATGAGATATTCATTGACAAAGATCTTGTTGTCGTCGTCCTGCACTCTGCGATTTTGACGGATGACCGCGTCTCGCATATTTTCATTCTTGAAGCGAACAACAAACACGCGCGGCGCCGATTCCATCCTGTTGCTGTCTTTCTGCTGCTGAGCCTGTATCTTCGCGCAATGTCCTTTGGCGTGATCGGTGGGAGGGGGGGTTACTGCCATCGTGTCGTTGGTCAGCGATGATCATTGTCATAGAGTCAATCTTGTTCGCCGCCTGCACTTCGGGGAAGAGGGCCGTTTTTAGTTTTTTCGCCTTCGATTAACAGTTCAACGTATTAACAATGTATCGGTGGCCAGCACCTCGCTCTCCCTGTCGCTGGCGGACTTACGTGTTGCAGGCATAGTTCAAAGGTTAATATCTCTCCCACGAAAAACACGCCGTGGCTTCTTTTTTGCGGAATCAGTCCAAATTGCTTACTCATTGTTCGATTATGGTTGATCCGCAAACTATTACGCCATTGTGGGCTTGCAAGAGAGCGAGTATATTGTTATTATTATAAATTAAACCCTCACATACTGTAGTTTTCCTTTTGAACTTATCGGCTATCACGGCGGCAGCATTACGCTGTCGAGGTGATGTTTCAGTAACAATCAAACAGTCCTTGTCACACGAACAGCTTTAAAGACAAAAGTGCTACAAAATTGCCATGCACAGTGCCATACTTGATTGAAACAATAAAACCTGCCTGTATCGTTAGTATATTACGTAAATACTATAACATTTTACTTCGAGCATGGTATATCGAGTCAATCATCAATAAAAAATCTACGGCTGCAAACAGTGAAAGAGTATGTTTCTCTTGCTTCTTAAACACTTGTCTGTGTTTACTCTTCGAAGCTTGTGAGAAGGCACTACTGTCACTACACTACTTTATACTATATTAATGGTCTACTCATATGGTTTTCTGAATAAAATAGGGGTGATCGTATTCCAATGAACACGAGTGTATATTCGTATAGTGACGCAGTAATAAACGAATACATAGGTTAACGATTATATTGAGTTGTATTTTGTAAGATTTATGTGTGTGCATATGTGTGTGTGTGCGCGCAACCGCGTGCGTGCGTGTGTGTGCGTAACACTGGCGAACTAATCAGATAAATGTTCTAGTTTGCGCCGTTTGAGTCGAGAATGAAAGCAAATCCATCATTAAAAGTCCCTCATACGTGAACGCGTCAGCAACGACGCGTGAAGTTACTCGTGCAAGAAAGCACGTTTGACTGCGACGCCCTTTGACGATCCACAAAGAGAGATATCGCCAAGACGTACGTGTTTACGTGACCGACTTGGCACCGAGCCCCTATATAAGACGTGGCATGACTAGGTCCTTTTATATCGAGGAGAACATCTCTTCAATTGACGTGGGACTTCGGTGAGGGAACAACCACAATGGCTCGGGCTTTGATCTTCTTCGTGTTGTTTGCGCTAGTGGGCGTTTCACAAGGTATGATCATCTAGCTGTTGAACTGATATTCACGTTCAACGTAGTGAAATCAGAAGATTTTATGTATATATGCACTGTGTATTTATATATGTACGTATGTACGTATGTACGTATGTACGTATGTACGTATGTACGTAAGTACGTATGTACGTATGTACGTTGTGCGTATGTACGTATTTACGTATGTATGTATGTATGTACGTACGTACGTACGTACGTATGTATGTATGTATGTATGTATGTATGTATGTATGTATGTATGTATGTATGTATGTGTGTAGGTAGGTGGGTAGGTAGGTAGGTAGGTATATATGTATGTATGTATGTATGCATGTATGTTTGTATATATGTATGTATGTATGTATGTATGTATGTATGTATGTATGTACGTGTATATGTATGTAATGTTTGTAATGTATGTAATAATGTATGTACGTATTTATGGATGATTGCATCCATGCATGTATGTATATACATATATACGTTTGTACGTATGTACGTATGTAGGTATGTGCGTATGTACGGATGTAAGCATGTACGCATGTACGCATGTACGCATGTATGTATGTATGCAAGCATGTATATATGTATGTATGTATGTATGTAATGTATGTATTTATGCATGAGTGCATCCATGCATGTATATACGTATGTATTTATGTGTGTATGCATGTATGCATGTATACATGTATGCATGTATGCATGTATGCATGTATGCATTTATGCATGTATGCATGTATGCATGTATGCATTTATGCATGTATGCATGTATGCATGTATGCATGTATGCATGTATGCATGTATGCATGTATGCATGTATGCATGTATGCATGTATGCATGTATGCATGTATGCATGTATGCATGTATGTATGTATGTATGTATGTAGGTGGTAGGTAGGTATGTATGTATGTATGTATGTATATATGTATGTATTTATGCATGATTGCATCCAACCATGTCTGTATGTATGCATGCCTGTATGTATGTCCTTATATATGTACGTAGATTAGCTTAAATAAATAAGCATTATTATATTAAGCAAAATATATTTTAAATAATGTTTCTCACCCGCTAAGGATATACAACAGGCGTATATCTTCTCGATGTTTTTGCACGACCCGTGAGCAGCAAAATCATTCGATGTCAGTACATATGCATTACAAACAAGCGCAGAACATAAATGTTATATATGACGTTGTCTAGTAAATCACAGACATCTTATCTGCATGTATGATCGTCTTCTTTCACCCAGCTGCCGGACTTCCATCGAATGCGTACTGCGTAGATCTGACATCGGGCAAGACCTCTGTCCTTCCGGGAAATACCAAATATGTGGCATGGACAAAGAAACCATCTTCTAACGGCGGACGATGTAGACTCCAGGGGGTGTTAAAAATAACACCACCGTGGTGGGCAAAATCTGTGACCTTCCACATGGCTTTCGAGAATTCGTATAAATGGTCATTCAACATCGGAGACTCCCGGACCAATAACGGCTGGGGTATGAACAGTTACCCTATTTTGATCCATCATCATCATCATCGTCATCATAGTCAGCTTCTTAATCACCGGCATCATAATCAGTTTCATTTTCACCATCACCATCATCATAGTCAGTTTGTTTAATTTTCACAACCACCATCATCGTCATCATAGTCGACTTCATTATGACTATCATCATCAATATCATAGTCCTTAGTTGTATTTTCTTATCTTTCCTTTAGCTCATCAAGCATTTTCTACTGTTTGTCAACGTCTTTTTATGTCTCCGTCAATCATTCCAATTCTGTTAATATGTTCGAAAGTTCACGTTCACCTTCTTATCGTATTGCATTTTTACCCCGCTTCTTGTATCCTTATTGTACACGTTTATTCCTATTCGTGAGGGCAGTTCTGAGGATGCCATCGGTAGTGTTCTTTCCTTTGAAGTTAACAATCGCGGGAAACAGGTGCTCGTGTCAAGTACTTAGAGAAAACAGCCCTTCGGCATGGACTTGGCAACACGAAGGATACACTGACTCAATATGTTTATGTTTACCCTGACGCCAATATTATTTCACAATTGTAAATTATTACAACTAGGGCCTATGGACGGGTGTGAACTTCACATTCTATCCGACGTTCGTCATTTTGAACATACGAAGAGTATCTGAGAGCGTGTTGTGGTGTTCATGTAACGTTGCTGTATGGTCTCTAACATTTAGTAAACATTGCTATCACGATTATGCTACCAAAGCATCCAATCGGGAACATGCAATTAACAATCTGCCATCAATGCAGCTATTAATACGCTAACAGTTCTTGTTTGCAGGTGGTGATTTTCGTACAACAAATTACAACGGTATCTGTTCTTTTTTGCAGGTGGTGATTTTTGGACGACAAAATACGACGCTGAAACTCACAGCCTCGGCAGCACGTTTCTGGTGTATCGCAGTGATGTCGGCGGTTCCGGTATTCTTAAGCAGTCAAAGAACACAGTCAAGACAGCCATGTTGATTCGAATATCGAAGAATCAGATGTCCGCCACCAACTACGAAGGCTTCAACTACTACAGAGAAGACAGCGGTCTGTTCTATTTCAACACGATGTACATGGGTCTTAACCGGGTTGTCCATACTTACAATGGGTTCTCCTCCCGCACAGGCCGAGGTCTGTGCTCTGTGTGTGTCTACTTCCTGAAAGAAAGTGTACGTGACTTGGATGCTCCATGGGCCCCTGTCCCTGTGCCTTGGCAGCATAAACCTTTAGCTATTAAGAAGGGAGATGGTACGAGTCTCGCAACACAGTACTAAATATTGAGATTGTTAGCAATTAGTTGAAGCTGAAGGCCAATATGATATTTCTATAAATGTGAATAAAAGTACTATCTTCTCGTTACTAGTTGGTAATTTAATTATTCATCTTATAATAAACGTTTGTAATAACGCTACAGTAAAAATTATATTTGCAATGCTTAACACGTTTACACATACAACTATGCAGTATGCAAATTTATGCTTACCAAACCAGATTTGTTTTTATGTTCGCATTTCTTGCTTGTTCATTATTACATAAATAGTCAAATTGAGGATACACGTCACGCTATTACTCAGTTCATAAAACCGATAATGGTGGAAACACAAACTGCTCAGAAAATAAACTGGCGGGACGCATTAACAAAAATATATCTCATTCCCTGAAAAGTCAAACGTTGAAATTCACTAAAGGCGTTGTTTGGAGAAACAAATTAGATTTAAAAGTTGCACATGCAGACAAGCGCATGCTTACTTATATGCAGACACATATACATGCACACATTCAAGAAGAAGACCAACAACGGCAAGAAAAAGAAGAAGAAAAAGAAACACGACGGTCTGTCTCTAATGCATAACAAATTGCGTGCCGCTCTATGGGTGTTGTCTGCCTTAACCACTAACCAATACAGGTCTTGCCACTAAAACATTATACCGATGACGTGTTTCCTGTTAGACAACGCATAGATTAACATCGAAACCATGGGAGTAGAACAGCAACTACGACGAAACAGAAGCAAAGACAAATGATTGATGACTAACCGTAGGAACACCTGCTATATCCGCACTTCACCAGTGGTTCTCGCAAAGTTCTTCCTCAACTCAAATTCGCTCTAGAAAATCGAAGCATTGAATTACAAATAACCATACCAATTGCATTACACAGTCCGATAACAATGGTAATGAAACAATAATTTGTCCGTCGTAATCCAGTAGAAATTGTCATAGTTTTGACCAAACCCTGGCATTTAACTGAAAAATCCACATTTTTTTACAAGTTGTCTAGTAGGGTTTCTTTACAAAATCAACCATGACTATGGGGTACCTTTTTATAAAGAAAACCAATCGAGCTCTGTCTATTGAACATTATCGTTTTTGTATCAATTTCTTTGCATTGGCTATCCATAATTATGTTCATGCCCTTCCTTTTGGTACGCGTGGCATGGAATGCCAAACACGACATTTGCATGCAATTTGGTTGCAATGGTCTAACAAGATATCTTGGTTGATTAATTAGTAAGACATATGCGTTGGAACCGGGGGGAGGGATTGGGATCCTGATGACTTGATTGGAGGCAGCGCGATAGCCAGCGGATTGTTGCTGAAGTGCTGAAGTGCTGAAGTGCTGAAGCTCCGCCAAAACAAATCTTCAACAGCACCCCCCCTCCCCCGTCTTGAGATGTCATGATCCGAAACAACGCGACACTGGAGTTGTTCTAAAGCTCCGGCTCAGTCCACGTATATAAATTTCGTTCCGACGCCAGTGTAACACTATATTGGTATACAATCCAAACAATTCCTACAACAAGTAATGCAAGTTCTGTTTAAGTTGTCATTCAGCTTGCACAGCCGCGGTAGTGTTTTTTCACCGTCGGCAGTAGCAACAGTAACTGACGTATGCGTATATACAATTGGGAGAATGTCAAACAAACAAAGGTGATAGCCCATCTTTATCGACCAACCGGGATGTAAACAAACATTGTTAGCTCATCAGCCTTGTTATATTTACTTTAGCTTAGCCTAGTAGACGCCCGAAGTCGGGTTTCAACACCTAGTGATAAACATTCCAAAGTCAAAATATATGTGGAGCAAATAGAGGTAGCTTCTTCCCACACCTGTTCACAGCACAGTACGCCATGATTTGTTTTATAATAACACATCCTGGTATTTCGTTAGAAAATGTAGGGTGGGCCGAACTCAGGCGTAACACAGCGTAACGGTCGCGTCACTGGTTGAGTAATTACTGACAGTATTGGACTTTTGATTAGTACATTATGTCAACGTGTGTGCAGACAACATTCTCAGCTGGTCGATCGCAATGTGGTGATTACCGGATATGCAACTGGAATCAGAGGGAAACACTGAGCAATACAACTACTGATGATGCATTTACCCATTTTGTAATCTTATTGAAAGAACTTATATGTATCCGGCTTTCCCTCATGCTATAAATGCTACAAAAAGGCGATCCCTTGCTCTAATGACGACTCTTGCTTGTCCCTGTTAACGATTTTGCCCAATGATTCTTGTGTGTTGCGCCTTTGAGCTCAGATTCATGGGGATTTTAGCGCTATAGAAGCTTGTCATCATTAATACATGTAAATATAATTGCACAATTATTGTTGCTGATTCAATGTATCTTAACAAATCCAACAAACAAACACATCATAGTACTAACTATCCAAAGTTTACTCTTATTTAATTTGATGTTTTATATTCATGCTGAGAGCTAAAGCTGATCTGCACCCTGATTCGAGTTAAACCGAGACTATCACCCGCCTACCTGATAACATTTGTAACTACACCAATTATCCACTGCGATTGTGAGGTACGCAAAAAGTGCCGCCATTTTACGGAGCCTACGTAACCCAGACTACAAGTAACTGTCAGAGCGATAGAGCGATGATCAGATACATTTTGGAGACAACGATAATGACGTTTGAGAGGTTGAAGTTGATTCTGCTGATGTTAGCTTAGCTTAGTGTCAGTGAGGTACCGTATAAACTCAGGCATGAACCTATCGAGAGGTCCGACAACCGATGACTGCCCGGTTGTGTTCGGCGTTGGCTACCACTTGGAACTTGTTATTTTTTACATCTAACTGTGCTTTAATCCAGCGCCCACATGACACTTGTCTAGGTTAAATATCATCTGACATGTCTCTTCCCACAACTACAGAGCGTCCGTGTCTTGTTGGAGTCACTGGCTGTCATCGGTGGTTTTGTTAGAGTACAGGATTGTGTCATCTTCATACACACGTATATTGTTTTTGATGTTATCACAGCGGTCGTTTACATTCAATTAATTCAATTCAATTCAATAAATTTATTCCGGAATATTACAACCATAAGAAAATGTAGGCTAGACTATCACTAATAACTGTAACAATATAGCAACTTTCGCCAGTGACGACACAGTGGTGATTTGTATAATGTATCACTGTTCACAATACTCTGTAATATTGCATTGCCCGATTTAGCTACAAACGTCGTAAAACTATACACATTTTTCTGATCAACATTTTGCAGGTGGCTAATCCTGGTGATACAAACATATAACTAGAACTACAATCTCTATGTTCACTGCACAACAATCTAAACACTTTATTGTATGCTATATACAGTTTTCTAATTGATTCTGACGACGATATATATATATATACATATATTCACATAAAAAATTATGTATATATATATATATATTTATATATATATACATATGTATGTATATAAATTTGTATATATATATATATATATATACATATTCATATATATATATATATATATATATAAACGACCGCGGAGACAACATCCAAAACAAAATACGTTTGTGTGAAGATGATGCCATCCCGTGCTCTAACATAAAACCAACGATGACAGCCAGTGACTCCAACAAGATTTGGACGCTCTGTAGTAGTGGGAAGAGACATGTCAGATGACATTTAACCTAGACAAGTGTCATGTGATGACAGTCACGATAAAGAAAACCGGTTAAGTCAACCTACCCTTTACATGGTCAGACACACAAACGAGAACCAGTGAAAAGCTCGGATCAGGGAGATGGTTGGGCCCAGGACAGTCCCTTGGGTACTACTGAGATAACTTGTCCTATTGTTGATTTGGTTCCCTCAACAATAACTTTCCAGGTCATGCCAGAGACGAATATCTCGATCCATTTTAGTGAGCGATCTCGAATGTCACAGTGGTCGCGCTTTTTGAGGAGGCGCTAGTGTGGGACTTCATCGAAGGCTTTGGCAAAGTTTTGAAGGATTGCGTCAGTCAGTCTGTCCTCCTTAACTTGTTCAGTTGCCCTATTATCTTGTTGAAGTCGTCAATGGTTATTAGTACCTCTGATTCGCGTGATTTTCGTTTTGTTTTATTCTACATTTCAGAAGAACAAAAACAAGAACAAAAGAACAAGAAGAACAAGAAGAACAAGAAGAAGAACAAGAAGAACAATAAAAAGTAGAACAAGAAGAAAAACAAGATGAACAAGAAGAACAAAAAGAAGTACAAGAAGAAGAAGAGCAAGAACAAGAAGAACAAGAAGAACAAGAAGAAGAACAAGAAGAAGAAGAACAAGAACAAGAAGAACAAGAATACGAACAAGAACAAGAAGAACAAGAACAAAAGAACAAGAAGAACAAGAAGAACAAGAACAAGTACAAGAACAAATAGAACAATAAGAACAAGAACAAGAAGAACAAGAAGAACAAGAACAAGAAGAACAAGAAGAAAAAGAAGAAGAACAAGAAGAACAAGAAGAAGAACAAGAAGAAGAAGAACAAGAACAAGAAGAACAAGAAGAAGAACAAGAAGAACAAGAAGAAGAACAAGACGAAGAACAAGAACAAGACGAAGAAGAAGAAGATGAAGAAGAACAAGAACTAGAAAAAGAACAAGAACAAGAAGAACAAGAAGAAGAACAAGAACAAGACGAAGAAGAAGAAGAAGAAGATGAAGAAGAAGAAGAACAAGAACAACAACTAGAAGAACTAGAAGAACAAGAAGAACAAGAATAAAAAGAAGAAGAACAAGAAGAACAAGAAGAACAAGAAGAAGAACAAGAAGAACAAAAAGAAGAACAAGAAGAACAAATAGAAGAAGAACAAGAAGAAGAACAAATAGAACAAGAAGAAGAAGAACAAGAAGAACAAGAAAAACAAGAACAAGAAGAACAAGAAGAACAAGAAGAATAAGAACACGAACAAAAGAACAAGAAGAACGAGAACAAGAAGAACAAGAACAAAAAGAACAAGAAGAAGAAGAAGAATAACAAAAACAAGAACAATAAGAATAACAAGAACGAGAAGAACAAGAACAAAACAAGATGAACAAGAAGAACAAGAAGAAGAACAAGAATAACAAGAACATGAAGAACAAGAACAAGAAGAACAAGAACAAGAACAAGAACAAGAACAAGAACAAGAATAAGAACAATAACAATAACAAGAAGAAGAAGAAGATGATGATGATTTAGAAGAAAAAGAACAAGAAGAACAAGATGGTGATGATGATGAAGAAGAACAAGAACAAGAACAAGAACAAGAATAATAATAATAATAACAAGAACAAGGACAAGAAGAACAAGCACAAGAACAAGACGATTAAAATAATAAAACATGTTTGTTTACTATCCCAAAACACCACCTCAAAATTAGGTGTGTGTACCACCGTTTTTTTACTGAATCAGATTCACATTAAATTATTAAAACCATGCAATAATTGTTTTTTTTGTGTGCATCAACAAATTAATGTAAAACATGGCAATCATGAGAGTGCCTGTCATTGTGTTCACGAACTTGTTCTTCTTCTTTGTTCGCGAACGTATATTTATAATCAAAACAATGCTTTATCAACTGTCAGATCTGTCAATTTGTGTTTGGTGAATATCTGATGTCGGTTGCGAATATCGTTGCGCTGTTAACAAGTTGGCTTGGTAGGCCTATTTGCATACATTATCACACAAATAAAGTACAAGTCCACCTTTAAATGGACGTGGTCTGTTCTTCTACCCGGAATTAACGGGCGTAGTAATTTATAACACGAACTCAGCTGAACGTGGGAAATTTGAACATCAAAGGGTATAGCAGTTAACTCAATCAAGCTTGTTTTTAGATTGGACATTTTGTTAACTGTCTGAACATGTTCCCGTGGTCGTACCTTCAAATTGCACCATGGTTATGGCTTACTAAACACAAGTTGGCGTGGAGTATACCGTCTACATAGATAGTATTATCTTAAGAACATTATATTAATTAAATAACGAAAATCAACTAGGAACATACTACCTCCTTTTAAAATATTCACCTCAGTGCCTCTTTATAAACAACGGATATGTGTCGCCTTCTACCGCACGCGTCCAATTAACACGTTTATAAATGACCTACGCACCAAGTCGTGGCAAAACAACCACATCGCGTGTATTGACGTTTAATCCCGCATGCAATGTAGCTAATATAGCGGCACCCTAGTGGAATAACCACAGCATGCTTTGTATTAATTATTTGTGTTAATAAAACTTGGTCACAGTTTAACGTATTGATGATTTTAGTTTTACTTACACTAACAATGTTGGAAGGTATGGTCGCACGTATACAGAAAGCCCCCCCACCGACGATATCCCAAAACGCATTGCATTCTGTATTCTTTGGTGGTTTGGTAAATTTGCGCCGCACAACGGGTGGAACTCATATTGATGTACACTGATGTACACTGATGTACACTGATGTTGTTGTGTGTATCAGAACCGTACGTCGTGGTGAGTAGTGTCTCGATAATTATGTCACGACAGTTTAATCGTATACAACTGCCCATTTTAGCCAGGCATAAACGTACTGGATTTTCCTTGGTGACAAATCTATGAGTCAGACACCACCACTGTTGTCATCGATATTATCTAGGAGGAAGAAAGGCTCTGACTCGTGAACTATTCGATGAACTGCGGAGACTAGAATTTGGAAAGCATACGCCAGGGTTTAGTGTTCATAATTGTAAATAATCTGGGAATATCCAACGGTTACCTCATTTGCCAGGTGGCTGTATTACCTGGACCAACACTTTACATTCTATATGTTTTCGGTCTTCGAGGACTGTTGAGATCACACATAAAGCGATGAACACATTTCGTCCATCAAGTGCAACGCACACATTGACTAAGTGGTACATCGAGAACATGCAGATATGACATGTTCGCGTGGCCTTAGGCATGAATAAAAACTGTAACAGGAGGGCTCTAATTTAAGTAGTTTGGGGAGGTAAGGAAGTTGGCGGTCCTTGTGTAATTGACATTGTCAGAACATTTCTAAACAGAGGTAAGTGTCGGACGAGTTATGTTTCCCACAGTGGATAATTAGGTTTTTCATTATACATGATCTGTCAAGTTTGTGGAACACATTGTTACTGTCATCATTAGCTGTAGGATGGTAGATGGGAGAGGAGTTTTTGACAGTTAGACCTGCGAGGATAACATGAGATGGGTGGAGTGACCTTGAGTGTTCACACATAAGATACATGATTAGTAAGATATCCAACTTCAACGGTTACAAGAAACACCAGTGTTGTTAATGCGTTGTCCTCTGCAGGTGTGACCGTGGCCTTGTTTGATAGAAAGGCACCCCAAAATGTGGTCGGATTTGTTCGCATAAGTTCCCGAAAATCTACAATGTGCCGTATGGTTTGGTCTTCCCAACATGTCGCGGCTGGAAGGAAATCGCTACAGTGGCGCCACATATAGCATGGAACATATATCAATGTACATTGACGCTATTGTGTACACCAGAAAGGCATACCGTGAAGGTATTGGCAACTACGTCACATCAGTTGTGACAAACGGTTATTGGCTGGGGTTTTAGAATCCATTTTGGATCGTTCAAAATCTAACGTCCCACACTAAGCGAGGCGGTTAGATCTAGCACGTGTTTTGGAATTTGTGAATATATGACGTCACCCCTAAACTCGGTGAAAGTGAAGAGAACAATAATGCGAATCAACATATACTAGAAACATGCATAGGTATGATGAACCAGGAGTGTAGTATGTCGCGTTGAAATCGTCGTAAATTGGAGCGCAGCGGTGCAAGGGACAAATGACGTCACTTCCGGTAAATGTGTATAAGTATGATGAACAAGAAGGCTTAAGGCTATCTTCTGTTTGAGAAGAATTAAGACATCATAAAAAGAAAAAACCTCGCGCCACGAACATGCTATTCCATAACTAATTCCATGGTGATTGTATGTAATGAATGGGTGATTATTGTAAATACAAAATTTTAATATTCTCCATTACGTTATTAATTGCAAACGTACGATAATATGTTGCTCGTCGTTTCTTTTAAATTGTGTGTGAAAAACACATTATTTGTGATTTTTTTACGAAATCCCCATGGGAACATAGGTTTTTCTTCATAAATGTGTATGTAAACAGTAATGGTAATATAATATGTTATTCAGGCTTGTGGAAACTTGCTGCCGGTGTGCGTACGTGACCACATTTTCTGCACAAAATGGCAATCGACTATGAACCTTCGTTGAACCAATTTAAGATCCGATACATAACAATTACGTTAACAACACGAATATTCAGTTATGATAAAACTATGTATTTGGTCCTCAATGTCCCAATGTAACAAAGCTATGTAAATAACAATAAATACACGCGATTTATCATGTACCAGACAGTGAGATATACCGTGTTATGTAGTTTCGGTTTCTTACAGGGGGGTCGAGGCTACCGGTAGATTTCACCATACAACAATTCGAGTAGTCATCATACTACTCCTTATGTTCGCACCGAACATTACGGTAATGTGTGATTTTTGGTTCAGTTCAGAAGTCCTATCCTTTCTAATTATCATATTTCGTCTGACGATAATACCTTGTAATATATGATTATAATAATATTGAACCTAGGAAAATAATGCGTTTGGTAATGACGCAATTTAAGTATCCTTCGTATCAGTAACTAAAAAACTAATGGTCCGTACAATTTATTTCACACTAACAGTATATCTTTGTAACATATTTGCGATGTTGACGAGTCTTTTAGTAATGTAATGATGGACAAGTAGGCCTATACTCCCCAATATTTGGTCTACCTTTCAAGTTTATAATACGTTGCGTGCGCGTATTACTTAGTATTCCATTTCTCCGCATTTATGTTTGCTGGTCTGCCAACTTCAAAACAATATTACCCGTGTTGTTAGGTGTAATAATTACGTGTCCGTGTTCTTCCTTCCCACGTTCCTCGTTAGTGGTCCATTCAGATTAGTTTAGAGTTTTAATATTTATAACCTTTAGTAGCAAAACTGTATATAATATATATATATATAATATATATATATATATATATATATTATATGATATAGGATTGTTGCTGAATTATTTCTATATCATATATTTTTGTTTTAAATTCTATAGAATTTATGTAGGATTACGTGCAAATTCTAGAGAAATTATGTACATATAATTATATTTAAACTAAAGTGAACATAAATATTATATAGTTCATTTATATAATTTACATACTTTATGTCAAAAGTATATAATTTGTATGGCCTCATACATTCCTGTAGATATTTTGTACATACACATTGAATCATGTTTTTAGGTTTTCTATACTATTACGTGGAATGTTTGTGAATGAAAAATAGGTATGCACACTTTAAATAAGAGTCTGTGTAAGGTAATATACATTTTAGATGTACTGTATCAAAACGTGATAATTTCCCATAACTACTTTCTCTGCTACTTATGTCTTGCATGTTTATGCATAATTTGGGTGTTATCTGCGCAAAAAGCTGATAAGTAATTGTGTTTATGCGAATCATTTTGAGCTTGCTGCCACATGGGTGATTAAATATGCAGCCCGAGTATAATTAATATTCATGCACGCGCAGTGAAACACACCGAGACTGGTGGCGTCACACACACAGTCAACATGTCAGATTTCGAGGTGAGCTGTTGCAAGCAATGGCTTTTTAAATCAGCAGTTCGTAGACATAAGGTATATTGACAACTACTATTAGCAATGCATGAAGCTTATGCATTGTTTATTTATCCTGCGTCTAATGCCGTCCACTGGGTAACTTCTAAAGACTAAATCGATTCAGTATAACTATAACAGTCCGTGCTGGTTGGGACTGAGTGTCTACGGGTCTTGCCTTTCCAGTCAGTCGTTTTTGAAAAGTCCATGTTTCCCCACTTATTTAAACTGAGACATGAAAATGTGAGATTCATATGTTCACATATTGTTTTTAATGCTACAGCTACGATTATTAGTAAACCTGGCTGACTTGCCATCATTCAATGTAAAAGTTTTAGGTTTGTTAAAAACTACATAATACCGTGTTGCTAAGGAATTTTGTGATGTACCACGAACTTTGGACAATACAGATCTGCACTCCAGCATACATAAGTTTTTATCCATGAATATATATTTTTTAATCTAATAATGTATCATATCAAACTGTGCTGCTTCATGTAAATAGCACATTTGATATTAATAGTAATCGCTATAAAATATACAAATTAAAAAAATATTTGTGACATGTTACTTTACCGTTACTGTACACCTTTCGCGAGAATGGCCCATATGTGTATATATACAGCATTAATTACTAGAGCAAGAATAAAGGAAAACGTACAATGCACTCTAGATAAGGTCAAACCTCCAGGGACCCATAACAATACTGATTAGTGGAAGTTATAATAAATAGAACGTTATCAGAAGGTCCATTTAGTAGGATCTATGCCCAGGACCGAGGGAAAAAATGACTTAACGAAAATCAACTAATGTGAGTTCGAGTTAGCTGGAGTGCACTGTACATGACCAATGCATACAGGTAATTATGTAGAAGCAAATTAAAAGTGGGCGAAGGTAATGGATTGGGATTTTAGTCTGACTGAATCTGCGTAACAAGGCTTTTTTGTATTTCTTTTCCATTTAGCCAGCTGTACACTTGGTGATAAGTTCCATAATCTAATTTCTAAACTGAATTAATCTGCACATTGTTGAATTAGTTAACTCATATGTATGCTTCTGTACTTAATTTCACTTTCCCATTACCCGTACGGATCGTTGGGGCACCACTAACGACTTCTTAACCAACACTCTTCACGTTTCCTTGTTCTCCACAGTCCTGTGGGCGTGGGCGAACATATTTATGCTCAGTTTCCTAAATTCAACTTTGTTTATTTGCAGGAACGTTTTGACCATCACCAGTTTAAAAATAGCAGAGCTGAGGAAAGAGAAAATTGAAGCGCTCTACTCAACAGTGCCATTAATTGGACAATGGGTCACCTGACATAAGATGGTGCCTGACTTTGTTCTGCCCCATTCTGCTCTGTGCGACATCTACTGGGAAGTTGTACATCACTTCGTGTTTCAAATGGATATGTGCGTCTGATAGCTTTGTGTATCAAAATGCATAGCAGTGCTATTAATTGGACAATGAGTTAACTGACACAGTAGTGAAGATATATGACGTTGTTCTGCTACATTAGTTCCGTGTGTCTTCTGCAGGGAATATGTACATCAATTCATGTTTCAAATGGATTTTTGCATCCAAATGCACAACATCCCGTCATTACGTTACAAAATAGGAGTACATATTAAAATGTACGCTTTCTTATGCTCAACATGCTTGGATTGTGTTCTACAGCATATTCTTCAATTTTTTTTGAAACAAGTTCAATCTCTACTTGCATCTTTTGAACCTGCGACAGTTAATGAAGTTAGGAAAATAATGATGTCCTCCCCAACAATACTGCAAAGGAAGTATCGATACACTAACTGGACCTATAACAAATATTATAAATGCATCACTTTGCTCTGGCTGTTTTACTGATGATTTCAAATACGCTCATGTCACACCACTTCTTAAGAAGTCAGCTCTGCCTAAATAAACAATTATAGACCTATTTCTAACCGCACCTATATTTCCAAAATACTAGAAACTGTTGTAGCAAGTCGTCTAAGGTCTCACATTAGCACAACTGTCTTAACTTAAGTGTCACAATCAACATATAGACAGTTTCATTCAACAGAGACTGCAGTCTTAAAGGTTCATAATGACATTAACTTGATCATTAATAACGGTAAAGTGACTGCATTTACATTACCAGATCTCTCTGTCGCTTTTGACACGTTTGATCACAGCATTCTCATTGAACGCCTATTAAAGTGGTACGGCATATCTGGCCACAGCTCTAAGCTGGTTTTCTTCGTATCTAACTGATAGATACAAAACTATAAAGATTGGGAACTGCTTTTCAGCCGTAATGCCGGCTTTATTTCTTGTTCCCCAGGGATCTGTTCTTGGGCCTTTGCGTTTTACTCTTTACACCACGCCACTAAGCTCTATTATACAAAGACATAAATTAGATCATCATCTTTATGCTGATGATACTAAGATCTGCATTTCGTTGGCTACTCCGGATACAAATCGCTCCCTTAACCAACTTAATGACTGCCTTCAAGATACCTTCCACTGGATGAGTGACAGCAAGTTGAAATTAAATGAAAATACAACTGAATTGATCATTATTGTTACTCCAATGCAGCGTAGTAAACTGGATGATTTTTTCCCTACGCGTAGTTTGAATCAATATATCACGCCAGCAACCTCGGTGCGGAATCTAGGAGTTATCTTTGATAGTAACTTCAATTTCCGACAACACATATTTCAAACATGTCGCTGCTGTTTTTATTATATTCGTAATCTTCGCCGTATTCTCTGGTATATTACATTTTCTGTTGCTGACACTATTGCAACATCTCTAGTTAGCAGCAGGCTTGAGTATTGCAATTGCCTCCTTTATAATATCGCTAGCAAGGATATCACAAAACTCCAGCGTATCCAAAATTGTCTAGCAAGAGTAGGTACAAGATCTCCTCGTTTTTCTCGCTCTGTTCCACTTTTGAAGTCTTTGCATTGGCTTCCTGTACGATATCGTATAATATTTCAGATCTGTACCATTACATACCAGGCACGGTCCATTAAGCAACCATCTTATTTGCATTCATGCTCGCTAGCGCCTTGACCCATTTCTTGACAACTTGTGGATTTTTAGATTGACCAATCCTTTTGTTTTTATGCGCTTTTGAGCTTGGTTTCCAAGGATTTTGGCGCAATAGAAGTTATCTTATTATTAAGTGAACTATATTGGGAGTAATGTATAAAAAGGTGACTACAAAGTTGCTTTTACAATAATTTTCAGAATTTATAAAATATAAATGTTCCACAACGTTCAACATGTTTTACTGATCTTCTTGTGTTAAATACACCAATGATGACTGAAAACAGTGTTTTAAAATATGCGTTACTTTTAAAGTTGTGTCATTTTATAACTTTATTTCCATCATACAATGGCCATTTTATTTGATATCGAAACGGGAGTTCGACGTAAACAAATTCAATATATTTTACTCTAAATGATGGGTAAAACAAATAATTATTACATTCCCTGTACATATTACAACATGTTGTTACACTGATGTAATATATTTTAATATTTTGTCGACAATAATGTTATTATGCTCTTTATAGATCTACAATAGTCAAATTAAAAGTAAACCTTATGTAGATAGGAAAGTACATAACCACCAATGCTATATTAATATTGTTCATGCGATGTATACTGTTGTATTTATACTGCTTATGGAAATAGCAGCTAAATTTATGATGCAAACAAAATAGTTTCATTATTGAATGTTTCTCGTCTTCAATAAGTTTCTGTTATCTAAACGTTTAATTAAATCTAAACTTAAAAAAGTATAGCTAGATGTACATAGTGAAATAGGACATGATAGTATCATAGGTGAGATTTTTTTTCCCAACTAAACAAAGCCAATCATTCAATACAGTGAATATATCGTCGGCGGTTTCAACCTTCGTGCGTGGAGAGCTGTTTTTTTAATCAATCTGTCTGTCATGAGCAGTCGCTATGTTCATTCTCCGTTTATTCTATACATTTTCTTTCTTTTCTTTGCTGAATCTGTGACATAAAGAGCAGCTGATCCACATTTGCTATGATAATTATATCGGTCACGACTCATTCGCATGACGGTGGCTAATCCAAATACACACATGTTGATGACGTTTTTCTTGCATCTATTAACTCGACGTAGCTAATCGACATCTGACGGACAATCCCTAATTTTCATGAGCATGCCTTATACGGATCTTGAACAAAAGTTATTTTTTCGATATATTGTCAGGGTCATTAGTGATTAATAAAACATAATTCTAATGAAATAAAGACGTAGAATTACATGAAATAATTATACTAACATGATTATTTAATAATTGCGTACATTACAAAGATATTAAAATTCTCAAAGAATCGCTTTAATAACATAATTCAAGCTATGTTTGCATGGTTTTACGATCTGGTTGTTAATTCAACAGTTTTAGTCAGATTCAACCACACACACACGCACACTCTCACACACACGCACACACACGTACACGCGCACACACACACGCACGCTCACACATGAACGTACACACACACACACACACACACACACACACACACACACACACACACACACACGAAAGCACATAGACCATTGTGTTGGGTGAAATGGTACAATTATAGCAACAATTAATTATGTTGTACAGGCAAGCAGAAATAACAAAGAATCAGAATGTTTCCACGACGGATGTTTCTACAAGTAATACTATCACTATCCGAATTGATAATTTCTACGTAATGTACGCCCTGTACAAAGCGTGTACAACCTGTATAAAGTTTGCGTGTGTGTATGTGTGTGTGTGTGTGTGTGTGTGTGTGTGTGTGCTTGTGTATGATTGATCGCGCTCGCGCGCGCGTGTGTATGTTTGAAAGAAATGCAACATTCGTTTTGCAGGTGCTCTTCGCGAAAATGTGGATTATTCGACTGTTGACATTCAGACATTGTGACCTGCACCTTGAAAACCTGCCCATGCAACTACATCGATTGCACCTGCACCATATAGCACAGGTGAAGCAATTATGCAAAGCAGATATTTTACATCGAGACGAGATAGTATATAGAGGCACCCATTGTCTACACAAACGGGAAAAAACACTGCTATAATCGTTGCAATAAAGGGTTACAAAACACACTATTTTAACATATCACAAATTGTCTACGTTAAACCAATACTCATCATCTAATCTATTGCTAGGCGTTTCCTCAATGGTTCAGTAATAAGTGTGCATTGTTGTAATACATTGCTCTGCGTGTGGTGTGTGTGTGTGTGTGTGTGTGTGTGTGTGTGTGTGTGTGTGTGTGTGTGTGTGTGTGTGTGTGTGTGTGTGTGTGTGTGTGTGTGTGTGTGTGTGTGTGTGTGTGTGCGTGTTTAGTCCAACTCCGCCCGTAATTATGGTTTACTGCTAATATCGTGCTTGATGCTGCGGGAGTGGGCGAGTGAGTATGTGAGTGAGTGAGTGAGCGAGCGACTGAGCGCGCGAGTGAGTGAGTGGGTGAGTGAGTATGTGTGTGTGTGTGTGCGCGCGCCCGCGCGTGTGTGTGCGCGCGTGTATGCAAGCGTGAGGACTTATATAACATGGGATTGTGTCTTGATATGTAAATGTGTGAGGTGTCAAAGAAATTCGATTTTACATATTGCAGCTGCTCTTTCCGAGCCTGTGCATTTTTCGAGTGTTTTCAACCAGACGTTTTGACCTGCAAAGCGACAAACAGCCCGTGTAGCTACAATGACTATACTGGCAAAAAAAATTGGTCACAACAATTGAACGAAATAATCGTATGCCATGGAAGTGCAACCAGCGCGATGATCCGTAGCTCACATTATACGAACCAAATTAAAACAAAAATTATACCACATAGTGACAACTTTTTGGATACAAAGCCTATTAGAGTTAACTAAAACATAACATTATGTGGAGGTGTTTTTTGAGATAAAATAGGTATATGAAAATTCCGTTTGTCCGATGCACCGCGTAAAAGGAATTATCGTTTCGGGCAAAAGGAACCATAATTTGAACGCTGCATGTGAATTATCATTATTCAACTATGCATGTTGTTTACATGATTTTTATCACTTTAGTTAGCTATCGCGTGGATTAATCTATTTTGTCTAATTAAGAAGATAATGACAAAAGTATGCATTTCGTAAACCTCCGAACAAGTCGTCGCCACGGTTCACGCGTGACGATTTTCGCGTTGACATCACATCTATAAATCTTCAGGACTGTAAATTCTACAAGTGTGTAAAATGCCTTAATGAATAAAAGCACAATTCATTGACGTCACTACACGGATCGGTTATACTCCGCTTGCACGAACACAATTCCTCTTGAGGGGTTCCTTTTACCCGTGACATGGGACGAACATTCGACGTGTGACGACACGAAGTTTGAGTGTCTCGTAACGAATGTTTCTATCACCATTTGTAGGCAAGTTTCGCCTCGAACATAACACGTAGTATGAATCATTAATGTATAATGTCAAAGTTGTAATGGTGGTGATTTCACGTCATCAATGTAATGGTAACGACTTTTTTGAAAACCATTAACATTTTAAGTGAACGCTGAAATATATGCGTGTTGCATGTTGATTTAATGTATTTTAATGACGCATTCTCAAAATGTATATGGTGCGCCTGTGTCAGAATTATTGAACATGGTTCCTTTTATATCCTGGTTCATCTTGCCTATCTTACCCGACGTTTAAACGCGCTAATTAAGTACTTGCATTTCTCGCAATATAAATGTACGTTCATGGCTACACAAAAGGGAAGCCTGTGTGTACTTTCACTAAGAGGAACATTTTGTTAGTGCTTATGGAACCGGGCGATCCCTCGTTTAACAAGATTTGAAAGATGGCCACCAAGATAATTAACTCTAGATGGCAGATGGACAATGAAGCCTTTTGGCTTAACGAAAGTCTAGCACTTTCTATGTACGTGCATCCCGCCCTTCGGAGGTGTGTGTCGATTTTATTGTTAAACATATTCACGCTACTAGCTTTCACACAATCAGCAGATAATATGTTCCATTCATTTACAGTCCTTTGTGAAAATGAAAACTTTCTTATATCTAATCTACACTGCTCCTTTGCTAATGTAACTTCTTGTCCTCTAGTCCTTCTACCTTTCATAACCGAGAAGAAAATAGTTGTATCAATATTTTCACAACCATTCAATATTTTAAACAATTCTATCTAAACCACATTCTTTTTGGCGTATTTCGTAACTAAGGTCCGTCAGTTATGATATCATTTTAATCGCTCTCCTCTCTAGTCTTTCACGCATGATATGTTCTTCTTGCTATATGGCCTCCACGCTCTTATACAATTTTCTAAATAAGGCCTAACTACTGTTTTGTACAGCGGCATTATTAGTTCTTTTTCCTTATACCCTATATTTTGCCTAATTGACCCAAGGATTTGATTTCCCTTTGAAGCTGGAAACTTTCACATCAACACTAATGGCTAACCCTATTTTATTTTGCCAATCACATTTCCCTAAATGTTAAGTATACAAATTACAGACTAGGCCCTTATTTGTATCATTTGCAACCAAGCGTGTACATCAAAAGTTATGCCACTTGATAATTGTCATCCCAATTGTCTACATTGACGATATTTTCAATTTATTGGTTGATTTACCAGGGTTTTGATTTTAGAAAAACGCACATTTCACGTAGTGCATTCACATCGTCGGGTATTATTGCCCGCCGGCTGTTGACAGTTTGAGGCCGTTTCGCCTTCGTGATCGACGAAAGTTTAGTCGTCCGCCCAGAGTTGTTTACTGTCAGATCGCGTTGTTTACGGCCGTGCAGTGCCGTAGCAATAATATTCTATAAGTGAGGTGACCAAAAAAGTCGAAACAGAGGAAATCTGCAAAAGAAATCAAAGTATCTTAATGTATGCGAAACAAAATGTTGTGCCGTAATCCAAAAAGACTATTATACTTCATTGATGAAGATGACAACTCCAAAATAAAAAATCTTGCGCCGCTGTCATCGTAAAACTAGGCTACGCCTAGCTTTCTTCAGTCACTCGACTCACACACACTTGTGACATGGATCCCCCTGTCTGCACAAATTGTGACAACCCTACAGGACTCCAGCACAGGAAAGCGGAGTATTTGCAGTGCAGTGGGTCCCAGGTGTGACGTAACCGGACAAAGCGAAGACGAGAGCTTTGATTGTATGCTCCGCCACAAGAATATCCGCACCCAGAGACCACCGTTTGCACAAATCAGGGACCAAGATTACATGGCCAAGTGTTTATGGCAACAATGGGACAGGTTGACCATAGTGGATGGCATTCTCTATCGTAAGAAGAAAGCCAGTTGTGACAACGAAGAGATAATCCAAATTGTGGTCCCTTCGCCAATGAGACGGCGACTTTTCCAGGCGGTACACTGCGACCGCCTTGGAGTGCACATGGGTCATAACAAATCACTTGCCTCCCTGCAACGACGTTACTATTGGCATAGGATGTCAGAGGACGTCAGTCGGTGGCTAACCCTGTGTAGGGACTGTGGACAGCGCAATCCGGCATCGGCTCCACACCGTGCTCCTCTGACTCAGATGGCAGTAAGAGTTCCTTGGGAACGTATAGTTATGGACCTTATAGGTCCAATGCCCAACTCGGTAAGCGGAAACAAATACGTTCTAGTCGTCGAAGATTATTTCACGAAATGGGTTGAAGCCGTCCCCATATCCGACAAAGAAGCACTCACGGCAGCCGATAAACTATAGGTCTTTTTTTGATAAGTAGGTTCCCGAAAACGTTTAGGGATAATTAAAACGTTTTTTATTAGTAAAGTTTCGCCCATAGGTCACCAAAGGTGTCGTGCACGGGCCCCAACACCACCTCTATACTACTAACGAGGCCATCAATGTTGATCAGGCAGTTGTTAAACTTCAAGTTCCGTATATAATGATGATGATGATGGTTTCTGTCAGGCGATATAAATGCCGAGTGTAGTGCTTATGAAACGAATGGGTGATCTTCACAAGGTGGGGCAGGTAATCCATAGTATTATAACAGCGTCTTATTTCCAATAGAACAGTGTAATTGTCAGACTATCTGAATGGGACAATTATACAAGGTGGTAGACCAGCCTGGCCCTGCGACATCGAATGTACAATGTCTGACGACAAATTGGAATAAATGCGTTCTGTGTCAGGAGGGCACACTGGAGATGCTTCTGCCCAGCTAATTCAAAACGTGACGCAGAGGGAGCAGTTTACAAGATTATCACTGACAATATCATGGGTTTTAACAGGTTTGGTTGCTTGCCTAAAACAATCAAGCTATCAATGTTAGATGAAGGTAAAGGCATTGAGGCAACGTTCCGGCAGCACAAAGCCAAATGGCGTGACTCGTGTAGATTGCAGTTCAACAAGACAAAACTTCAGCTGGCAGAGAAAAGAAAATCTCGCA
Organism: Paraescarpia echinospica; assembly: GCA_020002185.1. Taxonomy (NCBI): domain Eukaryota; kingdom Metazoa; phylum Annelida; class Polychaeta; order Sabellida; family Siboglinidae; genus Paraescarpia; species Paraescarpia echinospica. The sequence goes on along the minus strand of CM034534.1, from coordinate 22,347,475 downwards.
TTGAAGACAATGCATCTGTTTCTAAATAGTTCATCCGTCAAAGTGTGGAAGAGGAGTTGGAGTGTTTTTACACAAGGTGTCGTCCTTTCAGTTTGATATTCGCGTCAGGCAGTGTGCTGTCAAATTGCAGGACGCTACCCTTCTAGCGAAACTAAGTGCCGGGGACATGATTGCACAAGAAGCCAAAAACCACACCCAATGGCTGGTCTCTTTGTACAACAAATCACGAGAAATGGCAACATCTGAAGAAGGTGAAGTAGATTCTGATTACCATGACATCGCATTTGCTTGACTCATCTCATACATTGAAGAAGCCGACACGGGCAGTCTTGTTGTACCAGTTTTTAAACTGACAGACCTTGTGCTGACAAGTAAGTTTCTTCTGTGGACTGTTTCTGCTAACAACATTTCACAAAAAACATTGGATCAAATAATTATATTCAATTGTTGTACTTTATAAAATAAACAATGCATTAAACTTCTGTGACGTCTAAAGGGTAACATAATAAACTTTAATAACAATAAAAAGGAAAGAAAGGAACGAACTTTGATACCCCTATTATGGATTTAACTTAGCGGATTATAAAAAAGTGCAATTGATGGCGGCCATTTTGGAAAATAACCGCCAGTTTGAGAAAAAATACCCGCCATTTTGGAAAACATGACCGATACGAATGTACGACAAGATCAAAAGTAACATCTTTGAAACAGCCTCATTCAAAATCCTAAATTTTGACAACACAGTTATCTCTCTGGGTAATGGCTTTGAAAGGCGCCATCTTTAAAAATGGCGGATAAGAATATCGGCGAACGCCAATCGTAATATATTTGCCATCTTTGACCTAAAACCAATACAGAGACGCACCAGTTACTGTTTTATATGCCAAATTTGTTTAGATATTGGGACAGTTAGTTTAACGACCGCCATCTTTTAAAAAGGCTGATGTGAATATCGCAGAAGGTCAAAAGTAACATATTTGAAATCGTTGACCCGAAAACCTATGTTTTGGTACTAAAATGACTGTTCTGACTGGGCTGATTGTTTCAGGTGTACACTACACTGTTATAAAATATTGATTTGAGGGCACTTTTGAGGCCAAAATAGCGCTCCGGTTTGCGTCAACATGCGATTTAACCGTGCATTAACCCGCGACCGCAGCGGCGCACGCTGATTCAAACCGGAGCGAGCGCTATTTGGGACATTACATTCCCGAAACGATTTGTAATGATGGAATAAACGCACTGAGGTATAATATTTAGGCACGACTGTCATAATGCCGACATCGGAGTGGACCCGCTTTGCCTTAGGAGATCTCTTAATGTGACTTTTACACACAAGCCAAGCCATTTGGCAGACTAGCAAGCCCTCTCACAAGTGAGGAAGGCTGCTCTAATTTACCTAACTACATCGATTATCAAGAAAGAAATATAATCAAATAAGTATTTAACAGTATATAGTAAGAAGGTACGTTATTTTGTCAAGTTCGAGTTAGTATCAAACTAATAGTAATAATAATAATTGTGATTTACATGGGTTGTAAATTGTGATATTTAGAAACAAAATACTTAACATTATAAAAGAGCAATAAGTGGGACCCTCACTATATGTTTGGGGCCACCTCAAAAGAAGGCTTGGAGTCCGGAGGACCCTTAAACATAAACATCCACCAGGTAAACCACTGTATATATAAATATATAATATATATATATGTATATATATATATATATATATATATATATATACATATATATATATATACATATATATATATATATAATATAGTTACACACGGGTACACCCGGAAACTATTGTAAACACATACTTTTGTTTTGAGGCTAAACTACCTGAAGGTCTGCCATTTGGATTTCGACAGCCAACACACGCACATGTCTTGAGAAAATTCCATCCAAACAATAACTTAAGTTGGAGTGTTGTTAGGAAATTTGTTGTCGAGCTTTTATTTTGTGACCTAACCATGAAAACGACCACCTACAACCGCCAAACATCTCCTCACGTATCTTACATACTACGTTACAAAACAAATCCTATAACATTCCCATAACGATCAAAATCCACAAAACAAAATCGAGTAAAACTCATAAGTGACATAAATGAAAAGTAAAAAAGACATCGTTAGAACATCCAAAACAAAAAGCAAAAATGTTGTGCAAAACCAGACAACAACAGGCATATAATGAGAAAACAAACACTCTAACATCTGGTAGCAACAGAAAAGATCGAGGAGAAATATCGAGGACGCCAGCGAATATAACTACTCGATAGTCTCTCAACATACTTTAAAAGGAGCATAGCATACCTGCTACAAAGACAAACAACTGAGCTCCAACGTCTGTGACAGTCACGGTCCCCACAAGAAGAAAATGAGAAGAAGAAGAAGAGGACATGAGTGACGATTGTAGATGCAGGGTTTTTCTCATAACACGTGTGCCATTGTGGTGGGGAGATATCTTCGTTACGAAGCGTTTTATGGGACGATCTATCTCTAATGCATAAAACAAATAGTGTAACGCTTTATGCGTGTTGCCTAACTGTTAACTAACTCTTATGGAATGCTAGCTGATTTTGGTAATTTGTTGGTCTGTTGTATCAAATGTAGGCGGAAAACGTAACATTTACAAAGCTAAATCTTGACAATTGAACACATCGATACAATACGTACAATGGCAAAGCAATGGCTATGCATAGTGTGTTACTATTAGACAACGAAGAGATTAACATCGAAACCACGGGAGTTGAACTGCAACTATGTCGAAGCAAAAGCTAAAGACGAATGACTGATGACTAACATGCTATATCCGCAATTCACCAGTGGTTATATCAACGTTCTTCCTCAACCGAACTCACCCTAGAAAATCGAAGAATTGAACTAAAAATTACCACATGTCACACTTTCGACAACATGTGTTTAATGCTTTTTAACAACGTTTGAAAACATAACATCCCTTTAGACAGTCAATTTAGCATTAATGACAACATTTTCGCTTTAAAAATTGTACTTCGAAGTACGGTAACAATGTTATGAAAAACCAAGATTTGGTCCACACAGGGTAATGCTATTTTTGTCAACGTTGGCTAAAGTATTCTTGTACTATGTGTACCTTTGTAGAACGAATAACCTTATTTAGTTCAGAGCAACAATTGAGGATTTGCTATTTGATCATTTTCTTTTCTTGTAAATCGATCTACTATTTTGGTATGAAATCCAAAAGATTCCCACATTGTTATTTATGTTAAAGTTAATAAAAGTGCTTCTTGCTTTTATATTATCTCTATATAATATGTACATGGCTAATTAAAAGAAATAAACATAATTGTTTACTATCCCAAAAGCACCACCCCACAATTAGGTGTGTGTACCACCGCTTTTTTACTGAATCAGATTCACATTAAATTATTAATAATGCAACTGTTATACAAAATAAACCCAATTTAAATAATTTTATATTATCTTTAAAGGCAAATGTTATAAGGGGGTATGGTGTTCTGGTTTAATTTCATTCCAACACGAAACGTCTGACATATTTGTTTGATATAACGTCATTCTACTTAGGTACTATACCATTGCTGAAGCTTGGCATAACCACACGTTTTTTTCGCAATCTTTTTCTGTAGTGAACATTTATAATTTGTTATTACTGTTATTACATTTACATGTATGTTCTATTAATTATAGCAACGTAAACAACACACTACACGTGAAATCATTATTAATAATAGTTATTTTGGGGATGACTTCGACTAGTTTACTTAATCATTATCATCTTATATAAGAATAATTAAAACAAACTGGTTACAACCTTAATTGGCTCCGCTGTCAACCTTGAATTGTATATCATTTTGTAGAGTGTTTTACATATTGTTTATATTTGTATGTATGATGATAAAATTCCAAATAAAGCCTACCTTCCTACCTACCTACCTACATATGTACCAATAATTGTTTTTGTTTTGTGCATTAACAGATTAAAGTAAAACAAGGCCATCAACATTTGGGAGAGAGTGCCTCTCATTGTGTTGACGAACGTACATTTATAATCATAACAATGCTTTATATACTGTCAGACTTGTGTTTGGCGAATATCTGATGTGCTTGTGCGATTATCGCTACGCAGTTAACTGCCCACCTTTAAAAGGACGTGGTCAGTTCCCGGAATAAGCTGGCGTAGTAATTTGTAACAGGAACTCATCTGAACGTGGGAAAGTTGAACATCAAAGGGTATAGCAGTTAACTTGGCCGTATTGCCAATAAAGCTTGTTTTTAAATTTAAATTTGTTTAGTGTTTGAACATATTCCCGTGTTCGTACCTTCAAATTGCACCTTGGTTTTGGTTTACTAAACGCAAGTTGACGGGCAGTATACCGTCAACCTAGATAGTATATACTTAAGAACATTATATTAATTAAATGACGAAAATCAACTAGGAACATTCTACCTCCTTTTAAAGGATTCACCTCACTTCCTCCTTATAAACAACAGGTAAGTGTCGCCTTCTACAGGACGCGTCCCCTTAACACGTCTACAAATTAACCAAACCATCACATCCCCTCGTGTGTTTACGTTTAATCCCGCATGCGATGCAGCTAATATAGCGGCACCCTAGTAAAACAACCACAGCATGCTTTGTATTAATTACTGGTGTAACAAAACTTGGTCACAGTTTAACGATGATGATGATTGATGAGACCGTTTAAAATAAATACATGAATGTGCATATCTGAACTGAACGTAGGCACATTTCATGTTTTAATACTTAGTCATTGTTGTAGATCTTTTAATTTACCTACACTAACAATATTGGAAGCTATGGTCGCACGTATACACAGAGCCCCCCCCCCCCCCACCACCGACGATATCCCCAAACGCATTACATTCCGTATGCTTTGGTGGTTTGGTAGATTTGCGCCGCATAACGGGTGGAACTCATATTAATGCACACTGATGTTATCGTGAGTATAAGAACCGTGCGTTGTGGTGAGTAATGTCTCGAAAGTGATGTCACGACAGTTTAATCGTTCAACTGCTCAATTTAGCCCGGCACAGACGTAATGGATTTTCGTCGGCGACAAGTCCATGAGTCAGACACCACTGATGTCATTGGTACCACCTGGACTATTCGACGAGCTACGCCGACAAGAATTCGGAACACATATGCCAGGGGCGTGTCGGGACGGTGCATGTCATGCGATGAAGGTTTCGCATGCCAGAGGAGACGGTGTTGACGAAGGAGGTATGATGCGATGGGTTGGCCGGTTCTATCTCGTATAGAGCAGTTGGTGTTGTGCTGTTGCCAGAAGATACGTAATAAACGACACTGGCATCGGCAGTGTTGTTGCCCAGGTTTCGGCGCCATACAGAAGAACGGAAATTATCAGCGCAAGGTACATAAAGAAATATTTATCTTGGTTTTGATGCTGATGCGTCGTTTGAGGAAAAGAGGATTCGTTAGTCGGCACGTGGCACCGGCAGCTTTGGAGATGCGGGGTGTAAGTATTTGACTGATGATCCACTGTCTGTTATAATAGATCCTAAATGGGTGAAAGAGTCCATAAAATTCAACATGTTCGTTTAGGATATGCAGTGGTGGTGGAGGTGTCGGATCGGGAGTGACAGCCATCGGTTTGGTCTTTGTCCAGCTTATTGTCATGCCCATATGGTTTTCTTCTTCCTGAAGTACTCTCAAGGCCTTTTGTAGTCCATCGATGGTGGAAATGAATATGGCGATGTCGTCGGCCTAATCGAGATCAGTCAGGGTTTAATTACCAAGCTTGATGTCCACTTCGCATCGGCTGTTCAATCGGTGCATAAGGTGGCCAATGACGCTGTTGAAGAGATCAGAAGTAAGAATACATCCTTGTTTTACACAAGATTCGACTGTGCATTCTTCCGAGAGAGAGGAGGCGAGGCGTACTGATCAGCGGGTGTCAGTATGAAGTATGAAGAGATTTCTGAGTTCTTGTTCGCAGACTATACCGACACCCGTTCATCCTACGCCGTATGGAACACTGAATTGTCATTAATTGTTTCTTTGACTGCCTGATAATTTGTGTCAATTTATTTTGATAACTTTTAAAGGTAACTTCATTTTCTGTAGTAGGATTTCTCTGTGTTTTGTATAAGTTATTTTTTTTTACTGCATGATATCAATATTCCTTTAAAGAGCCACTAATTTGTGTAGGTTTTTACGTTAAACATTTTAGAGGTATACATTCCATAATTTTTGTGACAAGTATTTCGAACAAGGTATCATTCGCAGTGCAAGGATGTGGGTCAATTTACAATTCTTCTCAGAGGTTTATATTTTGTAACTGCGTATTTAATTTCTTAATATTTTCTGAATTAGCCATACATTTATAAATAATTGTGTATTTTTATTACACAAATTAAATACTGGAAAGTGGTTTGATATTATGTCATTATATAAAATTTCTGATGTAGTGGGATATTCGTGTATGTTGGTTATAATATTATCAATGAGACCTTATTTGCCAGGTGGCTGTATTACCGCGGTGATCGTAAGGCGAGGTTTGACTGCATGCGCGTTCTTTGGACTCAAATTAGTGGGGTGTGTTATGTGACTTTGACCATCACTTAACACTCTGTTTGTTTTCGGTCTCGGAGGACTGTTGAGAACACACATAAAGCGTCCACCAAGTGCAACGCACACATTGACCAAGTGGTACATCGAGTACATGCAGATATGACACGTTCGCGTGGCCTAAAGTGGTGGGGAAACACTATAACTATGCCGTCCTTGTGTAATTGACATTGTCAGAACATTTCTAGACAGAGGTAAGTGTCGGACGAGTTATGTTTCCCACAGTGGATAATTTGGTTTTACAATATACATGATCTGTCAAGTTTGTGGAACACATTGTTACTGTCATCATTAGCTGTAGGACGGAAGACGATATTTTGACTGTTAGACGCGCGAGAATAACGTGAGATGGGTGGAGTGACAACAAGTGTTCACACATAAGATACATGATTAGTAAGACATCCAACTTCAACGCTTACACGAAACATCAGTGTTGTTATTGCGTTGTCCTCTGCGGGTCTGATTGTGGCCTTGTTTGAAAGAAAGGCACCGCAAAGTGTGGTCGCATTAGTTCGCAAAAGTCTCCGAAAATGTGTAATGGGCTGTATGGTTTAGTCTCTACAACAGATCGCGGCTGGAAGGAAATCGCTACAGTGGCGTCACATATAGCATGGAATATATATTAATGTACATAGACGCTATTGAGGACACCAGAACCGCATCCGTGAAGGTATTGGCAACTACGTCACATCAGTTGTGACAAACGGTTACTGGCTGAGGTTTTAGAATCCATTTTGGATCGTTTAAAATCTAACGTCCCATAGGAAGTATTGACGGGATCGCGTGGAGGTTAGAACTAGTATAAAACGTAATACGTGTCTTGGAATTTGCGAACGTATGACTTACTAATAGTTGGGAGCCTTGTGACATGGCCGAGCCAGCTCAGTCGTCTTCTGCAGATAGTACATGATGCCAGATGTTGTCCTGATCATATCCGGATATATATATTCGTCACGTGGTCGCTCCAGTGTATGCCCAAGATTTTTTGTAGACATTTAGTGTCGAATGCGTCAATTTTGTTTTCTTGGCTTGTTTTTAGTTGCCATGTTTCACATACATATCGGAGGGTTGGTATAATGTTGGAATTATAAAAGCGGAGTTTAGATTTCAAGGTAATTTCTGTGTGTTCCAAATTCTCCTCAGCTGGTTGAAGGCAGCTGACGCTTCTACTTTTGTTGTGGTTCATGAAGACATATGTGGGTGTTTGGTGCTCCCCTGCCAGCATGTTTGTTGTCTTCTTTTCATTGATGACAAGTTCCAAGTCATTAGCGTATTTGCAGACTGATTCAATGAAACATTGTAGGCCCTGGGTGGTGAATGAGAGGGCAGCAATGTCATCAGCCAAGTCCAGGTCTGATAAACGTTCCTCCTTAACCCACACAATCCCTTCATTGCCTGTGGTTGGTAGCCGCATGACCCAGTCGATGGCTACGGCAAAGAGAAGGGGGAAGGAATGCAGCCTTGTCTGAGACCAATCATCATATGGAACCAGTCGCTGAAGCCATCTTTTGTTTATCATATATCTTCTCGGTTGCTGTTACATTTTTTGTGGGATTCCATACGTGATTAATATTTTCCACATGGAGGATCTGTGGATGCTGTCAAACGCTTTGGTGAAGTCTATGAAACTGATTGCAATGTCTTGACAGTTCTCAATAATGCGACCGAGTGTGAATATTTGCTCAACGTAAGAGCGTATGGGCCTCAAGCTTACTTGTTCCTCACGTAGTCTGCCATCTACCACATCTCGCATTCGGTACAGTATCATTTGGCAGTACACTTTCCCTGGTATTGACAGCAATGCCACACCTCTCAATTGTCACATTCAGTTAGATTTCCTTTCTTTGGGATACATACAACTACACAATCTTTCCAGCCTTCAGGAACGATGCCCGAGTCCCAGATGTGGTTGCCTAGTCGGCACATCCATTGTACAATTGTTTCACCACCCGCTTTGATCATTTCAGTGGTGATCCTCTGTTTTATAGGGAGCACGGTCTGAGGGTTGCCAGTCTGTGCTGGTGTGTCAGATGCAGGTCTATTGAGAACCTCTGTGAAGTGTTCTGCCCATGTCTCTAGTTTGTCCTCTCCTTTCGATAGTAGAGATCCATCTTTGGCTTTGGTTGGTTCAGACTTTGCCTTTGTGCTGCCAGTGATTTTTTTGTGAATGCAGTAGATCTGTCTCATGTCATACCGGGCAGCTGCGTTCTCTGCCTCCTGTGCATGTCTGTCAAACCATTCGTGTTTGTCCTTTTGTGCATTGCGCTTCACTTCTCTGTCCTTCTTACTATATGCCCGGTAGGAAGCTGTGCTGCAGGACTCATTTTGTCGTTTCTGTTGCAGGAGTTTCCTCTCCGCAATCAGTCCCCACTGATCCATGACTTCTTCAGAGATTTGTGGAATCCCAGAACGTCTTTGCCCGCTACCATCATCGCATCTTTTATATTCTTCCACCATTGCGTTGAACCTGGTGTTGGATTTGCAAGGGCACCAAAACGATTTCTCCGGATTGTTTGGAATTCATATTTGGTCACTTGGTTCTGGAACTTGTTCATATCGAATCTCTTAACCATGTTTGACTTCTTCTTTTGTCTCCTCAACTTGATCTTCGCAATAATTAAGTGGTGGTCACAACAGATATTTGCTCCACGGTACATTCGGACGTCCTGTATGGCGCAAATCGCGCTCGCCATTAGATAGGTCGCGCTATTCTAAGCAATGTCACCTCTGCAACAGACAAATGGCCAAAGTCAAATCGGATTATTATGCAAATATGGGCATAAAGAAGTCTGATAACCCGCATCAGTTATGGAACTGCATCAATAACATTCTACACACATGGCCTACTCCATCGCTACTTGATCATGTGTCAATTAAGTATCTATGTGATTCGTTTCCTAGTCACTTCAAGAATAAAATCAACACTATTCGTTCTGCTTTCCCACGTCATAATTTAAGTAATGCCAATGTGGACTTTCCATAAGTAAATTTTCTACTTGTATCATTTGAACCCGCAACAGTTGATGAAGTTAGGAAAATAATGATGTCCTCCCCAAATACATATTTTGCACTTGATCCATTTCCAACAATACTGCTAAAAGCATGTCTCCATACACTAATTGGACCTATAACAAATATTTAAAATGCATCACTTTGTTCTGGCAGTTTTCCTGATGATTTAAAATACGCACTTGTCACACCACTTCCTAAGAAATCATTTCTGCCTAAACAAGACATAAACAGTTATATACCTATTTCCATCCTCAGCTTTATTTCCAAAATACTAGAAAAGGTTGTAGCAAGTCGTATAAGGTCTCATATTCACACAAATGTCTTAGCTAATGTGTCACAATCGGCATATAAACATATAGCGTTTCATTCAACAGAGACTGCCCTCTTAGAGATTCATAATGACATTAACTTGAACATGAATAATGGTAAAGTGACAGCACTTACCTTACTAGATCACGCTGTCGTTTTTGACACGATTGATCACAGCATTCTCATTGAACGCCTATTAAAGTGGTACGGCATATCTGGCCACAGTTCTAAGCTGGTTTTCTTCATATCTAACTGATAGATACCAAACTATAAAGATTGGGAACTGCTTTTCAGCTGCACTGCCGGCTTTATTTCGTGTTCCCCAGGGTTCTGTTATTGGGCCTTTGCTTTGTATTCTTTACACCACGCCATTAAGCTTTGTTATTCAAAGACTTAACTTGGATCTTCGTCTTTATGCTGATGATACTCAGATTTACATTTGGTTGGCTGCCCCGGATACAAATCGCTCGCTTAACCAACTTAGTGATTGCCATCAAGATATCTTCCACTGGATGACTGACAGCAAGTTGAAATTAAATGCAACTAAAACTGAATTGATCATTATTGGTACTCCAATGCCGTGTAGTAAACTGGATGTTTTTTCCCTACGCATATTCTGAATCAATATATCACGCCAGCAACCTCGGTGCGGAATCTAGGAGTGATTTTTGATAGTAACTTTTTCCGACAATACATATTTAAAACATGTCGCTGCTGTTTTTATAATATTTGTGATCTTCGCCTTATTCGCCAATGAATGTAATTTATTTTTGCTAAAGCTATTGCAACAGCGCTTGTTAGCAGGGGACTTGACTATTGCAATTCCCTCCTTTATAATATCGCTAGCAAGGATATCACAACATTTCAGCGTGTCCAAAATTGTCTAGCAAGTGTAGAATAAGATCTCCTCGTTTTTTTCGCTCTGTACCACTTTTGAAGTCTTTGCATTGGCTTCCTGTATGATATCGTATAATACTTCAGATCTGCACCATTACATACCAGTAAGCAACCATCTTATTTGCATTCATTGCCTACTCCTGTAAGAAAACCTATCCAGCTTCGATCATTTAGTTCTGACCTATTTTGTATTCCTAGAGCCAACACTAACATACGAACTAGTGGTTTTTTCTGTTGCTGCACCAACTCTTCGGAATATGCTCCCTCTTAGTGTTAGAACAGTTGAAAATTAAAAAAAATTCCGTCGTCATTTAAAAACTTATCTTTACAACCTTGCTTATCCACCGTAGCTCCCTAGCGCCTTGACCGATCTGTTGACAACTGGAATATTACTTATGGATTTTGAGATTGACCAATACTATTGTTTTGAAGCACCTCTGAGCTTGGTTTCCAAGGATTTAGGCTCACTAGAAGTTATTAGACACGGAGTCCTCCAGGCTTTTCCGATAGCAAAATGGTCGATCTGTGTGAAGGTCATGTGGTAGTCGTTTGAAAACCATGTTAATTTGAGTATGTCTTTATGCTCAAGGAGTGTAGATCCAATCACTAAGTTGTTCATTGCACAGAATTACACAAAGCGATTACCATTATCTGTACGTTTACTAAATGCGTGAGGAACTAGGACATGTTTAAAACCAGACCTATATGCACCGATCTGGGCATTTATGTCTCCTATAACAATGGCTATGTCATTATGTGGAATCTTGTCTATCAGGTCTTGTAGTTTCTCATAGACGCTGTCTTTCTCATAGTCATCGTGGTTGTTGGGTGGTGCATTGCACCTTGGCATGTGATGTTACAACTCTTACCAAAATTAATCGTTCATTGACTGGGGTCCATTCTTTAAGCGCACTGCTTGCATCTTTGTCAAGGACGCTGGCAACACCACCACGAAGTATATCGTCTTGTCATTCAGAGAACAGTATAGTCTTGTTTCCTGAATTGAATTTTCATGAGTCAGTCCAGCGGACCACGCTGTGCATAAGATACCACCCGTAAACTCGACGAAATTATTAATATTCTCCATTATTTCATTAATTGCAAACATATGATATCATACTCGTCGTTTCTTTTTAAATGGTGTATAAAACACATTATTTATGACTGTTTATGAAATCCCCGTGGGAACAAAAGTTTTTCATCAATGAGTGTATCAACAGTAACGATACTATATTATGTTGTTCTGGTTTGTGGAAACTATTTGCTGCCGGTATGCCTACGTGACAACATTTTCTGCCCAAAATGGCAATCGACTATGAACCTTCGTTGAAACAATTTAAGATCCGTTACATAAAAAAACACTTTAACTACACTAATATTCAGTTATGATCAAAATTTGTGTTTATTCCTCAATGCCCCAAGCTATGTAATTAACAAAAAAACATCCTGTACCAGACAATGGGATATACCGTGTTATGTAGTTTCGGTTTTTACAGGGGTTCCGAGGCTACTGGTAGATTTCACCATGCCGGCAATTCGAGTAGTCATCATACTACTCCTTATGTTTGCACCGAACATTACGGTAATGTGTGATTTTGGGTTCAGTTCAGAAGTCCTATCCTTCCTAGTTATCATATTTCGTCTGACAATAACACCTTGTAACATATGATTATAATAATATTGAACCTACGGAAATAATTGGTTTGGCAATGACGCAAAATAAATATTCTGTCGTATCAGTAACTAAAAAACTAATGGACCGTATGCTATAAAATTTACTTCGCACTAATCGTTAGTCATTGTGACACATTTGCGATGTTGTGACGAGACTTTTAATAATGTAATGATAGTCAAATAGGCATATACTCCTCAGCATATGGGCTACCATTCAATTTTATAATAATCGTGTGTATGTATGTGCGTGCGTGCGTGCGTGCGCGTAATACTTAGTATTCCGTTTTTCCGCATTTATATTTGTTGCAACTCCAAAACAATATTACCCTTATTTTTAGGTGTTATAATCACATATCCGTGCAAATTTTGGAGATATTATCAACGCATAATTATAGATAAATTATGTACATAGAATGATATTGGATCTGAAATGAACGTAAAGATTATATAGTTCTTTTATATATTTATATCAAAAATATCTTCTATTGCCTCATACATTCCTGCAGACTTTTGCTATATACATATTAAATACATATTAGGTTTTCTATACTATTGTATAAAATATATTATGTCAATGAAAATTCGGTATACACACTTTAATAACATGATGCAAGTTGTGTTTGCATGGTTTTACGATCAGATTGTTAATAATACACTGTTTTAGTTAGTTTCAAACACACACACGCACACACATACACGCACACTCCACACACACCCACACTCACACACATGAACGTACTTATGCACGAACGAAAGCACATATACAATTGTGTTTGGTAAAATTATACTATTGTAGCGACAATTACGACAATTAATTATGTTATACAGGCGAGCAGAAGAAACAAAGAATCAGAATGTTTCCCTGACGGATGTTTCTACAGGTAATATATCACTACATTCGAATTGATAATTTGTATAAAGTTTGTATTAAGTGTATTCGCGTGTGTGTGTATGAGTGTGTATGTGCGTGTGTGTGTGCGTGCGTGTGTGCGTGTGTGCGTGCGTGTGTGCCTGCGTGTGCATATGCGTATTCCTGTTTGTGTGTGTGTGTGTGTGTGTGTGTGTGTGTGTGTGTGTGTGTGTGTGTGTGTGTGTGTGTGTGTGTGTGTGTGTGTGTGTGTGTGTGTGTGTGTGTTTATGTATGTGTGTGAACGTTCTCGCGTGTATGTATGTTTGAAACAAATGCAGCATTCTTTTTGCAGGTGCTCTTCGCGAAAGTGTGGAATATTCGACTGTTTCCAGTCAGACATTGACACCTGCACCTTGAAAACCTGCCCATGTAACTACATTGATTGCACCTGCACCATATAGACAGGTGAAGCAATTATGCAAAGCTGGTATCGAGACGAGCATTTTCATATAACGTTGTTGCTTTTGCGTTATACAATTTTGTTTAGTGTATGTAGACGCACCAATTGTCTACACATACGAAAAAAGCACTGGTATAATCGTTGCAATAACGAGTGTACAAAACACACCATTTTGATATATCACAAATTGTCTACGTTGATGCAATACTCAACTCATCTCCCAATCTATTGCTAGGCGTGTACTCAATGGTTCAATAATGCATGTGCATTGTTGTAATAAAACAAGTTGTTCCTATGTAGAACAAATATTGGTGTCGCATATCTGCACAGTTACTGTGTTGCTTTCTAATATCATTCAAATTGCTTTTGTATTTCCGGCAGCAGGACCGTCGAATATTTGTGACGACTACTTCTTGTCAAGCCGGTTGTTACGTCATCCATCCGGGGATAAGTTTTTTATTTACCTTGGTATCATGGTATTAGAGACATGTGATAAAAAATTGTCTATAATGCTATTTATCTGCTTATTTATCGAAGTTTAGACGTCTTTTTGTGTGAAAACTATAACATTTATTGTTTGAGTAAATTAATAATGTATAAAGTATTGCAACATTCGTCATTCATTACAGTTTTAGAAATCACACCATTGGTTCACAGCTAATTTATATTTTATTGTTGTGTCACTTGTTGTTGTCATATGATTAGGAAAGGCAGAACATATATTGAAGCAAATCGATCCCTCTAGTTATAGTTATGTTTTATTCAAAGACCAGATCATCACATTATCATCACCATAATCATATTGTAATGCCATGTGATGTAGAGTGAAAACAAGAACAATAAAACCACACAATGCAAACGTAACTATTTCTTTTAGCCTAGACAAAATAGTATCCACATTTCACCAGAATAATTGGTACGGCATACACAATTAAATATATACTGATCTTGACGTTGAACAACGAATGGCAATTCAACGAATAAAAATTTCAAAATATAACATGAAACATCTTCCATGTTGCAAAATACACCAGATTTCATCAGTTTTATCAATTAATTATCTGGAGATGTTACGCTACACACGCACACTACACGTACACGCACACATACACGTAAACTTACACGCGCACGTACACATGCACGGGCACATACATGCGCATGCACCTGCGCAGGCGCACCCGCGCTCGTACTCACGCATGCACACGCACACATACGCGCGCGCACACACACACACACGCACAAACAAACAAACATAACAAAAGTTGTTAGGCAAACGAGTCAAACGCGGTATTCCAAATGCGCGTTGGCAGGATGGTCGATTGTCTTTAACTAGCCGATTCCTGTCGGAACATTCGTTTGTTTATCTGCTACACCCTAACGTGCTTAACTGTATAATTAGCAAGAATGGTTCAGAGTCACTCTGAGCTTAACAACCGACGTCACACTGCATCACGTCACACGCGTATGCTTTCGAATTAACATACATTACCGATACACACGCGTGTATACTATTATGTACCACAACGCTGAAGCCTGGTGGAAAGGGGCACTCTGATGGCAAACGGACAAGTAAGTCACACACAAACACACACACACACACACACACACACACACACACACACACACACACACACATATCTATTGGTATGTAGTATATATATATATATATATATATAATATATATATGCATATGTAATATATATATTATATATATATAAATATATATATATATATACATACCAACATATATGTACATATACATACCAACATTGAATGACACGATTTTGTGAAGTACAACGGACATGCATAGATAATCTGGACCATTTGTTTTATCGAGAGTCCAACCCTTTTATCCTTTTATTTATATGTATCCCGACCTTCTGAGGTATTTGTCAATTTTATTGGTAAACATATTCACGCTACTAGCTCCCACACAATCAGCAGATATGTTCCATTCATTTAGAGTCTTTTATATATATATATATATATATATAATACATATATTATATATATAGTATATATATATTAGTTAATTATCGGTGTCACGGGCCCTGATTCACTCGTGCTAGGTTTCACCGCCTACTTTCGACCAGCGACGGTAGCAGGCCCAGAGTAGGAGCGTGCCAAAATTACGCGTTGTTACTAAGGTGTGTTGCATTAGTCATACGAAATGTTTCCAGTATAATCGTTAGTATACATATTTAAAATAAAATGGAATAACTAGGATGATTATTTTCACCACACAAACATATTGTGTGATTTAGAGCGATCATTTTGTTATTCACGATCTTTAATCGAGGCTGTAAGTAGTACCAAGGCTATCGTGATATGTGGCGCACGGCGCTGTCTTTAAGCACAGCCGCGGTGTCGTGCTATTCGTTTGTGCATATGAAATACGTTCTTCTTGAAATGGTGATAAAGTAATCAACATAATTAACTGTTTGTTTTAATAAATCAAAATATAGTAGGCCTACATATTTTGATTGCCTTCTTATGTAAAAATGTTATGTTTATTTATTCTTAATTTGATGGATAACTATTTGCATAAATTAGGGCACAGCACTGCGTATTGGGAGAATTAAGTAATGTGCAGTGCAGGTTTATAATTTATTGTGTGATAAAACTGGCTTTAATTTATATATATATATAACGCTTACAAGGGGTGTCACTGGTTCACATACTAATTAATTATAATATGTAGTGACCAATTTCCCCTAGGTAAATCCCTAAACATGTTTTTGAAGTAATATGAATTATACTAATTACATTTATTTTAATTACATCATGATCATCGTCTTATTTTTCAGGAATAAATATATTTAATTAGTTGTATTTATGTTTAGCGATATTTTGTTACAATGAATCCATGCTGATATCCTATTTTGTTCCGAATTTATTTCTTCAATAAGCCTAGTAACATTTGTGTGTAAGTGAAACCTATTTCTGCCATCTGTAAATAACATATTTTTTTGTTTAACAATGTTGTTTAAGTATAACTTCAACAGAATTGGACCTAGCATTTAGCCTTGTGGAATAACACATGTGGCTGCCATTACTTCCGAATCTGATTGATTATATAAAATAAACAGTTTTCTACTTAATTTATAAACTACTGTAGACATACACCACTTATTAAATAACAATTGAGTGTATGACGTACAATATCATGTTCTGTGGTGTATAATTTAACAAATACAATCCAAATCATCTAGGCTAAACAACCAACCAACCAGCCAACCAACCAATTGTTGGTGTTATTAGCAACACATTCAACTGACTGGATTGAACTGCCTTCAGTCATTGCCAATATATTAATATAGCATACATCGACAACTTCATAAAACAAATATCTAAGCACCTTCACAGCCAAACTTGCTGGCTATACTAGCAAACTAATCTATGCGCGCACTCAATATTTCATTGTTTGCATACAACACATGAGAATATCGATACTAATCTGAAACGGAACCAACATTTCAACCAAACCACCAATAGTATATGTACAACATACAAAGTCTCCTGAGTTTTAACAATATTATAAAATAAAAAAGTTGACCTAGCATAGACAATTGAGGAACAACACACGTGGCTGTCATTAATTCCGAATCTGACTGATTATACAAAATAAACTGTTTTCTACTTAATTTCTAAACTACTATAGACATACACCTCTTATTAAAAAACAATTGAGTTTATTACATACACTATCACGTTATGTGGTTTACAATTTAAAAAATCCAATCCACAAGTCATCTAGGCTAAACAAGTCATGTACAAGTTATCTACAGTCATCTACAGTCACATGTCATCTAGGCTAAACAACCAACTTACCAACCAACCAACCAATATTTTGTATTATTAGTAACACATTCAACTGACTGGATTGGACTGCCTTCAGTCATTGCCGATATGTTACTATACCATACATCAACAACTTCATAAAAGAAACGTTAAGCACCTTTATAGCCAAACTTGCTGGCTACTAGCAAACTAACCTATGTGCACCCTCAACATCTAATTTTCTTACCTGAAAGACCAATTGTGCCAGGGGTAATGTTGCACAAAGTGCAATACCAGTTGGGTTCGAACCAACAATTAAAACCGAGACGTTAACATCTACCATTAATTACAAACAACATTTTGTTTTATAAAGTTAATCAATTACTCCAAAAGAAAAGCTGATTCTCTTTGAAAGACTTTATGGTGACCTCTCTCTTGGCCTAGGCATTGCCCGGTGTAGTCAAACAGCATTAGTGACTGATGTCAGAAATAATGTGGAAACAAATTGACAAGTGGTCTGAGCACTAAATCCAACAGACAGTGAAATATCAGTTAGTGAAATCAAAGCATTCTGAGTGAGAGAAATGTCAAGTGAAAGAGTAACTAAATTCTTACAAAAATAAGTTTACCAATATGATAATAGCGTTTTATATCCACACCTGCGTATATAATTTAAATGTTTAGTAGTAAAAATAGATAAATCATTCCCGCAGTTGTTGAATTAAAACTAGTGGCCTAATAATCATATACGTGTCGTGACTAAAAATATTTGGGGCCAGAATGTCACCAAAATATACAACGAAATATACAAAATATCAAGTACATGTGCGGCAGCCATTTCTATGCTAGACGGAATGTGTTGCGAGGTAACAGACCACGTTATGGATAGGTCAATTGAAAACAAATCCGCAAAGTGTATGCTACATGAGATAAATGTATATTTATGACATGCATGTTTGTGTTTTCCTACTGTTTTCTCATATTGATAGATACATCGCTATGACGGCAATACGTGTGTTGTTGATAGGTCTGATACTGATCACGAGTACACCGAATGTTCTGGTAATGTATACATTTTGTTGTAATTTAGACATACCATCTGTTTTGTTAAAGGATGGCACCATGATTATAATTACACTTGACCTAGGTACAATCATGCGTCATCATATGCATTTATACTTAACAATCAATACCTCAGAAAATGTTCGTATGCTGTACAGTTTACTTGGCATTCTTCGTGGACGTTGTCATTTTTGTGGCCCCTTCGCCGTGATATATATATATATATATACATATATATATATATATATACATATATATATATATATACATGTGTGTGTGTGTGTTTGTTTGTTTGTTTGTGTTGTGTGTGTGTGTGTGTGTGTGTGTGTGTGTGTGTGTGTGTGTGTGTGTGTGTGTGTGTGTGTGTGTGTGTGTGTGTGTGTGTGTGTGTGTGTGTGTGTGTGTGTGTGTGTGTGTGTGTGCTTTGATTTGTCATCTTCAAATGTCTTCACTTCAACTGACACATTTTAATATTTTCCTTCCGGGAGGCCTATAACCAATGTAATGTGTAGGTCTTCCCTTTCAATATTCCTCACTGCAAAGTCTACACGTCTTATCCCACCCCATTTAGATGTGTTATGTATTAGGCCCCTATGCACTAGGTGTTATGTACTAGAATAAATATGCTCACACCAGTACGATATATATCCGCCTGCGTTACAATTTTTATTGCATAATATCATACGTCTACAATGATGTTTGTTGTTGTAAAGGCGAGTTGAAATAACAAGCTATCGGAATGTTTCCCAGAAGGTTGCTGTTACAGGTATGTCATAGCCATTCACACCACTTAATATTCCGTTACATAGTTCAATGACACAACTTCAAGTAGCACGAGCGACCCATCATGTGAGCCGGTCTTTCGATATCCCGCATTGTATATTCTCACGTTAATGTTTCAAGCAGTAACTGTCTTGATGTTGCGTGAGTGAGTGGGTAAGTGAGTGACTGAGAGAGTGAGTGAGTGAGTGAGCGACTGGGCGCGCGAGTGAGTGAATGAATGAGTAAGTGAGTGAGTGAGTGAGCGACCGTGCGCGCGAGTGAGTGGGTGAGTGTGTGTATGTGTGAGTATGCGTGCGTGTGTGTGTGTGTGTGTGTGTGTGTGTGTGTGTGTGTGTGTGTGTGTGTGTGTGTGTGTGTGTGTGTGTGTGTGTGTGTGTGTGTGTGTGTGTGTGCAAGCATGAGGACGTATATGACATGGGATTGTGTCTTGCTATGTATGTGTGAGGCGTCAAACAAATTCTATTTTTCTTATTGCCGCTGCTCTTCTCGAGCCTGTGGGTTTTTCGAGTGTTTTCAGCCAGACATTTTGACCTGTAAAGCGGCAAACTGCGCGTGTAACTACAGCGACTGTACTTACACAAAATAACTAGGAAGAACAATAATACAAAGAAGGTATTTGTGTTATCGCGTCACAACAATTGAAAGAAATAAGCGTACTCATTGTGAAATTGTATGGATCAGCGCGATGATTCGTAGCTCCTATTATATGAACCAAATTACAATTTTTTTGTATAACACATAACGACAATTTCTTTCCATACAAAGCCCACTAGAGTTCATTAAAACATAACATTTTGTGAAGGTGTTTTTGAGATACAAAATAGGTATACGAAAATTCCGTTTGTTCGATGCGTCGGGTAAAAGGAATCATCGTTTCGGGCAAAAGGAACCACGTGAACGCTGCATATGAATTAGCATGATTCAACTGTGCATGTTGTTTATAATCATTCCGTTGTAATTAGTGATTTGTATCACTTTGATTAGCTATCGCATGGTTTAATCTATTTTGTCTAATTAAGAAGAAAATGACAAAAATATGCATTTCGAAAACCTCCGAACAAAGGTCGTCGCCACGGTTAACGCGTGACGAATTTCGCGTTTACATAACATCTAGAAATTTTCAGGACTGTAAATTCTACAAGTGTGCAAAATGGCTTGATGAATAAAAGCACAATTCATTGACGTCACTACACGGATCGCATATAGTCCGCAAGCGCGAACACAATTCCTCTTGTCGGGTTCCTTTTGCCCGTGACATGGGATGCAAATTCGACATGTGACGACACGAACTTTGAGTGTCTCATAATTAATGTTTCTCTCACCATTTGTAGGCAAGTCTCGCCTCGAACGTAACACGTAGTACGAGTCATTAATGTATACAGTAAAAGTTGTAATGGTGGTGATTTCACGGCATTTATATAATCGTAACGACTTTTTTGAACACCTTTAACATTTTAAGTGAGCGCTGAAACATATGCGTGTTGCATGTTGATTTAATGTATTTTCATGACGTATTCTCACATTTTGTATGGTGCGCCTGTGTCAGAATTTTTGAACATGGTTCTTTTACATCCTAGTTCATCATGCCAATCTTCCCGACGTTTAAACGCGCTAAGTAAGTACTTGCAACATAAATGTACGTTCATAGCTACACAAAAGGGAAGCCTGTTTGTACTTTCATTAAGAAGAACATTTTGTTAGTGCATATGGAGCAGGGCGATCCATCATTTAAAAAAACTTAATAAGTTGGCCATCCAGGTGGGCAGGTGGACATGGAAGCATTTTGGCTTATCGACAGTATAACCTTTTTAACTACGTATATATCGCCTTTCGGGGGTATGTGTCGATTTTATTTTTAAACATATTCACGCTACTAGTGCCCACACAATCAGCAGATACTATGTTCCATTCATTTACAGTCCTTTGTGAAAATAAGAACTTTCTTATATCTAACCTACACTGCTCCTTTACTAATGAAATTTCATGTTCTCTAGCGCTTCTATCTTACTGAAGTAAGAATAAAATATTTATATCAATATTTTCATTGACATTTAATATTTTAAACAATTTATCTTATCTCCTCTCAATCTCCTGGTCTGTAGTGTGGTTAAATCACATTCGTTTAGGCGTATTACGGAAATAAGATCCTTCAGTTTTGATATCATTTTAGTCGTTCTCCTCTCTACTCTTTCTAGCATATCTATGTTTTTCTTCCGATATGGCCTCCACGCTGGTATACACTATTCTAAATGAGGCGTATCTATTGTTTTGACGCTGCAATTCCATACTGCCCTGAGACCTTCATATCAGCTCTAATGGTTAAGCAAGGAGTCCTTTTGCTTTTAAGGAAACGCACCTTTGACGTAGTGCTTTCACATCGAGGCGTATTACTGCAAAGTCACTTTCTGAAAACAATCCAAAGAATTTGTATGTCCAACGAATATTTCTGAAGACTACTTCCACGGATTCCAGCTCAACCCGAATTTCCATCGTCGATGCGTTTTAAATCGTGAAAACTACGTTCCATCTGTTTCTACGATGTGCAAAACACTTCTTAAAACAATGTATAGACAAACCAGAGCTATATAGTTAGTCTGGTGATAAGAAACAATGCAAGTGTTACATCAAGAGAATCTTGCGCAGACATGACATGTTGTCATATTATAACTGTTTGCGAGCTCAAAAAAATAACAAAAGAAAGAGCGCGGACGTCATGGCGCTCTGCACATAGTAATGACTGATGTCGTCAAGTAGTTCATATTTTAAAATAGTTTATACTATTATTACATGCGTTATATAAACAATAATACCCAGAATCCGATTAGTCATGAAATATGCGCGTGTAGTGTATGGCATAGTAATCGTGACGTCATCTCGACTAAACTGTGATTGTATTGCAACATTTGTCGTCGAAGCTTAACATTCAATGCAATACTGCACGACCGTCGTCGTGGAAGAACGTGTGAAGTCATGTAGTGATATATAATTATGTTTAATTTATATTTACATGCAAGCGAAATAATTTGTATGGGTGAATCTATTGGAATGTTCTTGTTTATGTTACAGATGTGGAATACATAATACTCTTTAAGGGTACACCATTTGCACCCTTTATGAAACGAAGCTATCATCTAAGCACCACTACATACACAAGAAATTACAGATAATAATAATTGTATGTGTTTTTAAACATATTTTCATTATAGTAGTGATCAAATAATGTTTAGCCAGCATGATAAGATTATCAATTTGTATGCTAATAAAAATGTATGCTATGTATGGCAAAACCAACAAGTTGTTTGTAATGTGGTGCTGCTGGTGGTTTCTTGTTTTCCTTAACAATCGTTAACAATAATTAATTTCGCTTAGGAAGGTGTGCGCCTAATCTGATTCTGATTGGCTAGCTCGTAAGAAGTAGGTAGGGGCAGCAGAGCACCGTGCATGGTATAAAGATCAAAGAAGATCAAAGGGTTTTGGGATCAGTCAGACCAAATGGATTCCTACATATAAAAACAAATCAGTAATGACCTGTCATAAAAAATCTACTTATAAAAAAGCCTGTTATCACGTGTTATCTTAAATGGATTTTGACAGCTTACTTATAAAAAAGTTTGATTGATGCGTGCCGCCGATTCCTTTTTATGATGCCGCCGCCAGTTCTAAGTACATTAGCGCTGACCTCTAGCGGATACATTTGCTATGATACGTAGACGGTAGTGCCTCTAGTGGCTATGCTATGATAACGTAGACGGTAGCGCCTTTAGTGCGAGAATCAATCACTTATTCGTAAGGCGCCTCTAGTGCAAGAATCAGTAACTTAGGTGAAGGAGGTTATGTAGTGGTTATACGTGAAAAGGCACTTATGTGTAGGGCGGTAATATAGTGGTTATGCGTGTGTTGTGAACTGATTATTGTATTCTCTTGCAATCCTGTACAAACCCGTATTCGATGACGAAATACAACGGCGGCTGCCGGTGTCGATGAATAATGACGACCCTAGTGGTTTTACATGAAAAGGCACTTATGTGTAGGGCGGATATATAGTGGTTATGCGTGTGTTGTGAGCTGGTTATTTTATTCTCTTGCGATCCTGTACAAACCCGTAGTCGATGACGAAATACAACGGCGGCTGCCGGTGTCGATGAATAATGACGACCTATGACTTGTGACCTAGTTAAGACCAGCTGTAGGCGTGCGCCTGCTATGACTGTAAGCCTAGCTGTAGGCAGCGAGTTTGGCCGTGAGGCGGAACGGTAAAAGATAAATAAAACATAGAACACAACACTAGCCGGAGCTGGAGAACACTACTGTATCATTCATATCGTAACCTAGGTAGGCGTAAGACTGTTTTATAATAAGGGTACTGCATTATTAAGCTGAAGTTGACTTGATAGTGGATTGTTATTGTAGGCGCACGACTAGTTGGAATATAGAGGCGAATCGGATATTACGACGAGGCTTGTCATTGTGAACATAGGAAAGGAGACGGTAAGCTATATATTTTATTAGTTCATTGTTAGTAGTGCTTAATGCTATGTTAGTAGAGCCTAATGCTATGTCTTTTAACATATATTACAACCTTCAATATCCTCCGTAAACCATAGGAGGCCCACCACCACTGTAAGATGGACGAGACGGCCCCAGCGGAAGACCGAAACAATTCCTCGGTGGTTGATCAGCGGTGAGTAGCGAGCCACGGCCGAGCACTCGCAACCGCTGTTGAGCAGTGCGCTGTATACCGACCACAGCCGTTGGGCGGTTCTGTAACGAACGGCGTTGATACAGCGGGGGCGGCGGCGGCGACGCGTTCCGGCCAACAGGCAGTGGGGGTGGCGGTGACGCGTTCCAGCCGACAGCGGGTGCTCGACGGGGAAGGGGCACGGCGAGAAAGACAACGCCATGACCGATGTAATAAACGCCGCGGCCAAAACCGCTTGGCGTGTCCCTAAACGTTGCAATACCACGACCACGCATTTGAGGGGTGCGTTTGCCAATATCCGTGGACTTAGGTGGGGGTGAATTTTTCGTTCTATAAACAAATAGATACACAAATTCTAGTTATTGAAGGGAAACATAGTAGATAATTTTTAAATATCGCTTAAATGTTAAAAGGAAAGGTAGTGACGTACCGATCAGCTTCGTGAAGCGCTTGCGGCTGAGGCTCTTCGAGAAAGAGGTGTGTTTCCATAGTTGCTTTGTAACGGAATGTTGTTTACGCCGATTGCTGTAGGCGAGCCTATGAACGCCTGACGATTGGCACGTAGGCGTCGTCACGTAGGCCATTGCAGACCGGGTTGCATAATTTTCTATTTTTTAATAAAACTTAAATGTATAAAATAAACGTTGTATAATACGCAGCAAGGACTAGAGAATCTTATGCTAAACTTGTATTTGAAAATTACGCTCTATAAAAGCGACGCGTGACCGAACTAACATGACCGAACGATTTTTCTATTTTCAATAACCTTGTCAGACTCGGCTGTTTCGTGGTATCCGTGTTCGAGTGCACGCGCACTATTCACTACGCTCTTATATATAGCTAGGCTAAGAGCGTCTCTGTATTTACTCGAGTTTCGGTGTATTAACGTCGTTTACTCTTTTCGTCTTCAGACCACTGCTGCTGTCATGTCGCCTCCACTAGCAGAGCAAGGCGTAGTCGGGCTGCTGAAGCAAAAGAAGAAGAAGTCGTCGTCGACAAAGGCGGCGGCCTCTACATCGACGGCAGCAGCAGCCGGGGTGTCACCCGTAGTTGCCGGTATCTGCGCGCCCGTCACCGCCACATCAAGCGGTCTCGCTGCAGCACAGGCGCTGCCCGTTATCCACGAGCCCAACGCCGTGGCCGACGCGGTTGGCATCAATGCGAGCGGACAGGCAGACGAACCGTCCCCGTTACTCTACGTACCAACATCGGTGAGTATAAGCGGTCTCCTGCAGATGGAAGAAGGCTTGTATACGCTAGCTACGCCCGTGAGGGTTTCGGCAGTTGCGTGGAGACAAAAGTGCACGTACGCGGGATGCACCCAGAGCCGGCGTAAGGTACAACGATCGAGGGGCGGGGATATGATGTGCTTATCCCACGGAGTGCAAAGTGAGCCGAAAATGTTTTTTTCGGTTCGCGTAATGATGAAGGAAGTCGTCGACCCGGAGAGCGATGACCAGGAGAGCGATGATGAAATTTGGCTCAGTCTATTCGATAACGTCATGTCTGAGCTCATTTCTTACAAGGCCGACTACCTCGACTCAATGGGTTCGGAGAAATTCGCGACACTGTCCTGCAGCTCTTCGGTACGGTCGTAGAGGTTACCCTACGAAAGACCTCATGGGGAGGCCTGACGACGTACACCGCGCGGAGTGTGTGTACGAAGACCGAGCAAAAACGCTTTAGAAATGACTGCTAATGCTTCGCTTTCTGTGCTGTAGGACATCACCGACAAGCAGCGGGATTGCGTACTCGACAGTATAATAGCCGAGGTTTTGAGTGTCGTACACGAGGCACCGGCTGTGCCGTTCGCGACGGAAGTGCAGAAAGCCGACGCCTTTACCGACGCTTTGAGATAGACCGCGGTCGAACACCGCGCGAAGAAAGTAGAGTTCGAAGTCACCATAGCACCCCCCGAGAAGCGCGTGAAAGTGGAATTCGACGCCGCTGCCACTCCATGGCCACTATTGGAGGTGGTTAACTATCAGCCGACGCCACCCACTCGCCTACCCTCGTACTCGGAAGAGTCGCTACAGCTTCTGCCGCTTCACGACCCCCTCAACCAGTACCATCCGCTCCTCCTAAGAACGCACGAAGCGCGGACTAAATTTCTGATGGAAGCCTTCGCCGAAGCGGTCGAGGAAACACTATTAGGACGCGCGCGGCGCTACTGCGGTGAATGCGCCAGCGATGAAGGGTGCCCCTCCGTTCATATGCAAGGGTTCCGAGCCGGAAGAACTAGCCGACGCTATCGCATAATGTACATGCATGCGAGCGACATATGCGATCGTTTCTTCCAGCACGTGCTCAACTCGTACCTAGATCGTTCGCTCGTGCCGTGCGTGACGAGGCTGATACTCATGCTGCACGACCAATGCGCACCCCACTCGGACCGAAGAGCGGAAGCCGAAGTCGTGAAACAGGTAGCCGACTGGTTGCTAGGTACCGACTGGACTGCCTGCCTCCACAACGCGCTGCTGGAATCTGCGGTGTCGGCCTACTTGCTAAAAAGAACTGGACTCTGTATCTGAACGTTAGTCTGTTGGTGCTTAATAAAACGTTGAAAACTGCTTAATATCGCCGAACATTAGTGGTGCTTAATAAAACGTTGAAAACTGTTTATCTGAACATTAGTCTGTTGGTGCTTAATAGGCACGACGCTTGCCCGAAAAGAAGAAGACTTTAATAAAGGTGCTTAATAAAAAGTTGAAAACTGCTTAATATAACCGAACATTAGTGGTGCTTAATAAAACGTTGAAAACTGTTTATCTGAACATTAGTCTGTTGGTGCTTAATAGGCACGACGCTTGCCCGAAAAGAAGAAGACTTTAATGTAGGTGCTTAATAAAGGGATTGAATAAGCGTCAGAACGACAAGGACGTCTTCCTCGCCGCGCTGCGCGACCAACGGAGCGGTAGCGGCAAGAACCGCGGCTTTCAATTGAAATCGGCCGTGCTGACGTACATTCAGGAGCGCGCGGCGTTGAGCTATTTCTATGCTAAACGTCGCGTGCTCGACGACGGAGTCACCACGGCGCCTATACTCGAATAAGGAGGCGGAGAACTAAGGGGAACCGCCTATAAGGCGGACCACCTACCCCTCTAAGTGGAACCGCCTATAAGGCGGACTACTACCCCTCTAAGGGGAAGGGGTGGCGGCGGTCCCCCTAGGTAGGGTTATGTATGTATGTTAGTAGGGGTAGGAAATAAATCTGCGAACAGTGAGTTTTCAACGTCTTTTATTCGTAGTAGTAGTAAGCGAAAGCGAAAAATATTCAATGCTATCGGGGCCGAACTGGAACCCCTTTAACGGCATCAGGCGACGCAATATTGTCAGTAGTAAGCGAAAATTATTCAATGCGGCTTTAGCCAGTCGAATAAGAGACAGTCGTTAGCCCCCTTATCGGGGCCGAACAGGCACTGGAACCCCTTTAACGGCATACCTCGGCGTCGTAAGAGCAGGATGGCGACGCAATATTGTCCGCATACGTTAGATACCCCCCTCTGCTGTCTATGGTTGTTGTACGTCCACGAGTCGCCGCAGTTACAGCGCAGGAAGGCGCGGAATTTGGCGTACAGCGGCGGCAGACCGTACGAGTCGAAGTTGTCGCCTCGCCGGTCGACGTCCACGTAGACGGCCACCTATGCGTCCCCGATTCGCCGCCGTCGTCGGTGTTGCACAAGAAAGCCGCCGGGAGATCGGAGAGCCGTCTTTTCGGTAGCTCGTCTTTAGCCAGGACACCGACGACCATGTTTTTAGCGAACGGGTCGAGCCTCAGGCGGCGCATCAGTTGAAACGTGTCCATGGGTAGTAGTCAAACAGGAAGTTCCGGCTCTTGTCGATCTCAATCACGACGACGTTCACCGTTCGCGGTAGCGGCACCGCGAAGTGTGCCTCCACGCGCAGATTCCCCTTACGCACGACGTTGAAATGATCGTCGTCGCAACAGTCGGGCGACAGGTCGAAGCCGAAGATGGTGTAGACGGAACTGAAGTCGGCGCGCGACAGGTCGTTCCCCTCGTCCTCGAACGCCTTTCCCGTTGCCCCGAAGAGGTTCATGTAGCTTCGTATGTAACGGCCGTGCACGAAGTCTGGCTGCAACGGCTTGCTCGGTACCTGACGTCCGTCGACGTAGAGTGCGAGGAAGTTTAAGTCGTTGTGCTTCGCGTTGAACGGGTTTTTAGTGTTGTCCCCGTTATAGGCGTCGTTGTCGAT
The DNA here is from genome assembly GCA_020002185.1 of Paraescarpia echinospica. Taxonomy (NCBI): domain Eukaryota; kingdom Metazoa; phylum Annelida; class Polychaeta; order Sabellida; family Siboglinidae; genus Paraescarpia; species Paraescarpia echinospica. The sequence continues at coordinate 22,319,116 of CM034534.1, read as the reverse complement.
CAGGGCCAGGAACACGCTTTTTGGGAGGACGCCCAGGTAGACGTTCTCGTGCGTATGAGACATCGTGCCCTGCGGTACCGAGAACACCTTGCAGTCAACTCGACGTAGCGGGTACTTGGCCGCTCTCCGCGCCAACGCTTTAATGTGACCGAACTGGACGGACGGATTCAATTTAGCTTTTCGCACTTGCAGGTAGGTCTCCAGCAGGACGATTTTCCACCCCGGATTGACTTGCGCTCCTATGAGCGCGAAGTCGTCCTTCGCGCGCACCAGTGGAACCTTTACGTCGACGCCGTTCAGTAGGTACCGGTCTTGCATGAACACGTCGGCGTGCAGGCGTCCGATCATCTTCTCCTCTCGACTGTCCCGCGTGAAGTGGCGCCGCACGATGTACCCGCCGTTAGCCAGTGCGTTCGCCTCCATGAAACCGGCGGTGTCCTTGTACCACAGACCACTCCCGAGCTGCGTCCTTTTCGGTTCGGTACCGTAACTCAGCAGGGTTTCGATGTAGGCCCGGTACTGATACGTATTGGTCGACGGCGTCACGAGTGTGCCGTTCAGCGATACGTCGACTTGACTGAACATCGAATGCAGAAATTTTTTGACCGGGGCCACGACAGCGTCGTGCGGGTGATCGGTACCGTCTCCCTGGACCACTTTGACGCGGGCGTACAGTATAACGCTCGCCAGGTCAGTATAGTCGTCTCCCGATCCGGGGATGAGGAACTCGATAGTCCCGCCGGCGTCGAGGGCCGTCAGCGGCTGATGATCGATCCACTGACCGCTCTCGATGCTAGTCTGCGTCATCGGCACGGCGAATAGGTTCAGTTCGCTCTTTAGGCCTTCGCACGACTGTCGTTGCACGAACGCCATTCTTCTAGTTGTTGGTGAATATGTCGTCGCCGCCCGACAACGTCTGTTCCTTTCGACGAAGTTTCTTCTTAATGGGAGTCGCCGATTTACCCGGTGGTTTTTTTGCGTTGTCGTCGCTTTTTCGGCTGCGGCGGCGGCGCGTTCAACAGCCCGTTGAGAAGGTCGGCGCCGGCCTCCTTCGCGCGTCTTTTATAAGGGAGGGTGCTGCATTAACAGACCGCTACGATGACCGACGAGATGACAACGATCGAAGCCGACGAACCCGCAGACTGCTTCGATATCGGCGTCACCGAGCCCGAAGACTGCGTCGACACTACCGAGTCTACCAGCACCACCTCCGTCCGCGAACACTTTCCATGGCGTTTCTGCGGCAACGACTGCTATAAAGACGAGATCATCTTCTTGTGTCAGATCGTCGTCCTGTACACGGTTATCGTCGTCAGTATATACAATCTAACGAGAGGCCAGGGCGGCTCCAACCTGTGGACGGCGCTGCTGAGTAGCTGTCTCGGTTACCTACTACCGAGTCCGTCTATGAGGCGCGATGGCATCGTCTGACTTTTACCTGACGCTACCGAGCAACGCGTCTATGAAGGCTCACCCCGAAAACACGTTGACTCACTACATCACGAATCTACCGCAACGCGTCGACCTGTCGGGCCAGTGGGAATGCGGGCTGGTGGCGCGGCAGTACCCGCATACATGGTACAACGTGAGAGATGTGGACGCGCGCTTCTACGTGATTTGCAAGACGGGAGAACCGGGGGTTTACTGCACCGAAGAAGGTGCGGAAATTCACTGCGTCGGCTCCATCCCTTACGGTTATTACAAAGGCCCCTACGAGTTGAAGAATAAAATCAACGCGGAACTGGCGAGGCTGGCAACCAAAACAGTCAAGAAACGGCTGGATTACAGCCCGATCTCTAATCGGATGACGCTGCATATGTCGGCGGGTGTCGAATTTAACATACCCCTCGGGAGCGCCCTGGCTAGCGTACTGGGGTTCGACTCGACCGATATCAGAAGCCCCGACCCGCTGGGAAATATACAGGTCGACCCGCACACCGTCTTCTACCCCAAAGACCCCGGTGTGTTCACCTTCGAGTACGAGGGAAAACACACGGTGGACATGCATCGTGGACTCGACACCGTGTACGTATACACGGACATCGTGGAACCGCGCGTCGTTGGCGACGCTTTCGCCCCGCTCCTCCGAACCATCCCCGTCCAAGGCAAGAACGGGGCCACGGTATCGAATACCTTCGACCGCGTCCAATACATCACCCTACTGCGGCGACAATTCGAGTCGGTCGAGATAGATATAAGAGACGACATCGGTCGATCGATACCATTCGAACAGGGGAAACTTGTGGCGACGCTTCACATCAGATGCTGTAAATCTAAACTGTTTTGACGATGACGGTGGCGAGAGCCGATCGCAACGCGTACGAGGACTACTACGCTCGACAGGTCGGCGGCAACCTACCGGTCTTCGTCGGCGGCCGAGGGCAGCGGGGACACGGCTTGGGCAATCCCTTCGGGAGCCTGTTTCGAAGCGCCATGCCGCTTATCAAGAGAGGAGCCGTGCCGCTGGGAAAACGTGCTCTCAATACGGGCGTGCGCGTGGCGCGCGACGTCGTCGCCGGCGGGAATCTGAAACAGTAGGTAAAACGACGCGCGAAGGAGGCCGGCGCCGACCTTCTCGACGGACTGTTGAACGCGCAGCCGCCGCCGAAAAAGCGACTACGACGCATAAAACCGCCGGGTACAGCGGCGACTCCCAGTAAGAAGAAACGTCGTCGAAAGGCGCAGACGTCGAGCGACGACATATTCACCGACAACTAAAAGCATGGCGTTCGTGCATCGACAGTCGTGCGAAGGTATAAAGAGCGAACTGGACCTGTTCGCCGTGCCGATGACGCAGACGAGCGTCCCCTTACAAAAAAATACCATTCAAATACCATTGAATGATATTTGGTAGTATTATGGCCAATGGTATCTGAATGGTACTTGTAATTAACCCTTTCTGTACTGTTCAATGATATTCCGAATATCAGTGGTATATCATTGAATGGTATACCACTGAGTACCATTCAGAATACCATTCAAAATATCATTCAATGGTATTCTGAATGGTCTTCAATGATATTAGGGGGTATTATGGCCAATGGTATTTGAATGGTATTTAATCCAATGGTACTGAACGGTCCTCAGTGGTATATCATTGAATGGTATACCACTGAGGACCATTCAATACCATTCGATTAAATACCATTCGATTAAATACCATTGGCCATAATACACCCTAATACCATTGAAGACCATTCAGAATACAATTCAAAATATAATTAAATGGTATTCTGAATGGTCTTTAATCCAATTGTATTGAATAGTCCTCAGTGGTATATCACTGAATGGTATACCACTGAGGACCATTCAGAATACAATTCAAAATATCATTGAATGGGATTGTGAATGATCTACAATGGTATTTGCCAGTATAATTTATTATACCGTTCTATGGTATACCATTCAGAATACTATTGGATTACCCCGAATGGTATACCACTGAAGCATATTGTTGAAAAACCATTAAACAATGTATTTTAAATAACAAATTCAACCATATATAAACCTTTGAATACCACTGATTATCACTCAATGTAGTGCATGCACTACTGTATCGCAGTTAAATAGCCCATTGGTACTTCATATATTGCAAACACACACCAGTAAAAGGGATATATATGGGATATATACCACAAAATGATGCAATTAAAATACCATTGACATTAACATTTAGAACACATAAAGGTGTCAGTTTTGAGCACACATAGAACATAAAACATAGTGAAGGTAAATTAACAACAGTTTAATGGTATGCCGGTTTTAATTTTTTTGCACATGCATATGCAACCACTAAAACCCTAGAACAACCGTCAACATGCAACCGGTACTCAGCAGGTTGGCCCTACTCTCCTGTCAGCCGAGCCACAATTAACCTGCATATAATATACAAAATACATATTACATGGGTGTCAATCAATTGACAAACAATAGAATTATTGATTATACTTTACTGATTATAAACAACATCTTAGTGTCTCACACATGCATTGTATCATGGAATAAACCAGCTAAAGTGCTATATACGCATAATTATATACAAACAGATAATCTGAGATTAAGCAAGAATGATACAATATATACATCCAATCTACTGTGGATTACAACCACCAACAATATAGAACACTGGCCAAAATAATGGCATCGTCTAGCGATTAACAGCGAACACAATGTTTGCATCATCATTACCAACTAAATGTAATTCACATGAAAGCTACGTACCAGACAGGTTTCATACAAATATTGTTCTTACTATACACATCAAACACATACAACCAATTATTTTGGGTAAATGTGTGAAATGTCAAATAGTACCTGTCTTGGTCCATGGAGCTTACTGCTACAAGTTGTTTAAATTGATCAATCAACACAATTAATTAAGTAATGTTATAATCTTATATATATAGTCTGCATGTTTAACTCATATGACAAGTACAAATTAAGAACATGCCATATAATTTAAATGTATACACATGTATATATGCAAAAGTATGTTTTTAGAAAGCACACAAAAACATCAATCAAATTATGATATATATGTGATGAAATTTTAGAAATAAATCACAATACCATAGTAAAGGAATATTTGAGTGTAGATTAAAAAATAAGAGACAGTTTCAAATCTTGGTTGTCTATGAATATTAAGCCTATCACATTTTAAGCTAATTGTGATGATTATATTACAAATAAAATAATGGACTCTTATTAAAGTTTTTGCTTTGTACAATACACATCCATACCAACACTTACAAATGTTCTAGCTATGAATAAAACAATTAACTGCTGCAGAAACCATCAAAAGAACCTATATAAAATGTTAGAATAGATTGATAGTTAATTTACAGTAAATAATATGAATTTATTGATGAACTACCTTTTTAATAATCTATGTTTTCATAACAAGCCAGTTTGATCAAAAAAATTATCAAATTTCTGCATTTGGAAATGGGATATCTCTGGAAGTAATTATGCTATATACAAATAAGGTATTCAGTGTTGCATTCAGCAGATAAAGCTGTGTGAAATGATCAGACAATTTAAAAATCATCAATATTTTGAAAGAGATAAGCATATTTGTTGCCAAAATGTCTTTACCAAAAACTTCTTTGTAAAATAAAACATACAGAAAAATGATATGATCATCTCACAATAGAATGTATACAGAACATGGATATTAAAGAATCATAATTATATATATATGTGCTCCAAAAAGAATGGCAGTGTTTCCGAATGTGCTAATGTTGGCTCAAAATGGTGGCCAATTTGTTTGTTACCATGGAAACAGGGGTTTGGCCTGAAAAAAGTTCAATACATTTTTACCCAGTATGATCCATTCCATACTTTGGGCAGACAAAATTGCACAATTTCCACAAATTAAAAAAATCATGTCTACCTGTTGTGTCTGGCCTTATCATATGGCATGTCAATAAACATTGTAAAGATGGTCAATTTTAAGGGGAAGTGAGAAAGCATATGGTTTTACTGTAAAACAAACAATTTGGCTCTTGATATCAATCATCATGACTTTGTATTATTAAGACATTCCAATATTATATCAAAGTTTTCATTTACACTATAACGATGAAGCATATAATTGAATTTCGATATATTGCGCTTTGCTCTGAAACCTTACATGTGTACAGTATACATTATATGATATAATAATATTAAATCATTCAGAATGCATACACACAAACACTATACCACTGTTACTAATTTCATTGTTGTGCAGCCTGGAGAAAGCTTGCTTTTGGCCATCATGCAGCGATGACATCAAGCTGAAATAAATGGAGAAGAACACAATAAAAATACAATGTGTGTGGCTAGTAAATAGTAATATAATATTATACTATCAATAAAAAAATTGAGCATTTGTATAATCGTTGATAGTCTGGATAATTACTCAGCAAAATCTTGTAAACGTGACAGCGATCATCCTTTATATATTACTATTAGGCTTATTAAATCAAATTTTATATTATTTATATAGCACTTTAAATAGTCTACGTTGCGCACGTAACTGCATGTTGAGCGATAATTGAAGCATATCGAAGCAGAGAACTAACATTATTTCGTAACCTGCTGTTAAATATTATTACTGTGAGTCAAATTGTTATAAAACAACACACAACATTACTACCTTTTGTTTCTTGGCATGAATACGACCGCTGGCCCGACTTGTTCATTATAATGTTTCTTTCCTTGATCGCGACACAAAACAAAATCAGTTTAAAAGTTCGCGCGCGTCGAAATGACTCACGGGTAATTAAATGAGTGGGACTGCTGCAGCTGCGGGCCTGCATCGCGGATTGCATGAGTGTATTCGCGGGTTTATTCAGTAGAGATATATAAAAACGTCTTAATTTAGACATACATATAATTATTATAATGTTTATTCTGACTCAAGCATTCACCACATGTGCACCTGACACAAAATACATACGTTTCAAAAACACATGCCGATACCGCGTTGATGGTACCACTGAGTTTAACGTACCATTCAGTTTACCACTGAAGGTTCAATGGTATATCTAGAGGTACGCTGTCAACGTATAGTTAATGATGTTTTCAAATATGGCTGATACTTGTCAGTGGTATATTCTATAACATTTCAAAGGTAATGAATGGTACTTTTCAAATACCAATAATTACCACTGCACCTACTGATTTATCATTGAATGGTCCAGCTAGTGATATTGAGTGGTATTTTCAAATACCATTGAGAGTCCTAATGGTACTAAATTATATTTTTAGATACAATTAAGAGTACCACTGAGACCTACTGATTGATCACTGAATGGTATTGAATGATATATGTTCAAATACCATTGAGAGTACCACTGAAACCTGATATATCATTGAATGGTCCAGTGGTACTGAATGATATGTTCAAATACCATTGAGAGTACCACTGAGACATACTGATTTATCATTGAATGGTATTGAATGATATGTTAAAATACCATTGAAACCTGATTTATCATTGAATGGTCCAGTGGTACTGAATGGTATGTTGAAATACCATTGAGAGTACCACTGAGACATACTGATATATCATTGAATGGTATTGAATGATATGTTCAAATACCATTGAAACATTATTTATTATTGAATAATCCAGTGGTACTGAAAGGTAAGTGCAAATACCATTGAGAATACCACTGAGACATACTGATTTATCATTGAATGGTATTGAATGATATGTTCTAGTACCACTGAGACACTGATTTATCATTGAATGGTATTGAATGATATGTTAAAATACCATTGAGAATACCATTGAGACACTGATTTATCATTGAATGATCCAATGGTACTGAATGGTATATTCAAATACAATTGAAAATACAACTGAGTCCTACAGATTTACCATTGAATGGTCCAACGGTACCGAATGGTATTCAATGGTATTCAATGGTATACCATTGACTCTTTTTTGTAAGGGTCGAGAGCGGTGAGTGGATCGAACACCAGCCGCTGACGGCCCACGATGCCGGCGGGACTATCGAGTTCCTCATCCCGGGCTCGGGAGACGACTATACGGACCAGGCGAGCGTTAGACTGTACGCCCGCGTCAAAGTGGTCCAGGGGGACGGTACCGATCTCGCGAACGACAGCGTCGTGGCCCCGGTCAACAATTTTCTGCATTCGATGTTCAGTCAAGTCGACGTATCGCTGAACGGCACGCTCGTGACGCCGTCGACCAATACGTATCCGTACAGGGCCTACATCGAAACCCTGCTGAGTTACGGTACCGACGCGAAAAAGACGCAGCTCGGGGGCTGTCTGTGGTACAAAGACACCGCCGGGTTCATGGAGGCGACCGCGAATGCTAACAACGGGTACGCGCAGCGGCGCCTCTTCTCGCGGGACAGTCACGAGTTGGAGATGATGGGACGCCTGCACGTCGACGTGTTCATGCAAGACCGGTACCTACTGAACGGCGTCGACGTGAAGGTACGACTGGTGCGCTCGAAGGACGCCTTCGCGCTTATTGGAGCGCAAATCGATCCGGGTTGGAAAATCGTGCTGCTGGAGACCTACCTGCAAGTGCGAAAAGCTAAGGTGAACCCGTCCGTCCAGCTCGGTCACATTAAAGCGTTGGCGCGGGGAGCGGCCAAGTACCCGCTACGTCGAGTCGACTGCAAGGTGTTCTCGATACTGCAGGGCAAGTTGTCTCACACGCACGAGAACGTCTACATGGGCGTCCTCCCGAAAGGCGTGTTCCTGGCCCTGATCGACAACGACGCCTATAACGGGTCCTACTTTAAAAACCCGTTCAACGCGAAGCACTCTACGTCGCTCTCTACGTCGACCCGACGCCATGTACCGATCAAGCCGCTGCAGCCGGACTTCGCGCACCAACGTTACATCCGAAGCTACACGAACCTCTTCGGGGCAACGGGGATGGCGTACGAGGACTAGGAAAACGACCTGTCGCGCGCCGAATTCGGAACCGGCTACACCATCTTCGGCTTCGACTTGTCGCCCGAATTTTGCAACGGCGACCATTTCAACGTCGTGCGTAGGGGAAACCTGCGCGTGGAGATACAATTCGCAGCGGCGCTACCCGAAACGGTGAACGTCGTCGTGTACCAGGAGTTCGAGACGGTGCTCGAGATCGACAAGAGCCGGAACGTCGTGTACGACTACTAGCGGTGATCATCATGGACACGTGTCAACTGATGCGCCGCCTGAAACTCGACGCGTTTGCTAAAAACATCGTCGTTGATGTCGTGCCTAAAGACGAGCTACCGAAAAGACGGCTCACCGCTTATCCGACGGCCTTCGTGTGCAACACCGACGACAGCGGCGAACCAGGGGAGCACTGTGTGGCCGTCTATGTGGACGTCGACCGGCGAGGCGACTACTTCGATTCGTACGGTCTGCCACCGCGGCACGCCGACTTCCGCGCCTTCCTTCGCCGTAACTGCGGCGACTCGTGGACGTACAACGACAAGAGACTGCAGAGAGGGGTATCTAACGTATGCGGACACTATTGCGTTGCCTACCTGCTCTTACGATGCCGCGGTATACCGCTAGTGGTTCCAGTTCCTGTTCTGCCCCGATAGGGTGGCTAACGACTGTCTCGTATTCGACTGGCTAAAGCCACATTGAATTATTATTATTATTATTACGTTTCGCTTTGCTTCGTAGAGAGAGAGAGAGAGAGAGAATAAAAGACGATGAAAACTCCACAAGTTGTTGTTCGCAGTTTTATTCCCTACCTACAAACATACATACACCTACCACTACCCATACCCTACCCTACCTTACCTAGGCCGCCGCCGCCGCCGCCGTCCCTTAGAGGGGTAAGGTCCCCTTAGAGGGGTAGGTAGTTCGTCTCCTTAGAGGGGTAGTTAGTTCGTTCCCATTATACGAGTATAGGCGGCATGGTGACTCCGTCGTCGAGCACGCGACCTTTAGCTTAGAAATAGCTCAACGCCTCGAGCTCTTGAATGTACGTCAACACGGACGATTCTTTCACTTGGAAGCCACGGTTCCAACCGCTACCGCTCCGTTGTCCGCGCAGCATGGCGAGGAAGACGACGTTGTCGATGTCGTTCTGACGCTTACTCAAACCCTTCGTGCTGTACTTGTCTCCGCCGCCGCCGCCGAAACAGTAGTAGGTCTTACTGCAGAGCGCAATGATACCGCGACTGGACCATTCCTCTCTGAAGAGGCCCGGCGTTCGCTTATCTTAATTGCGACGTTTCGCGCAACAACATTCAGCGGCGTCCCACGGTCGCCCGGCGAGCCGGCACTGCACGTAAGCGTCGGCGAGATCGTCGCAGCACTCCGCCGGGAATCAGTCCCCGCAGTGGCGAAAGTAATGCTCCTCCACCAGCTCGTCGACGTTCCGGCCCGCGAGGGCCATGTACGCTGAGTCGGTGTCCATTGCGCAGTACTGGAACAGGGGAGGCGGAATGTAGGCGGCGATGAAATCGTAGTAAAATTCCAGCATCCTCAGTCGGTTCGCTTGCTCAGCTCCACCTCGTAGAGATCGTCGGGTACGACGACGTCGAGCTGTCGGAAGCGTCGGTCGTTGAAGAGCATCGTGGCGCTGGCCATCGTGCAGTATTTGATTACCCTGTGGAGATCCATGCGCGTGATAGTTTTCCCATAGGAACTGTTGCCAAGAAGCTTATAGGTATTGACGATGATGGCTTTGTCGGGGTCGGTATCGATCGTCGCGTCGCGCGGCGGAGACCGTGTCGCCGAAGCTATGGAAGCACGCGATCGGGACGTACTCGACGATCTGGGACACGCGGTCGACGACTAGTCCGTGCTCCAGACACAACCGTAGTAGGGGCGTCTCGAGTAGAATCTTGAAAAAGCTACCCACGAGCGTCCGCTGAGGTCGCGCCAGGAGCTCGTGCGTTTCGGCGTGTCACCGCATGCACGGGCTGATATCGTCGCGCTCGATGTAGGCGTTCTTGAAGATGGGCTGCATCTCGGCGAAGGCGTCGCGCAGCGCGTCTGGGACGGCGATATCGCACCATACCAGGCAGAACAGAGTGCCGTCGCGTACGGCCTTCAAGATCGTCGACCGCTTAATATCGCCTCTGCTGGTCCACCATCGACTCTCGGGCGGTGGTCGCGGTCTCACCTCACGCCACCGGCATTCCCACATCTCAACGACGGTGACGAAACGACGAAGGTAGGTTGTAATAGCATTTGTATCGGCGTACATTTGAGTCATCAGCATCCCGATAACGTCGTTCTTCGCCTTCCCCGTACACGGGCAGCCGTGGAAGAAGCATCCTTGGAATTGGTACGCCGTTCGCGTCTCTCTACACCAGCCGTCGACCCGGTACTTGCCGATGCATTTCTCGCGCCCGTTGAGCTGGTGTCGTATGCACACCCCCGTCCGTTCGGTCACCCATGTCAGCCTCTGCACGGCCATATGAGTCGCGCGGCCATACGGCCGTAACGGTGCACGCGTTCCGGCCGATAGTCGTCCTCCTCGCGGCGACGCGTATACCACCCCGCCGGCATGTCTTGCGTGATAGCCCATAGGAAGAGGCCGTTCGCATCAAACCCCAAGATCGAGCGACAAGTCCGCGCCGACTCGCCGTACTCCTTCCGGCGTAGAACGGTTACGTCGGCCTCGTGATGACGCGCGAAGATGATCGAGGGACCGCCTACGATCTGCGATTGTATGAGCCGGTGCAGGTCCTTATTCGGCTCTTTGAAGAGAGTGAAGTGAATCATCGACAGGAGATCGTTGAACAGATAGAGTAGCGTTAGACCCGGTACGCTGATGGCGTCTTTGAACATATCGATGCGACGCTGCTGGTAGAAGGCGAGCTGTTTGTTGACGAGCTCCAAAAACGGTACCACGTCTCGGTTTTAATACCACACGAGGAAGTCACGCACCGTCATCATTCCTTCGTCGCGCCATACCGTCAGGCAACCCTCGTACGTTTCAGGTGGCTGTAGAACGATTCCCGTGGCGGCAGTTCGGTGTCGTCTAGTTTCCGCAACTCGTCGAGGTACTCGTAGGGGAAGTAGCCCTTCGTCACTTCGCAGCCGTAAGCCTTGAGAGACTTATCGTAGCTGAAACCGGGGGCCAGGTAGTTGGTGATGTCTAGGAACTTGAGCGTCGCCGTCGCTAGACACATGAAGTTGTTCTGTCGTTTGATCATAAACGCCGACGATGTGTCCCGTCCTTCGGTCATCAGCAGAGGAGTGAGATACTTTTTGACGACGTTCAAGTCGTACTTACCCGAATTGAATCCGAGGACGGGGAGTTGGCGTAGATGCGCCCACAGACGGTCGGCTAGTAGGGTGTACGGGGACTTGTCCGACGCCACCCCCTCGTCGTCGGCGGCGGCGGCTCGCCGCCATTCGTCGTCGAGCGCGTCGATCGCTTCGATGGTCGAGTCGACGGTCGTAGAGCCGCGCACGCCGCTTCGCTCACGGCCTCCAGGGCGGTGATCAGGCGCTTCGCGAGGTCGTTCGAATCCCCGGTCGTGACGAAGCATTGCGCCGGGGACGTTCGAGGCGATACTCACGCTGAATAGTTCCTGTCGGGCTATCCACCGGCATTTGGCGCTATCCGCCACCAGGAAATCGAATGTCGCTCTGTACGGGTAGTAGCGCAGGAGTCCGGCCACGAAGATACCCTCATCCTCCAACTGTTGAAGCACGGACGGCGTCGGGTGGAAGACACCGCCGGGGAAGACGTGGCGAACGCCATCCTCGCACGTCGCTTCGTGACGCCGTATTTTAGAGGCGGTTCGCCACAGCGAGTCAACGAACTTACTGCACAGGTACGTTTGAGTGAACCGCGAGATGTCGGTTATATACGAATAGTGCGCGTCGTATAGATTTACGTTAATGGTAGTTGGGTACCTGCAGTGGGAACGACGGATCAATTCGGCAGCTGTTTTCCCGGGCGTCTGCCCCTCCGTCAGTCGATACACGGCCACGTTGGTTTCGAAGACGGTCTCAACCCGGTCGATTTCGTTCAGAGGAACGCCGGCGAACGCGTAGGGACTCAACCCGCTACCGCCGCTGTAGTCGGCGTAGAGCCGTATAGCGGGGGCCGTCAAAGGGGTGGTGCTTACTACGGTATCGTCGCCCGTGTCTCTTCTTCTTCTTCTATGAAGCGCCAAATAACGGAAGAGGCATAAGTTATCGGTGTAAGGCTTACCGCGTCGATCTTTCGCTACAGCAACGACCGTCCTATTGGCGTACAGGTAGGCGGGGAGTTGCGCGTCGAGACATCCGATAGGATGGTGGATGATAGCGTTGAGGAAGTAGGTAACGTTCGTTACCAATTCGGCGACCTATCCCGAGTCGGGTCGTTGCGCTATCACGTCTTGAAAAACGTCGGGTTGTCGGGCGGCGTCGAGGAAGCGTTCGAACGACGCGGCGTCGGTGATGAGCGCGGGGACTTCGAGGAATCGACCGCAACAATTACAAGACGAGTGATAATACCCGAAACGTCCCGTCTCCTTGTGTCGTACAATAAACCCAAAACTTAAGTTTATTTTAAACGCTGGAGTTTGCTCCTCGAACATTTGTCGTAGACGGGGGTCGAGTGTGGCCATGTCCAAACAATCGGTCAGTTGATAATTATATCTCGACTGGATAGGGCCGCGCGACGTAGACATCCGTATACTAGACCAGTGCTCTTGAACGGTACGCCGTAGACCGGCCGACCACACCGCCTCCTCGTCGGCGTCATCATCATCATCGTCGCTAGGTGGCGGCGGTGACGGTGACGGTGGTGGTTGTTGTTGTGGTGGTGGTACCTTTTTTTCAATGCAATTCGTTCTCAAATGTCTCAACATATTATCACGACGGGCGAACGATCGATTGCATTTCGGACATTTACAGTAATCCTCCTTTCCGCTAGCGCAATTCTTTAAATGTCTCGTTAGTCCTCTACGATATGCGAACTTCCGATCGCAATTGGGGCATCGGTACTGCTGCGGTCGCTTATTTTTACACGAGTGCCCCGCCTCGACGGCTCGACCGCAGAAGGGGCAGAACATCGCTGCGACCGTTCTATTCAACACCGAAAACGATATTAACTACGACAAAGCCTCTACGCTCCTTATAACCGCTAGGAGTGGTGATGACACGGCTGTGATCTTTGACCTCACGTCTCGCTGTTGCCGTCAGGCGGAACGATGTTAGCGGAGCTAAAAATAACGGGCGGGAGGGAGCGAGCGCTAGTGGCTTAACGTGTGGGCCTTTATTAAATGTACCCCGCTGTTGTTGTTGTTGAGGCAACTGACTGCATCGGTGTGGTTCTTTATTAAATGCAGGGCAGCAGCAGCGTTTCGTGTATGAGCTTTTATTAAGCGTTTGGTTAACATATTTTGCGTATTGTTTTCAAATAGGCGGAACATTAAATGTAGGTGCAGTAGCAGCAGCTCATCAGGTTTTATTAGGGAGTTTCGTTTATGGTGAAATTAAACTTGTTTTGCGCAATAGTAAACAAGATTGTTCATACGTTTTCAACGTTTTATTAAGCATAAAACATCAAGCGCTACTAAATCTATCGAGATGATTAAAGCTCGTTATAGAAGTCTTTTTTTAGCGTGCATACGTTTTCAAAGTTTTATTAAGCAAATTAAAGTTCGTTATAGAAGTCTTCTTCTTCATCTAGTAGCGTGCATACGTTTTCAACGTTTATTAAGCAGCTTAAAGTTCGTTATAGTAGTATCGAGATGATTAAAGTTCGTTATAGAAGTCGATCTGGCGTGCATACGTTTATTAAGCCGTTTAAAGTTCGTTATAGTAGCCAGCAGAATTGTAATTAATGTTCAGACATCGAGTCCGGCTCTTTTCAGCAAGTAGGCCTCTACCGCGCTCTCTAGTATGGCGTTGTGGAAGCAGGCAGTCCAATCGGTGCCTAGCAACCAGTCGGCTACCTGTTTCACGAGGTCGGCTTCCGCGGCACGGTCCGGGTGAAACGCGCATTGATCGTGCAGGATGAGTATCAGTCTCGTCACGCACGGCACGAGCGAACGATTTAGGTACGAATCGAGCACGCGCTGGAAGAAACGACTGTATATGTCAGCCACATTTTCGTACATCCTTCGTTGGTTAGGTCGACCGGTTCGGTACCCGTCCATGTGAACGAAGGGGCACCCTTCATCGGGGGCACACTCACCGCAGTAGCTGCAGTTGAGTGGCCGGTATCAACGGCGGTAGCCCTTCCGACGACGACGACGACGCCGCCGATGAAATTGTGACGACTGGCGGTGGCGACGAAACGAAGGGGTATAGGGTCGCGTATGTTGGCGGTGCCGTTGGCGATGACGTCGAGGCCGTCGAGTACGCTTCGTCGCAAGTGGGTAGAAAGTTGACCGCCTCCAATAGCAGCCATGGAGCGGCGGCGGCGGCGGCGTCAAACTCAACTTTCACGCGCTTCGCGCGGTGCCCGTCCGCGGAATCCCTCACAGCATCGGCAAGGGCGATATCGACAGACTTGTGCTCAACTTCCACCGCGTACGGCGGTACAGCCGGTGCCTCGTGCACGGCCCTCAAAGCGTCGGCGATTATAATGTCGAGTACACGATCTCGGTCGACGTCATACAGCACAGAAAGCGAAGCGTTAGTTGGCATTGAAAAGCGTTTTAGTATGTCTTCTTCTTGTTCACACTCCGCGCGGTGTACGCCGTCATGTCACCACACGAGGTTTATCGTAGGGTAACCTCTACGACCGTACCGACGAGCGTCAAGATCGTGTCGCGCAATTTTTACTGACCCATAGACGCTATATAATCGGCGTGGAAGGGGACGAGCTGCGACGTAACATTATCAAATAGACTGAGCCAAATTTCGTGATCGCTGTCTGGTTCGACATCCTCCTTCACCATCGCGCGAACCGAGAAATAGTTTTTCGGCTTATTTTGTATCCCGTGGGATAAGCACATAATAGTTCCGGCGTTCGAACGAAACACCTTACGCCGGCACTGGGTGCACCCCGCGTACGAGCACTTACTCCGCCACGCGATAGCTGCTATCCTTTCGGGCGCACCTATCTTATACAAGCCGTCTTCCGCCTGTATGAGTTCGCTCAAACACACCGGTGTTGGCGAGTAGAGCGACGACGCGTGATCATCCACAGGGACCGCCGCGTCGATGCCGGGTGTCGCCCCTGCAGCAGTAGCAGTGTGGCCGATAACGGGCGCGCTGAGACCGGGTGGCGCCTCCTCTGCAGCGATGACCGTAGAAACGGGCTTCGGCGGCGATGCTATTGCTGCGCCGATAACGGGCGCGCTGATCGCCTCTGCGGTGACGGGCGGCGTTGTTGCAGCGGCCGGCGCGTTGATACCGGTAGCAGTAGAGACAGTTGCCGACGTAGAAGGCTTTGGCGTCGACTTCTTTCTTTTTTTCAGTAGAGGCCCCAATACGCCTTGTTCTCCTTGCGCCGACATGACAACCGTAGTCTGGTAACGAAGAAAAGTAAAAGACGTTAACACACCGAAAACGAGTGAATACAGAGGTCATTTTAGCCTATGTATTTATAACAGCCTAGTGAATGGCCTACGGGCGCTCGAACACGTATACCACAAAACAGCCGAGTCTAACAAGGTTATTGAAAATACAAAAAACGAGCGGTCATGTTAGTGCACAAACTTCGCGTCGCTTTTATAGAGCGTTATTTTCAACTATAAATTTACCATAAGAGTCTCTAGTCCTTGCTTCATATCATAGACCGTTTATTTTACACATTTAAGCTTTTATTAAGAATTTATAAAAATACGCAACCCATTCGGGTAAAGGCCTAACTGACGGTGCCTACGTGCCAAGCGTCAGGCGTACGTAAGCGTTCCTACAGCGAACAGTGTAAACAACATCTGTGACATACCGTTAAACGAAAGCTATGGCGCAACACGTTTCCTACAAAGATCCGGACCACTATGTACAAAGAGAGCGTCGCGACCCTGATCGGTACGTCACTACATCACCTATCTTTTCTTTTAATATTCACTCCCAATAATTTACTAATTCTACTATTTTTTAACTTTAATAACTAGAATTCTATATGTTTTACACATCGAAATTGTTTACCCCGAAATAGGTTTGGACTACCCCCGCCTACTAGATCGACGAAGGAAACAGAGGATTCGCGTGTCATTACATTTATACCGTGTGGCGTTGTTGTGCCATACGCAAGGATTCGTCGAATCGGCAGAGGAAGGGCGTTCTTTTATGCTTGGCACAGTGGCGACGCTGCTGTTGACCGGAGCACGTCGCCGCCGCCTCGGGGTGCGTCATCGTGCGAACCGAAGAACGATGACGCTGTTGGCCGGCCCGCGTCACCGCCCCCGTTACATCAGCGTCGAGTGACACACCACCCCACGGCTACGGTGGTGGGCATACAACGTCAGCCGATACAACAGCGAATGCTCGGTTGTGGAGCCGTACTAGAAATGCTCGGCCGTGGCGCGGCGCCGTCTCAAACACCACCTAGTCGGGGTGGTTTTCCCCTATACACTGGACCCCTCGATCATCATCATATGGTGGCGGACCTCCTATGGACTATGGCGGCTATTAAACATGGTAAAATGCATTAATAAAAATATATCGCTTGCCGTCTCCTTTCCTATGTTCACAATATAGTCCTCGTGCATAATAATCCAACTACTCGTGCATAATAATCCACTATAAAGTCAACTTCAGCTTAAAAATACAGCACCCTTATTAGAAACCAGTCTTATTTCTACCTAGGTTACGGTATGAATCAGTTGTGTTCCCCAGTCAGCGTCAGTCTATATTTTTTTAGCGCTTAGCGCGTTCCGCCTCAAGACAATCGCTTACAGCTAAGGTTAACTAGGCACCGACGGCGTCGAAGTCATAGGTCACCAATATCGGCTCTTAGCGTTCCGCCTCACGGCCCTCACGGCATATCGCTTTCTGCTAGGCTTAACTAGGGCACCGACGGCGTCAAAGTCATAGGTCACCAATATCGTCATCATTAGCGACACCAGCAGCCGCCGTTGTATTTCATCGCCGACTACAGGTTTGTATGGGTAAGCGAGAGAATAAACAACCAGCTCACAACACATGCACCTAATAATAACACTTTTACGTTAGCCCTCGTGTATAACCACTATATAACCTCCTTACGCGGATAGCCACTAGAGGCGCTACCTTCTACGTTATCCCTCGTGTATAACCAATATATAACCTCCTTACGCATAAATGACTGATTACTCATTCTTACACTAGAGGCGCTACCGTCATTCTTACACTAGAGGCGCTACGTTATCATAGCATAGCCACTAGAGGCGCTGCCTTCTACGATATCATAGCAAATATATCCACTAGAGGTCAGCTCTAATGTACTTAGAAGAACAGGGCCCGAGGTTATAAAGCCGTACTCGGTGCTCAGAATTTCATGCTCAAGCCTCGCTTTCACACCATGCTCATACTCACGGAGGTTATAACACTTTCTGAGCTCGTAATCGTACTCAGACTTGAGCATGAAACGTCTAAATTCTGAGTATGCTATGGACCTTGCTCAACGCCGTACTCAAACAAACAAAGATGGCAGCTCACGTAGAAATTAGTCGAATTCGTTGTCCAAGTTCGATGTTTTCGAGAAGAAACGCAGCTCGATATCAGCGTCCGAGAGTAGTATATCGAGTCTGAGAATGGAGTTGAGTATGAGCACTGAGTACGCTTTATAACCTCGGGCCCAGGCGGCGTGCCGCGGTGGGTCGGCGGCACGGTCATCAATCAAACTTTTTTTATAAGTAAAGCCGTCAAAAACCAATTAAGATAAGAGGTTTTTATAAGTAGATTTTTATGACAGGTCATTAATCATTTCTTTTTTATCAGTAAAAAGGCGAATGAGGGGCTACTGCGCTACTGCCCCGAAATCCTTTGATCTTTGACTCTTGCACGGGGCCATCCGGGCCCTAATAACTACTGGCGTCGGCAGCGCGTCGGCGAAAGAGGACGGCGACAGGTCGCTGATTGTGCGGTGACGGGCAACAAACTGTGTGTGTCGAACAGTGTATGTCGGGCTGTGGGCCCGTATGCGAACTGGCGAGTATACAGATGTAATTCGCAGCAGAACCTTGTATATAGTATTATGTTTTTGTAAGATCAAGGAGTGATATTTATGTTTATGTTATATTAAATGGTGTTCTATTCATTGTTATTGTTCGATTGTTACGCGGTCTGATATATAACCATTCCCTAGGTGACAATGTTTCGAAGATTATTCGTACACACATAGCCACCACTGCTTATAGCTAGGTACCCATTCGTACACCTGAGTGAACAGATGCAACGAACTTGCCCAATGTTTGAAACGGCGACACAGGATTTGAACCCAGGTTCTCTCAGTTGAGAGCCCAAAGCTCTAGCTACTGCGTCACGACCCTGCATAAACAGAGACCAACACTAACTTACAGACGTTATATTTCGCTAACAAAGATAATGCATTACTTGGTCCGCTTGGTCCGCAACTCTCGATCACTGCAGGAAGCAGCAGTAAAGAAACGCTAAAGAAATTGAAGCAATTAACGAACATTGCATCAGTTGATATCCATGCGCATTTTTAAATACATCATATGCATCGATTCCTACCTTCGCTTTTGAAACTATTATTCAACTGTTCTTTGTGGTTAAGTGCGCTATAGACTCGCGCCGATCACTTCACTGATTTCGTATATGCGCAAATAATCCCGCATAAAACTGCGGTCAACTGCATGGCACAAAAATAAACACGGTGACTAAGAATGCAACCAATGTGTAGGACAACGGTTCTGATTGTCAGGTTGCGTAGTCTGCTGTAATCAAATTTAACTACAAACTAAAATAAAATGTATTTGCGTAACAAAATGTTATACACCACTATGAATGATAATAACAATTCAGAGCAATATTTGTTGGAACTATTGCGTTTTGGTGTTAAACGCCAAGCCAATCCCAATGCAATTTTTTTTTATTTGTTGTTGTCTTTGAGTGTTGGAATATGGATACCTTATGGCCTGGAGAATAAACGGTTAACATGTTGTTAACGGCATGTTATATTAGGTAGTAAGTTTGCGAATATGAACGGCGAAACGACGCCCTCTTAAGAAGGTAGTACTTCTCACTTCATTTACTTGAATTAAGTGCCGAGCCGAGGAATCAACGTCGGGAGTTCATGTATAAAAGTTCGCCAGCCAGCACGGTCTCCGATTAGCTGGGCAGCGATCTTAGTTTCGATACAGCCTGCTTGGAGGTCTTGCGCTGGCAGCATTAGTCAGAACAGCGGGGTCTATCGCCAGTGTTGATTGAACTAATGTTATTTTGTACTTGAGTACAAGTAACACACCTCAAAACTACTTAAGTAAAAGTACATAAAAAAACCTACTTGAGTAAGAGGTAAAAATACATAAAAAAAACTACTTGAGTAAGAGGTAAAAATAACTTTCAAAAGTACTTGAAGTATGAGTAAAAGTACAATTCAACGTTTTAATTACAACATTACAGCAGGCACACACAATGCGAGAATAAAATTACTACTTTACTCTACACGAACCATAACCCAATATTGGCAATAACAGTCACTAAAATAAAATAAATGTAATAAATAAGAGGTAGGAAGTTACAATAGGGATATATTTCCATATACGCAGGGAACGGGGGGCAGCTGCCCCTGAAATTTCTCCGGGAGGTAGACATATGGTTCTGCCCCCCCAATAAATGTGAGCGTGAATGTTGGTTTTTGTGGCGAGCATCAGTGGCGGGTGGAAATGTAAATTTTATGACACGATTAATGTGTATTTTTGTTGACTGTGAAAGGTGTGTGCAATCGAAGGGCAGACATATGGTTTTCTGCCCCCCAATAATAGGCGGCGTGGTGGCGAAATTTTTTCCCAAGCACGGGTCGCTCTGAATTTGGACCTTAAAAGTGCACTAAGATGCAATATTTTCCTAACGTAGATATGCCTGGAATGATGATGAATGGTGTTAGTAACGCACTGGTGTATCAAAGTTAGGCAACAATGAAGTTATAACGACAACATCTAGGTGGGCCAGGATAAACAGCGGAACCGAGGCGCGCCGAAGCCGCGAAGGGAGCGCTCTGTGGTGAAGAGTTGTTGTGTTGCTCCCCTTTCAACCGGAAAGACGCTGACAAGTACGGCCACCGATGTTCACACAAACATTCCGGCCCAGCGGTCTCACGACACTCGACATCCATAATAACATCCATCCCAAAAAATAATTCCAAACGAGTGAAACGTGAAACGACTTCCCGCTCGGTGATCTCTTATTTATAGATGTCAGCGTTGACGCGCTATTCCAAAGCGAGGTGTGTATGCAAATACGATTGCGACCTGGCCGGTGAATCGGCGATAGGATCCCCTGGCGACTAGACACGGAAATATTGTAACGAAAATATTTCGCGAAGTAAACGAAACTAACGAAGTAACAAGTATTGTTACTTTAGATAAAGCTACAAGTAAAAGTACGTTATTAAAATTGTACTTCCTTACATGCCGCCACTGTCTGTCGCATGGTTCGTTCAGCAGCTGACGGAAATGCTCCTTCCAGCGACCGAGGCATTCAAGTATTTTAGTCTGGGAGTCTGAAATATATATATATATATATATACATATATATATATATCATGCAATTGTTATTAATTTGCACACCATAATTAATTCACTAAAAATAAGACCGCACACCTGCTTATTTTTATGCCATTTCTTTGAGATCATGGTTTTCGTTTTCCTGGTAGTGATTCATTGAATTGAAGTATTCCACCACAACAATTACATATACTTGTCAATTCCGTTTCGAAGAAATCACTAAAGTGTTCTGTGTATTCAAGATATTGTAGGCCATTTGAAACAGTCAAATTTTCTCCCAATACAAGAGGAGCTACTTGTGGGGTCATCCGCGAGACGTCAGGCAATAACACGTCTAACCAACAGTTGTAGACATAGATCTATAGTAGTTTCCAGCTCTCCGCAACGTTCTATTAACTGACTAATTTGTATATATTGTGGTTAGAATGTTACAGTCTTATTAGATTTCATTACACTAGTCAGCCTTTTTCAGAACAATATTGTCAAATCGACCTTATTATGCTGGCACTGAGAGTGGTCACTGCCAGGCAGGGTGCTTGTGGTTCCTTTACGTCCCAAATCGACACGAGACAGACAGTCAAGTCAATCAAGATGGCCACATTGTCTACAATGATGAGAGCCAGGTTTTTGCAGTTAATCATCCTTGTGACAGGAAAATGTACTTAGATTATTTTGTCCTTACATATACTGCAGTAGGTTCTTCTCCTATAAAGGGACTCTGAAATTTACCGCGCTCAAAAGAACCAGTTCGTGTATTTCTGGATGTTTCCGCACTGTCTACCAACAAATTAGCATTGTGAGGTCAGTCGGTAACATTATTCGAAACATACGAGTGTACTGAATGAGTTACGTAAATATGCAGCAAACATATTATTTGTATGTGCGCGTAAGCCATGAGCCGCTTTCATGCCCGCTACACCGAAGACATTCGTTAGATACTTTTCGCGGCGGTTGCGGCTGGCACCTTCATAAAGTGGTGTATAAACTAAAACAGAAAAACATATATTGATCATATGTTTAATGGTGCATTTTTGACAAACTTTATCGCATGTGCTAGATATACTGTCTATGTCGCAGATCTTTGTGACACCAACTGTGTTTTCATCAGTGAATACGTCACATATCATTGTGACAAGAACTAGATTGTCAACATTAAATATGTCGCAGACAATTGTGACGACAACTGTATTGTCAACATTAAAGATATTGCAGATCATTGTGACACCAACTGGATTGTCAACATCGAATATGTCTCTGATCATTGTGACGACAAAGGCCAAACATTGAAAAGTCCTTTATAACGGCACTGTTTGTTAATAACTGTCACCCAGGCAGGATCCGTCATTCATATGATGACGAAAAAGATATGGGCGGATGCCAACTTCGTTTTGAATTAAACGGTAATTTTGAATGTCACAAAATCAAAATGTCGGTGTTTTATTAATTGAAATCTTAGTACGTATTTGAAAAAGTAAAGATTTTACGATTTACGTAAGTATTAACTGTGCTTTGAATTTATGCAGGAATGTACATACAAATTCAAAACTAAAATGCAATTTTTCTCAAAAATGTGTTATATATCTAAATTGTTTACATATTCATTATTCCACGTTAGCCTATGTTCACAATTCTACACATGCAGAATACATCCCTTCGGTTGTGAAAGAGATGTGGATATTAGAGAACAAAAACATGGACAAATTGTCCAAGAATAGAGGTGACAATCACTCTGAATGCAGTTGGCCAATTGTCCGATGTACTGGAACGATACAATTTAAAAACAACGAGGATGAGTTCATGCTATAGCGATCATTCTTACGATATTGAAAATGTTTGGGTGGATGCCACACTTGATTTCGAATGTGAAGGTCATTTTGAAGATCACAAATTCAACTTGGGTCAAAATATGTTTTTATTTAATTGACATCTACTAGAGCACATTTTGTATATTATTACCAAATATGTTATGATTTGCGGATATACTGAATGTGTTAACAGATGCTGACCTTTTCATTCACACAAAATGTATAGAATAACACAACGTAAGTACATGTATTTCTATTCCAAATCGCGAGTGAATCCACCCACACCTTTTTATCATTCCTTGAGTGATGTATCTAGCATAAACAACATGTATTTACAAAGAATGCCGTCAAAAGCATAAAATCACAAGTTGGTTGGCCTACCATTCTTATACGCTGGGGTTACGTCGAAAGTATTGCAATGGAACCTAACTTTGTCGAAATGGTATGTAAATAGCCAATTGGCTTTGAAGTCATTGGGTGTACCCTCAATTTTCAATGTGACGTATTCGCAGGTCCACCAGTCGCTGGAATGACATATTTGGTCAGAAACATATTCTGTACCGCCGAAACTTCGTAATCCAATGGATGGTGGTGACTTGTAGCACTTATCCTCAAACGTGTACACATCGATCCTGCACAGAAGAAACTGACAGTGGCATATCACACAGCAACAATGTGTAAACAAATGTATGTTAAAGGTACTTTCTCTGCATATTAAAGTTACCTCCTCCATTCGGTTGCTTTCGCTCTTCGCATGTCAAAGTTCTTTAACAAGATTGCCACCGAGAGTATTAACTCTAGATGGCAGGTGGACACGGATGCTCTTGGGCTTATCGAGAGTCCAACAATTTTCCGCCTACGTATAACCCGTCCTCGCCAGATAGCTGTCAATAAAATTTTTGAGTTTTGAGAGTCGAACCCTTTTATCTACATGTATCCCGTCCTTCTGAGGTATGTGTCAATTTTATGTGTAAACGTATTCACACTGTACTAGCACTCACACAATCAGCAGATAATCTGTTCCATTCATTTACAGTCCTTTGTGAAAATGATAACTTTCTTATATCTGATGTACACTGTTCAGTTACTAATGTACCTTCATGTCCTCTAGTTTTTCTATCTTTCTTAACTCATAAAAAATATTTATATCAATATTTTCATAACCATTCAGTATTTTAAGCACATCTATCTGATCTGGGGTTTTATGCATGCACCGATACAATGAGCGTTGTCTCGGACTATTTACGAACGTCGGGACTTTGACGGGATAATCGCTATGCACGAACGCAGACAACTAGAAGTCTCCGACTTTCCGCGGGACGAAACGACACGATTTTTAGGCCCGCGATAACGCTGGCCTAATCGCAGTTGTCTCTGACTATTTTGTAATTAATGGCTGCCATTGGCGTTGTGTTTATGTGATCGGATGAGTTGATGAGACCAATTACTGCATTCTAGCGCCACAACAGCAATACAAATGTCACAATGAATTCGTTAATCGAACAGAATCAAACCACTGTTCAGCCTCAGGCTCAGGCTTGGACTCGGAGTAGTTATTATCGAACTTTACCGTGCATATAGTGTCTGTGAATGTAACAGTAACGCGACTAACGTGTGTCCAATCGATAACATTTATCAGATATACCAGATATATATATATATATATAAGATATATCACTGGATCTTTCATTAAATACGTTGTTAGTCGGATATAGTCACTGGAAGTATGATAGTCCGACCAAAAGTTATCATGTTCGACGAAATATTAGGCCCTACGCAAACAGGATTTTCGGACGACGCATTTTACTAGAAGTAGAACATCTATCAGAAAAAGTGGTAGGTCTGCTACCGGTACCGCATCGGCGATAATATCGGTGATAGTGATGAAAGCATTATATTTCACCTTTTTGCCCGACTGTCTATGACTACGTAATTGTACTTGACTTGAGTTGTAATAGTCATAGGAAAGAAAACGAACGGTCCCGTTGCATCTTTCAAACACGCCTACACTAGTATAGACCTTTCCATAAATAAAATTTGTTGTCGTGGTTGTGAAGCATGTTTCTGTCGTTGAACTATCGTATGTCACTCTAAACATATTTTCTAACAACTTGTTTGCATTTCATCGATGTAATATAACTGCTAGCTAATATTGATAATTTATGCAAGTGTGCTTAGATTGTCTACAAAACAGCATGTCAAACCTAGCATTCGATTCGACCAGCAATACCAATACTGTTTGTAGGCTAGCCAGTGCCAGTGCAGTGTAGCGATTATATTTTCAAACAAGGGTCAATGCCATTTTAATACGAATAAATAATATTCGAATCACGATAAATTAAAATACGAGTATTCAAGAGCAGGACTACGCATTTTCGAGTAACCAATATTTTATTAGATATGTATTGTGAGGTAAACAATGTTTCCATAATTTATCAAACCAAGAATCCGGTAAGCCTACTTATTTCTGACCAGTTACTTATGTTATGTATAGCATATTAAAGGAATTTCATTATACACAAATATAATTTATAAATGTTATTGAAACAAAAACAAATGGTTCATGTTATTAATATTGTTTGTCATAACACCTGAGGCTGAGCTACTGGAATATTTACCAGCTCTGATAACATTGTCTGTAGTGTAGTGTAGGCCAAGTTTCATGTCACTGTACAGTGTCAGTGTACCTTTTTCATGACATCTTGTCACACTACTCGAATATCAGAAGGAGGGAGCTTTTTAGTTTTGACAATTTTAAAATTAAGGATGCAGGATTTTGACCAATGACAAAGGACATGTGACAATCACATGTAATTAAATGTAGACATACAATTACAAATCATCGGTCATCACTAACGTTGAAGGTATACACTAAAAATTGTAATTTTCAGCAGAATTCACAAACAATTGGTGCTTAATTAATGTGTTTAAATATATTTTATTACTTTTGTTAACAACATCCAAATGGTAACAATAGCATAGCTAATATTCAAAAAGTTCATTCTGACATACATTCCGACACTTCAGCATTGCAGTACAATATCTTCTGTCATACGCTTGCAGTCAAGTATATAAATGGTGCATACTAATTGTCTTATTGCCAAAACTGGGTTGACGTAACTTGCTATTGAAACAAAGGATGACTTTTTTTAAGATGTAGTTACATTCTATCCATTTCCCATGCTATGTTTCATTGATGATGCATCCTATTTGCTTTAATTGTTCTATTTATAGGGCGAGCTATATTTTAGCTGTACCATTTCTGCGACTGCATCGTATTTCTTATTTTCACTATGCAGCCATTTTTAAATTAGAAAATGTTCTCCTTCAGAACTGGACACTCTGCATCTGCTACCAGGAGTCAGCCATTCTTTCTTCTTGTCTGCTTGCTGAAGCCAATCTACTGACAGTTGCCGATGAACCACTGTAGGAGGAAGGTGGATCACTGGATGTCATGGACCACTACCACTGTTTCCCACAGCTGCTTAAGGGCTGTAACCCAGGGACGTCTTCAGATACAGCATTTAACACACCATGACCAGCATCTGGAACAATGTTGATGTAACCAAATAAAAACCGTGTGATTGGTAGATAATTAAAAACAAATGAAGAAGTGTACTAGTATGCATTTAAATATAGCATATATCTGGACTTCTATCAGATTTCTTATTAATTTATGTAAAAAGAGGTTAAATTATACTTTACTGTTAAGATGATCTAGCCTCTTTATTTTCTATATGAATTTATATAAATGTTGTTGCATGTGCTTTTTCATAGCAATAAAAGTTATTCACAATAATGAAACATGGTGTTTAGTGAAATTACAAAACAATTGACACACCCATTCCTAATTTCCTGTAGTGAGCATATGTGATGAGGCCACATACTGGTATCATTTGTCTCTCTCGATGTTTTTAACTAACACCTTTATTTTATAATTGAAATTATGATCTGTACCATATTAATCCCTCTTTATTCCCACAACTTTTCCTTGGGCTATAAAGTCTTTTCCATTTAACTGGATTTAATGGGAATATAATATGTAGACACATTATCACCCACATATAATTACGCCCTGTAAACCTTTGTAGATTAGCAACTAATAACATACCGGTACATTACAATAATTGTATTATGAACTGAACAAGCTGATCAAGCAAACATAGTAGGAACTGGTCTCGTCATATTCTTGAATATCTTAGTTTTGTAGATGACATGACTATTTCTCACTAGTGTGTTGCAAATTACGACTTACCTAGAGTACATATATGCTGTTAATCGTAGACAGACTTTCTTGTTCAGGAGTAGATGATGGGATAACCAGTGGTACAACAACACACAACCAATATATAGGATCAGTGGATGTACACATCTAATAATGTTTCATTGTAAAATACAGACACCAGAAGGGGTTGAGACTCCAACACAACACTGAAATACCACTGCCACCAAGTGTACACTATATCGCTCTATCTGTAAAATTAAAAGGCCTACTGAGATGCTATGGCAATTTTGACCACTAAAAGCACTCTACAGAGTTATGGTATGTCATTGATCTTCAACTGTTACCTTAACTGATTTGCCAGAGTAATGTTAGGAACAAATGGATTGTTATTGAAACAAGACACAAATATTATAAATTATTTAAGGTGATGTAAATTTTAATGCAAGATTACAGGACACTTACCCTCTGAACCATCCGCCATCTTGGTGTTGATGATGAGCCTCGCCAAGTTCTCATCGGGCACCTCAGGTAGAGGTTCTCCATGACTCTGGTTTTTAGTTGACCCGTCTTTGTCAAACGGCTTGTTTCATGTCTTTTCATCTCTTTTTAACTTGGGCCACTGTGTTCCCACTGCCACCCACAACATTCACTTTTTCGGCAATCATCTGCCAGATCATCTCTGTTTACTAAGATTTAAGAGTAATTCCATTTCGAAAATGAAAAAAACTTCCTTTAACAAAACAGCAGTTTCCACAAGAATATTATAATACTACGACTGCATCATGGAAAATGACCCTGCAGAAACATGACACAAAGATAAAGACTTAGGATTGATAATACTAAACAAATTTGAGATACTATTTAAATTAAAGCAGTGTATGCCAAAACATCCAAAAAGGCAAATCCTATGCTAGTTATGGTCCACGAGGAGTGCAGTATGGCCACAAGAGGAAAAAACATGACTGCATCATGAGAAATGACCCTATAGAAATATCACACAAAGAGAAAGACTTTGGAGTAATAATAACAGACAAACTGGAAGTAACGGAGCAGTGTGCTGAGCCTAAACTAAGCCATCTAAGATTGCTAGAAGGCAAACTATGCTAGGTGCATCTACATGGTGAACACTGAGCCATGAAATATAAGACGAAGGAGTGATGAACAGAGGACACCCAGAATGATACTGGAATGAATTGAGTAATGTGAACTATTTTAAGAGATTGAAAGCATTTGACATCATTACTCGAGTCAATTGAGACAAGGTATACTGGTGGGACCAGAAATCGTGCGTCCTAATGTTTTATGCTGTTTTGATAAAAACTTGAACAAAAATTAATATTTCCGTATAAATTTAGCAATATTCTAAATCTTTAATACATGTGTTTTCAATGCTGTGAAAACAAACAGTTAGAAAAATAGTTTTGAGTGAAGTTCTTACGAAAATAAACAGGCGGAATACAAATATCGTAATTTACTCAGTCACAAACTGACAGACGCGTAGGACTGGGCCAAAAATCGTGCGTCCTATCTGCGGTGTATAAATCGCTCTTTGGCCAGAACGTGTCACTTGAACCACTGCAAGACCAGACAGTATATTAAAATAGGCTAACAGCGTGAAGAGATTTCAGTGACACGTATTTTGACCTGTCACTGTGACTGAATGGAATAGAGAAATCATTTATGGAGGCAGCGACAGCGGTTCATATCATCATGATACTGATAATCAAAGACATGATAATAATGTCAACCAACATTGCAGCAAAAACGGACACATGGACATATACCTCAGGAATAGGGAGAGGAGTACGCGAATCAATGTCTGACTCCCTTCCTTGTTATATCCAGGATTACATTGTAAAACATGAGGATCAACGTAAAATCAGGGTAAATAATATGACACTTCTAAGCTCCGTGTTTATAACTCGAATCACACGAATGCTACCCAGAAGGAAATAACGGGAGGCGCCTGCGCTCTTCGCAAAACTATTTGGGGTTTCCCGGGATACCCTTGTCTAAAATTAGCCCAACACCAAACGTCGGGACAATCGCGTTAAAGTCTCTGACTTTATTGTCTCGGCCTAACGGTAACGTCCGGTCCATGCATAGCAACTTCGCGACGGAAGAAGTCCCGACGTTTATTGTCTCGGACAATGGCATTGTCTCAGACTATTAGTTGTCTCGGTTCATGCATAAGACCCCTGCTCTCAATCTCTCGGTCTCTAGTGTTGTCAACCGACATTCTTTTAGGCGTTTTTTATAAATAAGATCCCTCAGTTTTTGTATCATTTTAGTTGCTCTCATCTGTACTCTTTCTAGCATATCTATCTATATCATTTGTATACAATATTCTAAATGAGGCCTAACTATTGTTTTGTACAGCGGTATTATTAATTCGTTTTACTTATACGCTATATTTCGCCTTATTTTGGATACAAGGATTACATTTTGATTTCCCTTTGAAGCTACAATTCCGCACTGCTCTGACACCTTCATATCAGCACTGGTTAACCCTTTTCTCTTACAGTGTTCAGTACTACTTAGTACAGTACCCCCTATTGTATATTCTACAATCTTTCGTTCCCGTGTCCTGTGTGGAGGCGTTTACATGTCCCAAAATTGAACAACATTTGCCACTTTTCAGATCATTTGATCAACCTGTCAAGATCATCTTGTAAATGTTGTCTATCTCCAACACTATTAATCCTTCTAAACACCTTTTTGTCATCCACAAATTTCAACACCATGCTTGTTATATCATCGTCCAAATCTTTGATGTATATTTAGAAGAATATAGATCCCAGTACTGATCCCTGTGGTACCCCACTCAATACTGATTTCCAGTTTGAAGCCTCCCCATCAACTACTACACGTTGTCTTCTGTCAACCAGCCATTTTTATATCCAGTTAATTACACCATTGCCTATGCCATGGGCCTTTATTTTAAGTAGAAAAATCTTTGATATGGCACTTTGTTGAAAGCTTTTTGAAAATCTAAGTAGATGATATCTACTGGTGATCCCTCGTCTTCCCACTTAGTGATATATTCAAAAAAACAACATATTTGTTAAACATGACCTCGCTTTTAGAAACCCATGTTGAAATGGGTTTATTAAGTTATGTTTAACAAGAAAATCCATCATGTGGTCTTTAATTAGTCTTTCTAATAATTTGCAAACTCACTGGTCTGTACTTCTGTGACTTGTTTCTCGAACCTTTTTTAAGTAACGGTATAATGTTTGCTTCTTTCCATTCTAAAGGAACCACTCCCTCTTCTAATGACACATTAAAAACTGTTGCAAGCGGTACGCTAATTTGTTTTACAATTTCCAATAGTAGTTTGGACGGAATCCCATCCACTCCAAGTGATTTGTTATCCTTCATAGCCCATATTTTCTTAGTTACCATTTCCGGATTTACAATTAACTGTCCTAAATAGTCTGAATCTGCCCCCTTGAACTTAGCCTCTAGTATTGGCAGTGAACTGATATCTTCCCTGGTAAACACTGAACTCAAATACTCATTCAGGTCTTCTGCCATTAAGAATCCCTTTGATATTATATTTCCAGCACTATCTTCTAGAGGTCCGACCTTATCCTGAACTTTCTGTTTGCTTCGAACATACGCATAACAACTCTTGCTGTCATGTTTTATATTACTAGCTAATTGTTGTTCATAGCTTCTCTTTTCCCCTCCTACCTCCTTCTCTACAGTCACTTTCAATCCTGTCACCTTCACGCCTTTCACGTTTTCTGTCTTTTGCTGAACTCTCTGTCTTCTTCCATCTGTCTTCTTTTCAGCCTTCTGTTTCACAGTCTTACCAACTGCCTCTGTGGTATCTACCTCTTCACCACCTCTATCGCTGTCGCGTCTCTCCTCGTTCTCTACAGTCTGAACACCTTTTGATCTATACCCACTGACCCGTTTTATTTTCCTCTGCCGAACATTTTTCCTCCGTTGCTCTGTCTTCTTCTCATTTCCTTGTTCATTTACACCTGTCACCTTCCCTCCTCTCAGTCTCCTTTCTTCAGTATCCGTGTCACAACTCTGCTCCGACCGTATCGTAGTATTCTCAACTCTCTCCGTGTCATCCCTCTCTGTTCCATACATTTCCATGTTCAGTCTCACCTCCATCTCCTTCACTATATCCGTTAACTTACACACCTCCTTCATCAGACATTCCACCCCCAAACACCCCATACACCGAACAGTGAATCCGTCTTCTTTGGTATCTACCCATGATATTGGACAGCCAAACAACGCAAAATCCTCTCAGCTCTGGCAGTCGTTGATTTAACAAGATTTAACAAGATTGCCATCCAGATAATTAACTCTAGATGGCAGGTGGACAAGTAAGCACTTTGGCTTATCGAGAGTCCAACCCTTTTATTTACATATATCCAGCCCTTCTGAGGTATGTGTCGATTTTATTTAAAAACATATTCACACTACTAGCACCCACACAATCATCAGATAATCTGTTCCATTCATTCAGAGTCCTTTGTGAAAATGAGAACTTTCTTACGTCTAATCTACACTGCTCCTTTACTAATGTAACTTCATGTCCTCTAGTCTTTCTATCTTTCTTAACTGAAAAAAACATATTTCTATCAATATTTTCATAACCATTCAATATTTTAAACACTTCTATCTGATCTCCTCTCAATCTCCTGGTCTCTAGTGTTGTTAAACCACATTCTTTTAGGCGTTTTTCATAACTAAGATCCCTCAGTTTTGGTATCATTTTAGTCGCTCTCCTCTGTACTCTTTCTAGCATATCTATGTCCTTCCTGTGGTATGGCCTCCACGCTTGTATACAATATTATAAATGAGGCCTAACTATTGTTTTGTACAGCGGTATTATTAGTTCTTTTTCTTTATATGCTATATTTCGCCTAATCAATCCAAGGATTTGATTTCCTTTTGAAGCTGCAATTCTACACTGCTCTGAAACATTCATGTCAGCACTAATTGTCAGCCCTAAGTCTTTTTCTTTTACAGTAGTACTTAGTACAGTTCCCCCGTTGTATATTCGACATATTCGTTCCCATGTCCTGTGTGAAGGCATTTACATTTCCAAAAATTGAACAACATTTGCCACTTTTCAACCACTTGATCAACCTGTCAAGATCATCTTGTAAATGCTGTCTATCTCCATCACTTTTAATCCTTCTAAACACTTTTGTATCATCTGCAAATTTCAACACCTTGCTAGCCATATCATCGTCCAAATCGTTTATATATAATAAGAATAATATAGGTCCCAGTACTGATCCCTGAGGAACCCCACTCAAAACTGATTTCCAGTTTGAAGCCTCCCCATCAACAACTACCCGTTGTCTTCTGTCAATCAGCCATTTTTCTACACAGTTAATTATACCATTTCCTATGCCATGGGCTTTTAGTTTAAGCAGAAATGTTTGTTGTGGCACTTTGTCGAAAGCTTTTTGAAAATCTAAGTAGATGATATCTACTGGTGATCCATCATATTTCCACTTAGTGATATCTTCCAAAAAACATAACATATTTGTTAAGCATGACCTCGCTTTTAGAAACCCATGTTGAGATGGGTTTATCAAGTTATGTTTAACAAGAAAATTCTCCATGTGACGTTTAATTGTCTTTCTAATAATTTACAAATCACCGATGTTAAACTAACTGGTCTATAATTATTTGACTTGTTTCTCGAACCTTTTTTAAATAACGGTATAATGTTTGCTTCTTTCCATTCTAAAGGAACCACTCTCTCTTCTAATGACAAGTTGAAAACTGTTGCATGCGGTATGCTAATTTGTTCTACAATTTCCAATAGTAGTTTAGGTGGAATACCATCCACTCCAGGTGATTTATTATCCTTCATAGCCCTAATGTTCTTAGCTACCATTTCTGGGGATACAATTAACTGTCTTAAATAGTCTGATTCTGCCCCCTTGAACTTAGCCTCTGGTACTGGCAGTGAACTAATGCCTTCTCTGGTAAACACTGAACTAAAATACTCATTCAGGTCTTCTGCCATTAAGAATCCTTCTGATATTATATTTCCAGCACTATCTTCTAGAGGACCGACCTTATCTTGAACGTTCTGTTTGCTTCGAACATACGCATAAAAACTGTTGCTGTCATGTTTTATATTACAAGCTAATTTATGTTCATAGCTTCTCTTTGAATTTCTAATTTCAGCTGTAGCTTGGTTTAGTGCTTCTATATAAATGTTGTAGTCTTCGTCATTTCCAGTACGTCTATATGACTTCCACATCATTTGTTTATGCTTAATTTTTTTAATGGCTTCTTTCGATAAATGTTTCTTTTTGGACCGTTTACCGTGTTTTTTAAGGGAACACATTTGACGATGATGCATTCAATTTCACTCGTTAAGATATTCCAGCATTCTGTTGCTGTCTTATTCTTCAGTGTGTTATTCCAGTCTATCTTTGCTAAATATTTCCTGATGTCCTGATATTTTCCTTTATGGAAATTTCTCCTGTACTGCTTTTTACTATTCTTTTCTGATTTTACTTTTATGGTAAAATGTATCTGGTTGTGATCACAATTCCCCAGTGGCTCACATATCCTGACATTGTCAACTAATTCATTCTGTGAGGACAAAACTATGTCTAACACATTCTCTCCCCTGGTTGGTTCTAGCATATGTTGAGAAAGGAAACTATCTTGTACTAAAACTAAAAACTTGTGGTCCTCACTACCCATACTCTGTAGAGATTTCCATTTTATATGCCCATAATAACACAGTCCCGTTTGCTCACTTCCCTTATAGCGTTTTGTATTTTTTCATTCTCTTCTATGCTTATGTTTGGACTTCGATAAACTAATCCAACCGTTAACGTTGAGTTTCCTGTAATTATGTTACACCAAACAGCTTCTTCGCAATCTGCTTCTCTGTCTAATTTTATTTCATAAGCCTGGATAGATTCTTTAATATATAAAATAACTCCACCTCCCCTTCTTCCTATTCTATCTTTCATAAACATTACATATCCTGTCAGTCCCAATTCGGCATCTGATATATCGGTGGTTGCCCATGATTCGGTTATACCTATTATGTGAGGGTAAATATCTTCTACCATAATGTTTAGTTAATTTCTTTTGTTTACTATACTCCTTGCATTTAAACAAACACATTTATATCCAGCTTCAGAACAGTTTTCCAGACTGTTCTTTATTGAATTATTTGTGCCGTCTTTATCTATGCCTCCAGTTTTTAATGTAGTAACAACTACGAAATGCTATGCCGTTTGTACAAAGTGTTGCACGTAGTGGTAGTAAAATCTTTACACTAACTATTAACTTATTCAAATCTGGAAGCACTGCCAATCCCGGTGAGTCTCAACATTAGAATACGTGAACGATTATGCACATGTTGCTGTGGCGATGGTGTCTACTTTCCCTCTTCTCTCTGTCCGTCTGTCTGTCTGTTTGTCTCTCTCTCTCTCCCTCTATTCTCTCTCTTTCGCTCTCTCTTTCTCTCTCTGTCGCTCTCCCTCTCTCGCTCTCTTCTCTCCCTCTCTCTCCATCTCTGCTCTCTCCATGCCCCCCTCTCTCTGTGGTGTGTGTGTGTGTGTGTGTGTGTGTGTGCGTGTGTGCGTGTGTGTGTGTGTGTGTGTGTGTGTGTGTGTGTGTGTGTGTGTGTGTGTGTGTGTGTGTGTGTGTGTGTGTGTGTGTGTGTGTGTGTGTGTGTGTGTGTGTGTGTGTGTGTGTGCGGATATTACACATGATATTGTCTGATAATATCTCGCGATTAGTTTAACCAGTTGAAGTAGCAGTTTTAATACACAGACACACGTTGTCAGTGAATACCTGAGAATTAAGAGCATGATATTTAAAATGGCTAATTGCTTAGGAGATACTGACGAAAGAGAGCACGGAAAACAGGAGATTGTGTTAGAAGAAAACCAACATTATAACCGGAAGATTATTTTTAGGGATAGATTGAGACAACTTTGGAAAATGGTCAAAAGTGGGATACAATGGTAGACAATGGTGTTTTTGGTCGAATAACGTTGGTACTGTTGTCCCCACTCGCAGACAATCAATGGAAAAGGCTAATACATCAACGTAAAGTAAAATGTTGACCTACGCTGTATACTACTCGAGGGGTATACTTTCCTCTTATTGATGTGTGCAAAAATAGGCTAGCGATCAAAAATGTACACATCAAAACACGTCCAAAACCCTAAATTCAACGGTCGCTAGGACCCTAACGGCTTGTCCGATAACAAAAATCTTGGCATCATTTGAATGCTTATGCCTTCTGTTATTCTAGCTAGCATGTACATGGTTGTCGATTGTCATTCCTAAAACAACCTACAAACATATTTACAATCATGTCTTTTCCGATGTTTTAGACACGACCGAACGATCTAACACCGTCTGGATAGTTCGCTCATCTAGCGATTGTGGCGCTATTTCGGCATTTGCACAAGTTTCAGGCATGCATACTTCATAAGTTCTTGCTTTATGTTATCTAGGCTCCACCCGCCCTAAATAAAATAAAATAACTAGCTGTCAACGTCCGTCGATCGATAATGTCATTATTCGTTTAAACTTTTTGTCGCTCGCCAAACAGATGCACTCCATTTCTGCCGAGTCGTGTTCAAAATCTTCACTCTACGGCAAGACGCAACGCACTCAGTGTGTAAACACCACGACACACTGAACTGACTCATTATGGTCACGTGATTTGCGCTATAAACTATATCTCAAAAAATGTTTCCCTTGTTATAATTTTAAATAAATAACTTTGTTGCAGGTTTGTAGACGTCCTTTGCCCCCAGTGTCTTACTTAAGGGTTTAGGTCATCTCAGAATGTTGATGTCCGATATGAAACGTATTAATTTTTTTCGTTTGGGGAGGGGGTCAGACGCAGTGTTGTCTTGGCATCGGACATCTATGTTTAGAGTTTCCGACTTTTCGTGCCCTCCCACTTTATTCGTGCGCTCGGAGAAAATTATCGCATCATTTTGTTATTCGTTTTTTAATTAGTTTGAATGAATAAACCTTTAATCTTATTATTATTCAAAGGTAACGCACATACACAAATTGTACAGAGAATCGACGAGGATCGACCGACAATATTGATATTATCATATCAATGTTTACAAACTTTCGTCTGGAGGTGGAGGGTTGAAGCCAGATAAAAAGGTGAGTCCTCAGGACTGCTCAAAGCGCTTTACACTTTACTCCCTGGCAGACCTGTTCAATCGAACACCATCTCGACTTATCTCTGAAGTATACAGCCACGCTACAATTAATGCATGAAAACTATTCGTACACAACTATCTGCCACTGTCTATAGCCAGGTACTCTTTCAAACAGGTGAGTGAACTGGAGCAACGTAGAGAGAACGAACTTGCCCACACGATACCGTAACACAGGATTCGAACTTGGGTTCTCTCGGTGGAAAATCCGAAGCTCTACACACTGCACCACTGCGCTCCGCAGATGAAAGTAATTATGTTTGATATCGGACATCGACGTTTTGAGATGAAACCTAAAGACGTATCTAATATGAGATCCAGTGAAATATCAAAGAAACTCAGACCCGGCAGAAACCGCGACGGCGACTATACTCCGAAGTAGAAGCAGCGCCGACATGTTAAATTTTAACTTACTGGTCGCCGACCTAAAAACCTACGCAGACTATGGTAACCGGCTCCTGAAACTTATTGCGATTTTATTATTTGTTTGTAGGCCTGGCTAACCACACATATATATAGTTGCTGCGTTTTATTTCCCTTCTTATTAATACATACATACATGATTGTGCATCAATACCAAACAGTACGCATTAACGTTATGACAACATTCAGCTATTTACAGAAACCTACATCAACTGAGTTAACATCAACTGCGCCGAACAGCCATGTGCTATTTCATGGTAATGCGATGGTGATTAACAGGAAATGTGAAGTTTCGCCGACGGATGGCGAAGAATACCCGCCGCTAACATCGTTCGCCGGTCTCAAACGTACAAAACTAATTCAATTCAAGACCCATATAATGGTCAAATATTATTTAACATGATGAACCGTGCTACGTGCTGCGTAGATGAAAAGGTAAACTTTTAAACGATCTCAGTATGTTCGGGATCGGACTAGCCATAAGGATGCTTGTGACCGTTGAATTGGTTGATTTTGAAAATGTTTTGAATTGTAATTTTTTCCGCTCGTTTATTATTATTATTGTAGTTAGTATTATGTGGAATTGTTCTAATGAGATACTATAAAGTATGCAATTGGTAGGCATATTGAGGGTTTAATTGAAGTAATTATATTGTGATAGAATGCATGATCGTTTCTTGAAGTCTACATTCGTTTTGCCATTGATATATGCAATGATTACAGCATTGTATGTAACATTGTTATACAACGATACCGCAAACGTATCGTTAACATATAATAATTGTATGTGACATTGCTATATAACGGTACTGCTACCGTATCGTTAACCTGCTGCTTAGACACCAATTCCAAGTATACGATGTGTGCATAATGTACGACATCAGACAGAACGTAAGACTTGTGGTCAGATTTATGTTTTTTAAGTGACAATTGCAATTACATTAGTGATCAATGTCCTGCATTTGCGTCAAACATTTTCAGATTTGCCTGCAAAAAACAATTTCATTTAACTACGCTCACTACCACCTAAATCTACGTTTGTTTGATAACGAAACACGTAAATATTGAATTGCGTACAACGCTTGCAGATCAAGTATCGACGATTTATACCATAATCTTATTTTATTGTATCGCGTTTCACATTGATTGTTACCATTTTCTTTTTAACATTCGAACATGTTTCAGTACGGGAAATGTTCCGCTACCTTTCCTAACTCATCCGTTATTGACATAGTGTCTGCCTTATTGGAAATATAACCATTTTATGTGAGAAAAACACATATTTACATGTTTCGTTCTCTGTCGTCTCCTTTGTTGTCGAGCACGTGCCACTTGTAGGCGTAGTCAGGACCTCCCGTATAGAGTTGTATCTTGATGACGTCATTAGTTCCTGCACCATATGCGTCGGCTGTTTTCACCGTCAGTTTGTAACGACATTCTAAAACAGTTTTATCGACCGACATTGCGTGTGTGTGTGTGTGTGTGTGTGTGTGTGTGTGTGTGTGTGTGTGTGTGCTTGCATGCGTGCATGTATGTATGTAAGTATGCTTTTAAAAATAAGCAGATACGTATATATATATATATACATATATATATATATGCACATTTAAATTGATGTAACAAAAACAAACCATAGCTAAGTACGTGGGATCAAATAACATTGTTTTACTCTGTGCAGTGTTTGGTTATATGTGTTTGCTTGCTATCTTCACTTCAACCTAAACGGCCGCAATAATTAGTAGATTTATCAGTGTGAACATGTATCCGTATCACAGAATTTGGCCGCGCTATGCCTGCTCTAGAATTGCGTGCCCCCTAGACCTTTTGAATGTGCCCCCACCTAGACCGTGGCGTATGAAACTGTGAACGCCGTCGCGAAAAAAAATCTACAGCAACCTCCCCGATCCCGTCTTCCAACGTCATCAGTCGAACTGAGACAGCGGATAAGCTTGAGTTACGGCGGCGAAACATTTTCGACAGCACCTCCCCCCGTCTCCCGATGTCATGATCCGACAGCGCTATAATGGTGTCGAACTGAAGCTCCGGCTCAGCCCACCCAATATGAATGGAAATATATATATATATATATTATATATTCTATGCGCAGGGACATTTCCATAGGGGGCAGTCCAACATTCATATTGGGTGGGCTGACCGACGAACCAACCCTTCCTTATCAAAGAAAAATTTGTTACGATGGGGACCTTGCACGGGATCGATAGTGTGTCATCTAAATGTGTCTACTTCTGCATCATGCTCATGACTAAGACATGTGCATTGACAGGTCAGTATGCATATCAGGTCTACATGATTCTAAGTTTAATTTTTTTTATATAATTTTAACATTAATAATTCATTCTAAATACATTTGGAGAACATCACGTTTTTATGTTAGATTATTCCATAACTTTAAGGATAAGTTTAAAGGTCAACACCAGGGCTCGAGGTTAGCAGTGTGCGTAGCCTAAACTAAGCCTAAGCCATCCAAGATTGCAAGAAGGCAAACTCTACTATGGCATGCTAGGCCTGCCCTAGGTGCATCAATATGGTGAACACTGAGCCATGAAATATAAGACGAAGGAGTGATGATCATGAACAGAGGACGAGCAGAATAATACTGGAATTGAGTAATATGAACTTCTTTAAGAGATTAAACGCATTTGACATCACTACTCGAGTCAGTTGAAACAAGGTATACTAGTGGGAGTAGAAACAAACGTAAAGAAACGGTGAATCAAACCAGGGCCCGAGGTAATAAAGCCGTACTCGATGCTCGGTGCTCAGAATTTCATACACAAGCCTCGCTTTCACGCCATGCTCATACTCACGGAGGTTATAACACTTTCTGAGCACGATATCGTTCTTAGACTTGAGCATGAAACGTCTAAATTCTGAGTATGCTACGGACCTTACTCAACGCCGTATTCAAACAAACAAAGATGGCAGCTCACGTAGAAATTAGTCGAATTCGTTGTCCAAGTTCGATGTTTACCAGAAGACAGCAGCTGGATATCAGCGTCCGAGTCGCTTCCGAGATGTAATCAATCCATTTGAAGAAGTGGTTCCACACGAAATTAGCGAAAGATTTCGTTTTATGCTTCAAACTGCACTGTTTACTGAACATTTTAACAAGATTGCCATCCAGAGAATTAACTCTAGATGGCAGGTGGACAAGGAAGCCCTTTGGCTTATCGAGAGTCCAACCCTTTTATCTACATATAACCAGCCCTTCTGAGGTATGTGTCGATTTTATTTTAAAACATATTCACACTACTAGCACCCACACAATCATCAGATAATCTGTTCCATTCATTCACAATCCTTTGTGAAAATGAGAACTTTCTTACGTCTAATCTACAATGCTCCTTTACTAATGTAACTTCATGTCCTCTAGTCTTTCTATCTTTCTTAACTGAAAAAAACATTTTTCTATCAATATTTTCATAATCATTCAATATTTTAAACACTTCTATCTGGTCTCCTCTCAATCTCCTGGTCTCTAGTGTTGTTAAACGACATTCTTTTGGCGTTTTTCTTAACTAAGATCCCTCAGTTTTTGTATCATTTTAGTCGCTCTCCTCTGTACTCTTTCTAGCATATATATGTCCTTCTTGCGGTATGGCCTCCAAGCTTGTATACAATATTCTAAATGAGGCCTAACTATTGTTTTGTACAGCGGTATTATTATATATTTTTCTTTATATGCTATATTTCGCCTAATCAATCCAAGGATTTGATTTCCTTTTGAAGCTGCAATTCCACACTCCTCTGAAACCCTCATGTCAGCACTAATGGTCAGTCCTAAGTCTGTTTCTTTTACAGTAGTACTTAGTACAGTTCCCCCCATTGTATATTCTACATATTCGTTCCCATGTCCTGTGTGAAGGCATTTACATTTCCCAAAATTGAACAACATTTGCCTCTTTTCAGACCATTTGATCAACCTGTCAAGATCATCTTGTAAATGCTGTCTATCTCCATAACTTTTAATCCTTCTAAACACTTTTGTTTCATCCGCAAATTTCAACACCTTGCTTGTTATTTCATCATCCAAATCGTTGATATATATTAAGAATAATATAGGACCTAATACTGATCCCTGTGGTACCCCACTCAATACCGATTTCCAGTTTGATGCCTCCCCGTCATCTACTACACGTTGTCTTCTGTCAATCATGCTATGGGCCTTTAGTTTAAGCAGTAATCTTTGATGTGGCACTTTGTCGAAAGCTTTTTTGTCAAATCTAGCGGAAAACAAACATTACGACACAATGTTACAACATTTATGTTTTGTGCACCTTTTTCGACGACGGGGACCGTTCGTTTATCGCTAGTGCTTGGCGATACAATTTCACAATCAGCTGCCGAGCGATTCGTACAAAACGTTTCTTCAAAACAGTTTCGTTTAGCTGGACGATTAATAAAATCACAATAAGACAAAATAAAATATCGGGGCCATAACATTAACCTGTCAATACAGCCATGTTATATGCCATTGCCTCAAACTGTAGATACTATTATTTGTAACCTTTTTTCTAAATTGGGAGTAATGGAATGTAATAAATAGTACATATTAGTTACATTATTTATATTGTGAATATTGTCGTTTGTCTATATATTAATAGAATAAAAAAATGTTGAAGCTATTAGCCCATGCAAAGTTGATAATATAATTTGTAGACATACCCAATGCTGGATGTCAGGATATTTCATTAGTTTGCTATACAAGGCGGGGGCAAGGATAGGCTTTCAACACATGAAGCATGACCCCTTCCTTTGGAAGTTGGCTATACACAAAATATGCAATGCATCCTGGATAAGTTAACAAATTAAAATCATATAATAAATTATATATAGCATCAGCGCAATGGACACTCGTAAACTATTATTTTCAAGGTGTACAATTAGACAATTAATATGATCATATTTACCAGGCAACCAAATATTAACTAGGTTGAAATGACAAACGACTTATTGTTTATAACTTTCTAATAAATAGGGTAAACTATTTTTTCAAAATTGAAGTTAGACAAACTATGCCAATTATAAAAACATTGAAGTCTTCCTTTTGTGAGTGGAAGAGCGATGTACTAAAAGCCACAGAGAGGCTAAGGGTCATGCTAAACATCTGACTGAGATTGTTATTGCATAAAGACAAGTACAGGACAGATAACTTTGTGTGTGCAAACTATTTAGATACAACTAAAAGTGTTGCTATTGTACAGTTTGGCATGTATCCTTTTAAATGTATAGTTGTACACCAAAATATCATTACATTACTTTTGGCACAACTACAGTATTTTATATCATTATTAATCATTACATTGATGAATACTATACCGAGTACGTTATAATAAAGTATCATGAAATGTGGTTATCAATTAACTTCTGCAAAACTTGGATTGATTACATATCGGAAGCGACTCGGATGCTGATATCCAGCTGCTGTCTTCTGGTAAACAGAGAACTTGGACAACGAATTCGACTAATTTCTACGTGAGCTGCCATCTTGGACTTGTTTGTTTGAGTACGGCGTCGAGTAAGGTCCCACTAGTATAGCTTGTCTCAACTGACTCGTGTAGTGATGTCAAATGCGTTTAATCTCTTAAAGAAGTTCATATTACTCAATTCCAGTATCATTCTGGTCGTCCTCTGTTCATGGTCATCACTTCTTCGTCTTATATTTCATGGCTCAGTGTTCACCATGTTGATGCACCTAGGCCTAGCATGCCATAGTAGAGTTTGCCTTCTTGCAATCTTGGCAGGCTTAGCCTTAGGCTTAGTTTAGGCTACGCACACTGCTCCTTTACTTCCAGTTTGCCTGTTATTACTCCAGTCTTTCTATAGGGTTATTTCTCATGATGCAGTCGTGCTCTCTCTTCTTGCGGTCATACTGCACTCCTCGTGGACCATAAGTAACTAGCATAGGGTTTGCCTTTTCGGACGTTTTGGCACGCACTGCTTTAAATAGTATCTCAAATTTGTTTAGTGTTATCAAGCCTAAGTCTTTATCTTTGTGTCATGTTTCTGCAGGATCATTTTTCATGACGCAGTAGTAGTATTATAATATTCATGTGGAAACTGTTGTTTTGTTAACGGAAGTTTTTTTCATTTTCGAAATGGAATTACTCTTAAGTCTTAACAAACAGGTGATCTGGCAGAAGATAACCGTAAAAAGTGAATAAGGAATGGCGTGTGTCAAATGTTTTGTAATTTCATTAAACACCATGTTTCATTATTGTGAATAACTTGTATTGCTATAAAAAAAAGCACATGCTACATTATTTATATCAATTCATATACAAAATAAAGAGCCAAGATCATCTGAAAAGGAAAGTATAATTTAACCTCTATTTACATCAATTTATAAGAAACCTGGATCTATGCTATATTTAAATGCATATTAGTACATTTCTTTTTAATTATCTACCAATCACACGTTTTTTATCTGGTTACATCAACATTGCTCCAGATACTGGTCATGGTGTGTTAAATGCTGTATCTGAAGACGTCCTTGGGATACAGCCCTAAAGCAGCTGTGGGAAACAGTGGTAATGGTCCATGACATCCAGTGGTCCACCTTCCTCCTACAGTGGTTCAACGGCAATTGCCAGTAGATTGGCTTCATCAAGCAGATAAGAAGAAAGAATGGCTGACTCCTGATAG
The DNA here is from genome assembly GCA_020002185.1 of Paraescarpia echinospica. Classification (NCBI taxonomy): domain Eukaryota; kingdom Metazoa; phylum Annelida; class Polychaeta; order Sabellida; family Siboglinidae; genus Paraescarpia; species Paraescarpia echinospica. The sequence goes on along the minus strand of CM034534.1, from coordinate 22,275,723 downwards.
CAGATGCAGTGTCCAGTTCTGAAGGACAACATTTTTTATTTTTTAAATGGCTGCATAGTGAAATGAAGAAATACGGTGCAATCACAGAAATGGTACAGCTAAAATATAGCTTGCCTTACAAATAGAACAATTAAAGCAACCGGGATGCATCATCAATGAAACACTAGCATGAAAAATGGACAGAATGTAACTACCTCTTATCCTTTATTTCAATAGCAAGTTAAGTCAACCCAATTTTGGCAATAAGACATGTAGTATGCACCATATATATACTTGACTGCAAGCGTACGACAGAAGATATTGTACTGCAATGCTGAAGTATCAGAATGTATGTCAGAATGAACTATTTGAATATTAGGCATGTCATTGTTACCATTTGGATTTTTTTAAACATAAGTAATAACATACATTTAAACAAATTAATTAGACACCAATTACTTGTGTATTCCGCTTAAAATAGCATTTTTAGTGTATACCTTCAACGTTGGTGATGAAGGATGATTTTATTAAACTGGGGCCAAATTGGTCATGCCATTGGATTGATGAAGGGCAGATCTGCATCACATATTTCCTGAAAATGAAAGAATAACTGAAGTTATTAATGGCAAGTTTTTTTCTAATTTAGTAAAATGCAGTTTTATGAGAATGGCATTGTATTAGTCTACATTTAATTACATGTGACTGTCACATGTCCTTTGTCACTGGTTAAAATCCCACATCCTTAATTTTAAAATTATCAAAACTAAAAAGCTCCCCCCTTCTGGTATTCGAGTAGTGTGACAAGATGTCATGAAAAAGGTACAATGACATGCAACTTGGCCTACACTACAGACAGTGTTATCAGACCTAGTAAATATTCCAGTAGCTCAGGTGTTATGACAAAAAATACTAATGATATGAACATGTTGCAATTTGTTTTTATAATATTTATAAATTTTATTTGTGTATAATGAAATTCCTTGAATATACATAACTGGTAATAAATATTGGCCTACCAGATTCTTGGTATGATAAATTATAGAAACATTGTTTACCTCACAATACATATCTAATAAAATATTGGTTACTCGAAAATGCATAGTATGTCCTGCTCTTGAATACTCATATTTTAATTTATCGTGATTCTAATATTATTTACTCGTATCAAACAAGGCCTTGATCCTTGTTTGAAAAAATAATAACTGCACTGCCACTGGCTAGCCTACAGTACTACTGGTCAAATCGAATGCTAGGTTTAACATGCTGTTTTGTAAACAATCTAAGCACACTTGCATAAAGTATCAATATTCTAAATAACTAGCCGTTATAATTACATCGATGAAATGCAAACAAGTTGTTAAAAAAGTTGTTTAGAGTGACATACGATAGTTCAACGACGGAAACATGCTTCGCAACCACGACGACTAATTTTATTTGTGGAAAGGTCTATACTAGTATAGGCGTGTTTGAAAGATGCAAAGGGACCGTTCGTTGTCTTTCCTATGACTATTACAATTCAAGTCAAGTACAATTACGTAGTCATAGACAGTCGGGCAAAAAGGTGAAATATAATGCTTTCATCACTATCACCGATATTATCGCCGATGCGGTACCGGTGCGGTAGTAGACCTACCACCTTTTCTGATAGATGTTTTAGTAAAATGCGTCGTCCGAAAATCCTCTTTGCGTAGGGCCTAATATTTCGTCGAACATGATAACTTTTGGTCGGGCTATAATACTTCCACTGACTATATCCGACTAACAACGTATTTAATGAAAGATCCAGTGATACGCGGTATCTCAGATACAGTTTACCGATTGGACACACGTTACTCGTTAGTATCTGTATCTGTATCTGTATTTTGACTGGCAAAATGTCCTATGGACACATCACGCCAGTGCGCATGGTGGCTCTTATGGATTAATTTTTTACATGTTGGGCTAGGCTAATCTGGAATGAATTCAGTGACAGTCGTTGATGTCACATTCACATACACTATATGCACGGTAAAGTTCGATAATAACTAGTCTGAGTCCTGACTTACCTGAAGTTTGAACAGTGAACAGTGGTTTAATTCTGTTCGATTAACGAATTCATTGTGACATTTGTGTTGCTGTTGTGGCGCTGGAATGCAGTAATTGGTCTCAGCAACTCACATAAACACAACGCCAAGGGCAAGGTAATGGCAGCCATTAATTACGAAATAGTCGGAGACCACTGCGTTTAGGCCAGCGTTATCGCGGGTCTAAAAATGGTATCGTTTCGTCCCGCGGAAAGTCCGAGACTTCTACTGTTGTCTGCGTTCATGCATAGCGATTATCCCGTCAAAGTCCCGACGTTCATAAATAGTCCGAGACAGCGCTCATTGTCTCGGTTCATGCATAAGACCTCTGCTGACAACGCAGACAATACACATACAATTAATACAATCCTAAGTTTTATACAAAGATCTAATAAGACAAGATTTAACAAGAGTGCCACCCAGAGAATTAACTCTACGTGGCAGGTGGACAAGGAAGCCCTTTGACTTGGCTTATCGAGAGTCCAACCCTTTTATCCAAGTGTATCCCGCCCTTCTGAAGTATGTGCCGATTTAATTTTTTACCATATTCACGCTACTAGCACCCACACAATCAGCAGATAATCTGTTCTATTCATTTACAGTCCTTTGTGAAAATTTTAACTTTCATATATCTAATCTACACTGCTCCTTTGCTAATGTAACTTCATGTCCTCTAGTCCTATCTTTCTTAACCGCGACAACATATTTCTATCAATATTTTCATAACCATTTATTATTTTAAACACTTCTATCTGATCTCCTCTCAATCTCCTTGTCTCTAATATTGTTAAACCACATTCTTTTAGGCGAATTTCATAACTAAGATTCCTCAGTTTTGGTATCATTTTAGTCGTTCTCCTCTGTACTCTTTCTAGCTTATTTATGTCCTTCTCGCGATATGGCTTCCACGCTTGTATGCAATATTCTAAATTAGGCCTCCCTATTGTTTTGTACAGCGGTATTATTAGTTCTTTTTCTTTGTACGCTATATTTCACCTAATTAATCCAAGAATTTGATTTCCCTTTGAAGCTGCAATTCCGCACTGCTCTGAAACCTTCATATCAGCTCCAATGGTTGACCCTAAGTCCTTTTCTTTTACAGTAGTACTTAGTACAGTACCCCCCATTGTATATTATACCTCTTCGTTCCCATGTCATGTGTACAGGCATTTACATTTCCCAAAATTGAACAGCATTTGCCACTTTTCAGACCATTTGATCAACCTGTCAAGATCATCTTGTAAATGCTGTCTATCTCCATCACTTTTAATCCTTCTAATCACTTTTGTATCATCCGCAAATTTCAACACCTTGGTTGTTATTTCATCGTTGATATATATTAAGAATAATATAGGTCCTAGTACTGCTCCCTGTGGTACCCCACTCAATACCGATTTCCAGTTTGAAGCCTCCCCATCAACTACTACCCGTTGTCTTCTGTCAATCAGCCATTTTTTTATCCAGTTTATTATACCATTTCCTATGCCATGGGCCTTTAGTTTAAGCAGTTATCTTTGATGTAGTACTTTGTCGATAGCTTTTTGAAAATCTAAGTAGATTATATCTACTGGTGTTAAACTCACTGGTCTATAGTTCTCTGACTTTTTTCTCGAACATTTTTTAAATAACGGTATAATGTTTGCCTCTTTCCATTCAAAAGAAACCACTCCCTCTTCTAATGACAAATTGAAAACTGTTGCAAGCGGTACGCTAATTTGTTCTGCAATTTCCAATAGTAGTTTGGGCGGAATCCCATCTACTCAAGGTGATTTATTATCCTTCATAGCCCTTATTTTGTTAGCTACCATTTCCGGGGTTACAATTAACTGTCCTAAATAGTCTGAATCTGCCCCCTTGGACTTAGCCTCTGGTACTGGCAGTGAACTAACATCTTCCCTGGTAAACACTGAACTAAAATGTATGAATTGTCGCAGTTTGGATTGATGGGATTCTGTGCAAGAAGTACTGTTTAACTTATCTTCAAATGGTCTCAAACTTGATTTAATTGGCTTAACAGAAATATTTAGAATTCGTGATTCCCAGCAATACAAAATAAGTGGATACCACAGTTTATTTTTTAATGCAAGATTACAAAATGATGATGGGCATGGTGGAGTTGGAATATATATCAACGAAAGCTTCATCTACTCTAAACGTGAAGATCTCTCTATATTTATTCCCCATATTTTTGAATCTATATTTTTTGAAGTTCAAGGTAATCATAATAAACCTTTTATAGTAGGTGTAATTTATCGTCCTAACTCAGCTCCTCGTGCAGATATCGATATGTTTATAAGTAAAATAATAGAAATACAGGATAAAGTATCAAATGAAAATAAAACTGCTTATGTAATGGGCGACTATAACATTAATTTGCTAAACTTTGTCACCCATCAGAAAACCAATGACTTCATAGATAATGTAATTTCTCAAGGATTTATTCCGCATATAACTAAACCAACACGAATAACATCATATTCGGCAACACTTATAGACCACTTATATTCAAATCATACTCATCCTAGTTATGAATCGGGGATTATTATCACTGATTTAGCCGATCATTTTGGAATATTTAATATCATTTATAGCACACCTCGTCCACAAAAATCAGTATATAGGCAGGTACGACAGTTGACCCCACAAAACATTGCATCATTTAGAAATCTCTTAGATATGGCTGATTACGCAACTGTACTATCCACTGCTGATGCGAATGAAGCTTATGGTAATTTTATGATAATATATCAATCACTTTTCGAAATATCTTGTCCAATTAAATCTGTGAAAGTTAAAAAAATACCTTAAATGAGAACCATGGATTACTTCAGGCATATTGACTTCATCTCTAAATAAAGCAAAGTTACTTCGAAAGAAATTAAACAGACATAATCCAGAAATCATCAATAAATATGGAGAATATTGTAGTCTTTAATTAAATTAAACGAACAGCAAAAAGTGCTTATTATACAGAAATGCTAGAAGAACGTAAGCACAATATCAAAGAAACATGGGCTGTATTACGATAAGCAATACATAAACAAAAATAATTCGCCAAATTACCTGAAACCTTCGTCATAAACGGACAAGAGAATTCAAATTTAAAACAAATTACAGAAGAATTTAATAATTTTTTCGTTGGAATAAGTAAATCGAGAAGCAACTCAATAGCTCTTCCAGTTAAGCAATTTGAAACACACCTAAGAGGAAACTATCCCGTAAATTTTTTCATGCAACCAACGTAGACAACAGAAATAGAAATAATTGTACGAAAACTTAAAACAAAATGTACTGAAGGTTTCGACGGTCTATCCACTAAACTACTGCAAGCGACCATACATGAAGTAGCCACTCCGCTTGAGCATATACTAAACAAATCCTTTGTCACGGGGATTGTTCCTGAAAACTTAAAAACTGCAAAATTCATTCCCGTCTTCAAATCAGGTAACAAAAAACTGTTCAACAAGTACATTCTACCCGCGATTTCTAAAATAATGGAAAAAATCGTATGCAGTAGATTAATAATGTTCTTAGAAAAATATAACATTCTGTATAAACATCAATATGGGTTTCGTGAAAAACATTCTACTATTCAACCAATACTGCACCTGCTGAAAGATATTGCAGAGGCAAACAATAAAATAACAAAAGACCTTACATTGGCTGTGTTTCTGGACCTTTCAAAGGCATTCGACACAATAAACCAAGATATTTGACTGTACAAACTAAACTTTTATGGAATTCGGGGAATAAGCAATAAATGGTTTGCAAGTTATTTATCAAATCGAAAACAATATACTGAGATACACAAATGTCAATCATCTCCAAAAAATATAATAAGTGGAGTGTCTCAAGGATCCATACTTGGACCAATCTTATTTTTAATTTATATCAATGATATAACTAACTCTACGTCTCTGAATCTATTATCTTTTGCAGATGACACAACTGTATACCAATCAGGTACTCATATTGATACTTTAATTGACAGCGTAAACCAAGAATTAATACATTTGTACGATTGGCTTTGTGCCAATAAATTTTCATTAAATATGAAAAAAACTGTTGCATATTTAGTCCACCGAATAGCAAATACCAGGTAAATAACTGTATTAAAATAAACAGTGAAATTATTAATCATGTGGAAAGGATGACAAAGAAGAATTGGTGAAGTTCTTAGGAATACATATTGATAAACATTTAACATGGAAAAAACATATCAACATAATCAGTTCTAAAATATATAGAGCAATTTTTGCAATTAATATAATGAGACATTTTTTGCCACGCAGTGCTTTAAAAACTCTATATTATACCTTGATTCAAAGTCACTTAACTTACGGTGTATAAGCATGGGGCAATGGAAATACCATAAGAAAGATAGAAATATTACAAAAACGCGCTATACGAATAATTAACAAAAAAGATATAGAAGTCACACCGATCCTATCTTTAAATCTGAAAATATACTTAAAATCACTGATATTCACAGGTTGCATGTCTCACTATTTATGTATGATTATCACCATAATACACTGCCTAAATCCATCAAACACTATATACCAAAAAAGAATCTAGCCACTAACACCAGAATTGCTAGACAACGTAACCTCTTATATAGAGAGAAGCCCAGAACACCTTTTTCATCTAAATTACCTAAACACCATTTTATAAAACTATGGAATAATCTCAATTATAAGTTACAAAACGTCAAATCCAGACAACAAATGAAATTTTTATTATCCAATCAATATCTAGACAACTATCTTAGCCATGTGCACTGCCTAAATCCCAGATGTACGGAGTGCAATTAAATATTTGTTTACTTTTATATTAATGTTTGGGTCCGCACAAATTTCTTATCATTGTTTTCTAACAGTAATTTCCTACACTAATTCGTTTCCTTCTCCATCGCATCCCCAGTCTGTTGTTATACAGAAGATATCATCGTATACGTATGTGTAAATATAATTCGAAATATATGTTTATGGGGTCACGGGAAGACGGCATATTACATGCCACGTGACCACCATGCAACACAACTTAATTTTTAAACGGTTGTGTTGTGTATGTATACTGTTATGTTGTTGTTGCAAAATAAATTGATTTGGTTTGATTTGATATACTCATTCAGGTCTTCTGCCATAAAGAATCCTTCTGATATTATATTTTTACAGCACTATCTTCAAGAGGACCGACCTTATCCTGAACGTTCTGTTTGCTTCGAACAAACGCATACAAACTCTTGCTGTCATGTTTTATATTACTAGCTAATTGCTGTTGGTAGCTTCTCTTTGAATTTCTAATTTCAGCTGTAGCATGGTTAAGTGCTTCTTTATAAATGTTGTAGTCTCCATCATTTCCAGTACATCTATATGACTTCCATATAATTTGTTTATACTTAATTTTTCTAATGGCTTCTTTCGATAAGTGTTTCTTTTTGAACCGTTTCCCTTGTTTTTTGGAGGATACAAATTTATCGACTATGCACTTAATTTCACTCTTTCATATATGCCAGCATTCTGATGCTGTCTTATTTTTCAGTGTGTTATTCTAGTCTATCTTTGCTAAATATTCCCTCATGTCATTATACCTTCCTTTGTGGAAATTTTTCCTATACTGCTTTTTACTATTCCTTTCTGATTTTACTTTGACGGTAAAATGTATCTGGTTGTGATCACTACTCCCCAGTGGCTCACATATCTTGACATTGTCAACTAATTCATTCTGTGAGGACAAAACACATTCTCACCCCTGGTTGGTTCCAGCACATGTCGAGAAAGGAAAGTATCTTGAACTAAAACCTTATGGTCCTCACTCCCCATACACTGTACATATTTCCATTGTATGTGCCCGTGGTTAAAATCCCCCATAATAATACAGTCCCGTTTACTTACTTCCCTTATAGCGTTTTGTATTTTTTCATTCTCTTCTATGTTTATGTTTGGATTTAAATAAAATAACCCAACCGTTAACGTTGAGTTTCTTGTAACTTACACCAAACAGCTTCTTCGCAATCTGCTTATCTTTCTAATTTTATTTCATAAGCTTGGATAGCTTCTTTAATATATAAAGATGTGCACAAGTAGTTGTCAATTAATTGCTATATATTGACCTAAGTGATGTATGTTGCATAAATAAAGGAGACGGGAACGTAGTGGATCGGACATCTTTTTTTGCAGCATTTCACCTACCTTATTGACAACACGGCTTTTTCTATGGTGGAAAAGATAGAGGATATATATATATATATATGTATATATATATATGTATATATATATAATATTTATGTAGAATTAGGTGGGATACAAGTAATGCCCATCTTTGCTTGTATTCCATCTAATTCTACATGAATATTTTATATTTGTGTTTTTATTTTTCTGAGGCAAACGTTTCAACGTATGTCCGGTAAATACCATAATGTCAATACTACTGTCTTTGCCTTTGCTAATGTTAACATGTTGTTCACAGTATGCAGCCGACAAGTAGACATTGAAAACAACTGAAACAGCAGAAGTACAAGAACTAGTCAGCTTCACTGCACATACAAGAAACTATAGGAGGAACAGAGTACATTGCCGACTAGTGTAGATATAATCGGTTCACTGTTTCATATATCCATGCAAATGAAGTGTGGCAATGTTCACAGGACACTGTTGGCCGAGTGTAGATAGAATCCGTTCAATGCATCATACAGCAATGCAAGTGAAGTGTACCAATGTTCACAGGACACTGTTGGTCGAGTGTAGATAAATCCGTTCAACGTGTCATACAGCAATGCAAGTGAAGTGTACCAATGTTCACAGGACACAGTTGGTCGAGTGTAGATAAAATCCGTTCAATGCATCACACAGCAATGCAAGTGAAGTGTACCAATGTTCACAGGACACTGTTGGTGTAGCAGAATCCTTCAACATGACATAGAGGAAAACTGTATTAATGTATGTTTGTGATACAAATTAATGCAGTACCACTAGTGTTAATTAACATAAGAGTGTATTCCAAAAATAAAATAATTAAATTGGTGTCACTAGACTTTGTTTTTGTGTAAGTAATCTTACACTAAACATTATTAAGACAACTATTAAAAAGCTGGCATTGAGTAGTGTTGTACTACAATAATTAAAATATAATGGAAACATTTTAATTACTATTTCTTATTTTAGACAATAATAAATGTTAAATTAAATGGACATAATTACAAAAGTGCTGATGGCACTGGATTTAATATTAAATGTTTTAATCTTGCAGTAGGTGGTAATTTCAAAGATTCCAAGATTGAGTCAAACCCATTGATCCTAGCCCATCCCTCACAACAGCAAATTACGCGGTATATGCAATAATACATTTTTGCCTGCCGTGCCTGGCCTTAAATTAGAAAACTAATATTTTCAGTTATTTGAAAAAATAATGAATACCATGCAACACTTACATATCAATAGTTACTTTTGTGCACAGAACATGTTAGGATTTAGGTGCAAACAGTTTGGATTGCGTGGATTTTGCATCGTAGGAAATGGCGTACGAATGTTGGATCGATGCAGTCTACGACTACGCTCACATTCTCAGGCCCAATGCTACATTTGTAAATCAATTTAAAACTATGATTATTTTCACGATTGCTTGAAACGCATACAGTTTAACCCGCATAGCAAAATTGTTATGATTTGCATAGCGCGCTCCAGTACATCATAATTATGCAACGCCAGCGTGGCGTACGTGACGCTGAACCGGTCGCGCGCAGGCTACAAACTACGCATTTCAACTTTGAACGCCAAACAGCGTGCGACAGGCCTGCTTTTCCACAGGCGATTGCACGCTTCCACGGCAATGCACAACCATAAAATGCATATCATATGAAGGCATATGTATTTAAAAATGGCTAAAACAGGCTACTAATGGGGTGGAAATCTATTATACCATATTTTTAAACGATTGTTCACAACATCAAAGTTAGAATCCACCTACCTCGCTTATCGTGCTCGGAAAACTCCCGCGAAACTGGCTATGACGTAGATCAGTCTTTCATTGGTTCATGTGATCATCAAAATACGACGTAAATTCATTTGCATAATGTTGCCAAGCGATCTTGGGGAATCCCCAATCTCGGCGGGAGCCGTAGCAATGGCGTCCAAAAGCGTCACAGGTTTCAGGTCTAGAATGCGAGAACAAATTTACGGTGCTGCCCCTAGCGGAATGTGATGTACCTACCTTTGGGGTGTGTCGTCCAGTTAAGTGTCCTGCGCGGTTTCTGCTGTATCTAGGTTTCTGCTGCATTTTTATATTTTGCTGGATCTCACATTAGTTGGTACGTCTTTTTGTCAGATATATCGATCACTGGGAGCAGAGGACGTATACATGCTTACAACAAAGCTGTAATTCTTAAATCATAACGAGGCAATCAGGTTATAGACATATTTTGACAGCGAACGCAGACAACGTGACCAAATCGGTGTGGGTAATGTAAATATCCGTAATATTTCAATTTATCGGAAGAAATTGTAAGTAACCGTACACACTAATCAACATAGACAAGTTATCGTACCGGCCCGTTGTGTTTATAGTGTTAATGTGTTGCATCTTGTCGTACAGTGATGATTGTTTACACGATGCTGCAGAAAAATACCAGTATAGGCGGATCCAGGGGGCCTGGGGGCACGTGCCCATTGTCATTGACCATTGGAATTTGGCGTACCAGTAGATCTTTTTGAATGGGTCCACGTGGTGACTGTGACCCCTTTGCTTTGGAACTGTTCATGTTACAATAGGCTGAAGTCACGGCAACGCGGCGGCGAAACAATTTCAACACCCCCCTTGTCTTCTGATATCACCAGTCGAGCCGAGACAGCAGAGAAGTTGAAGTTACAACATTTGATTTGGTTCGGCCGCAAGTAGATGTTTTTTGTTTGTCCCCCTAGACTACCCTCTCTGGATGCGCCCTTGCCGAGTTCTTCCTTTTGACGCATGAAATGATCGTTTACGAATATTGTACGTATTTCACTAACATAATTTATTTTACCCTATTTTTGCATATCAATTTTGAAATACGTGGTTCTAATTAATAATACCAGTGCGATGCAGAGTGATTTCTAAAATTGTTGATGGAAATGCATATCATGATAGCACACAGCAGAAACCGAGTGGACCAGTATGAGTATACTGGACCACTCGGTTTCTGCCTTATACAAGCATAATATGCAGTTGTCACCAACAATTTTTGAAATCGTTCAGCAACGTATCAATATTATTAACCAGAACCACTTGTTTCATCAATGGCATGCAAACGAAGCGTCAAATAAGTTGTTTTTAGTGAAATGCTTACAGTATTCGTAAGACGATAATCACTTCACGCGCCAGACGGAAGCACTCGGTTTCTGCCTCATCGTGTTCAAAATCATCACTGTGCAACAAATCGCAATGCATTCACTGTATAAACTCCACGGGCTGTTCGTTAACTTACGTGTGGTGATTAGGGTGAATAGTTGCTTACAATTTCGTCCGATACATTTTAATATTACGATTGTCGATATCACCGTCACCTGCGACATGGAGCACTGTTGTCACGTGGTCTACGTTTGTTATCAAAATATATGTCAAAAACCTGTTTGCCTCGTTTTAATTTGACACAAATAACTTTGTTACAAGTTTGTAGACGTCCTTTGCACAATGTGTCCGATATATATTTTACTAAAGATGCATTTAATATGAGATCCAGCTATATAATTGTAATGAGGCAGAAACTCAGATAGGGCAGAAACCGAGTAGGTGACTATATAACAAAATGAACACCTTACTCTGTTTTGGTTCGACTGTTCTCCTTGAGCAACTCTCGATCACAGCAGGAAGCAGCACGAGGCAGACTCCCATCAAACGTAAGTGGGTGGCGAACATGGCTTCTGGTGTCGTCAGTGTTAATTTTGAGGTGTGGTATTTATACTTTGATTTATTCCGTCTCAGCTCCGTCGGAATTTTCTTTGCATTCGAAAATTACCACTCAACTGTTCGTCGCGTGGACGTGCGTCAGAGGCACGCGCCAATGACGTTATTGTTCTTTCGCTCTAACGTGAATCATCACACTTCCCGACCAATGCATTACGTTAAGGCCGGGATACGCTGACACTTTTCGCCCGACCAGACCAAACTTGACCACAACAGGCCCACCCTCTTCGATTACAGTATATACACTGCAACGAGTGACACCGAATGCGTTATAGGCTGTGTTCGAAATTACTGCCAACCTGACCATATATTTTGACGGACCGGTAACTTTGAAAAAGTGCCGGCCAGCAAGTCCGGCAGATATTTTAAAAGAATCTAATTATGCACTTGTCTAGTATCCGGGCCAACATCGATTTCGTCATTATTCGTTTGCCTAAATTTGATACCTCAGTGGTTTAGTTCTATCATTCAACATCACCATAGACATATCTATAAAATTATTACGAAAACATTGCGACTTAGCACACTTTTGTGGTCCAAAGAGCGACCCTGTTTGCGCCAGTCTGCACCGCTGCGGCCGCGAGTTATCGCAGTGAGCTATATAGCACCGTATGCTTTTGCGAACTTGGTCGCTCTTTGTGTTTCAAAAGTGCGCGACGAAGCGATATTTTTGTAACGTAGATATGCATGAGATGATGTTGATTGATGCCAATAACACACGAGGTATCAAAATTAGACAAAACTATTTTGATATAAGGACGAAATAGACGTGAGTCGGATACTATGACAAGTGCCAATTATGGTAACATTTGTATACTTCCGAACGGGAAAGTTAACGTAAGCGTGGTCCAAAAACAAGTTGGAAAACAATACACTGTCGAGCTGATCAATGCTGATAGATCGATCGAGTGTAGTTTCGTAGTGCTGGCACTTCCAGCGAGTTCCGCTGAATGTGAAAGAGGCTTCAGCACAGTGAAAGGAGTGAAGAGTTCAAGACTAAGTTTCGAAACCGCATGAAGCCATCCACAGTGTCAGCTATCATCACCATCCAGCTGCATTCACACGACATTCAAACCCACATCAGCTGTCCACCTGTGGAATATATCCGGCGTGAGGATGCCCAACTTCAAATCCGAGTTGGAGTCACTGTCAATGACTGTGGCGAATGTTTCACGGAGCCTGACAATCCCGCTCCACCAGCAGATTATAGCAACATTTCTGAGTAGACACCTGCATACATTCGTGTTGTGGCGTTTGTTGTAATTTGCAATATTTATGTTTTTATGTCAACAATAAACTGTTGCTTACGTTGTCATTTTAAGCCGACAATTGCTGGTTCATTTATCCGAATATCGTAAATTAATATGCAAGACAAACTTGGCCTGAACTAGTATATTAATCATTGCCATGCGTTTCAGCTGCAAATCTATATTACTCGTGTAATTACGTTAATATTCGGACCACCAACTTTTGTATGGGACCACCAACAAAATTTAAAGTCCGACTGACCATCAAGTTTTCAGCTAAGGTGTAGAACACTGGTTACAGGCCTAATTGAAGCCTGCGTGACGTCATAACCACGTAGGACAGTCTGTGTTAGTCGGTGTAATGCATACACTGCAGTCAGTGTGGGTCTGGTGTGGTCTTGTTTGGTCTAGCCTGATTTGGTCGGTTCGGGCGAAAAGTGCCAGTGTACCCTGCCTTTTGCTGGCCTACGCATCGTGAAGAACGGATGCCATATTGCTTAATGTGACGCAATGTTCTTCGCAATACATGCACGTTTGCGTCCAAAGTGTTTCAAACTTATAGTTTCTTTGAACCAAGTGTCGATTTTGACACCGGTATTGCTGCCAAGCTGTAATACTCTGATTAGAGCCGTGTATGTGTTCTGTCTGTGTGTGTGTGTGTGTGTGTGTGTGTGTGTGTGTGTGTGTGTGTGTGTGTGTGTGTGTGTGTGTGCGAGCGTGCCTACGTGCGTGTGTGTATGTGCGTCTGTTTGACTATTAATTCCAGTCTAAAGAAGGTACGTATTTTTATTGGTCAATGTGGGCTGCAATATATAACCTGATATTGTTGGATGATAAGCATTGAGCGATATTTGTGGACACAGCCTAGAACATGTTCGGTATGCATAGATCTGTTGATTAGTATATGGAGCCAAAAAATGTGTCTGTTTCACTTACTGGGTTTTGGATCGTTCCAATCGAACGAGCTCTCGCTTTCTGCAGGCAGCCCTAGCAGTAGTATACCTATAACATGAACACTGAAGCAACTGGTGAACATTGCTTTGGGTGACATCCGGGTGAATTTTTTTTAATATGAGCTGTATTGTTTCATCGATTCCGACTCGGCTCCGTTGGTATTGTATTCGCATTTGAAACGACCACTCAACTGCTTTACTCGTGGAATTACGTCCATCACGCGCCAAGACGTCATTATTAATTGGCGATACCCAGCGCTATTAGTCCAAGAGAGCAGCACTGCAAATAGTTCACACACCCAAGATAAGTACGCATAATCGCATTACAGCCCCAACAATACACACATACCCTATAATTAACGTTGCAACAAGAAGACGCTACACATGCTACTATTGCAGCGACATTCCAGAAGAGTTTCTCCGAGAAGATCGATGCGTTGCGGCGCAATACGACCCAATCGTCAATTGAAGACGTAATGACGAATGTGGCTGCACCTTTGTGTGTTTCGAAGCTGCTTCACCGGCAGACGTGAAGAACATAATTTTTGCATCTGCTACCAAGTCATGGAACTGGACCCGCTGCCAACGTCACTCCTTCAGCTTAATATTGAAGCGCTGTGTGTGACGCCTGTACTGAAAAAACGAGGTGCTGAAGTCAATGTGCTGTCTAACTTCCGCCCAATATCGAACATTTTGTTTGTGGCGAAGACAATGGAGCGCTTCGTCTCAAGACAACTGCAACGCTTCCTGAACGAGAATGGCATACTGGACGTCTATCAGAGTGCCTACCGACCACGCCACAGTGCGGACAGAGCACTCTTACGCATTCACAGTGATGTGGCGCAAGCGATTGATGCTGGTCGTGGAGTACTTCTAGTGCTTCTCGATTTAACAGCAGCCTTCCACACAATCAATCGTGATATCTGACTATACCGTTATTCAAAAAAGGTTCGAGAAACAAGTCAAATAATTATAGACCAGTTAGTTTAACATCGGTGATTTGTAAATTATTAGAAAGACTAATTAAAGATCACATGGTGGATTTTCTTGTTAAACATAACTTGATAAACCCATCTCAATATGGGTTTCTAAAAGCGAGGTCATGCTTAACAAATATGTTATGTTTTTTGGAAGATATCACTAAGTGGGTAGATGATGGATCACCAGTAGATATCATCTACTTAGATTTTCAAAAAGCTTTCGACAAAGTGCCACATCAGAGATTACTGCTTAAACTAAAGGCCCATGGCATAGGAAATGGTATAATTAACTGGATAGAAAAATGGCTGATTGACAGAAGACAGCGGGTAGTTGTTGATGGGGAGGCTTCAAACTGGAAATCAGTTTTGAGTGGGGTTCCACAGGGATCAGTACTGGGACCTATATTATTCTTAATATATATAAACGATTTGGACGATGATATAGCTAGCAAGGTGTTGAAATTTGCAGATGATACAAAAGTGTTTAGAAGGATTAAAAGTGATGGAGATAGGCAGCATTTACAGGATGATCTTGACAGGTTGATCAAATGGTCTGAAAAGTGGCAAATGGTGTTCAATTTTGGGAAATGTAAATGTCTTCACACAGGACATGGGAACGAATATATAGAATATACAATGGGGGGAACTGTACTAAATACTACTGTAAAAGAAAAAGACTTAGGGCTGACAATTAGTGCTGACATGAAGGTTTCAGAGCAGTGTGGAATTGCAGCTTCAAAAGGAAATCAAATCCTTGGATTGATTAGGCGAAATATAGCATATACAGAAAAAGAACTAATAATACTGCTGTACAAAACAATAGTTAGGCCTCATTTAGAATAGTGTATACAAGCGTGGAGGCCATACCGCAAGAAGGACATAGATATGCTAGAAAGAGTACAGAGGAGAGCGACTAAAATGATACAAAAACTTAGGGAACTTAGTTATGAAAAACGCCTAAAAGAATGTCGTTTAACAACACTAGAGACCAGGAGATTGAGAGGAGATCAGATAGAAGTGTTTAAAATATTGAATGGTTATGAAAATATTGATAGAAATATGTTTTTTTCAGTTAAGAAAGATAGAAAGACTAGAGGACATGAAGTTACATTAGTAAAGGAACAGTGTAGATTAGACGTAAGAAAGTTTTCATTTTCACAAAGGACTGTGAATGTATGGAACAGATTATCTGATGATTGTGTGGGTGCTAGTAGTGTGAATACGTTTAAAAATAAAATCGACACATACCTCAGAAGGGCTGGATATATGTAGATAATAGGGTTGGACTCTCGATAAGCCAAAGGGCTTCCTTGTCCACCTGCCATCTAGAGTTAATTCTCTGGATGGCAATCTTGTTAAATCTTGTCTGCTGCACCGTCTAGAGAGAGTCGAACGGTCAGACAATTTTTAGTCTTATTTATCTCAGAATCACATTTTAATATCTAATCAACTTATTAACTGTAATTTATGCTTTTATTTATTTTTTATTATCCGGTATGTTCAGCTATTCAGCACTTTTGCTAATCGTCTACTTTATCGTTCCATTTACACGTAATCATACTGTACATATGTTTATCTATATATATATATACATATATATATATACTAGGATTTTGCTTCCTAACTTTATTTATTTTTCCTATTAATTTCTCTTAAACGTGTTTGTTATGCTTCTTAGATGACTGCCGATTGTAAACACCCGTGAACGGGTCATTAGTCCCGGATTTGATGGTGTATAAATAAAGTTTATTATTATTGACAGCAGTTTGAATTGCCGCCGCCGTGATCGCCCGTCCCCTGCCACCCGCAGTCCCGTCGGCCCTTCGGCCTAGTAGATCTCGTAATATATCCCGTTCCTTTTATGATGGGGAGGAATGTAATGTTGAGCACCACGAGCAAATAGTTCACACACCCAAAATAAATACGCACAACGGCATTAAACCCCAACAATACACACACACCTTATAACTATATATGCAATAAGAACAGACAGCAGCGTGAATTGCCGCCGCCGTGATCGCCCGTTCCTTGAGACCCGCAGTCACGTCGGCCCTTCGGCCTCGTAGATCTATAACTTCGTCTTCGCAGGTCTGCACATTGTGCCTGCCCAAGTAAGTGCTGTGCACAATCTACTAGTTAATTTATTTAGTCATATCATAAACATTTATTTTAGAAAATTCAGGTAACTAAAAAGTTACAAAATTTCTGTGGCGTGGGATTCGTTGCTGTCACGGAGTACAGCAACAGCAACATAACCACTCGGCCACACGAGCTTACACCTATCGGTAATTGTTTTAGCACCTCTACTGAAAACATGACGAACCCAATGGTTGACAATCTTTTGAATGAATGAATGCATGAATTAATGTTTTTTTTTTTTTTCAGGTACAAAAACCCATAGTACATGTACAATTAAGTAATACATACAAATCGGAATGAACGGTACATCATTAAAAATAATAAATAAAATATATAAATGAGTAAACTAATAAGTTAAGAGATAAAAAAGTAATACAAATAGAAGAAAAAACTGCTGTCTGACTTTGCTGTCATATAGTATGGAGGACGCCCGCCACATTTCAATTAGCTCCTCTTCTTTTGCTCCATCCCATTCTGCCATATCGGATAATGATTACACAGATTGGCTGATCGAAGCAGTACGTATTACGTACTGTTGTAGAAGTTGTACCCAACAACTGTGCGCGCTCACACTGTCAACTGTGCGTGACGTTGAGTTGAGGTTCGCGCTCAGACTATAGACAAATGTTCGATCAGATTCATTTTTCGTATTTGACACAACACCTGTTGTAAAAGTTGTACACACACAATTAAAAGCTCTCACAGTTACAACTGGAAAGTTGTAGATGTCGGCGATTTTTGTAGAAGTTGTAGTCTATAGTCTCAGCGGGGCATTAGTCCAGGAAAGATACGATTTTACATGAACCTAATCGCAACAAAACGTATTTTGGCAGTTTCTTACCCAGAAAGGTGTCTTTAACCACCAGAAAAAAGTGTTTTGCAATCATAGCCCGGGAAAACCCCTAAAACATAAAAAAACAAAATGACCGCCAAAAATCACATTATTGCTCACAAGTATGGTTCTAGGTGAGGTAGATTCATCGTAGGGAGAGTCGCAGGTCACAATGTCAATGCCACTGAGCTTGAAATGTCAGTGAGTTGTAATGTGGCTGGGCATCTCCGAAGATTGCAAACAGCTGCTTTCCCCAACCGCACATAATACCACATACTTGCTGCAAGAGTAGCCAACATGTTACATATCTTGCAACGTGAACACCATCAATATAATTAATGACAGCTTATTGTAGGTTGTAGGTCATGTTAAGTCATATGTACAGGTCGATGGTTCTAAACATCTAGGAATCTAGAGAAAACCCGTTGTCATCCTCGTGTTCGTCATACGAAGCGCTGATGAGTTGGCAGCATTCCATCGTCAAGGGCCTCCCACTGATTGATTTGATTAAATACCCGTTGACTGTGGTATTTTGCTACAGCTGCTGTTGCAGGAAGGCTCTGTGGCTGAACATGAACCCTCTTTGTGGCAAACTTCTCACAGAATCGGACGTAGCGTAGTTTATCAAGGCCATCGTTGGGTTTGCCATTGTACAAAGAGACAAGGGCTTTCTCTCCAGCTACCAAAATAGTTTCGTTTCAGGCAGTTTCTTTGTTAAAGACCTTTGTTAATGAAATATGGAACTATTAAACGTAGGACAACCATTAACTTCATTAACTGTAATATAAGGTCAAAGTGTTACCAGAAATATCCTAATTAATCTTGTGAATGGGTCACCATCATCAACGTAGATGTTCATAAAGTACGAAATTCGCACGTATGTATTAACTAATGCAGTCAATAAAATACTTAGTAAATATATGCATCTTATTGTCTGTTCATCTCATCTAAAATTCCTCATCAATCGTATAAATATTTCATGCATAAAAACTCATATAAGTGGTGTTGCCTGCGTACTTGTTGCCGTACGAACAGTACGAAAATCAACAGAAGATCTACAATTGGAGTAATCGATTGCAATCAAATTAAATTCGATGAAAATAAAGAAACTGGAAGGTAAAGTGGCAAGGATGGAGACGGAAGCCGATAAAGTGGAGCAGTATTCTCGCCGGTCCAACCTGAGGTTCAGTGGCATCCCGGAATCAGGAGAGACCCCAGAAAACACTACTGACAAAATTCTACAGATCAGTAACAACGACATGTGCCCGGATACGCCAGTGTGCAAAAAGCAGGTGGAAAGGAGTCACCGACTCGGGCCGAAAGTGGACAGAAATGGAAAACCTCGTCAGAGGAACATAATCTTCCGATTTACAGTGAGAAAATGAGGGATTCGGTGTACCAAGCAAGGTTTAATTTGAAAAAGCGAAATGCAGATGGTCAAAGGAGGGTGTTCGTGAACGAAGACCTCACCTCAACTCGTGGTGCTCTCGCGTTCCGCATGAGACAGCTGAAGAAAGCCGGCCACATCGCGGACTGCTGGACAGCAGCAGGGAAAGTGAAGACTAAAGACAATGCTGGACTGGTAGTGAACATTACGACAGACACTGGGCTCAGTGCATATGCTCATGTGTGAACTGTGTGTCAACCACATCAAATGTATTATCCCTGTAATAGTTAAACACTAAAATGGCTGTCAACATAACCAATGGTGCGATCAGTTTACAACATAACGACAGTTTGATCACTAGTATAAATATGATAGAAAATGACATTAACCTCGATGTAAGCCACTCTCAATATCACGATAGAAACGCACACTTGCTACATAAATTGATCCTGATAACATTTAAAAAAATAATGATTCATCCTCCTGTAAATATTATTCACATATATGTAATTCTGTCAATGCTAAAGACTGCCTTATTATAATACACATGAATGCAAGAAGCTTAAATGCAAACTTTAAGCTAATTTAAAGTTATATTCACACTATTGATATAGTGTTTGATGTAATTGCTATCTCAGAAACTTGGGTTGATCCAACAACACTGCAACACTATAATCTACCTAGGTACAATTCCTTCCAGATATGTAGAGAACATGCTATAGGAGGTGGAGTGGCCATATATGTCCGTAAAAACATTAACTGCATTAAAGTCTTAAGTAAATCCTTATCAATAAATGATGTCCTTGAATGCGTAACAGTAAAATTAATAATAGAAACCAAAAAGAATGTAACAGTAAGTTGCTTATATCATAAACCAGGATCTAACATTGACACCTTTGGTGAAAATATTGAACACATCTTTGGAAATAACCCAACTAATAATACATTGTTTTTATATGGGGACTTCAATGTTGACATTCTAAAACAAGGTAGCCACTTAGGCACAAAACACTTTATTGATACTATGTACAGTCTAGGTCTGTACCCTCTGATCGATAAACCAACGAGGATAACTAGAGATACAGGAACTCTTATTGACAATATTTTTACAAGTGCCATAAATAAGCGAACCACAAATGGTATTTTGATAAGTGACATAACTGACCATTTTCCAGTATTTATATTATGCGAATATGGAGTGATTAAGAGGAATTTAGAAACACACAAATATATCAGAAATCATACAACTGACAACATCAATTCTTTTGTTGAAGATTTAAGTTGTGAAAAGTGGGAGAATGTTACTAGCACAACCAATGTTAATACGGCTTATGGCATATTTCTTAATGCATTTATTAAAAAATATGGCAAACACTGCCCGATCAGGAACATAAACACAAAACATGTAAATTCTTAAAAACCTTGGTTCACAATAGGCTTGAAAAACGCTTGCCACAAGAAAAACGAATTGTATAGAAGATTTCTGAAAAGTAGATCAAATGAAGCGGAACACTGTTACCAAAAATATATAAATAAGTTAACCACAATTCTATGAAATGCAGAAAAAACATACTACAGGAAATTGTTAGAAGACCAAAAACAAAGTAGTAAAGAAACATAGAATATATTGAACACAATAATAAATCAACAATGGAGTGAATCATCTTACCCTGATTGTGTTGAAACGGATGGTACAAAATGTACTAATCAGAACGACATAGCAAATGGGTTCAATTTCGTCTTCGCAAATATTGGTCACGAATTAGCGGCAAAAATAGATCCACCATTAAAGGGCACCTCAATTCATGATTATCTCGAGAACATAAATTTAACTAGTATGTTCTTGAACACAATCAATGAAGAAGAAACCATTGGCATTGTCAGAACCTGTAAAAACAAAAAAATCAATAGACATCAATATTTAACATGTCCTTTGAAAGTGGAATTTTTCCATCTAGCATGAAAGTATCAAAAATTATCCCTATATTTAAAAAGGTTCAAAAGCAGATTTCATTAACTATAGACCAATAGCTCTATTGTGTCAGTTCTCCAAAATACTTGAAAAGCTCTATAATAAAAATACTAGAACAAATGATTGATAAAAACAATGTCCTATCAAACAGCCAGTATGGGTTTCGTTCCTCAATGTCTACCTCACATGCACTGCTTGACTTGGTAAAAGAAATTAGTGCATCACTGGATAGAAAGATATATATACTGGGTGTCTTAAAAAAGTTTTTGATACAGTAAACCATTCTGTACTAATCGAAAAACTCAATTACTATGGTGTTCGTGGTGTGGCAGAGAAAGGGATCAAGAGCTATCTGTGTGACAGAAAGCAACTTGTCAAAATAGGTGAATGTTCATCTGATTTAATAAATGTCTCATGCGGTGTACGCAAGGTTCAGTGCTAGGACCTAAATTATTTATCCTGTATATTAATGATATTTGTAATGTGTCACAACTCCTCAAATTTGTCCTATTTGCAGACGACACAAATATTTTGTATTCATATACAGATGTACATAGCCTTATAAGTGTAGTCAACTGTGAACATGAGAAACTGTACACGTGGTTCAGTGTGAACAAATTGTCATTGAATGTATCAAAAACAAATTATATGGTCATTGGCAACCGCATAATAAATTGTGATATGGACATAAACATTCACAATAACCAACTTACTAGAGTCAGTAAGACCAAATTCCTTGTAGTTCTGATTGATGAAAAGTTTACATGGAACGATCATATAAATGATGTCAAGACAAACCTGTCTAGAATAAACGGTGTGATGTACAGGGCAAGTCATGTCCTAGGAACCACAAGCGTACTTACCCTATATTACTCACTGTTCTTACCAATACTGTGCTACTGCTATAACATTTGGAGAAATGCATGTATTTCTAATGTACACTGTGTTACAGAAAAAGGTGGTCAGACTGATATGTGGTGTTGGTAGACTACATCACACAAACCCACTATTTTATACATGTAGAATACTTAAATTTAAAGACTTAGTAGATAACAACATTTGTTCGCTAATGTATAAAATATACAATAATATGCCAGTACCTATCAACGTTCAGTGCCTCTTTTTGGAGCAAACTAATTTACGTCCTTCTCGAGTCCAATGTCAATATGTACTTCAAAGTATCCGAACAAATATTAAATCACGATGCTGATCAATGTATGGTGTAAAGTGCTGGAATTCACTACCAGCCCACACTACAATGACGCCAACCTTTTATGCATTCGTTAACAAATTAAAAACCGTTATGTTCAAAAGATATTTATAATAAAACTTAGAAAAAATTGCGCACTAAACTTAAATATGAATTTTTCTTCCTAGACAAGTGGCTAGGGAAATGTCCTGATGAATGTATGATTGTATTATAATGTACTGTATTTGAATGTTTAATATTAATTTATACACTAAAAATGCCAGTGCTTGTCTTCATTTACCGGGTATTCGTGCAATATTTCATACAAAAAATAAATATGAATGTTATGCTGTGCTGTCACATACTAAATTGTATGCTATGTAATACCTAAAGAAGCTTGTTCTGGGGTATACAACTACAATAACTTTCTTCTGTATACCCCTTTTTCTGACATAATACGTATTTATGTGCCACTAACATTGTATATATATTATTGTTATGTTGGAAAATAAAACGTCTTATATTATTATTATTATTAAAAATATACAGCCCTATAAATTAGGGAACATTGTCAAAATTACGCTAAAGGTAGGGACCCGTCACTAACGTTTACCGGTGCAATTTTTTAACGATTTTACTTTCAGGACAAAGAGCGAGATAATGTTTATGTAAACATAAAATAATCCAAATGCGTGTTCGTAAATACGCACATATTATTATAATCAGAGAACAAAACAACTTACATAGTTTTACAATGAAAATGCATATTGGTGTCAAAACATGCACTACTAGCTGGAATTAATTTCCAATTCTTCTCCAATATAACATGGTTATGTTCAGCATAATTATAAGTGTTTTACTCTTATGAACATCTATCGTACATGTAGCATAGTACATTTAACAGTGGAACACTGTGTATAGTAATTATAATGACCCTTTGTTATAAGGTCAACATATAATTACATGAATCTAGCTAATAAGCATAATTGACGATATAATTTCCGTATTCTCTCCCATATAACAAGATTATAGTCTGCATTACCATATAAATATTCTATTGTCATGAGCATTGACCGTATAAGTAACAAAACACAAATGCATTTTAGCATTGCGCATAATAAATATAATGAACCGTTCCGTGACGTAAGGTCAAAACATATACATATATGAATCTCTACACCCCAAGAATGTTAGGTATTTTATATAGCGCAGTACCCAGTACTTTGGACTGCTCAAAGCGCTTTACCCTTTACTCCCTGGCAGACCTGTTCAATCGAACACCATCGACAATTTTCTGGAAAGCATTCAACAAAGCTGCAGTTAATGCGTGAAGATTATTCGTACACAAATATCGATCACTGTCTATAGCCAGGTACTCAGTCACACAGCTGAGTGAACTGGAGCAACACAGAGTGAACGAACTTGCCCGAGGTTCGACACGCAGCACAGGATTCGAAAGTCCTCTCGATTGAGTGTCCAATGCCACTGCGCTCCACACAAAAACGTAATTGAGATAAAAATCACTGTTTTACGTAGTTATATAACAAGTTGTAATATATTTTATGTTAGGTACTGAAATATTCACAATATTTCCGACTAAATGTCTTTTTGAAACCAGAAACAGCAAATTAATGTAATCAAAATCACTAAAACTTAGAAGTAAAACATATAAGACTTAAAACCCCTAGTATATTACCAAGATTAGTTTTAATTTTTTTCTCTCCATCGACAAAGACATGGCTACTCATCATCCATCTTTTCATCTCTGATGGAACTCTAGATTTAGTTTGAGCACCCTGTGCCACGGCTTTGACTATGCGCATGGAACACACAATGTTGTTATTATGTTAAATCATATATTACACCTTGCCGAGCTGCAGTATTTGGAGCAGTTACACCGGATTACGTGCAACAGGGCATCAGGTGCTGGATGTAGGTCTGTCATGGCCGGAAGAAGATAAACGTCGCTCATTAATCTTCCATCCCCAACCTTCTGGTCTCAAGTGGCTTACACCTATTCATTCCTGCACTTGCTAATACACCCGCGTGTCGTGATAGCATGCTGCTGAAAATGTCGGAAGTAAGGTCTTTGATTGTATGTGCGAACTTTGACTGTCACCTTCTTACAAAATGTTCTGTACCTCAAAGAATCCACACTGTGTTTTAGTCAAGCAGCCAAAGCTTATTTTTGGGCCTAACCCTGCATTGATTGATATAGTTTGTTTTTAGCGCTGGATTCTACATCCTTAGGACGTCCGTAACGAATATCAGGCGGATCGATATCAAGTGGATATCATTGAGCAATCCGAGAAATCCAATATGACCACCAAGATGGCCGCCGGTGTCCATAGAAAAATAACTTCTTTGCAGCCAAGCATCGTCAATACCTCCGCGGTGGTGTTGCGTACCGCCGCATGATGGAGCGGCTGCCCGATTCTGTGCGTAAGGACTTTATGATCGGGGAGCACACGATCCATCTGCGGGCTGGACTGTGGAACGGCAGCTGGAGTGATAAGGGGATTGAGGCGACTTGGATAAAGAAGGGACCTAGACCAGGTGCGTCTATTAGTACAGCGGCTAAGAGCCAGAAAGTTTACGAATTGTGCATTTTTGACAAAAGCATGAAAATTGGCAAATATGTAGATTATGATAAGTAGAATCATTTAAAGCTAGGTACCCTTCGATATTGACATGGTACCTAGCCGCCATCTTGATTTTAAAAATGGCTGCCACGGAAATCCAATAAGCAAGTATATCAGCGTCTAAACAATATAGAAACATGATCTTGGTGTCCAAACCAACATGTCCAGGGTTAAGGAATCCATTTCTGTCATGTGCAATATCCAAGGATGACGGCTGTACTGAAATTCAAGATGGCCGCCATGTTGTAGCAAATAAAGAAACAACTTCTGAGTGGTTCGGCTACATATTCTGCGTTCTCTTATTGGTTGCTTGAGGATGTCAGCAAAATACCTACTACATACAATATATACTCTTCCGACAGTTGCCAACTGGGATGTAATGTATATGATATATTATTGCTGGGCATCATCCACATTGCACTACATGCACTGCTCACACATTTGTGTCGAGGTATGGAGCAATCTGCAATGAAGAGAACTACTATGTTTCGTACGCCAGTCAGTCTGACTGTGATCCTTGTCATAATTGGCGTTTTTTTGTAGTATCGTCCGCATATATGCTCTATTATATGTCAATGTGCCCTTAACAGTGTATTCCGTTTGCATTACGTAGTTTTGTCCATGCCTAAGTTTGTACACGGAGTCTGCATATATGCGCGAATTTAAGATATTGTTGGATTACACAAATGTTTAAATGTTGACACTAAAGATGATATTTATTTAGCAAAGTTGCTTTGTATGCCAGACTGTAGTGCATTTTTGCTTTGTTGAGTTTTTAATTGGCAGTTTAAACACTACCTTCCAATTCCATCTAGATACATGTGATATATCTGGCCCTTTCACCACCCATCTCTCCCAGGATTATGGACATATATTCAACTTACAGCACAACCGTCTCTCTTTGTGGGTGATTGACTTGATCTTGACATCGGTCTAGTGTTATTGCTGATAACACATGTTGCGGTCTCTGCACAAAAAAAGTCCATTCGTAAGTTGCCAATAAACCTCAAGACGTGTTGTCAACACGATGTTGAGTACGTTTTCCATATCGCTGACGTGAATTTGAAATGTAACCATTTGTGTTGTCCATTCTTAGCCAATGACATATTTGTCTTCACCAGTGTATGCACTGCTATTTATCCTATTGTTCAGAATATAGCTCAGAAATAACAGTCAACAAAAATTGACATACTTGTGAATATATACGTATTCATATATGAACCACATGTGGAATCCTCAACCTCATATATGAACCCCGTGTGGATTCCTCAATCTCATATATGAATCCCATATGGATTCCTCAACCTCAAGAGGCGCAAAAAATATGTTGATAAAACGCATACGGAGGGCAGCCATCTTGAATTTCAATATGGCTGTCATCTGATAATATAGCATTTGTAGAAATGAATTCCTTGACCCTGAAAATTTTGTTTTACACACAAAGAACATGTTTGCATGTTGTTTTGAAGCCGATATATCTGGATAATGGATTTCCGTGGCGGCCATCTTGATTTTAAAAATGGCCGCCACGGAAATCCATCCGTCAAAATCTAATATTGTGAGTTATTATTGCGTCACAAAAAGCTATTGCCAAAAACTGTATTGTAGAGGGCGTCGTGGGGTCGACACCAAACCCGGAGAGCATCGAGACCTGGGCCTACAGCTGCCACGACTTTCTCTCGCTCACCCGTGGCCTCGAGGAGATGCGGGACCCTGACGCAGTAAACGTGCAGATGACACACAAGGAGGAGGGCAAGGCACGCATCACGACAGCTGGATTGGACCGCCGAGCTCCCTGTGACAAGTTTGCTATGTGCATTGACCTGCTGAACCCAGAGGAGCATCCCAATGGCCTAATCAACATTGCAACTGGAGAAGTGATGATGAACGAAGGCCATCAATGTTGACCAGGCAGTTGTTAAACTTGGCAAGAAGCAGCAGGAGGAGTTCGAGGCGGGGAGGCCTGACTGTGGGCTCTCATGGACCGCCAACACGAAGGCTATCAACGTCAATGGACAAAAGATCGTGGACACCGGGCCGGCCCTTAGCTAACATGACATGTTTTTGAATAATTATTGTAACATTCATAACTGAGTTCAGAATAATTACAAATCTAATTTTTGAGCCTAATATTATACTAATATGTTCATTACATCCCAACATATTTTTTCCTATGTATTATCTATGTAACATGATCTTGAACATGATCTTTCACCTTGTTTTGACCTCAAATTACAAAATTAACCTCACAAACCACAGTGTTGTGTACCTCACTGTGTATGAACGATTTGTGGGCATTTGGATCAGCATGACAGCAGAGGAGGACAACCAGATTTGAGTCACCTCCCCAATAGAACAGTGTTCTCCGCGTTGCAGACTTGACTTGCTGTTTTCAAAAAAAGCTGGTCTTTATTATCCTTGGGTAGGTTTGGTTTGACATGCTGTGCTACAAGTATTCGCCTAACAAATTGATGAAATCGTGCTTGTTGTTTTTGTTTGCAAAAAAGACACCTTTATTATTATTTGCCGTCATCCTCATATCATCGCTGAACGTAACGTCCGCACGAAGTTTTCCTCCCACTCGACTCTCTGATGTACGTGTGCTGAGTGGATGAATTATGTTATCCATCAAACACAATGATGGATAGATCAAACTTCCATGTCAGGTAGTCACAACACAACGTAAACAGCTCTCTATATCTGGGAATTTTACTAGCTCAAGGGTTGCAATGGGACATAGCCCCGCCATCCAACACATACTAAACTTCAGCTATTGGGCTTGCAATGTCGGGTGTGCACCTATATAACTAAGATACCTACAGGAACTACATATTTTTAGGGTCCTCGCAGCATTTATCTTCAAACACAGCCGGTCGGTGGCTCAAATGAACTTGCTACGACAATTAGACGACGCTAAGATGATTTTTTTTTCCATCTGAACCTGGTTGCCGTCAACACGCACGGTTTATTTTGTTTGAAGTATGGCAGCTTGATTGAATACTGCATGACATATTTACCCGTCATCCCCGCCGTAATCTTCTTTCGAATCGTATTCGCGCAATTCTCATCGATAGTGGAGCTGGTATTCACATCGGCTATGATGCTCCGCAGGGTTTAGTTGTTTCCAGATGGACTTCTGTCCGCCAGCACCATCAGTAGAGTTTGTGTGTCTTCCATTTCATAATATTAGCTCAATTTGGTCATGTCTTTTTGTTCATTTGTGTGGTATATACTTCAGTAAGTAATTGCGCTTATATGTTTATCTACACATAGGCTGGAATTCATAACAGCCAGGTCAGACGTTGCTGCTCTGCTATCCCTCTCCCCCTCGGTAGTCCCTTTTCCTCTTGCCAGTCCCTCGCTGGTCTTCATGCTGCGTATGAACACTTTCAGCATGGTTTGCAAGTAATGCCTTGCTGTCTTAGTATAACGTAGAGAATGGCCTGAAATAAACAGATATGGTGCACCTCTGACGGACGGAAACACCATGAACCGCATTTAAATCTGGATCGTCGTCACTATCAATCGCTAATATCATTTCACCAATTGGGTCAACATATCGCTGTTGTAGCTAATCGTGTGTATTAGGATGGGAGGGGGGCTATAGGGATGTGGAGAGTAGTAGCCCGTTCAGAACTACATCTAACAAGAGGTGTGCACGTACCGCTCTAGAAATGGCCTTTCCTCTCAGGATGTGTTCCAGTGCTTTTATTGCATAGATGAACTATAATATCGCAACTCCTTTAAGACGATTCTTTGAGAATTGTAATATCTTTTAAATGTACGCAATTATTAAATAATTATGTTAATATGATTATTTCATGTAATTATGTGCCTTTATTTCATCAGAATTATGTTTTATTAATCACTAATGACCTTGACAATATATTTTAAAAAATAACTGCGCGAACGCGCAGTTTCCACTTTGGCCCCATCTTCACGATCTGTGTAAGGCGTGCACATGAAAATTCGGGACTGTCCATCAAACTTCGATTAGATACGTCGAGTTATAAAAAAAACTCATCAACATGTGTGCATTTGGACGAGCCACCGCCTGGCAAATGAGTCGTAACCAATACAATTATTAAAAGGAAACGTGGACCAGCTGCTGTTTATGTCACAGATTCAGCAAAGAAAAGAAAGAAAACATGGAATAAACGGAGAATGAACTTAGCGACAGCTCATGACAGACGGATTGATTTAAAAGAAAAAACACCAGCTCTCCACGCACGAAGTTTGAAGCCGCCGAAAACATATTGTTATTGAATGATTGGCATTATTTTTGTTGGAATATAAAAACATACGAAATCTCACCTATGGTACTATCATGTTCCTTTTCTCTAGGTAAGTCTGGCTATACATTTTAAAGTTTAGTTTTAATTAAACGTTTAGGTAACAGGAACCTGTTGAAACCGAGAAACATTCAATAATGAAACCATTTCGTTTGCACCATACATTCAGCAGCTATTTCCATAAGCAGTATAAATACAACATTAGACATCGCATGAAATACTGTACGGTATTAAAATAGCATAGGTTGTTAGATACTTTATTATCTACATAAGGTTTACTTTTAGTTTGAAAAATGTAGATCAATAAAGAGCATAATAACATTATTGTTAAAAAAATTATATATTGCATCATTGTAACAACATGTCTTATTTTGTACTAGGAATGCAGTAATTATTTGTTTTGACCATAATTTAGAGTAAAATATATTGAATTTGTTTATGTCGAACTCCCATTTCGATGACGAAAAATATGGCCATTGTATGATGGAAATAAAGTTATAAAATTACAAAACTTTAAAAGTAACGCATATTTTAAAACACTGTTTTCAGTCTTCATTAGTGTATTTAACTCAAGAAGATCCCTAAAACATTTTGAATAATGTGGAACATTTATATTTTATGAATTTTCAAAATGATTATAAAAGCAACTTTGTCGACCCCTTTTTATACACTATTCCCAGTATAGTTCACTTAACTTGTTTCAACAAAGTTTGAAGAATATGCTGTAGAACACAAACTAAACATGACGAGCACAAGAAAGCATACATTTTATTATGTACTCATATTTTGGAACATACTGACGGGATGTTGTGAATTTGGACGCACAAATCGATCGATTGCACAAATCCATTTGAAACATGTAGCTATGTACATATTCTCAGCAGAAGCCACACGGAACTATTGTGGCTGAACAAAGTCAGACATCTTCACTACTGTGTCAGTTAACACATTATCCAATTAATAGCACTGGTATGCATTTTGATACACAAAGCTATCAGATGCACACATCCATTTGTAACACTAAGTGATATACAACTTCCCAGTAGATGTCGCAACAGAACAGAATGGGGCAGAACAAAGTCAGGCACCCTCTTAAATGTCAGGTGACCGATTGTCCAATTAATGGCACTGTTGAGTAGAGCTCTTCAATTTCATCTTTCCATCAGTTCGGCTATTTTAAAACTGCTGATTGTTAAAATGTTTCTGCAAATAAACAAAGTTGAATTTAGGAAACTGAGCATAAATATGTTCGCCGACTCTCAGAGGGCTGTGGAGAACAGGGAAACGTGGAGAGAGCTGGTTAAGTGTGCCCCAACGTGTAACGAAACTAGCTGTTTGTATTGGTTATAAATCACATTTTATTGAGTACTGAACCTGATGCCATCGGTGCTGAGTAACCAGGGGATTGATCCCTCGACATCTGCCTCATATACGTATTGTCACATCTCTCCTCTAAAAAAAACTTGAACAGTGAACACAACTAGAACAGTCAAAACTAGAACATGGCAACAGTTGATATGATGTGAATCGATATCGATCTAATCATTCGCATGATGTAGTCACACGTAATCATGTAGATGGCTGGGCCTGCGTGTGGCCCGACCTGATCGCCGAGGGCTGTGCACCACTGCTGGCTGAGGTGCTTGACCATTCACCTGCGCATCACACTGCCGTGGGCTTTGCCACACTGCCGGCTGAGGTGGTTGACCATTCACTTGCGCATCACACTGCACTGACTCAGCTGCCCCGTTGCCCTCGACCGTTGGCTTGTCATCACGAGGAGACCCATTATATTCCATCGGGTTTCTCACGGGTGGTTCGCCAGCAGATACTAGCTGACGACGATTTCGCCGATACGTAACGCCATCCACGTCGACTTTGTAACTCCTTGGAGCTACTTGGCGTATGCAGGTGCCTACACTCCATCGCTTCTGGCCCGGTAACCGCATACGAACGGTGTCTCCAGGCTCAAGCGATGACAGCGGCTTCGCGTGTTGGTCTGTGTAGAATTTCTGTCGTCGTTTTGCGCCCATCAGCCCCCGCGTCTCGTCCTCGGTAGAGTGTCGCGGCATCAGTAGCTTGCCCGCCGCTGGTAGCAACGTCTTACACCGACGTCCCATCAAACGTTGCGCAGGGCTGGTGCCGACACCCTCAGTAGGTGTGTTCCTCAAGTCTAACAGCGCCAGAAACTCGGATTCGTTGGAGTCACGACATTTCGCGAACAGTCGTTTGACCGTTTTCACCGCATTTTCGGCTTTTCCATTTGAAGTCGGATATTGCGGTGATGACGTAACATGCTCGAAACGCCACTTTGCTGCGAATACCGCAAACTCAGCAGATGCGAACTGCGGCCCGTTGTCGCTCATCACCTTATCCGGTATGCCGTGACGTGCGAATTGCTGCGCTATTTCATGGATGACACTGCGTGATGTCAACGACCCCAGACGCGCAACCTCGACGAAATTGCTGTAGTAGTCGACGATAACGAGGAGTGTACGCCCATTGCTTTCACACAGATCGACCGCGACTTTCGACCAAGGTCTCGCAATGACTTCGTGTTGCATCAGAGGTTCCTTGCTCGGCGCGTCTCGCATCGACAGGCAGATCTCACACGCCGACACGTAGGCTCGAACCTCTGCCGCTATACGTGGCCAGTAGAGCGTGTCGCGCATTCGGCGCAAACAACCCTCTATACCCATATGTGTCGTATGGGCCACGGTCATCAACTCTCTGCGCATTGACGTCGGCACCACCAGTTGATCGCGCTTGAACACTAGCGCATCCTGTACCGTTAGTTCATCTCGTGAATCGAAATACGGCCGCACACAATCGGGCACCCCCGACTTCGTCGACGGCCATCCTCGCCGAATGACATCTCTCAGCTTCTGCAAGACCCCATCCTGCTCCGAAGCCAACTGCAACTGCTGCCATCTCTTGTCTGTCACAGGCAGAGTCGTTCTGTGGTCTATCGTCTCGCACTCCTTCGCTATCTCACACGCGCACACTTCTGGTAGATAAGCTCGGCTCAGGGTGTCCGCCAAATACATGGTGTCGCCACGCTTGTATTTCAGGTTGATGTCGTACTTCTGGATAGCAAGAAGCATCCGCTGCAGTCTTTTGGGTGCCGAATCGAGTTTTTTCCGCATGATGATTTCGAGAGGCTGATGATCACTTTCGACGTTCACATTTGCTCGACCGTAAACGTAAGCGTCGAACCGTTGGCAAGCAAACACAACAGCCAACAGTTCTTTCTCTATCTGCGCGTAACGCTCTTCTATTGGCGTTAGGGCCCTAGACACATAGGCCACCGGTTGACCCGCCTGCAACAGCGCCGCTCCTAAACCCGACTGCGATGCATCGCACTGCAGTGTCACTTCCTCGTCTAGGTTATAGTACCTGAGTACCGGTGTGCTCGTTACTGCCGATTTGATCGCCTCAAACGCCTTCTGTTGTGGTTCGTCCCACTGGAAGTCTGTCTCCTTCAATGTCAGCTCACGCAACGCCTTCGTTGTGTTTGACAAGTGCGGCAAGAATTTCACCATGTACTGAGTCATTCCTAAGAGACGCTGCACTGCCGGAACATCCGTGGGTCTTGGCATCTCTAAGATTGCCCGCACTTTTCTGGGATCCACTTTCAACCCCTCACTAGTCATGACGTGACCGATAAAAGGAATCTCAGGTATGCGCAGTTGCATCTTGTTTGTGTTTAGTTTAACACCTCTATCCTCGCACCGTTGAACGAAAGCCATCATATTTGTATCATGACTGCGATGTGCCTCCGCGATGTTATCTCCGAAACCAACGACTGCAAAATCGTCTGCAATGACTTCGATTCCTGACAGTCCTTCCACGAGTTGGTGCATTTTCCGCTGGAACACCTCCGGAGCTGAGCATATGCCAAATGGGAGCCTTTTCTATCTGTATCGGCCGAATGGAGTGTTGAATGTCGTAAGAAACGAGGATGGTTCATCCAGCATGACGTGCCAGAACCCGCTGCGAACGTCGAGTAGCGAAAACACTTTCGCTCCGTGTAGCCGCGTTGCTACGTCCTCAATGGTTGGCAGAGGATAATGCTCTCGTTCTATGGCGCGATTCAGATCTTTGGGATCCAAACAGATCCTTAGACTTTGCGAGTCTCTTTTCGGCACCACGACCATACTGCTTATCCACTTGGTGGGCTGTGTCACTGGAGCGATTATCTGCTGTCTCTGTAGATCATCCAACGAGTCTTGCAACCGCGCACGGATTGCCACGGGCACGCGTCGTGGGGCATGTTGCACCGGATCTACACTCTCGTCCACCTTGATGTGGTATTCCCCTTCCATGCAGCCGACGCCATCGCCGAACACTTTTGGGAATCGCTCGATCAACGACTCACGATTTATCTGCGTATTATCTTTGCTCACAGAGTACACAGGCGATGCTTGCTTTTCTGGTTGGTTGAGTTCATCATTGTCGTGGTATTCTATCAGTTTCATGCCGATGCACGCCTTGCGCCCCAGGATAGGACGAATCTGATCGCTGTCAACGAGTTTACACTCAAGTTTGCAATGAATGTCTCTGCGTGACACCCGAATCGTGACATGACCCACGACAGCAAGCTTACCCCCACCATACGCCACGATCGACGACGTCACTGGTCTCACGAAACGTCTGTTATAGTCTTTGGTCGCTTTCTCGTACAGAGACAAAGGAATCACGTTGCACTGTGCTCACTGATTTCACAGCGTGCACTGCCTGATCACCGTCTGCCATTATCTTCATCTGAGTGGCCATGCTTTCGGCTGCCCTGCAGATTTCATCCGTTTTCTCTAACGTCAGGTTAGTCTCCCTCAGCAACCGCTCTCTAACTTTATTGTCTGTGATACCGAAGAGCAACCTGTCCCTGAGGATTTCTTTTGGGGTAATCACATCAAATTGGCAGGATTCTGACAACTTTCGTAGTGCCGTTCTGTAGTGTTCGTATGGCTCGCCGGGTTCCTGTTGTCGCTTGTTGAAAACGAATCTCTCAAACGGTAAATTTTTCGTCGGTTGACAGTACTGGTCAAACTTCTCCAATACTGGCCCAATCCGCTGTTCGTCGCCGTCTGTTGTCCACTCCGTGAACGTAGAGAACACCTCCCGCGCATCTTCTCCAATGACTGTTAGAAGGGTGGCGACCTGCACCGGCTCTGGTTTGTTAGCCAGTTCAGTGGCTAGGGCATAGTTCGACCACGCACTGTGGAATTTTCGCAATTTTTCAGCCGCATTGACGTTATTTATTTCTAACGACTGCGGCGGCGGTAATGCGAAACTCGCTGCCATTATCGCCCACTTCACTCAACATGCGACTTTATTGTCTTTGTTACAGCGTTTTTGTTATGAAATAACCGAGTACACTGTTCACAGTGACTCGATTAAAACCACCGCTGCCACCATGTAACGAAACTAGCTGTTTGTATTGGTTATAAATCACATTTTATTGAGTACTGAACCTGATGCCATCGGTGCTGAGTAACCAGGGGATTGATCCCTCGACAGCTGCCTCATATACGTATTGTCACACAACGATCCTTACGGGTTGTGGGAAAGTGAAGTGAAGAAGCATTAATTTGAGTTAACTAATTCAACACTATGCATATTAATTCAGTTTATATATTGGATTATGGGACTTATCATCAAGTGTACAACTGGCTAAATGGAAAAGAAATACAAACCTTGTTATGCTCATTCAGTCGGACTAAAATCCCAATCCATTACTTTGGCCAACTTTTAATTTGCTTCTACATAACATACATGTTAAGTTTCAGAAACGCCAATCCAGGAGATTTATAAATAAATCATAGGGTCTCGAAAAATCGGGCATTTATACGTAAATCAGAGGGTCTCAGAAAATCGGACATTTATACGTAAATCGGAGGATCTTGGAAAATAAAGCATTTATACATAAATCGGATTAAAATATAACAAAAAAGGTTGCTTTCCATAGACATTAATAATCATGTTATAATAAAACGTTAAGTTTCAGAAATGCCAATGCATGATATTTATGCGTAAATTAGAGGGTCTTGTTATATCAGGACATTTTTTATATATTGGGGGTCTCAGGGTATCATGGAATTGTGTATAAATCTGAGTATTTCATGTTATGAAAATGGTCACAGATCAGCTTTATTTCCAAATGCATTGCACATGTGCTCTTAAATCAATGGCATATAATAGCCTTCTTTTATTACACATATTTTATAACATTATTACAAACAGATACTATATTCACAAGGATAAGACCCAGAACGTAGCATTGTATTTTCTTCAAAGTTTGTTACCATGGCCTGGGTGACGGAGGCTTGCGTGATAAATTTACTATTTGTGACCTTTGACCTTGCTGGTGGAGCATTTGATGTTATAAAATACATCTTTTCATTTATAATGTGTTCCAGTTCTAACAGTTGCATATATACATGGATTATATAAAACGTGCACATAGTGTAGATGGATCGACTGATATTAGTTGAGTATAGATTGAAATGGATGGGCAAGCTGACGGTGGGCGATAATATGGATTTCCAGGAGTCCCCCGGCGAATGCAGGAGACTTAACATGTATGACATAATTACCCGCATGCATTGGTCATATACAGTGCACTCCAGATAATTAGAACTCGCATAAGTTGGTTTTCGCTAAGTTAAGTCAATCTTTTCCATCGGTCCTGGGCATAGGTTCCAATAAGGGGACCTTGTAATAACTTTCCATTTATCAGAAGTTCCACTTATCACTACTGGTATGGGTCCCAGGAGGTTTGGCCTTATCCAGAGTGCACTGTATGTTTTCCTTTTTTCAAGATTGTTCTAATATGTAATGTTGTATATACACACATGCCGATATGGGCCATTCTCGGAAAAAAGTGTACAGTAATGGTAAAGTAACATGTCAAAACAATATGTTTAATTTGTATGTTTTTAGCGAGTATTAATAATATCAAATGTGCTATTCACATGAAGCACACAGCTTGATCTGATCTATTATTATATTTGTTTTTAATATATTCATGGATAAAAATGTATGCATACTAGAGTGCAGATCTGCTAGTGTCCAACGTTCGTGTATGCATCGCAAAAATCCGTGGCAACACGGTATTGTGTACTTTTTAACAAACCTAAAACGTTTACATTGAATGATGACAAGCCAACCAGGTTTACTAACAATCGTATATGTAGCAGTAGAAACAATATGTGAACGTATGAATCTCACGTTTTCATGTTTCGGTTCAAATAAGTGGGGAAACAGGGACTTTTCAAAAACGGCTGACTGGAAAGCCAAGACATGTAGACACACAGACCCAACCCGCACTAACTGCTGCCGTCGCCGTCGCCTTCGCCGTCGCCTTCGCCGTCGCCGTCGCCCCCGCGCGGGCAGTCGGTTTGATGCTTGATGGGTCGGATGTTATAATTATACTTAATCGAAAAGTTACCCAGTGGACGGCATTAGAAGCAGGATAAATAAACAATACATACGCTTCCTGCATTATTAAACGTAGCTGTCAATATACATTATGTCTACGAATTGCTGATTTAAAAAGCCATTGCTTGCAACAACTCACCTCGAAATCTGACAAGTTGACTGTGTGTGTGTGTGTGTGTGTGTGTGTGTGTGTGTGTGAGTGAGTGTGTGTGTGTGTGTGTGCGTGTGCGTGTGCGTGTGCGTGTGAGTGTGCGTGTGCGTGTGCGTGTGCGTGTGTGTGTGTGTGTGTGTGACGTCACCTGTCTCTGTGCGTTTCACTGCGCGTGCATGACTATTCATTATAATCGGGCTGCATATTTAATCATCCACGTGGCAACAAGCTCAAAATGATTCGCGTAAACACAATTATTTATCGGCTTTTTGCGCAGATAAAACCCAAATTATGTATGCAGAAAAAGTAGTTATGGAAAATTATAACGTTTT
The DNA here is from genome assembly GCA_020002185.1 of Paraescarpia echinospica. Classification (NCBI taxonomy): domain Eukaryota; kingdom Metazoa; phylum Annelida; class Polychaeta; order Sabellida; family Siboglinidae; genus Paraescarpia; species Paraescarpia echinospica. The sequence continues at coordinate 22,238,186 of CM034534.1, read as the reverse complement.
GATGCAGTATATCTTAAATGAATATTAGCTTACAAAGAATCGCTTCAAACAAGATCTAGATCGTGTGACCTATGTTCCCAAGATAACTCATCTCTATGTGGAAGGCACCCGATCTTTATTATCGCTTACATTTTTGTCATCGTTTGTTTCCCCAGACATGTATAAATACGCGTACATCGTTGTTTTTCATTAGTATAGTATCGTGAGGGAAAGTGTTAAAATCGATTAGACTGAACATTAATTGTTAAATTGAAGTGTAAGCGCCAGTAGACAATGTAAAAGTGACATGTATTACACAGGCCGTCTCCGTGTGAATACTCTGGGTTTTACCTGCAGATTTGGGCTCAGGTTTTTGCTTAGGTAAAATATATATTCATATTTTATTACTATTATTATCATCCCTGAGTTTTCTGGCAGATGTCAGGTTCTGCTATTTGTTTTGATATAACCATATTTTTATTACGAATATCTTTCAATCTCCTTTCAATCTTCCAATCTTCATGAAACTGAATACGTCTATGCTACTTTGAAAATATACATTAATCTAAAACAACCTGCAGCAATCCAGACTTCCTTACGCCTTACTGATCCCTTGGGCGCCACTTGTCGCGCAGGGCATGTACACACGTCCGCCAGTCCGCCCTGTCAGCCGCCCTCCGTGCAACCGCTGCCCAGGATTTCCACCCAACTGCATCTCGTTCTTTCTCCACCATTCGTCGCCACGTCTCTTGTTTTCTGATCGATCTATTCCCTCCAGCTGTCGAATTCATATCTATTCGGCAGTCATTTGTAATTTTGAATCTAAGGATATGGCCAATAAAACTCTATCGCCTCGCCTTCATGATGTCCGTTATCCTACTTGGTTCTTCATTTTCATACAGTTTTTGCATGCATCATTCCAGACTACGGACGCCTTAATGATCAGAACATGATCAGCGTTTGCCATAACATGTATACATTTGCCGTACGGTCCTGGACTGTCTGCGTAAATGCCACGGTTATAGGTATCACTGGTATTTAACATGGGATAAATGGGAAATATTGATTCCTTGTTTGGAGTCACTTCCCCAATGTTCTTTGCTGTATACCTTTGATATGTTTAAACTATATTGGACTTCGGAATATGAGATTATAAGGTTTACATTTCAGCCAAGATCACAACATAATGAAACATGACCTAGATAGCAGTTTTGGCCCGTGTGTAGAATAGGTCCATATGACTTAATGCCAGGTTCTCTGTGGCTGGTCACACGTACACTTTTGCCACTCATTTGGTTCCATTGTTCCAATATGATATTCCAGAAGGTTCATAGCATCCCGCATAGTCCGGCTAAACATTACGACAATTGTTCCATCATTTTCCAAATTGGCCAAACGTCTCCGTGAATGTTTAGGAACATAGCGTTGCTGAAAACTGGCAATGTATGGGAAATGAGCATGCGAACGGTTCATATGTGATGGAGTTGGGTGACAGGTAAAACGATGGTTGACAAGGGGTAAGGAAGAGCAAGGTATTTACGATGGAAAATAACGATAAATAACTATCGAGTTATTGAGTTCCTTCATTATGGCAATTTTTGGTTAAGCCTGTGATGTGGCGAAGGGTAGGAGTAACGTACTTCAAGTGAAGGGCTTGTCTCACTGTCAATCCATCACACCCTACAATAGGACCCTTTTCATGAAAAAAACTCTTCACGTTTTCGTTGTTGGCATAGTTTAACCATCACATGAATGCTGGATGGTTTATAGCGTTCGTGCTGCAGGGTATGTTGAGGTGCTACCGGATGCGGAAGATGATCTAGGATTATCCACTACCATCGATGTATCAGCAATTGTTGCGGATGCTCAGTGTGTGTGTGCGTGTAGGTGTGTGTGCTTGCGTGCGCGCTTGCGTGTGTGCTTGCGTGCGTGCGAGTGTGTTTGTGTGTGGCAATGGAAACAATATATTCTAGTTGCACTGAGATTATATTTTTAGCCACTGTTTCATAGCCACGTGATATATATATAAAGGTGAGCTTCATCACTACCGCTAGAACTGCGACAAAATCGATCTAAAAAGAGTTGTTGACATCTGTCCTTTATATTATCTTGGGTTTCCTTATCCATTTCCGGACGTTGCAGCCTTGATGGATTGTCTATAGATACTTCTTTCTTGTGCCAGTCTCTCCACTCGCTAGACGTCTGCTCCCATCCATTCCTCTAAGTCCTTCTCCCATTGTCTCCTAGGTCTTCCTCTGCATCTGATGCCTTCCACTTTTCCTTCCATTATTAGTCTCTTTAGAGGTTGATGTAATTTCACATGACCGAAATAACTTTTCTACTTTCTGTTTCTTTACAAAGTGCAATAAAGTTCCGGGACTGTAATTATTCTGATTACCTAACTTCAACTGATCACACAGGAATCGTTTTTACATGCGTATTGGTTCGCATTCAGAACATTAAAACTGGTGAAAGCAAATCTAACTGTCTTCCACCCTGTATTGTGGAAGTGTTGTCATCGTTAAATGACCCAATGTAAGTTACCTTTCAGCTTAATTTTGGCCGATAGAATTACGTACGATTTGTTTAGTTTTCACTTATCGCAGACACATACTGACAGGTTGAACGAACTACACCTAGAATCGAAGGGAAACAATGTTCAACATGTGTTACTAATTTACCTTATGCATATAATACCTTTACTTACTGGACAATGTAACAGTGCCATGATTCTGACATAGTTAGACATGGACACTTGTAAATGCTTTAGCAAGAGACCGCTCTACGATAATCTGGCCACATACAATAATAAGTAGTTATGTTTCTTTACAACTGCGTAGACTGACGGATGACACGTCTTGACAATCTTCACCCACACGTTGAAGTTTAGCATACAATATCATATTTATTACAGTGACAATCGTTTGTGAAATAAAACACCAATGTGCAATTCTTCAGAAAACGTCCACATAAACTATACGATGTCGAACGGCTTTTCCAGATAAACATTGGCGGGTTTGAGCACTTCCAGCATAACACCCAGCAAAAAAATTATGACAATAAAGGGATGTTGGCGTTGAACTGATCATAAAAGATGACGATGACAATGTCATTGACAACAATCGTGTTAAATGGTGTCAAATAAATCGTCTTAATGCTTACGCCCAACATTGCATCTCTGCCGACTTCGCACCACTTTTGACTTCGCCGACGCACGTGACAAATAACAGTAGACATACTAACAGCAATAATTTCAACGAAGAAGCAAAACGTGCAACACCATTCGCCGTCACCGTCCACTTAGTATTGAGGGATAAGTTCGACAGCATTGCAATGTATCCATTTCCTGACTGAGTACATTTTCCGCCACTCGGCGGCATTGAAGCCCGCGGGAGTAGCAATAAGTTGAAGTACGATGAATTGACATTTCCACCAGTCGGACGATGTACAAATGCCTTGATCGAACTCGCCATAACTTCTCAATTCCACTCGTGGGGGAGCTTTGTAACATGTATCCTCGAATTTGTACACATCGTTCCTGCGCAAATAAAGCACACGTTACCATTCTGTTCAACTATGCCAACCACACGCATATGCAACAGAGAAAGTACATGTATATATACTCACTCAAGTGTGTAGGACCTACTACAAAATACCCGTCGATCGTTTTCAATTGTGTGTGCGCTCGCGCGCATGCGTTAGTGGGTGTGCATAAGCGTGAGCGGGAAACAGTACGCATGAGCGTTAGCACGAAACGGGTATGTTTTGCTAGTTACAACAAAACATATTGAGTATACAATAGTACATCGGCTAAGGGATATGATAGTACACTTTTTGTCAAAAGCATGCAAACTGGCACATATGTAGTTTATGATATATATATTCATTTAAAGCTAGGTACCCATCGCTCTCAATATGGTACCTAGCCGCCGTTTTGATCTTTAAAATGACCGCCACATAAATTCATTATTCAGCTATCTTAGCTTCTAGGCAACATAAAACATGTTCTTGGTATCCAACACAACATTTCCAATGTCAAGGAATCCATTTGTGTCATACATAGCCACAGATGACGTCAATTTTGAAATTCAAGATGGCCACCACGGAAATACATCATTCAAATATTTCAGCTTCTAAGCAACATACAAACATGTTATTAATGTCTAAACCACCTTTTTCAGGGTCAAGGAACCCATTCTGCTATACACTACATCCTCAGGTGACGGCCATATTGAAATTCAAGATGGTTGCCATGCATATATACGTTTTACGCACATGATTGTGTGCCTGTTGATGGTGAAGAATTCATATGTGGTTCATAATATGAATACCTACATATTCACTAGTATGTCATTTCTTGTTGGCAGTTGTTGCTGAACTATATTCTCGACCATAAGACAAGTGACAGTGCACATACTGGTGAAGAGAAATATATCGTTGATTAAGAATGGACAATATTGATGGTTACATTTTGAGTTCACGTCAGCGACACGGAACACATACTCAACACGTCTTGAGGTTTACTGGGAACTTATGCTGTTTTCTCAGCAATAACACTAGGCCGGTATCATAATCAAATCAATGACGTATAAAGTGTGACGGTTGTGCTATAAGATTGACACCACATCCACAATCCTTGAGAGGTGGTGGTGGCGTAGTCAGATATATCACAGGTACAGGTGGATTTGTTCAAGATAGTGTTCAAACTGCCAACTAAAACACCCAACAAAACATGATATACTACACGCTGTCATACAAAAAAAACTTTGTTAAATAAATATAATTTTTAGTGTAAACATTTACAATTAGTGTAACCCAATCGCTGAACGTCGCGCATATATATATATATATATAAATACGTACAAATACTATAATAAATAAAACTATATGATGCAAATCGTATACACTGTTAAGGACACAAGGGAATATTGTAGAGTAGGTATGGGGACAAAACGACTGAAAAGTGCCATCTCTGACGAAGATCATAAACAGACTGATTGTAGTACCAAACAACTCACCATTGCAGATTACTCCATAATATTATTTCAACAAAAAGTTGGATGATGATGATGGTATAAACTGCATACTCTACAAGGCCTAGATGGACAGTTGACGATGATGCCCAGCACTCACCTATCCTATACATAACATCCCAGTTGGCACCAGTCTGAAGAGTATATACTGTATGTGGTAGGTATTTAGCTGACATCCTCAAGTAACCAAAAAAAAACGCAGAAAACATTTTCTACAGTGTGTACTATCATACATTTCCTGTCGATAGGTAATCATCAGCACACAAGATCAGATAGTTGTGACCACAGTCCAGAAATCCACCAACGACCTGGAGTACCATCAACCCTGCATACGCGGTGAGGCTGATGTCGGCGTAGTACTCTAAGCAGCACATTGTGTTATCCATTATGGATATCCGCAGTGTATGCAGATGTGGTTATAATGACCGTAGGACAGTTACTTGCTGTTGAAATAGATGAATGTTTTGGCGTTGAAACCCACTTTTGTTCCATTGCAAACCTTGCCATAGACAACAACCTGTGAAATATGTGTAATGCTATATAATTTCCTGACTTGATATGAAATAGTATCAAGTTTCCTTGGTCGAGGGAAGAAGCCGACATAGTTAACATGGACTCCATTAACCGCTGCTACATGTTTTCCTCGCCCTGCTATCACAACCATGAAAAGTCGACTCCTGAACACTAAATGAAATAGATAGATGTATCACCGTAATTTACATAAAGACTTTTACACTTTTACAACAATTGAACAGAGCTGTTTATTAAATTCGTTATGAGAGGTCATAAGATATTGTGCCAAATCTCTATCTGCCTAGTCTTGGACACTGGTTCGAGTGCAACTGTTTCAGTATGGAAACCATGCTGGACTTGAACAATCAGAGGCATCGATGCCATGCCATGATCTAGTGCACTGTGGTTTCAAATCTAAATGTATTCCAACTGAGATATTATTTGTCATCAATATGTACGTTGTAAGGTATATTGGGGTTCATAAAATAACCAAGTAAAATAAGGCAAAAGTCTGAAAGGTTATAATCGTGAAGACACATACCATAAACCATATATATGGATTCCTAAACTCAACGACATTCAGATCAGATTCCTAGAAGTTATGTACGCATGGCTGCCATCTTGATATTCTGTGTGACATCAGTTCATGATTGTAGCCTATTTACTCTCATTGACATATGCATTACTGGATTAAACACAACAGGTATGTTCGATGTTGCAAGAAAGCTGAATATATGATTTTAGATGTTCGGTCAACTTGAATTTCAATGTGTCTGTCATCTGGGGATATGACACTGGACGAAATGAATTAATTAACCCTGAAAATTTTGAAATAGACACCAACATCACGTTTCTATGTTGTGTAGAAGTTGATATATTTGGACAGATTATTTTCATGGCAGCCTTTTTATGTTTCAATATGGCCGTCATCTGGAAATAGTTAAGTAACACAACTGGATTCATTGACCTTGAAACATATGAACCACATATGGATTGCTCAGAATACGTCCTCAACATCAAAGAGATTCTAAAATCATGTTCGTAAAACGTATATGCAGGGAAGCTACCTTGAATTTCAATATGTCCGTCATCTCAGGTTACAGCATATGGCAGAAATGGATTCCTAGATACTGAATATGTTGGTTTAAATACATAGAACATGTTTATGTGTTGCTTATAAGCTGATATATTTGGGTGACGAATTTCCGTGGCGGCCATCTTGAATTCCAACATGGCCTTCATCCTTGGATACTGCATATGACAGGCATGGATTTGTTGACCCTGGAAATATTGGGTTAGATACCAAGAGCATGTTGTTATATTGCTTAAAAGGTGAAATATCTGGATAATGGATTTCCGTGTCGGTCATTTTTTTAAACTCACGATGGCGGCTAGGTACCATGTAGATAGCGATGGGTACCTTTATATGAATATACGTGTCATAAATTACATTTGTGCCAATTGTCATGTTTTTGTTAAAAGTGCACAATTCGTCAAATGTGTGGCGCATAGCCGCTGGACTACAGTGTCAACATAACATCAATTGCAAAACACGCGGGTCACATATGGAATATGTGTGTGTGTGTGTGTGTGTGTGTGTGTGCGCGCGTGCGCTCGCACGCGCGCGTGTGTGTAGCGTGAATAGGTGCTTGTGGCAAGGCGATCGCTTGTCTTTATGTACAACACTTAGGCATTAAGAGAATAAGCATGTATGTAAACTCATGATTATTTACTGGCCGTTCTCTCGATCGTTGCCCGGATTGTCTAGTTTAGTCCACTTGTAGGCGGTGCTAGGAATTTCCTTATAAAGCCGCACCCTTATGGTATCATCCGTTCCTGACCCACTGTCGTAGCTTGTTTTCAATTGCAATCGATAATAACATACTACAACATATTTAGTCAAACAGCCGTCATGCACATTCGTCAAACTAGCTGTAACAATATTATATATAATGTGCGTACCGCACGCGTGCGTGCGTGCGTGTGTGGACGTTTGTGCGAGCGGAGTGTATAAGCTTATGTGCATGACATTACATGTGTATATATGTGCATGAAAACTAAAATAGTTCCGTTTTTATGTTATCAAAATATACACTGTAATGATCCACACAAAATTTTATAATATATATAATATATATATATACATATATATATATATACGCTCGATAACGTGTTTTGCAGTCTGTGCACGATGCATGGTGTGTGTGTGTGTATGTGTGTGTGTGTGTGTGTGTGTGTGTGTGTGTGTGTGTGTGTGTGAGAGAGAGAGAGAGAGAGAGAGAGAGAGAGAGAGAGAGAGAGAGAGATAGTGAGTGGGTGTGTGTGTGCGTGCGTGCGTGCAGGTGTGCGGGTGTGCCGGTGTGCGGGTGTGCGGGTGCGTCTTAGGTCGGGTACTCAAAACAGCAATTTTTGGGCTAAGGCACGAGTTTGTGCACATGCGCTGGTGGTTGCATACATTAATATATTATTTAAAGGCAGTTAAGGTGATTGGGTGTGCTGAATGGAAGGTTCATAATGGCTGTTTGAAAAGTAATGGGGTTTTCTATTTCAGTGATTTGTGTTGGGATTATGTTCCAAAACGGATAGCTGGGGTATTCTGCATTAATGCGGCACCCATGGACTACATAGTGGCCACGGTTTCTTATCTGTGTTAGAAGGCCTGGCGGCGGGTTGATCTTGATAATGTTATTTAACATTTTATAAAATGTCATGGCTTGTTTGATAATGCGTCGTCGTTCAATAGTTGGCGATAGTTGGGGGGCTTAATAAAGAAATTGTTCACATCGTTCTACAAGCACCATTTTTGGACCAGCACTAGATATGGCCGTGACATCTCATTTTTTGCGGGAGCCGAGCTGGATTCCTGCTGTTGTGGCCATATTTGACAAATCCAAGATGGCTGCCGTCCAGAGTAAGTCTGTACAATAACTTGAGAACAAAAAGTAGTAGAACCATAAATGATACCACTTTTTAAGGGGTTTTCGAGTATGGAGAATCCATTTCCGGTGTTATTTGGCTGATTCTAGGTCGATGTCACATCCAAGGTCATTTTGGCTCAAAATACCTATATTTTGAGCCATAAACGTACTATTTCAGATATTCATCGTTCTGGTGTCATTTTCATCTAAAAATGTATCAGGTGGACAATAAATGAACCAGGAGTTAGCTCTGGATACAGGTCTCTTCAATCACGGTTAAATTTGCCCGTAAATGCGTAAAATCCCATGTATCTGTTGATGATTCAATTGATCTTACTGCGTGAGCAAAGGTTTGTACATTTTTTATAATTTTGGAACCGATATTGAAAGGGAAATGACGAGGTCTTATAATTAAGGTCAAGAACAATGATAATTTATTAGAGAAACTTTTCATTATGCACATCTGGGAATATACCCACTCCAAATTGCATGAACGATACTATAATTCTAGAAATAGCAATTACATGTCAATTGGATGCACACAATTCAAATTCAATGAATGTACCTAAAAATGTACACCGCTATTTTACTTTTCACTCTACTCGTATAATCAGACAATCTCATCCGTCTATCTATCTACCCATCAATTCATTAGTAGTACTTCAGTTGTTCACATCGTTGTCATCATTGTTTAGGCAGCCACACTCGCACTTGCACAGTGCTGTGCAACGAAGACCTGCCTTGCAGCATTAGCAATTCCCTTTGCACCCTTTCGTGCAGCCACAGTTTAGGAGCAGGGCACAAGCTTTATTAGCGTCGGCGAGAGTGGTCCAGAAAGGGAGCCATTGCTTCCTGCGTTCAATTCTGTTCCCATCCCCATTGATCAAAGACAGGAATTGCCTGGTGGCATGTGGTTGACTGCTTCCAGATGAAACTGGCTTGGACCAAGGACCTCTTGACATGCTCGAAGAGAGCGGCCTGGGTCGGCGGCATATTGTCGAGTGAACGATTGCCATTGGAGAAGAGATGATGCCTAGCATCGTTGTCAGTTGCAGAACCCCACGTCTTGCGGTACACGAGCACAACGAATCGGTCGATTTTTTGCAAGTGAACAGATTCCAGAGTGAAGGACTCCGGATCTTCGGTCAGTGAGATCATCATCTCTGTAAGTCCTGTGGTGCACTGTTCCATGCAGCCCACGCCGTCTTCTTGCCGCAACCGAGACACTGAGAGGTCGTATCGCAGCCTGTTATAGCATGAAAGAGGAGTATAGGCAACACTTTGATAGACCGAGCTGGGAGTGGATGTTGTGCACCGGGATATCTCAATATTTCTTGCCGCTTCCAAAGCCAATCCAAAGCTCTGAAAGGTCAAGTTCTTCAAAGAAAGTGACGGCAAAAACAACGCTTTGGGCATTGTACCTGTCACAGCAGAAGTGTATGATACTTGTACCAGCTTATACATCTTGAGTAAAATTCCTCTTGTAGCATGTTGCAATGGCCCAAATGGTTCATCCTTGTGGAATGACCAACGGCCAACAGCATACATGGCACCACCACCACTGCCGTCTTCCGCATCTCCTTTGGTAGAGCAGGAGCACTGACCACCTTGGTGTCTTCTTTCAGAGTCTTACCAAGGCTAGTCTTTGAACTTGCAGTGACTGGGGAATCTTGCAGCATTCATGTTTGCCAATGAAGTCAACAATGTCGACTTCGCCACCACTAGCAATGGTCTGGGTCATCCCAAGGAGGGCAACAACTTCGTCGCATTTCCCTAGAGTGGCAGGCTGGTCTTTTGAGTTCTTGGGCTTCACGTTCTGTGTGTGAAATGTCTTCAGTCTGACTATGGTTGTCTTCTTCTGATCACCTGATATCGAATCAGACAATGCCTTGATACAAAGTTCGTTCACATTGGTCAGGTAACCGTCCACTTCTTGCACTGCGCGTTATCCGGTTGATATATTGATAAGATGTCGCTGTCGACGGTGCTCATGTATGCTTTCTCGTGTCCATGAGACGAGGCATGAGCTAGGAATAGAATGATACGCCTGTCTGCCGGGCTGGAGTGCTGACACATGAAACGGCTTGTTGGAGAGTAGCACCTCAGACTCTGTGCAGAGGAGGGGTCTTCCATCCATTTCACTCTTGACCAACTGTTTATTGATCAAGGAATTTTTCAAGTACGATTGCCAGTCCCTTTTGGGGATGGGAGTGTAGCCGCCGCCATCTGGCTTGACTCGAGTACGCGCACCTGTCCCACGCCGCTGCTGTGTCAGTAATTTCAGGCCATGATCAGGGTAGGTGTCCCAGACAGCATCGACGCGTTCAACCGTGGCGGTCAAGTGAGCTTTCAGGAAAGGCACAACGTGTAGGTGTACATACTCAGCGAATGTTGCCGCTCTGGTCGGATGCACCATGTGGATGACGGCAGTCATGTCGAACACTTGAACTATCGCTTGTCTCGCTGGATTGGCGCGGCAAGTTGGTGCGTTGATGCAGCGAGGATGTCCGACAGCTGTGAGCGAACTTCGGCCTGATAGAGAAGGAGGCTCTCGCTGGTTCTCGAATTTGAAGAATTCGGCCATATCCGCGTCCGGACGTGATTGGAAAGAAAGAAAAAGTTGGATAACAAGCACGGTATTTTGTTTGAGTATCCCGACTTTGCTTCTCTTCTTTCGGGGGTCTGGGCGGTTGGCGAAAGTAAACACGTTTCTCTTTATTATGTTTGACAGAGGAGTCTGAAGCACGAATCCTGTGCGGTGGTGTCAAACCTTCGTTTACTCTCAATTGCTTCAGTTCACTCGGCTGTATGAATGAGTACCTGGCTATAGATAGTGATGGAATTTGTGTACAAATATTCTTCGCGCATTAGTTGCAGCATGGCTGAATGCTTCCCAGAGAAGTCGAGATGGTGTTCGATTGAACAGATCTGCCAGGGAGTAAAGTGTAAAGCGCTTTGAGCAGTCCTGAGGACTGGATACTGCGCTATATAAGAACTTACCTTTACTTTTACTGTTAACGCGAAATTATCGCATGAATATGTCTGAGAAACCAGTAAAGCGTTATACGTTGAGATCACTTCCGATTACAATCTGGTGCAATATGTTCAAAGCTAAGGGATTGCAATAGAGCGTTACATACCTGTGTCTTTACAAAACGTTATGTTCTTTGTAGACAATTTCAGGGGAGTGTTTCTTGGCCGTTTTGTCTCTTATTTCAATAATTTTCAGTTGCAAAAATGTTCCCAACTCAACATTATCTGCGTCAGCCATTTTAGTATCACGTGACCTTATGTAGTAATAATAATAATAATAATAATGTATTTATTTCAGACAATCATGATGTCCATATATACAAATACATCAATAAAAGTATGTAAATAATATAAAAATACATAGATAAGAACAATATGTTTAAAAATTATATAAATCCCGGACCGACTGGTGCCGCAGTTTCGAAGTACAATACACGTCGCTAGTTTTAATGCTATAAATAATGGGATTCAAAGACATGTCAATCCTATTCATTAAGCTAAAAATAGCCTTTCTGATTACACATTTACCCGGGCTGACATTAGCTGTAGCAAACATGTGACTAGCGCTACATCTCATGGGCAAATTGTTCAATATCCTGAAAGAGTTGTTATATGCAACAACGAATTGATGAAAATTAACTTTTCTAAAGTTCACCCATAAAGCACACATATAGATATTACCAAAATACTAAGGTGATTGGCCAGATTAAGACTTAAGTACATTTTCATTTTGTACCAGCGACGTACGAACATTGTACTCGTTATAATGACATAGATGAGAAAAATCACTATAACAGAACGTAGAGACATCTGCCACGGCCTATGAGTATATGAATGGACGCAAAATAAGCACACTGCAAGCTCGTATGCCTACGTCTTAAGCCGACAATGACTAAGGTACATTTTCCACTAGGAGCATCAATTGTCAAAACATATATTTATATTATATATGCTGAAACATGTTTATTTCGAGCCAAAAAGCCTTGAATGTGATTTGATTATGCGACCTCGACCTGGAATCGGCCAAATAACACAAGAAATGGGTTCCCCATACTCGAAACCCCCCAAAAGTGGTCTCATTTATGGTTCTACTACTTTTGGTTCTCAAGTTATTACACAGCCTATCTCTGGACGGCGGTCATATTGAATTTGTCCAATATGGCCGCCACAGCAGGAGCTCAGCTTGGCTCCCGCGAAAAAATGAAATGTTATGGCCATATCTAATGCTGATCCAAAAAGGGTGCTTGTGGAAAGATGAGAACATGCCGAAGAGTGAATGTGAATACGAATGTAGTCTGGGTTTAGTTTTGTTTGTTATTAGGAAGTGGACACATTTAAAAATGTTAAATTCCATTTGCTATTTGTCAGACCACGTTTGGAGTTGGATCAGGTCAGTTTGAAAAATGTCATGAACAACAGGTCTGCCTTTGCCTAAAGTAAACCAAATACCGATTAAGTGGGTTATTAATTATAATACCCGGAATGTTTTAATGTACATAAATGTACTTGTTATTTTGGCTAGTACAATTGGGAGTTACAAATCACTAATTACAGTACGTAAACATTTCTTGGTTTTTCTCCATATATAACTATTTACCTGGTATTGTATTGTATTTATTCAGATTCCTATAGGTCCAGTGGACCCAGTAACAGGACTGATAACTGAAACAATACATATAAATAATAAAACAATAATATAATAATAATAAAAATGATAAGAACAATAAGGACATAAAAACCACACAATATCAATATCAAATATACCAGGCAAACATCCGTTATACATAGAAATGTTTTTGAATTGAGGATCTAAAAGTTTCAGCTCCTGAAAATATATCACAAGTTGGATCACTTAAATACCATGTGTTGAAAGTAGTCATACATCTATTCAAAACACAATGTTTTCTAATGTTGATTCTGCCATTGGAAACTCTAAAAGGGATGTAGTTTCGTAGAGATCGTGAAGGACAGTGAAATTGGATGGCCTCTATCAGATACGACGAGTCTAGTTGGGAGTGCACGCACTTGTGTAAAAACATAAGATCTGCAACTTGCCTATGATGTTGAAGGGAAGGTAGTCTAAAATGATGGCAAAGCTGAGGATAACTGTCAGAGGAGTACTGTATTTTAGATTTGTAACATAGATATTTAATGAATTTTTTGTATATGTACTTTCACTTGTTCTTCCAAGGTCTTGTTACTGGCTATTTACCCTGCCAATTATCATCTGTTGACAGGTCTCGGTAACATGAAAATGCCGCCATCAATGAGGAAGAGGAGTCGACCCAAGGGGGCAGAGTTGTCATTGGCTTGCTGGGAAGGGTGAAAAAGGACAAACCGGTCAAATTCCTCACCAAGCTTCCTGTAGTTAGAGATTATGGTATGACACTAGCTGAAATGAACTGTTCTTGTATAAAAATCTCAAAATGTGTTTCTACTTATTTTACTGGTAATAAGCGTCACTTTTATAACATTTACTTAAGCATAACTCTAAATAACTTATACTTACAGATAAAGCATGCATCTGTCATATAATAAATTTATATATTAGTTTATAATATATTTTTATGTACATTTGTAGTTAAGCTCTGCTGGTTTGTACAAAGTGAGACAGCACTACACACTGGTCTCTTGTCGAAAGCTTCGGACGTCTCGAGAACAAGGCAGACTGCCTTGACAGTGATGTCTGTCTGAGGGCAATACAGAAGCACTGCGAGACATCAACGTGGCACGCAGTGCAGCAGATGGCGTACGCCCTGTTGAAGGATGGCGTGTGGTATTGCGCAACATGCACATTGACACTGGATGATAATGAGGATTTGAGTTGCGTAAAAAAATTGCATTAATCTGCGATGTGTGTTACTATGCGATAGCTGCCTTCATGGTTTGCAAGTTGGAGTAATCTTGTCTATTATCGAGGGTGTTGGTTTCAAGATGTGATTTTTAAGCATGTGTGTTGTTATGCGATAGCTGTCTTTCACTGGTAGGACTGTTTTACCCGTAAGGCAAAAGTATGATGTTTTATGGTTTGCACGTTGGAGTAATCTTGCCCATTATTTAGAATGTTGGTTTGAAGATGTGATTTTTAAACATTTGTTGCTATGCTATAGCTACCTTTGTTGGTACGACGTTTTGCCCCTAAGGCAAAATTATGATTTTGCAGAGGATGCAAGTTTGTTTAATCTTTTTCATGTGTGTTTATATTTATATGCGATAGCTTCATAGATTAGCTGTTTTAGTATCGAACAAAGGGGGGTTTGGTAATGACATTAACGGAAGCTTAATCAATCACTATGCAATGGAAACTTTCATCAAAAACATTGCTAAAGTAGTTCCCATCCACAAAAAAGATGATAACCATAATTTCAATAACTACAGGCCAATATTTCTTGCCATGTATATCCAGTCTTTGAAAACAAAATAGTTTACTCTCAATTATTCCATTATCTCGCACTTAATAAGCTCCTCCACCCTAATCAGTATGGTTTCAGAGCTGAACACTACTGATCTAGCAATAACTGAATTAGTTGACAGAATATACTTAAATCTTGACAAAAAAGGCTTGCCAATGGCAATATTTCTGGATATATCAATGGCTTTCGACACAATAGATCGTAGAATCCTGTATGAATGATGATCTAAAAATAAACTTCACTTCAAAGATGTTTTTAAATAATGCTGTTGTTATCACCATGTCTTGATGTGTCCAAGAACTGCGCATGTACTGTAACTGCTCTGTTGTTTTACATAAATTCAGTAAAATGTTTATAACTGTATTGTGTATTGTTGTCCCTATGTTTATTGACAGTTTCATGTAAATTTCATATAAATATATTCTCAGTGTGTATAGAAACTAGTCACAGTAGTAAGATACAATTCCTAGCTGAGGTGTTAACGTGGACGCTAACACTTCAAAATGAGAGTATAAAGTAAGTTGTTCTGCTGCCCTGGACTAGCCCAGTGATAAGATAATGTTAGTTCCCTATCCAAAGAGATTATTGGTTGACTTCCCTACATGTCTTTCAGCAAACCTACTTTAGCCTTTTTGGGCAAATTTAGCAGGGCTAAATCAATATATTACTTCACTGGCATAACTAGTAGCAGCGCCCGCCTATTAGTCTAGGTATTCCATTTAGTTTTGGGTGACAGCTAGGCCTAGGGTTAAAGTAATAGGACAACTAATTTGCGTGATAGCATGCTTGGTTGAACTTGGAAGATTAATCATTTAATCCCGCCAAGAATCCGGTTACGGCGATCAGACTCAAGTCTCGGAACTAGAGGAAACACACGAACAATAAATAACTCTAGGCGTGTTACGGCGACCAGAGCAGAACTCACGGAAGAATAGCGCAGCCAAGTTAGGTTACGGCGACCGGAGCAGAACTCACGGAATAATAGTGTAGGCATATTGGGTTACGGCGACCGTAGCAAATAATGCGCATGCGCTGACGTCGTCTCGTAGGAGTAGCGGCGCCTGCTAGTTATGCGCATACGCAACTAAACTCACGGACGATTAGCGAGGCGAAGTCGGGTTACGGCGACCGGAAGAATAACCACGTCGATATATGTATGTGAATAAAAACGTTACACTTACAGTATTTTGGATGGACTATTTTGTCTGGTTTCTTCCTCTTGTCACAACCCTCGATCACGACAGGAACCAATAACAGCCACAATACAAGGAACTTTAAACGGCTGTCGAACATTGTCTTAGTTAGTGTGCGTCTCTTGATAGGCTTTGCGGTTTGTTTTGTCCAATCGATTCCGTCTCCGGCCCTTCTGTATTCTCTTTGCATTTGAAACTAACACTCGACTGTTCTCCTCGTGGAAATACGTCATAGGCACGCGCTGAAGACGTCATAGTTCATATACAGTTTACAAACAGTTTAAGCTAGAAGGTTTATGTTATTTTCAGTTAGTACAAATATAAGTATGGGATAGGTTTCATAATTCCTTATGAAGCATTTTTACAGTATATTGAGAAATGGGTATAACTTTTATTTTTGAGTTCAGATGGTACATTGTTAACAGTGTGAATAATCGAATGTCTAATCACTAATGCAATTAGTGGCAACATTATGATTTACTATGTTTATGTAGATATTATTACTGTTTCTGGTATGATAGTTATGAATGTTTGAATGTACAATGGGCATAGTATTAAAGTATTATAATATTTTTTATTTACAAGTTTATAATATAATTGTTATTGTTGGAGTTTTAAAATATCATCCAGCTTTAAAAGATCCGTGTTCTAACTTGAAAGTTGAAGGATTCTGGGCCCGAGGTTATAAAGCCGTACTCAGTGCTCGGTGGTCAGACTTTCATGTTCATGCTCAAGCCTCGCTTTCATTTCATTTTCGTTCTCAGACATGAGCATGAAACGTATAAATTCTGAGTATGCTATGGACTTGGCTCAACTCCGTACTCAAACAAACTTACAAAGAGGGCAGCTCACTTAGAAATTAGTCGAATTCGTTGTCCAAGTTCGATGTTTTCGAGAAGAAACGCAGCTCCATATCAGCGTCCGAGTCGCTTCCGATATGTAATCAATCCATTTGAAGAAGTGGTGCTACACGAAATTAGCGAAATATTCCGTGTTATGCCTCAAACTGTATTGTTTACTGAACATTTGTCAAATCTAGCGGGAGACAAACACTACGACACAATATTACAACGTTTATCATTGATGTTTTGGTGGCACCTTTTCGACGACGGGGACCATTCGTTTACCGCTACGGCTTGGCGATAGAATTTCACAATCAGCTGCCAAGCGATTCATAAAAAACGTTTCTTCAAAACAGTTTGGTTTAGTTGGACGATTAATAAAATGCCTTCCCGAACATTAAGCCACACCGACACAACATGTGTACATTCACGATTACATGACAAAATAAAATTTCGGGGCCATAAAATTAACCTGTCAATACAGCTATGTTTTATGCCATTGCCTTTAACTCTAAATACTATTTATGTAACCTTTTTTTATTAAGTAGGAGTAATGGAATGTAATAAATAGTACAGTATAATTATATTTTTTATATTGTCAATATTATAATTTGTTAATAGTATAAACAAATTATGAAGCTCTTAACCCATGCAAAGTTGATAATATAATTTGTATCCTATTTATTAGAAAGATAAAAAAATTCGTTGTTTGCCATTTTAACATACTAGTTAATTTTTTGGTTGGTATTAATATAAATGTCGTTAATCGTGGTGTGCAATATTACATGGTCCTATTAATTAAAAAACAATAAATAATGTAAAGTATTTTAACTTTTATCTAAATCGCACGTCGTGTATTCGAATTTCGATTTACGTTACAATTTACGTTACGAATTCTTTACAGGTCCATTGAGCGGCACGGGTTCATATTGCATTCAATTTAATATCGCCCATCAAAGAATAAGTACACTCACACTAGAAATGCAAATGCTACCGTTATGTTTCCTTCGTTAAACTGAGTGAGTTATGCTTCAAGTATCCTATTAGTTTACAGTGAGTAAAAATCAGAAAATTAAAATAAGAAATTATGAAAGATTTATTCACTCTAAACTACGACTACGTCTACAACTAAACGTACTTACGACTAAATTTACTTAGTCATTCAACCACGGAAATAGTAAAATTGCATAGCAATTTGCTACGCGTTTATACAATTACTTGTCGGCGTAAACGAAAATGGTGTCACGTAACTCAGTGTTGCGTAAATTGGGAAAATTCACGACTCAAACTCTCTAAATTGTTTCAAGGAACGAAGGAGTGAATGTATACTGTGGTATTGGTAGTGACCTCTGTTGAATAACAGTGAAGCAGTTCTTTTGGCATGCCCCTATATACATTCTTCAGTATCTCGCGGTAACGTAAAACAAATCCTTAAAGCGATTCTTAGGGAATTTTAATATCTTTGTAATGTACGCAATTATTAAATAATCCTGTTAATATGATTATTTCATGTAATTCTATGCCTCCATTTAATTAGGATTATGTTTTATTAATCACAAATGACCCTGATAATATATCGAAAAAATAACTGCACATACGCGCAGTTTCCACTTTGGCCCCACCTTCATGATCCGTATAAGGCATGCTCATGAAAATTCGGGACTGTCTGTCAGACTTCGATTAGCTACGCCGAGTTAATAGATGCAAGAAAAACGTCATCAACATTTAACAAGATTTAACAAGATTGCCATCCAGAGAATTAACTCTAGATGGCAGGTGGACAAGGAAGCCCTTTGGCTAATCGAGAGTCCAACCCTTTTATTTACATATATCCAGCCCTTCTGAGGTATGTGTCGATTTTACTTTTAAATATATTCACACTACTAGCACCCACACAATCATCAGATATTCTGTTCCATTCATTCACAGTCCTTTGTGAAAATAAGAACTTTCTCACGTCTAATCTACACTGCTCCTTTACTAATGTAACTTCATGTCCTCTAGTCTTTCTATCTTTCTTAACTGAAAAAAACATATTTCTATCAATATTTTCATAACCATTCAATATTTTAAACACTTCTATCTGATCTCCTCTCAATCTCCTGGTCTCTAGTGTTGTTAAACCACATTCTTTTAGGCGTTTTTCATAACTAAGATCCCTCAGTTTTGGTATCATTTTAGTCGCTCTCCTCTGTACTCTTTCTAGCATATCTATGTCCTTCTTGCGGTATGGCCTCCACGCTTGTATACAATATTCTAAATGAGGCCTAACTATTGTTTTGTACAGCGGTATTATTAGTTCTTTTTCTTTATATGCTATATTTCGCCTAATCAATCCAAGGATTTGATTTCCTTTTGAAGCTGCAATTCCACACTGCTCTGAAACCTTCATGTCAGCACTAATTGTCAGCCCTAAGTCTTTTTCTTTTACAGTAGTACTTAGTACAGTTCCCCCATTGTATATTCTACATATTCGTTCCCATGTCCTGTGTGAAGGCATTTACATTTCCCAAAATTGAACAACATTTGCCACTTTTCAGACCATTTGATCAACCTGTCAAGATCATCTTGTAAATGCTGTCTATCTCCATCACTTTTAATCCTTCTAAACACTTTTGTATCATCTGCAAATTTCAACACCTTGCTAGCTATATCATCGTCCAAATCGTTTATATATATTAAGAATAATATAGGTCCCAGTACTGATCCCTGTGGAACCCCACTCAAAACGGATTTCCAGTTTGAAGCCTCCTCATCAACAACTACCCGTTGTCTTCTGTCAATCAGCCATTTTTCTATCCAGTTAATTATACCATTTCCTATGCCATGGGCTTTTAGTTTAAGCAGTAATCTCTGATGTGGCACTTTGTCGAAAGCTTTTTGAAAATCTAAGTAGATGATATCTACTGGTGATCCATCATCTACCCACTTAGTGATATCTTCCAAAAAACATAACATATTTGTTAAGCATGACCTCGCTTTTAGAAACCCATGTTGAGATGGGTTTATCAAGTTATGTTTAACAAGAAAATCCACCATGTGATCTTTAATTAGTCTTTCTAATAATTTACAAATCACCGATGTTAAACTAACTGGTCTATAATTATTTGACTTGTTTCTCGAACCTTTTTTAAATAACGGTATAATGTTTGCTTCTTTCCATTCTAAAGGAACCACTCCCTCTTCTAATGACAAGTTGAAAACTGTTGCAAGCGGTATGCTAATTTGTTCTACAATTTCCACTAGTAGTTTGGGTGGAATACCATCCACTCCAGGTGATTTATTTTCCTTCATAGCCCTAATTTTCTTAGCTACCATTTCTGGGGTTACAATTAACTGTCTTAAATAGTCTGATTCTGCCCCCTTGAATTTAGCCTCTGGTACTGGCAGTGAACTAGTGTCTTCTCTGGTAAACACTGAACTAAAATACTCATTTAGGTCTTCAGCCATTAAGAATCCTTCTGATATTATATTTCCAGCACTATCTTCTAGAGGACCGACCTTATCCTGAACTTTCTGTTTGCTTCGAACATACGCATAAAAACTCTTGCTGTCATGTTTTATATTACAAGCTAATTTATGTTCATAGCTTCTCTTTGAATTTCTAATTTCAGCTGTAGCTTGGTTTAGTGCTTCTTTATAAATGTTGTAGTCTTCGTCATTGCCAGTACGTCTATATGACTTCCACATCATTTGTTTATACTTAATTTTTCTAATGGCTTCTTTCGATAAGTATTTCTTTCTGGTCCGTTTCCCTTGTTTTTTGAAGGGAACAAATTTATGTACGATGCACTCTATTTCATTCTTTAAGATATTCCAGCATTCTGTTGCTGTCTTATTCTTCAGTGTATTATTCCAGTCTATCTTTGCTAAATATTTCCTCATTTCCTTATATCTTCCTTTGTGGAAATTTCTCCTGAACTGCTTTTTATTATTTCTTTCTGATTTTAGTTTGATGGTAAAATGTATCTGGTTGTGATCACTACTTCCCAGAGGCTCACTTAATTTAACATTGTCAACTAATTCATTCTGTGAGGACAAAACTAAGTATAACACATTCTCTCCCCTGGTTGGTTCTAGCACATGTTGAGAAAGGAAACTATCTTGTACTAAAACTAAAAACTTGTGGTCCTCACTACCCATACTCTGTAGAGATTTCCATTTTATATGCCCATGTTTAAAATCCCCCATAATAACACAGTTCTGTTTGCTCACTTCCCTTATAGCGTTTTGTATTTTTTCATTCTCTTCTATGCTTATGTTTGGACTTCGATAAACTAATCCAACCGTTAACGTTGAGTTTCCTGTAACTATGTTACACCAAACAGCTTCTTCGCAATCTGCTTCTCTGTCTAATTTTATTTCATAAGCCTGGATAGATTCTTTAATATATAAAATAACTCCACCTCGCCTTCTTCCTATTATATCTTTCCTAAACATTACATATCCTGTCAGTCCCAATTCGGCATCTGATATATTGGTGGTTGCCCATGATTCGGTTATACCTATTATGTGAGGGTCAGTATCTTCTACAATAATGTTTAGTTCATTTCTTTTGTTTACTATACTCCTTGCATTTAAACAAACACATTTATACCCAGCTTCAGAAGAGTTTTCCAGACTGTTCTTTGCTGAATTATTTTTGCTGCCTTTATTTATGCCTCCAGTTTCAGGCTTCTCTGCGAGTCCCCCCTGCGAATTTAGTTTAAATAGATGCAACCTGTCCCACTGTCAACAGATCGCAGCAGATTATCTGAGAATACTGCTGCCCCCTTTGCACTTAGATGGAGGCCATCTCTCATGTACATATCTTCTCTCCCAACAAAGGACCCCCATAAATCTATGAATCCCACGCCCTCTTCCTCACACATCTGCTCAACTAGTGCGTTGATCGCCATCCTCTTACAGTTTCTGTATCTTGCCCCCCTTCCTCCCATTACTGGCAAAATTCCTGAGAGAATAACCTGTTCCACTCTTGTCTTCTTTAGCTTCCTCTCTAGATGTCTGTACTTCTGAACTATACCAGTTGTTCCCTCCTTGTCTGCATTGTTTGTCCGAACGTGTACTACTATAGACCCTCCCTTGCCATGCCCCAATACCTTCTCTACCCTTTCGGTCACATGCTCTATCCTAGCCCCCGGTATATACATGTGTGTATTTGGATTAGCCACCGCCATGCGAATGAGCCGTGACGGATAAAATTATCAAAAGGAAACGTGCACCTGCTGCTGTATATATATGTCACAGATTCACAATGAACAAAACGACAGCTCATGACAGAGGGATTGATTTAAAAGAAAAAACACCAGCTCTACACGCACGAAGCCGCCGATGACATGTTGAATGATTGGCTTTGTTTTTTAATCTCACCTATGATATTGTCATGTTCCTTTTTCACTAGGTACATCTGGCTATACATTTTAAAATTTAGTTTTAATGAAACTTTTAGATAACATAAACTTATTGAAGCGCCAAGAAACATTCAATAATGAAACCATTTCGTTTGCACCATAAATCATCATAAGTCGTCATTGGTGTATTTAACTCAAGAACATCCCTAAAATATTTTGAATGTTGTGAAACATTTATGTTTTATGAGTTTTCAAAACTATTGTAAAAGCAACTTTGTCGACACCTTTATACACTACTCCCAGTATAGGTCACTTAAAGCAAACTTGTTTCAACACATTTTGAAGGATGTGCAGTAGAACACAATCCAAACATGATGAGCATAAGAAAGCATACATTTTGTTATGTACTCCTATTTTGCAACATAGTGAGGGGATGTTGTGCATTTGGATGCACAAATCGATCGATTGCACTAATCCATTTCAAACATGTTGTGATGTACATATTCCTAGCAGAAGCCACATGGAAATAATGTGGCAGAACAAAGTCGTGTATAGTGTGTAAGGTATAATATACAAGGTATAGTGCATACTGGATAAGACATAAGTATAAGTTGTAATGTATAATACACAATTTATAGCGTACAGTGATCAAGGTATGCAGTATAAGGTATACTGTATAATGTATAAGCTATGTGTATAAGGTGCATTGTGCTGTGTATAAGTTGTAAGGTACAAAGCGTAATGCAGAGTGTATGAGGTATAACTACGAGGTATAATGAATAAGGCATTGTGTATAGTGTGTAAACTATAAGGTACAAGGTATGGTGCAGAGTAAGCAAGATGTAAGTATAAGGTAGTATGTATAAGGTAGAGTTAAAAGTGTAATGTATAAGATATATTATATAATGTATAAGCTAAAATATAACGTAACATTTCCTCTGTATAAGATTTAACAAGACAATATTTAATAACATTGCCACCCAGATAATTATCTCTAGGTGGCAAGTGGACTAGTAAACCCTTTGGCTTAGCGAGAATCCAACCCTTTTATTTATATGTGTATCCCGCCCTTCTGAGGTATGTGTCGGTTTTATTTTTAAACATATTCACGCTACTAGCACACACACAATCAGCAGATAATCTATTCCATTCATTTACAGTCCTTTGTGAAAAGTATAACTTTCTTATATCTAATCTATTCTGCTCTTTTGCTAATGTAACTTCATGTCCTCTTGTCCTTCTATCTTTCTTATCTGAGAAAAACATATTTCTATCAATATTTTCATAACCATACAATATTTTAAACAGATCTATCTGATCTCCTCTCAATCTCCTGGTCTCTAGTGTTGTTAAACCACATTCTTTTAGGCGAATTTCATAACTAAGATCCCTCAGTTTTGGTATCATTTTAGTCGCTCTCCTCTTTCTAACATATTTATGTCCTTCTTGCGATATGGCCCCCACGCTTGTATACAATATTTTAAAGAGGCCTCACTATTGTTTTGTACAGCGGTATTATTAGTTTTTTCCTTATACGCTATATTTCGCCTAATTAATCCAAGGATTTGATTTCCCTTTGAAGCTGCAATTCCGCACTGCTCTGAAACTTTCATATCAGCAATAATTGTTACCCATAAGTCTTTTTCTTTTACAGTAGTACTTAATACAGTGCCCCATGTATATTCTACATCGTTGTTCTCATGTCTTGTGTGGAGGCGTTTACATTTCCCAAAATTGAACAGCATTTGCCACTTGTCAGACCATTTGATCAACCTGTAAAGATCATCTTGTAAATGCTGTCTAATTTCATCACGTTTAATCCTTCTAAACACTTTTGTATCATCCGCAAATTTCAACACCTTGCTTGTTATTTCATCATCCAAATCATTGATATATATTAAGAATAATATAGGTCCGTGTACTGATCCCTGTGGTACCCCACTCAATACCGATTTCCAGTTTGAAGCCCCCCATCAACTACTACACGTTGTCTTCTGTCAATGAGCCGTTTTTCTATCCAGTTTATTATACCATTTCCTATGTCATGGGCCTTTAGTTTAAACAGTAATCTTTGATGTGGTACATTGTCGAAAGCTTTTTGAAAATCTAACTAGATGATATCTACTGGTGATCACTCATCTACCCACTTAATGATGTCTTCCAAAAAACATAACATATTTGTTAAGCATGACCTCGCTTTTAAAAACCTATATTGAGATGGGTTTATCAAGTTATGTTTACCAAGAAAATCCACCATGTGATCTTTAATTAGTCTTTCTAATAATTTACAAATCACTGATGTTAGACTCACTGGTCTATAGTTCTCTGACCTGTTTCTCGAATGTTTTTAAATAACGGTATAATGTTTGCCTCTTTTCATTCTAAAGGAACCACTCCCTCTTCTAATGACACATTGAAAACTGTAGCAAGCGGTACGCTAATTTGTTCTACAATTTCCAATAGTAGTTTGGCCGGAATCCCATCCACTCCAGGTGATTTATTATCCTTCATAGCCCTTATTTTCTTAGCTACCATTTCCGGGGTTACAAATAACTGTCCTAAATAGTCTGAATCTGCCCCCTTGAACTTAGCCTCTGGCAGTGAACTAATATCTTCCCTGGTAAACACTGAACTAAAATACTCATTCAGGTCTTCTGCCATTCTCTGGAATCTCAAGAATCCCTCTGATATTATATTTCCAGCACTATCTTCTAGTGGACCGACCTTATTCTGAACTTTCTGTTTGCTTCGAACTTACTCATAAAACTATTGCTATCATTGTGTAAATTACTAGCTAATTTTTGTTCATAGCTTCTCTTTGAATTTCTAAATTCAGCTGTAGCTTGGTTAAGTGGTTCTTTATAAATGTTGTAGTCTTTATCATTTCCAGTACATCTATATGACTTCCACATAATTTGTTTATACTTAATTTTTCTAATGGCTTCTTTCGATAAGTGTTTCATTTTGTACCGTTTCCTTTGTTTTTTGTAAGATAAATTTATCGACTATGCACTTAATTTCACTCTTTAATATATTCCAGCATTATGTTCCTGTCTTATGTTTCAGTGTGTTATTCCAGTCTGTCTTTGCTAAATATTTCCTCATGTCCTTATACCTTCCTTTGTGGAAATTTATCCTATACTGCTTTTTACTATTCCTTTCTGATTTCACTTTGATGGTAAAATGTATCTGGTTGTGATCACTATTCCCCAGTGGCTCACATATCTTGACATTGTCAACTAATTCATTATGTGAGGACAAAACTATGTCTAACACATTTTCACCTCTGGTTGGTCCTAGCACATGTTGAGAAAGGAAAGTATATTGTATTAAAACTAAAACCTTGTGGTCCTCACTCCCCATACTCTGAAAAGATTTCCATTGTATATGCCCATTGTTAAAATCCCCCATAATAAAACAGTCCCGTTTGCTTATTTCCCTTATAGCAGGTTTTTTATTTTTTCATTCTCTTCTATGCTTATGTTTTGGCTTCGATAAACTAACCCAACTGTTAACGTTGAGTTTCCTGTAAATATGTTACACCACACAGCTTCTTCGCAATCTGCTTCTCTTTCTAATTTTATTTCAAAAGCCTGGATAGATTCTTTAATATATAAAATAACTCCACCCCCCTTTCTTCCTAATCTATCTTTCCTAAACATTACATATCCTGTTAGTCCCAATTCGGCATCTGATATATCGGTGGTGGTCCATGCTTCGGTTATACCTATTATGTGAGGGTCAGTATCTTATACCATAATGTTTAGTTCATTTCTTTTTTTTACTATACTCCTTGCATTTAAACAAACACATTTATATCCAGCTTCAGAAGAGTTTTCCAGACTGTTCTTTGCAGATTTATTTGTGCTGTCTTTATCTATGCCTCCAGTTTCAGGCTTCTCTTTGAGTCCCCACTGCGAATCTAGTTTAAATAGATGCAACCTGTCCCACTGTCAACAGATCGCAGCAGGGTAAGGTACAACGTATAATTGATAAGGGTAAGGTACAACGTTTAATTTATAGTGCATAAGATATAACTATTAATTTTAATGTATAAAGTATTGTGTATTGTGTGTATGTTGTACTGGTATAATGTATAAGGTATTGGGCATAGTGGGTAAGACATAAGTATAAAAGATATAAGGTACTAAGTATAATGGATAGTGTATAATGTAAATTGTATAAAGTATTGTGTATAGTGTGTAAGCTATAAGATACAAGATATTGTACACAGTAGGAAAGATATAAGTACAAGGTATAAGGTGAAGTGCATAATGGGTATGACACTAGTGTAAGGTATAAAGTATATTGCATAGTGTGTAAGACATAATTATAAGGTACATGTCGGTATTATACATACGTTATAGTGTAAAGTGTGAAAGGTGTACTGTATAAGAAATACTGTATAATATATAAGCTGTAAATATAAGGGAAAGTAGGCTGTGTGTAAGGTATTGGGTACAAATTATAATGTATAGTGTATTAGATAAAACTATAATGTATAATGTGTAAGGTATTATATTTAGTGTGTAAGCTATCAGGTACAAGGTATGGTGCATAGTAGACAAGACACAATAATAAGGTATAAGGAATAAGGTAAGGAGCATTGTGGGTTAGACATAAGTACAAAGTATAAGGTACATAGCATAGTGGGTAAAACATATGTATAAGGTATAAGGTATAATACATAAGTTACAGCATACAGTGTTAAAGGTATAATGTACAAGGTATTGTGTATAGTGTGTATGCTATAATGTATAACTACGTATATAAGGTATAAGGTGCAAAGTATAATGTATTGTGTGTAAGGTTTAATGTATAAGGAATTGTGTATTGTGTGTAAGGTATAAGGAACAAGTTATAGTGCATAGTGGATAGGACATTAACATAAGGTATACTACATAATTTGTAGCATACAGTATTAAATGTATAATGTATAAGGTATACTGCATAACATATTAGCTATACGTATATGGTATATCGTGTTGTGTATAAAGTGTATGGTACAAAGCATAATGTATAATGTATAAAAATACTTAGGGCATACCCACTAAGCACTATACTTTATACCTTATAGCATTCATACTATACACTATACATTTTTCATTATACCTCGTAGTTATACCTGATACACTATGCATTATGCTTTGTAACTTACACCTAATATACAGCACCCTATACGTATAGTTTTTGCATTATACTGTATACTTTATACATTATACCTTCAACACTTACCCACTATGCAATATGCCTTATACCTTATACACTATGCACAATACATTATACACTATACATTATAGTTTGTACATTATACCACATGCATAATACACTACATATATATATATATGTATATATATATATATGTGTGTGTGTGTGTGTGTGTGTGTGTGTGTGTGTGTGTGTGTGTGTGTGTGTGTGTGTGTGTGTGTGTGTGTGTGTGTGTGTGTGTGTGTGTGTGTGTGTGTGTGTGTGTGTATACTTATCCTTTTGTCATACCCACCATGCAATATAACTTAAACCTTATACTTATGTATTTTGCTTTGTACCTTACACCTTACACACAGCACAATATACCTTATACTTATAGCTTATACGTTATACAGTATACCTTATATATCAATTGTAAGCACCCATGGCGACACGTGTTTGAGAGTTGCGTGGGTGAGAGAGATCGAGGGAAATTAAGTGTTAGACGCGGACTAGGACGAGCGGCTGTCGTAATCGTCTGGCACCTACTCAAAGTGTTGTAAACATGCCTAGATCAAAGTTGCACGGCCGGAGTCTACCAGATAAGACAGCAACGTTGTCGAGGAATTCGACGCGAACCGGTTCAAACTGATTATACAAGAACTACTAACTGATGAAATCGTCCTAAATAACATGAAAACGGTCCTATAACCCAAAAAACTTAGTGACGGGATGGACTACTTAAAATCAAAAATCGACGAACTCACCAAAGCTTTACAAGCAAAAGATGAGCGAATTGCGGGCTTAGAAACCAAAGTCCAAGATCTAGAAATACAGCTTGATGGATACGAACAATACTCCCGCAGATCGAATCTCCGCTTCCTGGGAGTCGATGAGACCATCAGCGACGACAAAATCGAAGAGTCGGTGATCGACATTGTAAACAATACGATGCGCGTTTCCCCTCCGCTCCTGATCAGCGATATTGTCCGGTGTCACAGAATTGGAAAAAAAAAACCAATCAACTGACACGCAACGCCCTCGCCCCGTGATCGTGAAGCTTCACAACGAACGTCGGAGAGATGAAGTGTTCCGCCAGCGAAGCAAGCTGAAGTCAAGTTCAGACGCTAATCAGATCTTCATTAATGAAGACTTAACGGCCCGGCGCGCTCGGCTTGCCCGCGAAGCATGGATGCAACGAAAACAAGGAACTATCCATGACACTTGGACTTTCAACGGAAAAATACTCATAAAGGATTGGCAAAACAAGATCTTTGCCGTCTCTACAACGTCTGACATTCCATCGAAGTAGATATTTAAAATGTGAGCAGTTTATTATTGATGACAGTTAACACTGTAAAAGTTGAGTTACCTCGATTTATTCTCACCTAAAGCTACACTCGATGCTAATCGTTTTATTGCAATTAATATTATTGTATCGTATTATATATGTATTGACACAGTGCATGTTTTCATATTCTTGCTACATTTTACTATATCTAAATCTCAAAACTACAAACAGTAACACAATGATGCTGTATCTTTACTTAAATTGTTATGTTATATATGATATCACTACCAGTAAATACTTACTGAATTATTGGAGCAATGCTATTTGCAGATATGTAACATCAACATATATGTGACATCAAAAGCTGTATGCAAAGCATGACACTTAAAATGAACAACTCCAAGACTGAGTACTTCTTAATTTGGACTCCACAACAACTGGCAAAATGCAACAACACGTCCATTAACATCGGGGGCAATGAGGTACATGCTTTGAATTGTGTGCGAAATTTGGGCGCTTATTTTGATAAGCACATGTCTATACAACAACATATCAAGTCCAAATGGCGAGCAGCTTATGCACAACTATATAACATCGGGAAAACTCGAAAATATATCGATCAACAGAGTTCAGAGAAATTGATACATGCTCTGGTCCACTGCAATGACAACTGAAATGCTGTCCTGATCGGCTTACCAAAGTATCTTATACACAAATTACAAATAGTCCAAAACACTACAGCAAGTGCGTTGTGCAGAATTGGCAAATATGACCATATCACTTCAACACTCAAATCACTTCATGGGATGCCGTTTGAATATCGCATTAAATATGAGATATGTTTACTGACATTTAATTCACTTCATGGCCATGTGTCGGAAATGCTGACTCCTGGAAACGATCATTATGGACTCAGATTGCAGGATGATCTAACACCTAGGACAAAGAGGAAAACTCTGGGAGATCGAGTTTTCAAAGTTGCTGCACCGAAATTATGGAACTCCCTACCCAAGGATGTGCGCAGCTGTAGCAGTGTTAGTGTATTTTAAGAGCAAACTGAAGACGTACTATTTTAACATGGCGTACAATTAACTTATTAACTTTATTAATTAAAATAGTTTCAACACTGTGTATAAATATTTTAACTATGTCTAATGTTTCTATTTAACTTATTAATTTTAGTCATTTAAATAGTTTTCCCTTATTTATTTATTATCACTATTCATATTCAATTATGTGTACTACGTCGGATATGTGTAATGTTTTTACTTACCACTGTGTCATTTATTGTACTCTACAGCTTCATAGAATATCGTTGTATAATTAATCTTAGACATTTAAATAGTTTTACCTTTTTATTATTTAGTATTGCTATTCATATTTAATTGTGTGTACTATGTCGGATATTTGTAATGTTTTTACTTACTACTATATCATTTGTTGTACAGTATAGCGCCATAGAATGTTGTTGTATATATATATGTTACTACATAAGTCAATAAACATTTACATTTACATTTCTTATACAAACACATTATCATCGCAAAGACAACATGGACGTATTATAAACTTTAGCTTTATTGAAACACATAATCAAACAAGTGTAACTACAATCAGTACAGTCAAAGTGTTGATGAATAATAAACACTAAAACGGGCTAAGGTTTTAATCCAAACTCTATTTCAAAATTTAGGCGATTTCGTTCTCTTCTCATCGGATTTGTCTTTTTCACTTGGAGGGACGTTAACAGCCGGTAGTCCTTGACTCTGAGCAAGTAATATTTATATGTTTCTTACTCACCCATCTCGCTTACAGTTGCTTCTCGGTCGGACCTATGAGTGGCGCCGAGCAGGCAGTATATACAATAGCAATAACTTCGCTGACTCCTTGCAAAGGCCACGTCAGTATACGGATGGAAGCTGCGTGCGTGCACGTATGTGCCTCTGCAAGTAAACGAGGAGACCCGACAGACGACAGTTAGACTGTCTCTGTGGGTCGCTGTTTCCGTAGTTCAGAGGTTCTTCCTCTTCCTTGGTTATGAGGGTGTACGTCACGTAATTGGTAACATTTTTTTTGGCTTGTTAATCCTCTCCATATCCTTCTGTTCTCGGCAATGATCTCCCATAATCTTCGATTTTTTTATTCTTATTACTAGCACCTAATATATTGATTTACACCATCATATTGCTGTATTTTTTTATTATTCTTAATAGAAATAGTATTTTTAATACCTTATTATTTTTTTAAATTATTCACTATTTTATTTATTTTAATATGATATGAAGCGCAACGAACAAATATGGGTGTGTCGCTTTATCAAATAAAATATATCATTTATTCTTGATTGTTCGCACCTGCCCTACGTAACTCAGCGGTGTCTTTTTCGAATTACGGTGTGCATAATTCGAACATTACTCCTGTAAATCAAACATTTTAGTAGTAGAACACATTTGGTTTTGTTTTGATATTAGGGCACGTTGGCTCGCGTGCACTCACTTATCTGTAAAGACTAAAGTTCACCGTAGCCGACCAAAAGCATTAATTGTTTGCCTGTGTGGCTTTGGCATGCATCACTGAGGTGGGTAAGATGTCGTCTTTATGAGGTTATGCATTACGCTCCAGTGACTGGGTATCAATAACCCAACGTGACATTGATGAACTATCCTTTATTAGTTATCAGTAAATTGTGACGTAAGAGAAACGAAGCTTGCAAATTACGTCAACAATGTGGTATTACTTGCAAAGTGATGTAGTGTTTAACTGGGTAATTACACAAACAAAAGCAGTTCTTATAAATCATGCTATTAAGGGTATGTGAAGGAATTCTACCTTGAAATCATACTTCGAATAAAATAGTGCAGACATAATAGAATAGATAGTTTGTAATTTATTGATTTCATAAAGGCAGTTATGAAAATCAATGTGATGTCAAAGCTACATCATTTCGGCTTGTACCACAAAATGAATATTGGAGCAATGAGACTGAATTACTGGTAGTGTTTCACATCTGGTGACAGCTGAAAGAAGGATTATCTATGTGCTTACTGCTAGCGATATTTGTCATCAACGTTCGATAGTTTTACCTGTACGTAGTTGGGTTAATTGTGCATAGCTGTATTCACAAAATAAAACATTTCAGACTACTATGTGGAAATGTTGCGTTTTTAAGTAATAGTGAATGCTACCCGAAATAACCCTTGGAGCCTCTGGTGGATAATATTACACCATAACATGTACCCCCAACAATGCGTGCTCAATATGTAATCAAAAAAAGTCGTCATTGTTGTCGGTCCTCACCGTCGTCGCGGTTGCCGTCGTCGCCGTCGCTGTCGTCGCTTGCGTCATTTATTTGATCGCACCCGTTGTCCTTTTTCGCACAAATGGTTCCAGACGGATGGCGTGTTCGGATAAAGAAAGCTGGCAGGCTCCATTAGTTTTACTACGCAATGAAGCACAACATCATATGCACCAGAACACAACCCTGTTTAAGCGTGAAGTTTGAATAATTTCATACGCGGCAGCATCCGTTTAATTTTTAGTAAAGTGGTGGTATATTTTCAACAAGCATATTACCTTTAGCACTTGCTATTTTGCATTACATTGAAATGAAATAAATAATTAAATGAAGGAGTAAATTAATATGCTAATGTTGAAGTATTGTAAATATATCTCCTCAGCCCAGCCGAGATACATTCTCCTTGTTCTATGTTTATTCTATTCATTGAATCGCTGGCATCTGATCGGCCAACTGATCATGTATTTCAGAAATTCTGCTTCAAATGAACGCGGTGTCAGGTGCCTAAAGTGACCAATCGCTCCAAAGCAGCTATTATACCATGGAATTCGCTGCCATGACGTCTAAGATCAACAGTAACGCGGATGTTGTATTAAGAATAACATTGACACTCACATGTTTTAGAACATTTGATCTGTGCGGCGCTATGATAAATTACGTCTACGCTGGTTTCATGTAGGAAACAAAAATTCATCCACACAGTTCAATATATTTCCAATAATCACTGTTATGCTTAATATATTTGTATGTCACATTCAATGACAAGCTCGCTAACCCATGCAATTATTCATTAATTCAACGGGATATATATATATATACAGAGCCTGTATATATATATATATATATATGTATATATATATATATGTATATATATACATATACATATATATGTATATATATATATATATATACACACACACACATATATATATATATATATATATATATACATATATATATATATATCCATACATGCATTGTGGTTTCACAGCATCTTTTATTTCAGACTAAGTAGCCAGGTAGCAGGACGGTAGAGTTAGAGACTGTGCTATCCACCAGGTGGAAGCAGCTTTCGTCCGTATTTCAAAAACATCTGCTTCAAGTTTTTAATTTAAAACACGCATATAATAGTCGCACACACCCGTTGTTGTAACTGTTTATTCCTTTAAAACGCGTTCTACAAATTGTGGGGAAATGGTTATGCGACAAGAGTGGATTCAATCAAGACAAAAGGACTAACCATGTACATGTCATTTCAATATACTTAGCAATAGGACATGGTATATATTTATAATTTATCTTCCCAATATCACAAAGGATAACGTATAACTTTCGTTTAGTCATACCTAACATATTAACGACTGCCGTATTTATAAATTATATATATATATATATATATATATATATACATAAGTAAAATAACACCAGTGTCGTTCAATCGTCGTTTGAGAAAATCCTTCAAGTAGGATGCGTCATGGAAAATTGAAGAAGAATGAGATATCAGATTACACATGGTTGGTCTATTGGGATATGTGAAAACAGAAAATAACGCACACACTAAACATAAGACAAACACCATATGTGTTTTCGTAGAAAAACTCACAACCACCTTGTAATATGACATTGCAAATGATAGATGTGATAGATTTAATCTAATCGCCGTATTGTTGTTTTCCACGGACAATTTCTTATACTATTTAGACGTCGTTGGTCGTTTGGGAATATCTGAAAACAGAAACAGAGCACAAACGTTTAACACAGGAAAGGTGCTTGCATTGCAAAAAAACACTTACAGCCATGTCACACGTTCCCATATACAAGAAAACTGATATTAAATAAGTTTGAATTAATATTGTTCATGATTCCGATTGAAAAGGAATACTAATACACGCATGTGTTACTTCAGTGTATTAGTATAACCGATTATACGAATAACTGTGCTATTTATTTGATTCCCTGAACGAAATGTCTGCCACTGTACTGTTTACCTGCATTGAAAGTTGAGAAGAGTATTCAGTCACAACTGCATGTCGCAATGTTACAATACTTGCACCATTGGTCGATCTTCACGCAGTAGTACAAGCCACATTCGCGGGAATAACACCTGAATGAAATAACAAAGATACACAAAGAAGACGTATGTGTGTGCGTGTACGTGCGATATGATACAATTTACCTAATTGAAATCACTTGTAATGAACTCATGTTCCACTATCAAATACTACATACACTCGTCATTTGCTAACTAGAATGAAATTACCAGACACGTGCTTGTTTAAGCAATGAAAATACTTATTGATTAGTATGTGTTAACATTGTCGCAGACAGGCGTGTACGATATATACGTGTGCGCATCAACGCTATAATACCTAAAATGTAAAACAATTATATTCGAACATGGGCGCTAGAAGACTGTATGTTATTGTTTTTGTTTTGTTTTTTAATCCAGCATTGTGTTTATGTTTATTGTATTGAGTTCAATATAATAACACTTCTCTTATGATATACAGTGTAATGTCAAATTCAAACTACAATATTCGTTGTTTCTCTCCACTGGCATTTTCTGCGTTATTGTATGGATTCGACCTGAATGACTAGGTGAGATTGCTAGGCATTACCTGTAGCAGTTCCCCGCATGCAAACAGTGCGTTTCCGGATCGCCGTGTTCCAGTTTAGCATTCTGTGGGCGAGCTCTGGTCGTCTGAATCAACAATGTTGCCACAGTTTATTGCTTGTTTTATTTGTGCACGTTATGCAGTATTATGGACATTTTCTTATCATGGCATCTGGATGATCCAAGCTTTTTTGCAATATACCTTTTTATTATTCTCTCTCGTATACAATTTATATGATAAATATTCACTCGTTGCAATTACTTCGCGAACGCCATTCCTTCACATAATTATATTTCAAGGCGTGTGCGTAACTGTACAGTTGAGGAAGCTGCTGGCAACTTGAAGTGTCATTACAAATAGCATTAGCAGGATTCGAATTGTGATCCACAGGATGTTCTACAATTATTACACACCTGAATTCCAGCACTGTTTCCTTTTGCTGCACTACTCCAACATCATGTGCACTTATACAATAGATCACAACATTAAAAAACAAATAACAATTATGCACGCAACCACCTTCTAATAATATTTATCAAACTAGACCAAACAATACTACAATTAGCCAATGAATAAACTGTGTATGGTAAGTGGATTATGACGCCTTTTGTTTTTCAAGAGTTTAACACGTTTTACGTGTAACCAGTTTAGTCGTTATAAAACATAATAAAATACCAGTATCGTAGTTGTCATTAAGCCTCGGTGGTAGCTGGAGTAAGTTAAGTTAATGTGTGGCGGAAGTTTAAAATTATATTGCGCGTCAGTGATCCAATAAGTGACATTTGAATTTTGTGTAGATATTTCAACTATGCACTTTACTACTTCTACCTCAATTTGTATTATTAATTTTGGAATGCTGACTAACTTCCGGTTAAATGCGCAGCTTCCGTGGACATCTGACACATGTGGTTCATTCTAATTCCTTCTCATAATAACGTTATTGAAACCGACTAAGTTATTGTCGTCAAAGTGGTGCAATAAGCAGAACGATTTTATACCACCTGTACATTAACAAGACCTTCTAATAGTAACCGGCAAATAGTCTAATTTACAATTACCTAGTTCAACAACAAGAAGGAACCCAGTGTGGGTGGCAACACGTTTTCACAAAACACAATCTCTGCAAATGTTCTTTTGCCTTTTTGTTGTTCTTTTGCCTTCACAACGTGCATGATATAATCGCGCCTTACGTTTTCAAGCGACGCATCGATTTACATTTAAAAAATAGCATAAACTATGTGAATCATATACTATGTGATATCAAGAGAACATCATTTGTGATATTTATTTCAGTATGCGGTACAATTGATAGGAAGAGAGAGAGAGAGTGAGTGAGAGAGAGAGCGAGAGAGAGAGAGAGAGAGAGAGAGAGAGAGAGAGAGAGAGAGAGAGAGAGAGAGAGAGAGAGAGAGAGAGAGAGAGAACTATGCCTTGGGTGCACCTTCGCACTCTAGATCAACAGATCAATAGTCTACTAACATATTTACTTTTGGGATCTCCATAAATTTACCTAAATAAATACAAAACACCAGGTTATGTTACGTATCCCTCACGGATCGCAAACGTGATCCATGTGATTCATTTTGTGTCGCGTGTGTGGTATTTGGAATATTAAATTAATTAAATACATCATTCAACTTACGCCAGTTGACAAATAATGTATAGTACACGCATTTACATATCTATCGAGATAAGTCAAAATTACCAATAATCCGCAAGAGTCTTATAAATATGTTACCTGCAATGCAAAAACAGGTTCGTGTACTGAATAATTAACCACTGTTCTCTATAAAACAGACAGGTTCGTGTACTGAATAATTAACCACTGTTCTCTATAAAACAGACAGGATAATGTATATATGGGTTCACTGGGCACAACACGCTTGCATATGTGTTAATATAATCGATTAATATTAGCATTGGTTGCATATATCGTTTTATTAACTTATATGGCGTACACATCCAAACATTAACTAACTGTATAATTTAAATAAATAAATATATTTTTTATATATCGTCAAATCTAATTAAAAACTATTCCTATTAACACCAATAGGTAGTGTTTAGGAGTATATATTACTTTATCAAGACAATTTTATTGTCAAGTTATGTCCCACTTCAAAGATGTGTGTGTGTTATACCAATACTGGTATGATCCGAACAATAACGTGGTGTTCCATGCTTTCTAGTATATAGTATACCAATCAGAAGACGAGAATACATACTTAGTGAGAAACGTCTTGATTAATTAGGTTAATATTATTTTAGCTATTGTTGTGGGTAGTCATGTTTGGAGTTAAGGTAATCGTAGGAAGCAATCAGACGATGAGAATACATAGTTAGTGTGAAATCTCATTATAAATTAAGGTTATGGATATATTCATAATTAGTTATTGTTTAAGTAAATTATGTTTAGGATTAGTTATATTACAATCATAGGAACCATTCATACGCGCGGAATAAATAGTTAGTGTTAAAATTAATTATCCAATGGAGTTAGGGTTATTATTATTATTAGATATGGTTGAAGTCAGTTATGGTTGGGGGTAATGGTAATTTCTGGAACTAATCAGACAACAATAATAAACAGGGGATTAGTGTGAAATGTTGTTATTAAGTATTATTGCAGTTTATTATTGCAGTTAGTTATGGTTGGATTCAGCTATGATTGAGTTTAGGGTTATATATATATATATATATATATATATATATGTATATATATATATATGCTGTTTATAAAATGGTGTACACACACGCACGCAAGCACACGCACACAATCATAGGCTTCTGACTGGGAGTTCGGACATAGCCATGCTGCCACTATTACTACAATTTCTTTAGAATCCGTTCGCAGGTTGTATTAGGGTACGTGAGCTGCAAGTCTATCTTGGCAGCCATTAACTTCTCTCACTCCCTACAATATCTCAAATATGCACATCCCCAGACGCCCCCCGACGTTCCCGCTACCGCAGATCAAGATATTAGAAAAGTAGAATGTCACTAACGTACTCGTACTCATGCACTCAATGATCTTATCGCTTTTAAACGACGATGTTTATTAACAGCATCAGTCTGGTGCCAACAGCTTTGTTTTTTATTTTTTACGTAACCAAGATACTCTACCCCATGTAAAGCTTCGTATCGCTTCCCCGGACACCCCCGACCTCTTAACCAAGCGAAACGAAGGCGTACTTTATGGATGGTTCTAAACGCACTGAAATAAAAAATGTAAGGGTAGTGTTTTTAACTTTATAGTAGAGTTTTGAGGGTATACTCAAAACACTACGGTAGTGTTTTGAAAGTACGCTTAAAACACTACCGTAGTGTTTTCGAGGGGTAATGTTTTCAACTTACTACACCAGATCAGCCCCACTTGTATACAATTTATACGATAAATATTCATCCTCGCTGAAGTTATATCGCGAAAACAAATCCTCCATAAAATATCGGTACTCTTTGAAGACGTGGGCCTATTTGTACAGTTGACTCAGCTACTGGCAACTTGAAGTGTCATTGCAAACAGTATTAGCACGATTCGAACTGTGACCCAGCGGATTTGACGTGTAACCCGTTTAATCTCTAGTTAAGCGTGATACAACATAGTAAAACACCTGTATGTAGATGTTGTTAGATTCCAAGAACGAATGGTAACTTGGTTAAGTTAATTTCAAATAATGATACGCCGAAATGTTAAAAGGTACTAGATGGTGCATGTCAATGCTCCGTTATGCTAGGCACAGTTGAACCAAGCGTACTATGCATTTAATTACTTCCTTTTGTATTATAAATGTGCAGCCACCGTGAATGTCTAATGCAGTGATTAATTCCATTTAATTGGAACAATAAAGTAATTGAAACCGACTACATTATTGTGATCAAAGTAGAATAATAACGCAGTAATAATTTAGACCACATGCGCATTAACAAGACCGTTTGACTCGTTCGATAAATAATTTAATTTACAGTTATCATGCTCATCATAGTAAGCAACTGTTCGTTTTTGGAACGTTATGCATCAATACACATTTGACGGTTTTATCATAGCATGTCAAACTTACCTCAAGTAACAAAGCAGTCGCAAGAACCAGGATCACCAATGCCCGTATCTTTGACATGTCTTTTTTGAATCAATTATATCGTATTTCTGTAAGGAGGCAGACCACATATTTTATTATAAGCACTTGTTCGTAATAATAGGCTACTTAAAACATGATTTTATTTGTGCTGTAGACATATCGTATGTTTTCCATTGCTAAGCCTAATATCAAAAGTTACAATTGCTTCAATGATTAACAGTGTGACTCCACTTTTTGACCGGTGACTGCTGACTTACATACCGAATGGTATCTATAGTTCAGGTTGCCACGATGTGAACGTGGATTGTTCCGTCGTTCAAGTTATTACGGTGGTAAAATACCATCCCAATAAACAGGGCTACTCTTGCTAAATAATATATGATAAATACTTACGTAATATTTTGAATGCTATTTAAATCACCGTCGAATCATCCAATATGCACATCGTAGTTATTATTCCGGCAATGTATACTTACTAATGCGCGGGAGAAAAACACGTGGACCACCTCATATATTAATAACAAATATCGAGCAGTGACATATGTTACCATGTGTTATTAAAATTAACCAATCATATAACTACTGCATAGTATATCTATCTCCGATATGACGTTGTACTCAATACATTGTGATATTGTACTTGATACATTGTGACGTTGTGCTCGATACATTGTGACGTTGTACTCGATGCATTGTAATTCCTTAAAATTTTGAAATAACAAACTTGTCGGATGTTATGTGGTGTTTCCGTTTTGTCGTGGAGATGTCTCTAAAAGTATCTAGGAACAACGACATCATTAAAAACGTACACCAATTCGTATAGTTAGCGAATACAACATCAGTACCGAGTTACACTATATAAATATTTGTGTTTAAGATAATACGAAGGAGCATGTACCTGGAAGTTGTACGTTCC
The DNA here is from genome assembly GCA_020002185.1 of Paraescarpia echinospica. Taxonomy (NCBI): domain Eukaryota; kingdom Metazoa; phylum Annelida; class Polychaeta; order Sabellida; family Siboglinidae; genus Paraescarpia; species Paraescarpia echinospica. Next base: position 22,198,531 of record CM034534.1, on the reverse strand, counting down.
ACGTCGTCGATGTTGCTCCTTTAATGGCTCGTCCTTGCTCAACTTGTAAGTTTTATAATGATATGCCATCAGTATCGCCGAATGACCAGGATGTATTAATCCGTCACGTGTTTGAACACGTTTCACCTTCGGTGTAATTGCTTAGTCATCTAGGATTTTAAGCCAGACTTAGTCGAAACGATTACTAATTTAGGATTAACCACAACTCAAGGCGACGATGGAAAAGACACATTTGTAATCGTAAATTTCTACCGTAAAATGTTCTAACATTGTAATAACAGTACGCTAAGTGTTGTTGTTGATAGTATTAACTTTTAACATATAAGTTATGTTTGGGTATTAATAATAAGAACGTAATGTTATTAAAACAATCACATTTCGGTCATTCAAACAATTTGTATTTTGTAGGTTAACCCTTAACAATTTGAGGTGATCCTAAATTGTGATTAAATAGTCAGCTAGACCATTGTTTGTAAACATTATTATGACAAAATGGTCCGTTGATTCTTACGATGTATTTTAATGCTACTTCTTCATTTAAATTGACGACGAAGAGATTAAGAATATAGTCGTCTTCCTCGTCGTTTTGCCATTCACGGTGCCTCATTATCATATTCAACAGTATCATCATCAGTATCATCATAATCACCATCATCATTAACAACATAATCATCATAATCTTCACCATATCCATCATCTTCGTAATCGTGAACATCTATATGTTAGTCTTCATCTTCTTTTTCTCCGTCATCATAGTACCCTTCTTCTTCTTCGTCATCATCCTCATATTGTGTGTGTGTGCGAGAGAGAGAGAGAGAGAGAGCGTGCGTGCGTGCGTTTGCGCGCGTATGTAGGATGTTCGTATTGTAGTCAATATGTTCAATTCTTTTTTTGACATTAGTTGATGGTCAGTCGTTGTTGTGATAAAATGGGCCTGCATGTTCTTACAAAATGTGCATATATAAAATAAAAACAAACTGGGCCTGACTGTTTTTATATTATTACATCAGTTTATTACAAATTGGGCCTGTTTTTATTACAAAATGGGTCGATTATTACAAAATGGTTCGTAACACACGATACACATGGGATACTTCAATACCAAGATAGTATCAACAAACAGTGGGTACGAAGAAGTCTTGGGCAGACATGGACTGGGCAATATGAATGAAAATGACGATATGTTGGCAGACTTCTGAGCATTTAACAACGTGATCAATGGCGGTAACGTATTCCCGCACAGCAGAGTTCACAAAGCTACTTGGATATCGTCAGACCAGCGAACAAAAAGCCAAATCGACCACATCTCTATCGAAAGACAGTCAAGACGATCACTGCAGGACGTGCTAGAATATAAAAGAGCAGACGCAGCCTCATGTCACCACCTAGTGCTGCCCTATACATGAAGCTGAAGAAGAGAGTGGTAAAGATGAGCACCAGAACAATATACACAAAATGTGGACTCCCTAAAGGACAGAGTCACAACAGAGAAATTTCGACTCACTATCAGAAACAAATATGAAGTATTATAAGATATTCTCGAAGAAGGAAACAAGTACATAGACACCGTGCAAAAGATCAAGGAAACATGGGCCAGCACGTGCATCGGAGTCCTGAGAAAGAAAGAATACCACCAGATGGAGTGGATCTCTGCTGACACTACCAACAATGTGCAAGTGAAGAAGGACAAGAATGGAGTAATTAAAAACAGGCTAATTAGAACAGCGAAAGCAGCACCCCAGAAATAGCATGCAGAGGCAAACAGAGCGGTCAAGGAAAGCGTAAAAAACTGACAAGGGAAACTTCATTGAAGGGCTTGGCAAGGAGGTAGAGGATGGTGCAGCTCAAGGGAACATGAAACAACGCACGCAGACAGACCAAACAAATTCAAGAACGGCAACGTACTTACCAGTAACGAAGATCAGTTGAAGAAATGGCGGGAACATTTTTATAAACTCTGCACCGACCACAACCACACAACCCACCAGATATCACACCAGATGACGAACTACTACACGTAAACTGCGAAAAACCAAGCAAGGCAGGATCGATAAAACCATTAATCACGAGAGGGAAAGCTTCCGACCAAAACGAAATTCCTGTTGAGGCAATCAAAGCAGATGATCTGATTGGGACGATACGGGATCAAGAAGAAATACCAACTGAATGGAAAGTAGGATAATGTTAATAATAATAATAAATAACTTCTTAAGCGCCAATATCCTCAGACAATCCGAGCTCAGTGGCGCACCACAACCAAAGGATTAAGCATTCTCGTACTCGTGTGATAGGCGAAAGTCGTCAACAAATGGATGGATGTGCTAGGAAGCTAGGGAGGATAGGCGATATTAAAAAGATGGGTTTTAAGGTGACGACGAAATGTAACAATATTTTCTGCTGATTTAACATTAACGGGAAGCGAATTTCATATAGTTGGGGCGGCAAATGAAAAAGCGCGAGTTCCAGCCTTTGTCTTAACTCTAGGAACAGATAGCAACTTCGAACTAGACGACCGAAGTTGTCTAGCTTGTCTAGCTGGTGTTAGCATTGAGAGTAAATAATACGTTGTGAAACTCCACAAGAAAGGATATATGCAGGAATACAAGTACTACAGAGGAAAAATGCTACTGTCAGTGTCCGGGAAGGTCTTCAACAGAGTCATCTTGGATAAACTAAAAACAGCGGTGGAGGCCAGACTCAGAGATCACCAGGCAGGTTTCCGTATAGACTGATCATGCGCCAACCAACTACCAACACTCCGAATCACAGTTGGACAATCAATGAAATAGGACTCATCCCTGTACATAAAATGTGTATACTATGAATGCATTTGATAACCTCGACAGGGATACAGTATGGAACCTCCTATGATACTAAGGAATACCAGAGACATTTATTTCTCTGACACAAAGTAACTAACACAGTGTCAACACAGATAGGACTCAACATCAACAGGAGCAAGAAAAAGACCAACAAAGCCAACACGAAAAATAACAATCCAGTCCTATTTGTAGGGACTTGTTCCTTCCGATGGTTCCCCTCCAAGTGTTACGAACCATTTTGTAATAATCGACCCATTTTGTAATAAAAACACGCCCAATTTGTAATAAACTGATGTAATAATATAAAAACAGTCAGGCCCAGTTTGTTTTTATTTTATATATGCACATTTTGTAAGAACATGCAGGCCCATTTTATCACAACAACGACTGACCATCAACTAATGTCAAAAAAAGAATTGAACATATTGACTACAATACGAACATCCTACATACGCGCGCAAACGCACGCACGCACGCTCTCTCTCTCTCTCTCTCACACACACACAATATGAGGATGATGACGAAGACGAAGAAGGGTACTATGATGACGGAGAAAAATAAGATGAAGACTAACATATAGATGACCACGAAGACGAAGATGATGGATATGGTGAAGATTATGATGATTATGTTGATATTGATGGTGGTGATTATGATGATACTGATGATGATACTGATGAATATGATAATGAGGCACCGTGAATGGCAAAACGACGAGGAACACGACTATATTCTTAATTTCTTCGTCGTCAATTTAAATGAAGAAGTAGCATTAAAATACATCGTAAGAGTCAACGGACCATTTTGTCATAATAATGTTTACAAACAATGGTCTAGCTGACCATTTAATCACAATTTAGGGATCACCTCAAACTGTTAAGGGTTAACCTCATAACACCACATAACATCCGACAAGTTTGTTATTTCAAAATTGTAAGGAAATACAATGTATCGAGCACAACGTCACAATGTGTCGAGTACATTGTCACAATGTATCGAGTGCAACGTCATATCGGAGATAGATATACCATACAGTAGTTATATGATTGGTTCATTTCAATAGCACATGGTAACATATGTCACTGCTCGATATTTGTTATTGATATATGTGGTGGTCCACGCGTTTTTCTCACGCGCATTAGTAAGAATCCATTGTCGGAATAATAACTACGATGTGCATATTGAATGATTCGACGGTGATTTAAATAGCATTCAAAATATTACGTTAGTATTTATCATATATTATTTAGCAAGAGCAGTCCTATTTAGTGGGATGGTATTTTACCACTGTAGTAACTTGAACGAAGGAACAATCCACGTTCACATCGTGGCAACCTGAACTACATATACCATTCGGTATCTAAGTCAGCAGTCACTGGTCAAAAATTGGAGTCACACTAATAGTCATTGAAGCAGATGTACCTTTTGATATTAGGCTTAGCAATGGAAAACCTACGATATATCTACAGCACAAATAAAATCATGTTTTAAGTAGCCTATTATTACGAACAAGTGCTTATATTAAAACATGTGGTCTGCCTTCTTACAGAAATACGATATAATTGATTCAAAAAAGAAATGTCGACGAAACGGGCATTGGTGAACCTTGTTCTTGCGACTGCTTTGTTACTTGAAGTAAGTTTGACATGATACGATAAAACCGTCAAATGTGTATTCATGCATAACGTTCCCAAAACGAACAGTTGCTTACAATGTTGAGCATGATAACTGTAAATTAAATTATCTATCGAACGAATTAAACGGTCTTGTTATTGCGCATGTGATATAAATTATTACTGCGTTATTACACTACTTTGATCACAATAATGTAGTCGGTTTCAATTACTTTATTGTTCCAGTTAAATGGATTGAATCACTGCGTTAGACATTCACGGTGGCTGCACATTTATAATACAAAAGGAAGTAATGAAATACATAGTACGCTTGGTTCAACTGTGCCTAGCATAACGGAGCAATGACATGCACCATCTAGTACCTTTTAATATTTCGGCGTATCATTATTTGAAATTAACTTAACCAAGTTGCCATTCGTTCTTGGAATCTAACAACATCTACATATAGGTATTTTACTATGTTGTATCACGCTTAACTAGAGATTAAGCGGGTTACACGTCAAATCCGCTGGGTCACAGTTCGAATCGTGCTAATACTGTTTGCAATGACACTTCAAATTGCCAGTAGCTGAGTCAACTGTACAAATAGGCCCACGTCTTGAGAGAGTACCGATATTTTGTGAAGGATTTGTTTTCGCAAGATAACTTCAGCGAGGGTGAATATTTATCGTATAAGTTGTATACAAATGGGGCTGATCTGGTGTAATAAGTTGAAAACACTACCCCTCGAAAACACTACGGTAGTGTTTTAAGCGTACTTTCAAAACACTACTGATAAGTTAAAAACACTACCCTTAAAATGTTTCTCGATTTAAAAATTTGAGAGCGTTTAGGGCCATCCATAAAGTACACCTACGTTTCGCTTGGTAGGAGGTCGGGATGTCCGGACAAGCGATACGAAGCTTTACATGGGGTTGGGTTTCTTGGTTACGTAAAAAATAAAAACAAAGCTGTTGACACCAGACCGATGCTATTAATAAACCTCGTCGTTTAAAAGCGACAAGATCATTGAGTGCACGAGTCCGAGTAAGTTAGCGTCATTCTACTTTTCTAATATCTTTATCTGCGGCGGCGGGAACGTCGGGGGCTGTCAAGATAGACTTGCAGCTCACGCACCCTAATCCAACCTGCGAATGGATTGTAAAGAAATTGTAGTAATAGTGGCAGCATGGCTATGTCCGAACTCCCAGTCAAAAGTATATGATTGTGTGCGTGTGCTTGCGTGCTTGAGTGCGTGTGTTCACATCATTTTTTAAACAACACACACACACACACACATATATATATACATATATATATATGTATATATATATATGTATGTATATATATGTATATATATATAACCTTAAACTCAATAATAGCTGACTCCGACCATAACTAATTATAATACTAATCTTAACCATACTTACTAAAAACATGTCACACTAACCCCATATTTATTATTGTTGTCTGATTAGTTCCAGAAAGTACCATTACTCCCAACCATAACTGATTTCAACCACATTTAATAATAATAATAAACCTAACTCCATCGGATAATTAATTTTAACACTAACTATTTATTCCGGGCATATGAATGGTTCCTATGATTGTAATATAACTAATCCTAAACATAATTTACTTAAACAATAACTAATTATGAATACATCCATAACCTTAATTAATAATGACATTTCACACTAACTATGTATTCTAATCATCTGATTGGTTCCTACAATTACCTAAACTCCAAACATGACTAACTACAACAATAACTAAAATAATATTAACCTAATTAATCAAGATATTTCTCACTAAGTATGTATTCTCGTCTTCTGATCGATATACCATATACTAGAAAGCATGGAACACCATGTTATTGTTCGTATCATACCAGTATTGGTATAACACACATATCTTTGAAGTGGGACATAATTTAACAATAACATTGTCTTGATCAAGTAATACATACTCCTAAACACTACCTATTTGTGTTATAGGAATAGTTTTTAATTAGATTTGGATATATAAGAACATTATATTTATTTATTTAAATTATATAGTTACTTAATGTTTGGATGTGTACGCTATATAAGTTACTAAAACGATGTATGCAGCCAATGCTAATATTAATCGATTATATTAACACATATACAAGCGTGTTGTGCCCAGTGAACGAATATATACATTATCCTGTCTGTTTTATAGAGAAACATTATTTAGTATACGAACCTGTTTTTGCATTGCAGGTAACATATTTTCAAGACTCTTGCGGAATATTGGTAATTTTGACTAGTCTCCACAAATATGTAAATGCGTGAATTAAACATTATTTGTCACGCTGGCTTAAGTTGAATGATGTACTTAATTAATTTAATATTCCAGATACCACACACGCGACACACTGAATTACATGGATCACGTTTGCGATACGTGTGGGATACGTAACATAACCTGGTGTTTTGTATTTATTTAGGTAAATTTATGGAGATCCCAAAAGTAAATAATGTTTGTAGGCTATTGAACTGTTGTTCTAGAGTGGGAAGGTGCGCCCAAGGCATAGTTATACATATATATATATATATATCTGTCTCTGTCTCTCTCTCTCTCTCTCTCTCTCTCTCTCTCTCTCTCTCTCTCTCTCTCTCTCTCTCTCTCTCTTTCTCTCTCTCTCTATCAATTGTACCGCAAACTGAAATAAATATCACATATAATGTTCTCGTTGATATGACATAGTATACGATACACATACACTTGTAGTTTATGTTATATTTAAGATATAAATCGATGCGTCGCTTGAAAACATAAGGCACGATTATATTATGCACGCTGTGAAGCAAAAGGACATCAAAAAGGCAAAAGAACATTTGCAGAGATTGTGTTTTGTAAAAACGTTTTGCCACCCACACTGGGTTCCTTCTTGTTGTTGAACTAGGTAATTGTTAATTATACAATTTGCCGGTTACTATTAGAAGGTCTTGTTAATGTACATGTGGTATAAAATCGTTCTGCTTATTGCACCACTTTGACGACAATAACTTAGTCGGTTTCAGTAACGTTATTATGAGAAGGAATTAGAATGAGCCACATGTGTCAGATGTCCACGGTAGCTGCGCATTTAACCGGAAGTTAGTCAGCATTCCATAATTAATAATACAAATTGAGGTAGAAGTAGTAAAGTGCATAGTTGAAATTTCTACACAAAATTCAAATGTCACTTATTGAAACACAGACGCGCAATACAATTTAAACTTCCGCTACACATTAACTGAACGTACTCCAGCTACCACTGAAGCCTATTGTCATATACGATACTGGAATTTTACAGTGTTGTATAACAATTAAACTGGTTACACGTAAAACTTGAAAAACAAAAGGCTTCAAAATCCACTTAACACACACAGTTTATTCATTGGCTAATTGGTAGTACTGTTTTGTTTTGTTTGATAAATATTATTACAAGATGGTTGCGTGCATAATTGTTACTTGTTTTTAATGGTGTGATCTACTGTATAAGTGCGCATTATGTTGGAGTAGTGTAGCAAAAGGAAAGAGTGCTGGAAGTCAGGTGTGTAACAATTGTAAAACATCCACTGGATCACAGTTCGAATCCTGCTAATGCTATTTGTAATGACCCTTCATGTTTCCAGCAGCTAACTCAACTGTACAGTTAAGCACACGCCTTGAGATAGTACCGTAATTATGTGAAGGAATGGCGTTTGCGAAATAATTGCAACCAGTGAATATTTATTATATAAATTGTATACGAGAGGGAATGATAAAAAAGGTACATTTCAAAAAAGCTTGTATCGTCCAGATGTCATGATAAGAAAATGTATATAATACTGCACAACTTGCACGAATAAAACAAACATTAAACTATGGCAATGTTGTTGATTCAGACGACCAGAGCTTGCCCACAGAATGCTAAACTGGAACACGGCGATCAGGAAACGCGTTGTTTGCATGCGGGGAACTGCTACAAGTAATGCCTAGCAATCTCATCTAGTCATACAGGTCGAATCCATACAATAACGCAGAAAATGCCAGTGGAGAGAAACAACGAATATTGCAGTTTGAATTTGACATTGACATTACACTGTATATCATAGAAGTGTTATTGTACTAAACTCAATACAATAAACATAAACGCCGCTCCGGATTAAAAAAATAAAACAAAACAATAACACACAGACATCTAGCGACCATGTTCGAATATAATTGTTTTACATTTTAGGCATTATAGCGTTGATGCGCACACGTATATATCGTACATGCCTGTCTGCGAAACTGTTAACACATAATTATCACACGTGTCTGGCAATTTAATTCTAGTTAGCAAATGACGAGTGTATGTAGTATTTGATTGTGGAAAACGAGTTCATTACAAATGGTTTCAATTTGGTAAATTAGATCATATAGCGTACTCATATTTGTACACATACACATATACATGTATACATATATATACATATATATTTGCGCAAACGCACGCACATGCTCTCACACACAGACACACGCACACATACACACACTCACACACAAAACACACATGCACACACACACGCGCGCACGCGCACGCTCACACACCCACACGCACACGCACACAGACACACACACACACACACACACACACACACACACACACACACACACACACACACACACACACACACGTCTTCTTTGTGTATCTTTGTTATTTCATTCAGATGTTATTCCCGCCAATGCGGCATGTACTTATGCGTGAAGACCGACCAATGGTGCAAGTATTGTAACCTTGCGACATGCAGTTGTTACTGAATTCTCTTCTCAACTTTCAATGCAGGTAAACAGTACAGTGGCAGACATTTCGTTCAGGGAATCAAATAAATAGCACAGTTATCCGTATAATCGGTTATACTATTACACTGAAGTAACGCATGCGTGTATTACTATTCCTTTTCAATCGGAATCATGAAGAATATTAATTCAAACTTATTTAAGATCAGTGTTCTTGTATACGGGAACGTGTGACATGGCTGTAAGAGTTTGTTTCAATGAAAGCACCTTTCCTGTGTTAAACGTTTGTGCTCTGTTTCTGTTTTCAGATATTCCCAAACGACCAACGACGTCTAAATAGTATGAGAAATTGTCCGTGGAAAACAGAAATACGGCGATTAGATTAAATATATCTTATCTATCATCTGCAATGTCATATTACAACGTGACTGTGAGCGTTTCTACGAAAACACGTATCTTGTTTGTGTTACGTTTAGTGTATGCGTTATTATTTTTCAAATATCCCAACAGACCAACCATGTGTAATCTGATATATCATTCTTCTTCAATTTTCCATGCCGCATGCTCCTTGAAGGACTTTCCCAAACGACGGTTGAACGACACTGGTGTCACTTTTACATATATAAGTTACATATTCGGCAGTCGTTAATATGTTAAGTATGAATAAACGGAAGTTATATGTTATCCTTTGTGAAATTGGGAAGATAAATGAGAACTATATATCATGTCGTATTGCTAAGTATATTAACATGACATGTACATGTTTAGTCCTTTTGTATTGATTGAATCCACTCTTTTTTGTTGCATAGCCATTTTCCCACAGTTTGTAGAACGCATTTTAAAGGAATAAACAATTACAACAACGGACGTGTGCGACTATTATATGCGTGTTTTAAATTAAGTACTTTAAGCAGATGTTTTTGAAAGACACTATTATGCGTGCCTGTCATAAGTACGGAAGTTGCCACCACCTGGTGGATAGCACAGTCTGTAACTCTACCGTCCTGTTCCCTGGCGACTAAGTCTGACATAAAAGATGCTGTGAAACCACAATGCATGTATGCATATGTACATATATATGTGCATGTATATATTTATATATATATATATATATATATATACATATATATATACACACATATATATATATACATATATATGTATATATATATACGTATATATGTATGTATATATATATATATATATATATTTATATACAGGCCCTGTATATGTACATCCCATTGAATTAGTGAATAATTGCATGCATTAGCGAGCTTGTCAAAGAATGTGGCATATAAATACATTAAGCATAACAGTGATTATTGGAAATATAATGAAGTGTGTGGATGAATTTTTGTTTTCTACGTGAAACCAGCGTAGAAGTAATTTATCATAGCGCCGCTCAGATCGAATGTTCTAAAACATGCGAGTGTCAATGTTATTCTTAACACAACATCCGCAATTTGTGTTGATCTTAGACGTTATGGCAGCGAATTCCATGGTATAATAGCTGCTTTGGAGCGACTGGTCACTTAAGTATCGCATGGCACCGCATTCATTTGAAGCAGAATTTCTGAAATACATCGGCAATAGGCCGATCAGATGCCAGCGATTCAATTAATAGAATAAACACAGAACAAGGAGAATGTATCTCGGCTGGGCTGAGGAGATACATTTACAATACTTCAACATTCGCGTATTAATTTACTCCTTCATTTAATTATTTATTTCTTTTCAATGTATTGCAAAATAGCAAGTGCTAATGTTAATACGCTTGTTGAAAATACACCGTAACTTTCCTTTAAATTAAATGGACGCGGCCGCGTATGAAATTATTCAAACTTCACGCTTAAACAGGGTTGTGTCCTGGTGCATATGATGTTGTGCGTCATTGCGTAGTAAAACTAATGGAGCCTGCCACGTTTCTTTATTCGAACACGCCATAGGTCTGGAACCAATTCTGCGAAAAGGGACAACGGGTGCGATAAAATAACGGACGCAAGCGACGACGGCGACGGCGGCGACAGCGACGACGATGACGACCGACAACTATGACAACTTTTTGTGATTACATATTGAGCACGCATTGTTGGGGATACACGTTGTGGTGTAATATTATGCACCAGAGGCTTCACGGGTTATTTCTGGTAGCATTCACTATTATTTAGACACGCAACATGTCCACATAGTAGTCCGAAATGTTTTATTTTGTGAATACAGCTATGCACAATAAACACAAATACGTACAGGTAAAACTACCGAACGTTGATGACAAATATCGCAAGCAGTAAGCACATAGATAATGCTTCTTTCAGCTGTCACCAGATGTTAAACGCCACCACTGATTCAGTCACATTGCTCCAATATTAATTTTGTGGTACTAGCCGACATTATGTAGCTTTGTCATCTCATTGATTTTCATAACTGCCGTTATGAAATCAATAAATTATAAATTATCTATTCTATTATATCTGCACTATTTTCTTCGAAGTATGGTTTCAAAGTAGAAATCCTTCACATACCCGTAATAGCATGATTTATAGTAACTGCTTTTGTTTGTGTAATTACCCAGTTAAGCACTACATCACTTTGCAAGTCGTACCACATTGTTGACGTGATTTGCAAGCTTTGTTTCTCTTATGTCACAATTTACTAATGACTAAAAAAGAATATGGATGGGCAACGAGAAGCATTTCGTGGAGGAAGTTCATCAATGTCAAGTTGGGTTATTGATACCCAGTCACTGGAGCGTAATGCATAACCTCATACAGACGACATCTTACCCACCCCAGTGATGCATGTCATAGCCACACAGGCAAACAATGAATGCTTTTGTATGGCTACGGTGAACATTAGTCTTTACAGTTAATTGAGTGCACGCGAGCCAACGTGCCCTAATAACAAAACAAAAAACAAAAGTGTTCTACTACTAAAATGTTTGATTTACACGGGTAATGTTCGAATTATGCACACCGTAATTCGAACAAGGCACCGCTGAGTTACGTAGGGCAGGTGCGAACAGTCAAGAATAAATTATATATTTTATTTGATATAGCGACACACCCACATTTGTTCGTGGCGCTTCATATCATATTAAAATAAATAAAATAGTGAATCATTAAAAAAATTATAAATAATAAGGTATTAAAAATACTACTTCTAATAAGAATATTGTTTAAAAATACAGCAATTATGATGGTATAAATCAATATATTAGGTGCTAGTAATAAGAATTAAAAAAAATATATCGAAGATTATGGGAGATCATTGCCGAGAACAGAAGGATATGGAGAGCATTAACAAGCAAAAGAAAAAAGTTACCAATTACGTGACGTAGACCCTCGTAACCAAGGAAGAGGAAGAACCACTGAATTACGGAAATAGCTACATACAGAAACAGTGTAATTGTCGTCTGTCGGGTCTGCCATGTTTTTCAGTTTTAGCCACTGTATGGTTCGTATGTCGTACATCAGTACTACATACATGTAGAGTCATATGGGCAACACAGCACACTAGCATGCAGAGGCACATACGTGCACGCACGAAGCTTCCATCCGTATACTGATGTGGTCTTTGCAAGGAGTCTGCGATGTTTTTGATATTGTATATACTGCCTGCTCGGCGCCACTCATAGGTCCGACCGAGAAGCAGCTGTAAGCGAGATGGGTGAGTAAAAACAACAGATAAATATTACCTGCTCAGAGTCAAGGACTACCGGCTGTTAACGTCCCTCCAAGTGGAAAAGACAAATCGGATGAGAGATGAACGAAATCGCATAAATAATGAAACAGAGTTTGGATAAAAACCTTAGCCCGTTTTAGTTTTTATTATTCATCGACGCTTTGACTGTATTGATTGTAGTTACACTTGTTTGATTATGTGTTTCAATAAAGCTAAAGTTTATAATACGTCCACGTTGTCTTTGCGATGATAATGTGTTTGTATAAGAAATGTAAATGTAAATGTTTATTGACTTATGTAGTAACATATATATATACAACAACATTCTATTCTGTACAACGAATGACATATTAGTAAGTAAAAATATTAGAAATATCCGACATAGAAAATACAATTAAATATAGCAATAAAAATATATAAAAAGGTACAATTATTTAAATGATTAAGATTAATTACACAACGATATTATACGGTGCTGTAGAGTACAATAAATATCACAGTAGTAAGTTAAAACAGTACACATATCCGACATAGTACACACACTTGAATATGAATAGTGATAATAAATAAATAAATAAGGGAAAACTATTTAAATGACTAAAATTAATAAGTTAAATATAAACATTAGACGTAGTTGAAATATTTACAACACATTGTTGAAAGTATTTTAATTAATAAAGTTATAAGTTAATTGTACGCCATGTTAAAATAGTAAGTCTTCAGTTTGCTCTTAAAAAAACTCCAACACTGCTACAGCTGCGCACATCTTTGGGTAGGGAGTTCCATAATTTCGGTGCAGCAACTTTGAAAACTCGATCTCCCAGAGTTTTCTTCTTTGTCCTAGGCATAGCAAGTGTTAGATCATCCTGTAATCTGAGTCCATAATGATCGTTTCCAGGAGTCAGCATTTCCGACAAATGGCCATGAAGTGAATTAAATGTCAGTAAACATATATAATATTTAATGCGATATTCAACCGGCATCCAATGAAGTGATTTGAGTGTTGAATTGATATGGTCATATTTGCCAATTCTGCACAACGCACTTGCTGTAGTGTTTTGGACCATTTGTAATTTGTGTATAAGATACTCTGGTAAGCCGATCAGGAGAGCATTTCAGTAGTCATTGCTCTGGACCAGAACATATATCAGTTTCTCTGAACTCTGTTGATCGATATATTTTCTAATTTTCCCAATGTTATATTGTTGTGCGTAAGCTGCCCGCCATTTGGACTTGATACGTTTTTCCATAGACATGTGCTTATCAAAATAAGCGCCCAAATTTCGCACACAATTCAAAGCATGTACCTCGTTGCACCCGATGTTAATGGACGTGTTGCATTTTGCCAGTTGTTGTGGAGTCCACATTAAGAAGTACTCAGTCTTGGAGTTGTTCATTTTAAGTGTCATGCTTTGCATACAGCTTTTGATGTCACTAATGCACCGTTCCATATACTCGCGATTACGGTCTATAGAATCGAGGTTAAATCCGCAGTACACCTGATGCTCATCAGCATACGCATGCCCCTGCTTACCGTGCTGATCAATGATATGAAAAACAGGGCTAGAATAATCTGTGAATTCCACAGGACCGAGGCATGGTTCTTGTAGTACTCCCTGTTCAAGTTTGACTGCTCAGACACCGTACCATCAATAATAATTCGTTGCGACCTTGACTGAAGATATGATGCAAACTAATTTAGAGCTGTGCCTGATACACCAAAAGAACATTTCAACAAAATCCCATGTTCCACAGTATCAAAAGCCGACGAAAAGTCAATTAAAACCAGTTGTGTGACCTTCTGTTGGTCCATGTCTAAAATAATGTCAGACTGGACCTTAAGAGGTGCAGTTTCAGTAGAATGTCCAGCTCTATAAACAGACTGACAAGGTGACAAAGGAAATCCACATTCTTAATGAAAGCAAAGTTGGTCTACCAAAACTAACAAGCTTTGTTCGCGGCACTTCTAGGAGATATAGTTGGGACGGACGGGTACGCACTGCAGAGTGCTGTCTCTTCTGCATGTTCTCCAGGTACAATGGTGCGGTGCCGTTCAGACATCGATACACATGCATAAGAATCTTGAATTAAATTCGAAATTTGACTGGTAACTAATGCAGTTCTTTGAGGATAGGATTTATGTGATCACAGCGACGTGAGAAGGTAATAATTCTTGCTGCCATGTTTTGAATGCGTTGGAGTTTACTCAAATGTTCAGGTGGTAGCCCAGCAAGCAGCGCATTCCCGTAATCCAATTTGAACATAACAAAGGCGTGAACTAATGATTTCTTCGCATCTATGGTGAGGTAACGCCTGATAGGACTAACGTTGTTGATGTGCATGTTGGCTATGTTCGAATTTCGTGATGATGTCGCCGAGCAGTAAGATATATGCACTAAATAGCAATGGCCCAAACACAGAGCCTGGCGGCACGACAAACGGCATAGTCGTTGGGGAAGATTTGTCACTGCCAATACGCACCAGCTGCAGCCGTTTGGACAAGTTCGATCAGAACCATTCGAGCGCAGCGCCTGTCACACCAAATGTAGGAGTCAATCTACTCAGCAGGATGGCGTGGTCAATGGTGTCGAAGGCTGCGGTGAAGTCAAGCATGACTAGTACAACAACGCGGTCCCGGTCGATGTCACTGTGCACTTTAAGTAAAGCAGTTTCGGTGGAGTGATGTTGTCGATATGCAGATTGAAACTGGTTGTGCAAATTATTCTTTTACATGTGATCGCCAAGCTGCTTTGCTACAACGCGCTCAAGCACTTTCGAGAGAATTGCCAGATTTGAGACAAGTCGATAGTTTTGTACCAGATTTGGACTTAGTCCAGTCTTCTTTATTAATGGTGATATTTAACTGGTCTTATATTGATTAGGAAAGACATACTGGTTCAGTGATTGCACAATTATGCGTGACACAATCGGAATAATTTCATTCATTGATTCTCTCACTAGCCAAGTTGGTGCTGGGTCTAGGTCGCGCGATTTTGGTGGTGCGTCCACGGCTCTTTTCTTTACGCATTCTGTTGTTGGCAGGGAGAACGATGACAGTTCACATTTGCAGTAATTTTTGTCTACCGCTCGTTGTGGTTGTGATGCAGTAGTTCTCGGCAACTCGCTACGGATATGGCTTGTCTTTTCGGCGAAGAACTTTGCAAATCGCTCCGAACATTCGGATTGTGAATCATGTGTCGGAAGATGTGTATCATTATTTCTGTGAAGAAGAGTGTTCGCAGCAGCAAACAACTGTTTTTGGTCATTTGCAAAGTCCAGGATTTTTTCGAAATAGAAAGTAGTCTTGGCATATAGCAGCATATCATTCACCAGCTTGCATTGTTCACGAAACATTTGCTGATGAAGTTCCAGTTTGGATTCCCTCGATGTTTGTTCTCGCCACCTTCTCTCTTGTTTGGCGTCGCGCAGATCATCGTTATATCAGGCTGTATCTCGTCTCAGCTGGACGCGCTTTTCTAGCAAATGAGCGTGTGTATCAACAAGATTCATAGTAGTAGCATCGTAATGGCTGACCAATTCATCAACACTTAGTGCCTCGAGATCTTCAGGTCGAAACACAGGAATGTCTTGTTGAAATATATCCGCATTTATTTCGCGTAACTACCGTTAATTTTTTTTCGTCAGAGCTGCACAATTTCAAGCAGCACTGAAGGTAAAACTAACCACAGAGAGGTAAGAAAATTCCATGTCTGTGATAACAACATTGCCAATGAGGTGTTCGTCCGTGCAGCGAGTCAATACCACGCCCCTTCCTATGAGTGGATCCGTGCACATGCGTCGTCATACCTGTCGACTGGAGAGAACCTGTGAGTCTCATGTCAACTTCCATCCAGATGGACGTTGAGATCTCCAATGACAATGAATGGACCAGGTTGTAATAAGTGTTGGTCGACGAAGTGACCCCATTCCTTAAAACAGGCCGATATTATTAGGCCGTTTTTTGAAGATGGAGGCGTGCGGTACACGACGACAATGCGCATATATGACTTACATGTTTTCAATGTACATTCAATATGTTTGAACGTCCGAAACACTTCAGTGGTCCCTTTTCGTACGTTTAGTCCGGATTTGTGGCTGACATTAACACCACCACCTTTACTAACAGGACGTGGCATGTGTTTATTTGTACATTCAGTTGATGTGAGTTCTTTTCTGACGCAAGCGTCGGCCGATGGCTTAAACCAAGTTTCACATAGCGTCATAATATCCTAATTGTTTTCGAGAATATGGTCTGAGATAACCAATGTCTTATTTCGAGAGGATTGGGCTTTTATATAACATACGTCGACGCCAGTTCACGACGATCCGGCGATGATGACAATATTAGTCATACACATGTAATGTTCCCATAATTGACACCGTTGGCGCCAGAGAGTGCAGCTTTATCAAAGTTCTTTTCGAATGTAGTTACTGTCGGAATTGAATAATAGTGCTTAATCCCCGCTGTTGTTCCTCGGTGGTTTTTTGCAACGGAACAAATCTTTAATGACCGAAGCGTTTGTAGAGTACTCAGCGGTGTCGTTTGTTAGGCCCTCATTGCAATGACCCCGATAGCACGTAGTCCTTGACTAGTGAAAGACAGCGTGCTTACAGACAGTCTGTTAAGTATCAACACATATTTAACAACGGGAAGGTAATACAATGTTCCTACCCAAGGTTAGTCGTGTAGCAAATTGTTACATTGCCCAACATGGTCATGAATACTGGTGTATCGACAGATTTATAAAGGACACGCAATGACGACGTAGATTTGTTTGGTGACCTGCATCGACGTTTGGCAGGCGCGTCTGATACACAGCGTCACGGATGAATAGATAATTGCGCTAGAGCTTAACCACACTAAAATAGCACAAAGTAAGTAAACTCCATGTAATATCGATGAACTATCATACCGATCAAGAGTTCATGTGAAACATAGAACAGCAATCTCCACGCATATAGGAATAACTATAGATAGTTATATAGATACGTCGCTCCTACTGGGAATACATCAATGATGCGATCACAGTTGGCCCCGAGTCAGCAGAAGGCTCCCACTCTCTGAAGCGTTTTTGGACCTTCATCAAACACCAGAGATCTTACAAGGCTAGCATCTCCCCTTTGAAAGTCAGTGGACAGCTCATAACAGACCCTGTGGCCCAAGGACAAGCTCTGAACAACCACTTCCAAGCCATCTTCAGTGAAGGGACGGAGTATACTGATGAAGAATTCCAAGCCAGGTGCCAGATGAGTTATGGTGAACATTCATCCACACTGACTGACCTCGTCATCTCAGAGGAAGGCATTTACATGATTCTCACCAAACTAGATCTATACAAGGCCTGTGGCCCGGACCACATCAGTCCACGGGTACTCAGAGAACAGGCAACTGGAGCGGCCCCGATTTTGACTACTATCTTCCAGTCCTCTATCGGCACAAGCGAAGTCCCATTGGACTGGAGAGAAGCCAACATAACGCCCGTTTTTAAGAAAGGCGAGTACTATGATCCAGCAAACTACCGCCCCGTATCCACCACAAGCGTTCCATTCAAGATCCTAGAACATGTCATCGTCAGCGCCCTGATGAATCACATCGAAAGCAATGGAATCCCCTGACCAGAACAACACGGCTTCCGCAAATTAAGATCCTGTGAAACACAACTACTGGACTTCACTGAAGAACTCAGCGAGAACATGGAACAAGGCCACCAAACCGACATCATAATAATGGACTCTGCGAAAGCCTTCGACCGGTTTAACCACAGTCTCCTACTACATAAGCTACACCACTATGGAGTCCAAGGCAAAGCCAACCAGTGGCTCGGGGCTTTCCTCAGGAATCGGCGGCAAGCAAGCAAGTAGTGGTTAACGATGCTACCTCAGGCTACGTCAGTGTGTGCTCAGGTGTACCACAGGGGTCAGTCAGTCAACACTATTCCTGGCCTACATCAATGACCTCCCAGAACAACCCACTTCGCGGACACGCCTATTTGCTGATGACACCGCTGTCTATCGCCTCTCCTCCACTGATCACGACCAACACCAGCTACAGCTCGACCTCCACAGACTGGAAACCTGGGAACAACGATGGGACATGGCTTTCCACCCAGGAAAACTCTCCCTGTCACCCGCAAGAGGACCATAGCGGAGTGCCAATGCCTACTCCATGGCCGGACATTGGCAACGGTCACCTCTGCCAAGTACCTCGGCGTTACCATCACCCGAGACATCTGCTGGGACCAGCACATTGACAACATCTGTGCTAAAGCCAACAAGACCCTAGGTTTCAACGTCGCAACATCAAGATCAGCGCCACCCAGCTGAAGGAGACAGCATACAAGACCTTCGTTCGTCCCATACTGGAGTATGCCTGCTCAGTCTGGGACCCTTACACACAGCGCAACATTGACAAGATCGAGGCAGTCCAGAGAAGAGCCGCTCGGTTTGTGGTCAACCAGTACCAGAAGACATCTACTGTCACAACAATGATCAACATACTCAAATTCCCTCCAGCACCGCAGCAAGGTGGCAAGATTGACCATGTTTTATAAAATCATTAAGAACCAAGCTGTAGTCGATCGCTCCAAACTCCATCCTGCTCCGATCAGACAAAGAAGAGGGCACTCACAGCAGCTCTGCCAGATCCAGTGCAGAACTAAGTACAAACAACATTCTTTCCTCCCCAATACCATCAATGACTGGAACGAACTGCCTGAAACAGCTGTAGCTGCTAGCACCCTTGACACATTCAAAGCAAGAGTGCCACAAAACTAGATATACATAGTTAGATTAGATACAGGGGTATGGATTTTAATTTTCATTTCATTATTTATTATTTATTTAATTGTTTTACATTTGATTTAATTTGCATTTTTTTTTAATTTTTTTTATTTGGGTTTATTTTAGTATTAATTTAAAACTTTTATAGCGATCGAATGTTCTCCATAGGTCTGTCACTCTAGATATTCTTCTCTTGGCAAAATCAAATTCTACCTCCTCGCAACCCCCAAAGAGCGGCAGAATAATCAGCAAGTTGATTATGGCCGCCAAAAGGATGATGATGATGATGATGATGATGAAAGACACGAGACGAACTGTATGGCGGCAGCACAAAGCGCACACCGAACAATCGTCATGCTATATACAGTGAAACTTCGGTATTAAAGTCACCACGGGTTTAGGCAAACGTAACCCTAATAGCGAGGTGACCCTAATACTGAAAAAATCGAATGAAGCATCATGGGAATTGGGAAATTGCTCAGATACATATGATTTTAGTAGCTGTGCATATTAAGCATACACGTTTTACTTTTTGATTTCGTGTACTACTCCACTCGGTACCCCCCATACCCGGTGTATCTGTGTTATGAATATGTTCACGCATCCCTTTCTCTGTTTGTGCTGAATTTACATAAACTATTACGTAGGTTGGTAATGGGCAATCCAATTTATTAACACAGGGTAAACATTTCGGAATAAAATCAGAACTTGTCACGATGGCGAGGCGAATCGAAGTGAACGAGAAACACTGCATCGTCTCCTGCCCACAAATTGTTCCCGCCCACGCTGCCGGCCAATAGAATGCCGCGTAACTGACACCGGCTGAATGGGTGTTTCGGCCCGGGCCAGCTTATTAAGCGTTCAGGCGATGCAAAGGGGTGTGCTGACTAGGAGGGAAGGGAGAACAGGTTGTATAAACACCTAGCTTAACCGTTAAGTGCTCGCTCTGTTGTTACATAACAATTATTTTCACCATGAAAGCCAACAATTCATTTCGTGTAGGGCCTACTATTCCAATCGGTAACCCCATTCCAGGGGTATCTGTGTTATGAATTTGTTCATGCAGCCCGTTTACTGTTACTGAATTTATACCAACTATTGGATAGGTTGGTAATGGGCAATCCAATTTATTAACACAGGGATTGCCAATGTGCACATATATTATATACAATAGTCACTTCTTGTGCACAGCCAGGTACATCCAGATTACAGATTGACGGACCACACATGTTATGTACGACAATTGTTTGTACATATATCGATGTTGCTAGTCATTTCGGATCAACCAGCAGAAGTCGTTATTCTGCCGTCTGATGGATCAGCTGCATAAGTGGAATGTCGTCATCTTCGTCATCGCTTTCTTCATCGTTACCAACCGGTGTAGCATCGTCGGGCACGCTGAATCCAGCCTGAACCTACCTCTCCAGTTGAGCTAATTCAAATAACATTTTGAAATGTCCCATAATAGTAATTTTTTTATATTACAGTGTAAGATTAGTTAAATTACTGTTACATTACTGTTATTAGTAAATGATGTACATATGTTGTTTTGTTTAATCTATTACTATCAATTCAATAATTATAATCGTTACAGATAATTTATAATGCATTTACATTATTACTATTATCCAAAGCCTACTTAGGCTACTAGACACTACCATATACGACATAGACATAATATAGTAATCTTATCATTGTTACAGATATATATGCCATAGCGTCGTACTGTTAGCTGATACTACTCTATAGTAAACAGAGCCCAGCCAGGCCGCCCATAACGCCATTGCCATTGGTTATGACTAAAAGGTATACAATCAACATTTAATATGTATACTCGTACGCCTAAATATACGTGATTATAGCTAAATAATTCGACATTACTAACCTGTCTGGAAGAAACTTTGCGAACGCTGCATCTGTTGACGTTGTGATTGCATGACCCCACGGGCCACGGCCACAGTCCACTGGCACTGTCCCCACCTCGTTCTGTTTACTTTGTTTCGTTCCATAGTCTTTCCCAAATATAGATACACATTTATGCGTGGGTACTGACGTTGACTGTCTAATTTAGCCCATTTTTAAGAGTCGGTGGCATATGTTCGTGGACGTCCACTCATTGCCCAAACTCGGTATTCCAAAACATCAACAGCGCCAAAAGGTGGGGTCAAAGGTCAATATCGCCTATAATTCGCGATCACGAAAAGACAAGAACGCGATTCTACACAAACTTCAATGTACATACTCAGATAAAATCGAAGCAAATGATCAGATCAGGTTGAAACCAAAAAAACGAAAGAGTTCGTAGTGTGTCTATAAAAAAAACCTAACACGTATGCATAAGCGAACTAGGATATCACTTGGAGTACTTGATGCCTGTTTTTTTGTGACATTACTAAAAAACGCGAGGAGCACAAAAAATCGAATTGGTTGAGTAGGTTTAATATAAATGTTACGTTCGCAATGTGTATATTTGGCATTATAATAGTTGTTCATGCATTTATATAACAAATAATTCAGCTTCTGACTCGAAGGGGATATGAGAAACCAGTAAATAAGCCGGCGCATTCGTGTACATGACAAACAAAACTAGGACACTGGCGTGTCATCACCGACGTCTCAGCTTTGCGCTTATTGGCGCAATCTCTCCTCAGGGCGATATGTCAGCCTATCAGACATTTGATTACAAACTACCACTTTGAGACCACATTCTGAGTTAGCCACTAACTGTAACGTGAAAATGTAGATTGTAGTTGCAAATCGTTAGATTGCGCTAACTCGTTTATGTGAATAACATCAAAAAGTGTCCCTTTGTTTCCCTTTTACACTCTGCTTGTTTTGAATTCAATCTAGTAGAGCGACCAGCGACGCACCGATGACCATCCATGACGAACCAAGTAGGAGGCTCATTGACCGGATTATTCGCCAAGTACATATGTTTTCTCCGACCACGCGTTGTAGTTAGACCAAGACCATCAGCCATAACAGACCAATCGAGGCCAATGTGGCATAACTAATTCACGCTTGTACTAATGCTAACAATACAATTAGTGAACATGTTCATGGGCTGTTTTTTTCTACATACTGCGTAGTTGTTCAGGTGTGTGCGCGAATGCGTAGGTACAAGTGCGCGTGTGTGCATGCGTGACTTCACCAGAAAGTTCTCGTGTGCCTTAATAAGTATGTATGCGTTTGTATGCATGTTGGTTTATTCATGTGTGCATTTGTCAGTGTGCGAGCGCGTGTGTGGGCGTGTGCGAGCGTGTGCGCGCGAGCGCGCGTGTTTGCGAGCGTGCGTTGGTATGTGCCTGGGAGTGTGTGTGTTTGTGTGTGTGCGTGCGTGGGTAGGTACATGTAGGTACATATGTCCGTCTTCAATTACCACCACCGACCATCTATGAGCCCCAAGGGACACTGCTAATAACACCCATCTCAATATCTCATGGCAAACTATAGCCTTGGTAAAATGCCGAAGTAAAGCTGAGCCAATAATATCATTGCCATGCGAGATTCGGCTGTTTTGGCACTACAGTGTGCCACTATCCTCGGGGGTGCCTATATGGCGTATGCACCTCTGACTCACGGCTCCAACCCGGACTGAGTCGGCTGGCTTGGTAGAACACCGATACACTGGGCAGCAGCGTCTGGGTTCGTTGACATCAGCAAGTTCAGGAGCGGATCCTCAGAGGGTAGTTTAGGGAGCATACAATCATTCAACTGCAACCATATCTTACCCACTGTCGGCTCGGCTGATGACATCGGAAGACAGTGGCGGCTGTTAAATTTGTTTCGCCGCCACGCAATCATTTCACCTTCTCCACGCTCGACTTATGCAAACAAACGGAATGCGGGGGGATGGGATACTGTTGAATTTTGTTTGCCTTTCGTTAATAAATTTACACCATTCTTTTTGTGGGGATCGCTGACAGAAATCCCTCGACCATTATATACATTAATTTGTTTAGACTACCAAAAAGACAGCATCGGTGGTAGGGGTGATTATCGAGTATTGTTTTCTATCGTAATAGTATCGCGATAAGTGTAATTATCATAGCGATACTGTCGCGATAATCTGCGACTATCGATAGTCATGAGTCTATCGCAACAGTGTCATGTGATGTAAATATGTCTAGTAAATAGTCAAGGAAGGATAACCAGACCACAATTTACGGGTGGTGCCATCGCGTAGAGTATGAGTCAGTGTTGCAGTCAGTTTTATAATGGCGATCCGTGGGCGATGCACCTTTGATCGACAATTGTTGTCGTTGGATTGGTGGATTCGGTGAATACACAAACAATAAAAAGGACAAATACGAAATAAAATTTAAAAAACATCACGTAAGTGAATAGTATTACATCGATACAAGTAAACCTGCTAATGTGTCTGGCCAACTATTGTTACTATCGGTAGTTCACTGTGCTATCGCCGATAACTATCCATAGATAAATTTACTATCGATAGTATTGCAACGCGATATCGACTATCGCGATGAATCGATAGTTCGATGTATTATTACACCCCTAGTCGGCAGTAGGTTAAACACGGATAATCTAACATTAAGGAAAACATTCCGGACGTGCATACATGGGTGTCTGCATGCGTGTACTTATCCCAGTTTTCGTATTGAAGCCAGAACAATTAAATTGCAGTATTCAATTCAATGATACAATCACTGGACTATATAACTAATTGTAGCATTTCGACTGCCAAATTGGGTATCCACGTCTCAGAAAACGATGCATATTTTGCATTACCAGATAGCGTAGTAATGTTACGCAAATTCAATAATTCACTCAAGATCACACCACTATTCACATTGCAGGTATTTTTGTACATAATATATTCTTATCATCTGACGCAATCTGAAAACCGTGCTCGTGCCGATGACTACCTGTAATAAATGTGGTCTCATTATTTGCGTTCAAAAAAATTATTTCGTCGAAATTGTACATCACTAGTTGCAATTACTATTACCACAACAGAGTGTGTCCCGTTTTGGATGCACTTATTTTCCAATTACCATAGGATGCATAAATCTAATTTACAATTACAGGTTCTCAACAAGCACCATTCTTTATCAAAATAAGCAACAGGAAACGTAGTCTATCTTCAGCGATTAGATTCGTTAATTCACCCAGGATGATGACACTGTTCACATTGCAGCTATATTTGGAGATGTGTGCTAATTATTTGACTCGATCTGAACAATCTGCACATATGGCTACCTGTGCATTGACACTTTTAATAACTGTTTTTTTTTTAACTAATTCCTTTAAACACGACTATTTCGAAGAAATTATTTCCCAACAAGTACACCAGTATTTATTATGTTCTATTTGTTGAATAGGACACAAAGAAAGAAGTCTATTCGAAGAGATTGCTCTAACAGGTCACACTCATGGTAAATTAAATGCAGCATGATAACAACACCGCGACAGAGCGGCGTTGAACTAATTTATTCCCGGTTGTGATGTGATTTTGTTGGTGTTCATCATTTCTTAGAAGTGCTGTCATGAATTGAACACCAACAACGTTACATGACAACTGGGAAGTAATAAGTTCAACGCTGACGAAGGCATCTACTGCATCTTCATCTACTTTCTACACGTATATGGTGATATATAACGCAATTAACGTAAATGTACCCGTATGATCGTAACCTTCCTAAAATCTAACTTTTACTTTTGGGCTTTGGAGTTGAAGTCTAACCTTTGAAATTATGGCTCCCGAGATGTAAGCCTTATAGTAGGAAACGTGAACACACACCCATACGGACCGCACACAAACACATACACATACACACGCACACACATACACACACACACAAACACGCACGCACGCACGCAATCACACATACCCCCACACGCATGCATGCGGATACACACATACTACGCACGCACACACACACGCGCGCGCACGCCGTGCAACACACGCACACACGCACACCCACAAAACACACTCACACACATGCACGCACGCACGCACGCAAGCAAGCACGCAAGAACGACCTTATTGGCTGAAACAGATTATCTGTTTCCATAATAATCTATTTCATAATAATGTAATTTATGTAGCAATATATTATGATCAATTGTGTCAAACGTTTTTGATAAATCAAGGTATATATTAATTGGCGTAGCCGATTTATCAAGATCTTTTATAATTCTATCCATAATTTTAAGTGTCGCAAATTTAGTAGAATGTTTCTTTCTAAAACCGTATTGGCTATTATAATATAACATCTTGGAAAGGAAATATTCGTGTATTTGATCAAACATTATCATTTAAAATGTTTCTGAAATAGCTGGCAAGATTGAAACTGGACGATAATTGCCAAGGTTAGAATTATCACCTTTTTGGAAAAGGGGAATAACGTCAGCAAGTTTTTATTTATTTGGAAATATACCAGTCATTATGGACTGATTTATAATTAAGATGACTGCTTTGCTGATATCATGTTTTATCAATTTTAATATTTTGGTTGATATACCATCTATTCCGCAACTTGATTTTGAAGATAAGCGATCAATGATACTGACAACAGTATCTACTTCAATTGGTTTAAAACTGAAGGTGTGAAATGTTGGGTTTTTCAAATAACCTTGATAAGATTAACAATCAGTTGTAGTTAACTTAGAGGCTAGATATGGACCAACATTTGTAAAAAGCGAGTTAAATTTATTTGCAATAATGCATTTATCGTATACCATTTCTCCATCCACTTTGAATGAATTCCGAAATTGTTCTTTCTTTGAGTTTTTCTGAATAATTTCTTTAATTAAGCACTACGTCTCTTTAGTATCATGCCTATGTCCTTCAATGCTGCACTGATAATGCGTCTGCTTACTCAATCAGATATTTATTTTAAAAATCATATTATAAGTATGCAAATTAGTTTTGAGTTGACGGTAGTGATCCGTAATTATCGGAGTATGTTTTAGTCTTGCGTACAATTTATGTGTAAACTTAATTGAACTAATAATGCCCTGATCAATTCAAGGTGTTTTCTTTAGTTTACATTTATAAAATCTTATTATTTTAATACGCAAGATCTTTTCCATAGCTGTAGTAATAATTTTATGAAGGATATCATAGTTTGTATTGTGATCTGCGTAAGTATCCTTGTTGAGGTTATCATAAATACTTCAGTTTTGTATTTCAATTTTAAATTTATTGAGTGAGTCGCTGCTTCATTTGTGTAGGTCTTGGCATAGCATTAGAAGTTTCGAGAAAATCCACATAAAGAAAATAAGGAAATTTATCAAAAATATTGCTTATAAAAATACCAGCTGAGGATTTGAAGAATCCTTCAGACAGATTACATTACAAATTATGAAATAGTGTTCCATGGTATTCTTACAATCTTGTTGGCAAAGTGGTTTTAGGGAATAAACCAGGTGAAGATATTGTATCGAAATAATAATATTTGGGTTTTTCATTAATTTTCAGCAAATCAATATTGTAATCATCCGCAATTATGACGACACTTAAATTTTTTGGTAAATCTGCTAATTTAGATGCAAATTCGTCTGTAAATGCTTGGTAGTTGTCAATTATATATCTAGGTAGTCTGTATATATTTCGAAGAATAATTGTTTTCTTTATAGCGTAACATGATATTTCAATAAATTGACCTTCCCATATGTCAGAATTAGTAAATATATCTAATGCTTTGTAGTTGTATGTATTACTAAGATGGATAGCTAGGCCAGCGTCTGCACTACATATTTTACCCTGACATATTAATTTATAGCTATCTATTTGCAATAATGAGGTATCAACTCATAGAGCCACGTTTCTGGTAAACATAGAGCATTGATCTCACATCTACTGTTTTGTTTTAATATATCTAGTTTTATCAAATTTTTGTCAATGTTTGCCTTTAAACTCTGACTCTTTCGACTGAGTTCGATCAATGTATTTTGTTTGTTTTATAAATAGTTTACTACGCTGTCATCGTCAAAATAAGGTGACTGCTGGAGTGTTTCAATGTCCTCATCTTCATTAATTTAATTTGTTTTTAAAATGTGACAGAGAGAGTTTTTATCTACACCACCAAATTGTTTTATCACCAATAATGGCTATAAATAGAACACAACATATTCATCATGTAAACATGTATTACACCTACTCGTAATGAAAAATCTGCATAAGCATTACACTGGGAAAATACAAATGTGATTTGGAAACGAGACTATTATGAACACTTTGCAAACACGTATGATACAACGTATTTATTGTATCAACAAACAAGGTGTGAGTATATAATACAGCGTACGCATTACCAAAATGAATATGTTTATTTTATATAGTTTTAATTTTTGCCTAGTGATAGTTTCTTTGCTGAGGTTAAGTAGGGGAAACTGGGCAAAGTTGATCCGTGGGGTTAGTTGAACCACCCATTCCCCAAATTTCTTGAAAATAATTAGCTGAAAGGTGATGCCATCTTATGATAACTAAAACCTGATTTTCTTGTTGATGTAAGGGGCGAACTGTGTCAGACAAGGTCAAACATGCTCTGAACAAAAGTGCGAGTTGTGGCAGTAAAAATAAAAGTGGAGATTGTGGGAACAGGTATGGGAAGTCCTGTTGTTCTTACTGTACACATTTTCCATAATCCGCAGGTAGCATAAATAATTGGTAAATTATGGATGAAATTATGGTTTGTTGAATCCACCTACCATGAGTCAGTAGCTTACACAAAGCTACTGTTTTTGTGTAATGCACTACGGTAAGTTGAGCCAGTAAATATGGGGTTAATTGATCTTTGGATCAACTAATCCCATGTTATTACATTTTGTGACAACACAGTTTGGTGTTGTAAATCAAACGTTTAATTAACAATAGTTACTTATGCTGTCTAGGGGTCACGCTAGTTGATTAGGTACTTCCTAATCCCGCTGTACATTATAGAAAAGTCGTTCTAACAAAAATAATGTAATCACATTTGTACAAATAAATTGTTCGAAATGTTGTTTACTTATACATTTAGCACAAACAAATTATACGGCGAATACGCCCTTACTATGTGCAAAGGTAGTTTTTATTTGTATATCTTAATGACTGAAATGTTCCATTAATAACACACATATTTACCCACCAGATTGTTCATAGTTTAATTAAAGAAAACACACTCTCTAATCGTTGCTTTCTCAAATCAAAAAATTATCAAAAAACGAGATGTTAATGCGTGCAGTGAAAATGGCCATTGTAACAATACTTTGTTCAGCAATGGCTATTAAACTACAAATCATCATAACACTAATTAATTCATTTTATTTGCAGTTCAAAATGCGTAAGACCAACAGAGGAAACACCCCAGAGGATGTGCTAAAACGTGCAGCTGCAGACGTTGAAGGAGGAAGCAAGGTACGAAGTGTTGCAAAAGACTTCGATATCAATGAAATGACTCTGACACGGTATATTAAAAAGCGTGGTACAAACCCTGATGCTAACACAGGATACAAAGCCGTTACAAGCAAGCAAGCTTGTTACCCCCTGAAATGGAAAATGATTTGACAAACCATGTTAAACTATTAGCCGATATGTTTCATGGTTTGTCTATGCTGATGTGCAGCATCTTTGCATCGAGTTCGCGTCAAGCAATAAGCTACACCTGCCAGAGAACTGGATGAAGGACGGTAAGGCAGGGAATGGCTGGTGGTTGGGATTCCGGGCTAGGCACTACCTTGCCATTCAAAAATCCGAGGCGACTACATTTGCTCGAGCTTCTGCATTCAATCGACCGGTTGTCAACCAGTTTTATGGCAACCTCACCACTGTCATGGATATAAACCTTTTCCAACCTGAGGATATCTACAACTGTGATCAAACCGGCTGCATCACTGTTCAACATTCCAAAGAGGTGTTTACTGAGCAAGGAAGGAAGCAGGTTCTATCACATATGATGAACGAGGTAAGCTGGTTACTGTTGTTTATACAATCAGTGCTTCAGGAAATGTTCTGCCACCCAATGTTGATCTTCCCAAGTGTCCACTACCAACATCATTTCACCAGAGGCGCACCACGAGGCTCCATTGGCCGTGCCACACGATCAGGGTGGATTAACGAAAACGTGTTCCCTGAGTATTTAGAGCATGCTATTCGGCATACTCGATGCTCTCAAGAACATAAGATTCTCCTTGTTATGGACAATCATGAATCAAACATTTCTCTGCGAGCTATTGACATGGCTAAGGCCAATGGTATCGTTTTACTCACCATACCTCCACACACCTCACATCGTTTTCAGCCTCTAGATCGGTCGATGTACGTACCCTTTAAAGGAGCGTATAACCGCGCCATGGATGAATGGCTGCGATTAAACCCTGGGAAAACAATTACCATGCACGATATTCCAGAGTTAATGAATGAAGCACACTTGTCAGCCATGATTCCAAGAAATGTCACCTCAGGTTTCAAGAACACAGGGATAAATCCATTCAGAAGGGACTTGTTCAGTGATTTTGAATTTGTACCAGCAGCAACCACAGACAGCGAGTTGGAAGTCAACCAGGCCACGGACGTGACAAAAAACAATTCTGAGGATGACGGCAATGTGTGCACGTGTGTCACTCCTCAGGCTCAAGCAGAGGACGCTGACGATGAGATTCGTCCATCAACATCTGGAATCTCGGGGAATCTGTTATCGCCAGGCCGAGCTGAGAAATCGACAGACCTCCATGACACTAGCGATGCATATGTGTCACCGTCTGCAGTTCTTCCCTTACCAAAAGCTGGTCCTAAAAAGAAGGCTTCCTAGGGACGGAAGAAAGGCAGCACAAAGATCCTCACAGACACACCTACTCGAGATGTAATTGCCGCAGCTCTAGGAAAGAGACAAAGGAAAACAGCCAACACTAAAGTAAAAACGACATCGTTCAAACCAGCACTGAACCAAACCAGTAGTTCTTCCAATTCAGAATGTTAAGTTGACTTTGATGGGGAGTGAGATGATAAGACCTCAGAAGACATGGACATCACGGAGTGTGACTTCGTCGTGGTCAAGCTTGCTGGGAAGTCACGTATTGTGCACTAAATAGCCCGAGTTAGTGTAATTGACAATGGTGACTATGAAGGTAATTTTACTGCAGAAAGTTTCTGGTCATGTGGATTCTGAGGTCACAATTGTTGTACCACATTCAGATGATGCAGCATATTTCCCGAAAGATGACATTGTTCATAAACTTCCTCAGCCAAAGATCGTTGGGGGATCTGTCCGACGTAGTGGCCAACTTGTGTGTAAATATAAGCTAAGCAAGTGGCACCTACAGCAGGATATAAAGTTAATTCAAACATCACAATTGTGAATCACATTTGTCATATTATATGTGTAGTAGTAGTCTATGGTAACTGAAATTATTGTGCAAAGCCAGTTATTTTGATTGACGTCGTCTTAATACTTTGATGTCTTGTACAGACAATTAACCATTTGGTTCATGACAGTCAGTTTGAATTTAGTTTACAAATTGGACTTGTAGTTTGTAGCCGAATGTCACGATACTTGCTTTAGTTTCATCCAGCTCTGTGCCTACGCCATTGTGGCGGAAAAGCATAAGAAGATATTGGTCATGTAATTAAAGGTCAAAATAAACGGTTAATTTTAAACATTTGATGAGTTAAATGTGTTTTCTCCCAACTACCTTTCTTAGCAGTAGTGAATCAACTTACCCTAAAGCATGGATCAACTTACCCCATCGATAGGGTAAGTTCAGCCATGTGATTACCATTTTTTCTGAGCGCACTGTGCTGTCTGTACGGATTCTACATGGACTATATCACTATCAAGTGTGCTTGATATGCTGTAGTATGCAGTACAATACAAACCATCTTTATCTACCACGGATTTAAGACACAGGATTGCCAAAAGTAAAAAAGCTCACCTTACTCCTGTCTTCCCTAAGTAAAACAGATATCTCGGCTGTCTCGTTATACATCAATGCCATATAGCCAAGCAGTTATCGAAAAAAGAAGGATGTTTAAAATCCATTACGTGTACACACCAGCATGTTAAAGAACAGTATGTATACGTTTTTAAACTACTTACATTTAAGTACAAGTTGTGTACAACTATGATAATTCTTAAGTCCAACGTAATTATACACATGGTTTTCAGTATGAGAATCATTGTCATCAAGAAAAGAATGAAAATAAGAAATACCTTGAATAAACGAACATTATAACATTCAACGTAGTTGTATTTATAAGAGTAAAACCAAAGAAAACATATATATGTAATAGAACAAAAAACATTATGGAACAAAAACTTATGATGATAACCAACTGGCTGGCCTTCCACTTAGCTTAGAGTAATTATGAAAATAATATGGGAATGTAACAATCGAGAAGTAATAACAGATACGGAACAGCCAAATAATATGCCTCAATATGAAGAACACAGCAACGTATTAGCAAACTGATAGCACCGTGACTACTATAATTGATGCACTTAATTGGCACCATTCTGTATTGCAACGTACAGTTAATAAATAAACAAAATTAGATCACAC
Source organism: Paraescarpia echinospica (assembly GCA_020002185.1). Taxonomy (NCBI): domain Eukaryota; kingdom Metazoa; phylum Annelida; class Polychaeta; order Sabellida; family Siboglinidae; genus Paraescarpia; species Paraescarpia echinospica. Next base: position 22,166,349 of record CM034534.1, on the reverse strand, counting down.
ATTAGGTCATGTGATGAAAAATAGAAACAAATAACACATTTAGTTGCAATGCATTATCATTGGACAGAGGAGATCGACTTAAAGTCATTTGCTCCATTCGTCATATTAGTCTTTTTCTAAAACGAGTTACATCACATAATACGAAACAGAAAAACAATACAAACATTTCACAACAATACAAGTCAATTGCATCATTCATCCCGTCAGTCTGTTTCCAAGGAAGAAACGCAAAACAATTTATTATATTCGAGACATCAAAAGAGCTTTTTATTTTGTTCAAGAAAGAGATCAATGATAAAATGATACAAATATTACACAGCATTTATGGTCAGTTGCATCACTCTTCCAGTCTTTGTTCAAGACAAGTAGCAGCGATTACTACGGCATTGATGACTCCGCCGTCTGCTTCCGGTATGCCGTAGAAGCGAAGGTTCAGGCGTCTACTACAATACTGATCCCCTGCGTCGACCCTCGCCTCGAGCTTCAGTTCGAAGATCAATTTATGTTAACATTTGCATCAGTTGATTCATATAGGCGGGCTATTTCTTGTTTCATGTCGTGCACATCTTCTATCAATTACAAATTGAATTTTTGCAACAACTTCCTCATCACCTAGCAGCCCTTGGCCTCTTAGTGTAAAGATATTTTGAGGAGCTTCTTCGGCACTGGCGCTACCTTTTCTTGTCGACTTAGTGGAAGGCGTTGTGTCGAAGTAGCTTGGCAGGAGACAGGGGTGCGCCATGACGACAGGTGCAGCAAGCAGTGTGTTCTGTCTGGCACTCACTCAGGCGTGACTGGAACGTCGGCGTGGCGGACGCGACAATGCAATGATTCCTCTTCCTAGGTTATGAGGGTCTACGACACGTAATTTATAACTTTTTCCTTTTTGGTTGTTAACGCTCTCCATATCCTTCTGTTCTCGACAACGATCTCCCATATTCTTCGATAATTGTTTTTTTTTATAATTCTTATTACCAACGCCTAATATATTTATTTACCATCTTATTGCTGTACTGTTTTAAAATTAGTCTTATTAGTAGTACACTTGTAGTATTTTTAATACCTCTTTATTTATTATGTTTTAAACTATCCACTATTTTGTTTAGTTTAATATGATATGAAGCGCCACGAATAAATATGGGTGTGGCGCTATGTCAAATAAAATATATAATTTATTCTTGACTGTTCGCACCTGCCCTACGTCACTCAGCGGTGCCTTGTTGGATATTACGGTCTGCCTGGATGAAGAGTGAAGCACAAGTTGTGTAAATCAAACATTTTAGTAGTAGAACATATCTGGTTTTTGTTTTGTTATTAGGGCACGTTGGCTCGCGTGCCCTCAATTATCTGTAAAGTTCACCGTAGCCGACCAAAAGCATTTATTGTTTGATTGTGTGGCTTTGACATGCGTCACTGGGGTGGGTAAGATGTCGTCTTTATGAGGATATGCGTTACGCTTCAGTGACTGGGTATCAATAACCCAACCTGACATTTATGAACCTCTACCACGAAATGCTTCTAGTTGCCCATCCATATCTTTTATTAGTTATTAGTACATTTGTGACTTAAGAGAAACAAAGCTTGCCAATGACGTTAACAATGTGGTACGACTTGCAAAGTGATGTAGTGTTCAACTAGCTAATTACACAAACAAAAGCAGTTGTTATAAATCATGCTATTTCGGGTATGTGATTAAATTATACTTCAGAATCATACTTCGAATAAAATAGTGCACAAATAATAGAATAGACAGTTTGTAATTTATTGATTTCATAACTGCAGTTAAAGTCCAAAAAATCAATCTGATCACAAAGCTATATCATTTCGGCGTGTACCTCAAAATGAATAGTGGAACAATGTAATTGATTTAGTGGTGGCGTTTCACATCTGGTGACAGCTGAACGAAGGATTATCGATGTGCTTACTGCTTGAGATATTTGTCATCAACGTTCGATAGTTTTACCATCGTCCGTAATTTTATCTCAGAACAGTCGCACCCGTTGTCCTTTTTCGCACAAATGATTCCAGACTGATGGCGTGTTCGGACAAAGAAAGCTGGCAAGTATCTTCTCAATTAGTTTCACTACACAATGAAGCACAACATCATATCTACAAGAACACAACCCTGTGTCAGCGTGAAGTCTGAATAATTCCATACGCGGCCGCGTCCGTTTAATTTGTGGCAAAGTGACGGTGTATTTTCAACAAGCATACTAACTTTAGCACTTGCTATTTTGCATTACATTGAAATGAAATAAATAATTAAATGAAGGAGTACATTAATACGCTAATGTTGAAGTATTGTAAATGTGTCTTCGCAGACCCGCTGAGGTACATTCGCTTTGTTCTATGTTTATTCTATTAATTGAATCGTTGGCATCTGATCGGCCAGTTGACGATGTACTTCAGAAAACGCAACCATAGCTATTTATGTTCATTGATTTACGTGTGTTTTATATTCGTGGATTTTCTAGAGGGTCTTTTCTTACCGGAGACAATTGAGTGGCACCAATATAAACGTGTGTTTTCCTCCACGTGTGATAACAATAAGAGGAGGTTCAGGCAGTATTAGAGGCAGATGTAATCGTAACTTGTATTCTATCTTACATGTGTGTTTGGGGTATATAACGTCTAAGATCAACATAAACGGCGGATGTTGTGTTAAGAATAACACTGCCACTCATATGTTTCAGAACATTCCATCTGTGCGACGCTGTTATAAATTACTTCTACGCTGATTTCACATACAATCTTATGTCATCACAAAATTGCGCGGAGTTTAACACATTTCGACGCAAAACGAGTTTACATCCACCACTGTCGAATAGGTGGCTACACAGAACTAGTCTTATCTCCACGTATGTTGTTAGACCCTCTATGGCAGATGAAACAATTGCACGTAATGACAAAACAACAAGACTCGTGATCGACTGATCATAAACGTAACTCATTTATCCGTGACCGTGTCGCAGGAAAGAATCAGCCCAACAATATTATAGAGTTCGATAATATGACATTATAGTCCAGGATGTTACATCCCCCTTTTTTACTAAGTAACGAGAACATTAACTACAACTATGGATTATATATGGCGCATATTATTCTAATTTAATATCGCAACTAATCTACTGTGGCACATATTTTACTAAGGTAATATGGCAACTCAATTAATTATTCAGTGTTAGGCTATAAGTCGAGCCTGTCGGGTTGTGTGATTGCTCGTCCCGACCTCGTTCGATAGGACAGCTGCGTCGCGTCGTCTGTTCTTCGTGCGCGTTCGTGTTGCTGACGTGATGTCGCCTGCTGCTGCGCCGGCTGAACTTGTGATGTGACGTCACCGCCTTCAGCTGTCGGAGTCTCGTCAGCGAAGTGTACTCGTCGCGGTGACCCCGTCGTTTGTAGTTGACGTCGTTTGCGCCGCAGGATGCGACCGTTCAGCGCCTCGATGAGGTAGGAGCGCGGTTCGTCGCAGGTTGCCGTCACAGTGGCTGGCTGCCACCGGCCTGACACGTGGTCTTGCATGCGCACTTGCTGCCCTGTCGTGAGTGGAGGCAAGTCGTGTGCACGCGTATCGTGATACGATTTCTGCGTGTCCTGACGCTCCTGTAGTCGTGTGTGTATCTCGTCTCGGTGCGTCAGGACGTTTCTCAGCTGAATCGGGAGGTCGCCTTTCATCTTGCGCGTGTAGAGCAGCTCGCCCGGTGATGGCAAGTGATGGTCTATTGGCGTCGTTCTCAGGTAAAGCATCGCCTTGTGCGGATTGACTCCGCTCTCCCTGGCCTTGAGAAGAGTACGTTTCACTGACTGAATATTACGCTCGACGAAACCATTCGACTGCGGTAAGTGAGGAGAGCTCGTTACATGCTCAAATCCCCATTCCTCTGCAAACTTCCGGTAGTTGATACAGTCGTAGTGCGGCCCGTTGTCGCTCATGACCTTCTCCGGGGCGCCATGTTCCGAGAGGATGTCCGCCGTGGCCGTCACTACTGCGTGGCTGGTACACGGTGTCGGCATCTTGCGTATAAACGGAAACTTTGAGTAGTAGTCGACGATGATCAAGTACTCGGAGTTGTTGTAGTGAAACAGATCGGTCCCTAGAATCTGCCACGGTCGTGTCGGCAGTACGTGTGGTAGCAGTGTTTCTCTGGGGTTTGTCCGTTGATGTGTCTGGCACACGTCGCATTTCTTGATGACCTCCTCGATGTCCTTGTTTATACCATCCCAGAAGACACTGCTTTTGGCTCTCAGTTTGCATTTCTCTACGCCCTGGTGTCCCGCGTGTAATCTCTGCATCACATCGGCCCTCATACTGTCGGGTATCAGTGCGCGATCACCTTTCAGGATTATCCCGTCCTCTACGGACAGCTCGTCGCGATAACACCAGTATGGCCGCAAGTTTCTCGGGATTTCGTCGCGTTTCTGTGGCCACCCTTTGACGATGACGTTCAGCAGATCGCGGAGTACCGTGTCTTTTGATGTTTCGCTCCGTAGTTCGTGGATCTTGTTGTTCGAGAACTGTACCATGCTGACCATGACATCGAGGTCGATTTCGTCTCTGCTTTGAGGGTTTGGTAGTCTCGATAAACCGTCTGCCAGGAGCAACTCCTTTCCCGGCCTGTACTTGATTGTGACGTTGTAGTGTTGGATTCTCAAAAGCATTCTTTGCAGTCTAGGAGGAGCTGCTGTCAGGTTCTTTAGCTGGATCATTTCCAAGGATTTGTGGTCGCTTTCGATCACAAAGTGCTTGCCGTAGACGTATGTTCGGAATCTTTCGGCTCCAAACACAACAGCGAGTAGTTCTCTCTCTATGTTTGCGTATCTTCTCTCAGCGTTTGTCAGACTCTTGGACGCATACGCAATGGGTCGTCCTTCTTGAAGCAGGACAGCTCCCAATCCTCTCCCTGACGCATCAACTTGTATGACTGTGTCCTTGTCACGGTCGAAGTAAGCCAGTGTTGTCTCCGTGCAGATTGCTGACTTGACCTTCTCGAAGACTTCCTGATGTGCCTGTGACCATTGGAAGTCGACGTCCTTCTTGAGCAGGTCTCTCAGGTTTGCCGTACTCTGTGACAAGTTGGGTATGAACGGACCCATGTAGGTGACGATGCCTAGGAACTCTTGCAGTTCTGTTGCGTTGGTTGGAGTTGGAATCATGTGAATATCCTCGACCTTCTTCGGGTCAGGATGGACACCTTTGTCGTCGTATACAGTACCAAAAAAGGTGATGTGTGGCGCCTTTATCGTACACTTCTTACTATTGAACACCAGGCCGTGTTCTCGCGATACTCTCATCAAGTTATGTAGGTGGGCGTCGTGTTCCGCCTCGGTGCGTCCGAATACAGCGACGTCGTCCGCGATGCCTACGGTGCCTGGGCAGCTCTCGAGGATCATGTCCATTTTCTGTTGGAAGACATCTTGCGACATGATGAGCCCGAACGGCATCCGAATGAAGCAGTATCTCCCAAACGGACTGTTGAAAGTCGTCAACAGGCTGCTCTCCTCGTCAAGTGTTACGGACCAGTAGCCATTTTTGGCATCGAGCTTCGAGAAGTGTTTCGCGCCCGTGAACTTGTGTGTGATCACCTCCAATGTGGGTGTCTTGTTGTGACATCGCTTTATGGCTCTGTTGAGATCTTTGGGATCCAGACATATCCTCAGCGTACCGTCTTTCTTGCGAGAAAATGCCAGACTCGAGACCCAGTCGGTCGGTTCAGTGACTTTCCTGATGACATTCTCTTTCTCCATCTTGTTGAGCGCTGCCAGAAGTTCCTCCTTCATCTGAATAGGACACTTTCTTGGCGCGTGTATGACCGGTTGCGCATTGGGATCAGTGACGATGTGGTACTTTCCTGGGAAGTTGCCCAACGAGTCGAATCGGTCTGGGTATTTCTGCTTCAACGTTTGCGTCGAGTCGATTGCATCTGTGTCACGTGTGCCGGTTTGTTCGACAGTTAACTTCTCAATCGCGCAGTGTAAGGTTACCAGTCTGAGTTGGCGAGAGTTTGGGAGTCCTAGGATCGCTGGACCGTCTGTCTCTGCCACGTAGAACTCAGCATCTACCCAGACGCCTTGGTGGTACCGACATGGTAGCTTGATCGTCCCGTACTGTGGTATGCGCGTCCCGTTGTACGCAGATAGGATGGTGTTGTTTTTTAGCGTGAGCGCTCCGGGGGTCGGGTGTTGTCCCGTCATAGCTTCGGGAAACATCTTCATTAAGATTCTGAGTGGAAGTATGTTTCCTTGTGCCCCGGTGTCTACTTTGACCTGTAGATCGGCTGTCTGGCCGTTGCGTGCACTAGGTAGCTTGACGTCTAGTGTCGCAAATACTTCGTCACGTGTATCCTTGGTGCTGTTAAGTGTCGTCATCGATGCGAAACTGAGGTGTTCGAACTGGTCAGCTGCTTCATCGCGTGGCTCGCGCTTTAAGCTTACTGCATGGACTGGCGTGTCGCGCCTGCCGCGTCTGCCACGTCGTCCGCGGGATAGGCCGTCATAGTGACGTCGTGGACGCGTGTCACGTGACTTAGATCGGCCGTGACGTCCTCCTTGGCCCCCTGATGACGGTTTCCTGCATACTGACTCCCAGTGGTTTCTGCCACCGCACTTCCTGCACGTAGAACCGAAGGCGGGGCATTGGTCCCCTTTTTGATGAGACCGCCCACAGTATCCACAGCCGTCGCTGCGTCTAGCAGAATTACTATTAGCTCTGTTCACATAGTGCACGGCGGTGTTATCTTGCACTCCCTGCAACTGAGTCATGTGATTAATCGAAGCCTCAGTTGTTCGGCCTATGTTGACTGCCTTTTCCAGTGTCAGCGTTTCGTCTTGGGCTAATAGTTGTTTCTGTACTTCAGGTATCTTAATTCCAATAATCTACTGTTCAATCAACCGTTCGTCGGCCTCTGCCGGGCTGAATCTGCACTTCTGAGCCTGTAGCGTACATCGCGTGACGTAATCATCAATGGACTCTCCGGCCGCCTGGTTGTACTTCTGCAAGTAGAACCTCTGTAGGCGAAAGTTGACTTATGGTTCAATATGATCCTGGAATTTCCCCCACACTACGTCTGGGTCGTTTTTCTCAGTGTCTGTTAGTACCCAGGAATTGTACATTTTAATGCCATCATCTCCCGCGTATAGTAGTATGTGGTTCACCATCATTTCTTTCTTGGTGTCCTTTACGGTGAAGTAGATTTGGCATTTCTGCTTAAACAGCCTAAATGTTCCTGGCACGTCTGCACTAGTCCAGTCCATCCTTGGGTGATCAGACATTACGTTGTGTAGTGTGTTGGCTAGTATTACGACATTCAATCTTTTTATTGACAGTCACTCAATTCAGACACGCAACGACTTGCGGCTAGCACGAGGTACAGTGCTACACCCTAGCGGATGAGTTCATATGAGCGTGCCGCGATGACACTCGCAGTACACGTGCCGCCGTCTGGCGAATTAGATGACACTAGAGTTGGGTCACTCGAGCTGATAGAATCGCCGACGTCTTGTTCCGTCGTCGCTGCCGCGCTGCGTACGTCGTCGTACGGTCGTAGGTTCGTGCCTCGCGTAGGTTTTCAACGGCTAAGGGGCGTTGTTGAGTCGATTCGTCGATGTCTTCACGGATTTTCTAGTAGATGCGCCGCTTCACTTGAATGGCTTCGTATGTATTCACACGCGCTTGTCAACGTAAACGTTCGTGGGCCCAGTGATGTACGCGAAAGTAGTTTGGCTTCACTATTGTTGCCACGTTGGTGGTGCGATAAACACATCAATGTACTGCCAATTCGTTAGGTAGTGGGCCAGCAATGTCCTTACGTTGTGTGGTTTCTTCGTTAATTCGTTTCGAACCGCTGCCACCATGAAACAATTGCACGTAATGACAAAACAACAAGACTCGTGATCGACTGATCATAAACGTAACTCATTTATCCGTGACCGTGTCGCAGGAAAGAATCAGCCCAACAATATTATAGAGTTCGATAATATGACATTATAGTCCAGGATGTTACAGCAGATAGTGTGTTTCACGGATAAGCCCCACCAATTAACGCATTTGGCGGCATTCCATAAACGCTGCATATTTTATCATCAATATAGTTACTGATTGAGTACCATTTTTTTCGATAGTAGACGCGCAAAAATGGGAGCAATTACAAACAATCAGCTGCATGGCTACACACTATGATTCCGTGTCACCTTTACTATATGATCTACGAAGTTTATGAAGACCTCTGTCCGCTGTTGTGTGCTGGCCAGAGAGGTGAAGCAGGAAGTGTTCATTGCACCCTTTCTAGTATGTTCTTCAATATACTTTCAATAGCAAACCGCCATTATAAAACATGAAAAGGTATGCTTGTTATATATCGCAATATCTAGTCCATTGCGCTTAACACTTAATTCGCTGGCACACCTGTTATTTGGAACAACATATGGATTTATCTTGGAAGAATTTAGCAACGCATTAGTTAAAAGGCAAGTTCTTATAGAGCGCAAACCAGCCCTTATGTCTGTCTCAGAGCGTTTTACACTTCACATCCTGGAAGTTATGTTCAACTGAACACTATTTCAACTTCTGTTGAAATATTCGCTATTCGTATGTGAAGCATTCCCTTACCTCGGGTGAGTGGATATACGCACAAAAACATATTATGTTTCTGTGAGCGTGTGCGTGTGTCCATGTTAGAGATGGTGGTATGTAGAAAACAAAATAATCATTCACAGAGTGCATTATATTTCCAATAATCACTGTTACGTTTGATGTATGTATATATCACATTCAATGACAAGCTCGCTAACGTATGCAATCATTCATTAATTCAACGGGATATATATTCTTACATGCATTGTGATTTCACAGCATCTTTTATTTCAGACTTAGTCGCCAAGTAGCAGGACAGTAGAGTTACAGACTGTGCTATCCACCAGGTGGAAGCAGCTTTCGTCCGTATTATAGGCACACACAATGTTGTCTTTCAAAAACATCTTTTTAAAGTACTTAATTTAAAATACATATAATAGTCGCACACATACGTTTTTGTAACTGTTTATTCTTTTAAAACACGTTCTACAAATTGTGGGGAAAATGGCTACGCGACAACATAATTCAATCAAGACAAATGTTAATGTATTTAGCAATATGACATGGTATATAGTTATCATTTATCTTCCCAATTTCACAAAGGATAACATATAACTTCAGTTTGTTAATACTTAACATCTATAACTTATATATAAGTAAAATGACATCAGTGTCGTTCAATCGTCTTTTGAGAATGTTCTTCAAGTAGGATGCGTCATGGAAGATTACACATGGTTGGTCTATTGGGATATCTGAAAACAGCAATAGAACAGAAGTAGAACACACTCACTAAACGGAAGACCCCATACATGTTTGCATAGAAAAAACTCCCAGCCACATCGTAATTTGATATATTAGATGATAGATAAGATAGATAATTTAATCTAATCGCCGTATTGCTTTTTCCATGGACAATTTCTAATACACTTACAGCTATGTTACAGATTCACGCATACAAGAACATTGATATTAAATAAGTTTGAATTACTATTCTTCATGGTTCGGATTGATAAGGAATAGTAATACACACATGTGTTATTTCACTGTAGTCGTATAACCGATTATACGAATAACTGTGCTATTTGTTTGATTCCCTGAACGAAATGTCTGTCATTGTACTGTTTACCTGCTATGAAAGTTCAGTCGAGTATTCAGTCACAACCGCATGTCACAAGGTTACAAAATATGGACAATTGGTCAATCTTCACGCAGAAGTACGAGCCACAGTGTCGGGAATAACACCTGAATGAGATAACAAAGATACACAAAGAAGACAAGAGGAAACGAGATTCTGATTGCGTGTGTGTGTGTGTGTGTGTGTGTGTGTGTGTGTGTGTGTGTGTGTGTGTGTGTGTGTGAGTGTGTGTGCGTGTGCGTGTACGTGTGAGTGCGTGTGCGTGTGCGTGCGTGTGTGTACATTATTTACAAAATAGTGTAATTGTATTTGTCAATTGTAGAAATGTGTGTATGCTATATGATGTAATTTACCAAATTGAAACTACTTGTAATGAAGTCATATTCCAAAATAAAAAACTGCATACATTCGTCATTTGCTAACTAGAATGAAATTGCCAGATACACGTTTGTTTAGGCAAGGCAAATACCTATTTATTATTATGTGTTAACAGTGTCGCAGACATGCATATGTACGTATATGTATGTATAATTGTGACCATCAACGCAATTAGTTCCGAAAATGTAAAACAATTATATTCGAACATGGACGCTAGAAGTATACGTTATTGTTTTTGTATTTTAATCCAGCTTTGTGTTTGTGTTTATTGTATTGAGTTCAATACAATAATACTTATCCTGTGATATACAGTGTAATGTCAATGTCAAATTCAACCTGCAATATTCGTTGATTCTCCCCATCGGCAATTTCTGCGTTATTTTATGGATTCGACTTGTATGACCACGTGATATTGCTAGGCATTACCTGTAGCAGATCCCCGCATCTAAACAGGGCGAATCCGACTCGCCGTATTCCAGTTTAGTATTCTGTGGGCGAGCTGTGGTCGTCTGAATCAACAATATGGCCACAGTTTAATGTTTGTTTTATTCGTGCAAGTTGTGGAGTATTATGGATATTTTCTTATCATGGCATTTGACCTATCCAAGCTTTTTTGCAATGTACCTTTTTATTATAAAAACGGATCATTCCCTGTCGTATACAATTTATATGATACATATTCACTGGTTGCAATTATTTCGCGAACGCCATTCTTTCACATAATTACGGTACTATCTCAAGGCGTGTGCTTAACTGTACAATTGAGTTAGCTGCTGGCAACTTGAAGTGTCATTACAAATAGCATTAGCAGGATTCGAATTGTGATCCAGCGGATGTTCTACAGTTGTTACACACCTGACTTTCAGCACTCTTTCCTTTTGCTACACTACTCCAACATAATGTGCACTTATACATTAGATCACAACACAAAAAAACAAATAACAATTATGCACACAACTATCTTATAGTAATATTTATGAAACAAGAACAAACCGTACTACCAATTAGCCAATGAATAAACTGTGTGTGGTAAGTGGATTATGAAACGTTTTGTTTTTCAAGAGTAATAAGTTTTATGTGTAACCAGTTTAATCGTAATACAACGTATTTCAATTACGTTAATGTGTGGCGAAATTTTAACATTGTATTGCGCGTCTGTGTTCCAATAAGTGGCATTTGAATTTTGTGTAGACATTTCAACTATGCACTTTACTACTTCTACCTCAATTTGTATTATTAATTATGGAATGCTGACTAATTTCCGGTGAAATGCGCAGCTACCGTGGACATCTGACATATGTGGTTCGTTCTAGTTCCTTGGCATAATAACGTTAACAAGAGAGAGAGAGAGAGAGAGAGAGAGAGAGAGAGAGAGAGAGAGAGAGAGAGAGAGAGAGAGAGAGAGAGAGAGAGAGAGAGAGAGAGAGAGAGAGAGAGAAGAGAGAGAGAGAGAGAGAGAGAGAGAGAGAGAGAGAGAGAGAGAGAGAGAGAGAGAGAGAGAGAGAGAGAGAGAGAGAGAGAGGAACAAAGCATTGGGCGCAGCTTCGCACTGTAGACCAATAGTTCAATAGCCTACCAACATATTTACTTTTGGGATCTCCATAAATTTACATAAATAAATACAAAACACCAGGTTATGTTACGTATCCCACACGTATCGCAAACGTGATCCATGTGATTCAGTGTTTGTGGTATCTGGAATGTTAAGTTAATTAAATACGTCATTCAACTTAAGCAAACTTGACAAATAATGTATAGTACACGTATTTACATATCTTTCGAGATAAGTCAAAATTACCAATATTCCGCAAGAATCTTCTAAATATGTTAAACCTGCAATATAAAAACAGGTTCGTATACTGAATAATTAACAACTTTTCTCTACAAAACAGATAGAATAATGTATATATTCGTTCACTGGGCACAACACGCTTGTATATGTGTTAATATAATCGGTTAATATTAACATTGGTTGCATATATCGTTTTAGTAACTTATATGGCGTACACATCCAAACATTAAGTAACTATATAATTTAAATAAATAAATAATTTTGTATATATATATATCACCAAATATAATTAAAAACTATTCCTATAACACCAATAGGTAGTGTTTAGCAGTATGTATTACTTTACCAAGATAATCTTGTCAAGTTTTGTCCCATTTCAAAAGATATGTGTGTTATATCAATACTGGTATGATATTCTTAGTGAGAAATATCCTGTTTAATTAGGTTAATATTATTTGTGCGATTGTTGTAGGTAGTTATGTTTGGAGTTAAGGAAATCGTAGGAACTAATCAGACGAATATACGAGAATACATACCAATCAGAAGACGAGAATACATATTTAGTGAGAAATATCTTGATTAATTAGGTTAATATTATTTTAGCTATTGTTGTAGTTAGTCATGTTTGGAGTTAAGGTAATCGTAGGAAACAATCAGATGATGAGAATACATAGTTAGTAGGATTAGTTATATTACAATCGTAGTAACCATCCATACGCGCGGAATAAATAGTTAGTGTTAAAATTCAATATCGAATGGAGTTAAGGTTATTATTATTATTATATATGGTTGATGTCAGTTATGTTTGGGGGTAATGGTAATTCCTGGGAGTTCTTATTTAGCTATGCTGCCACTATTACTACTATTTCTTTACAATCCATTCGCAGGTTGGATTAGGGTACGTGAGCTGCAAGTCTATCTCGACAGCCATTAACTTCTCTCACCCCCTTTGATATATCTCAAATATGCACATCCCCGGACGCCCCCCGACGTTCCCGCCGCCGCAGATAAAGATATTAGACAAGTGTGTTTATTTTTACGTAACCAAGATACCCTACCTCATGTAAAGATTCGTATCGCTTGTCCGGAGACCCCCGACCTCCTAACCAAGCGAAACGTAGGCGTACTTTAAGGATGGCCTTAAACGCACTCAAATAAAAAAATCGGAAAAATGTAAGGGTAGTGTTTTTAACTTGACAGTAGTATTTTGAGGGTACGCTCAAAACACTACGGTAGTGTTTTGAAAGTACGCTCAAAAACAATACCGTTGTGTTTTCGAGGGGTAGTGTTTTCAACTTACTACACCAGAACAGCCCCATATGTATACAATTTATACGATAAATATTCACCCTCGCTGAAGTTATTTCGCGAAAACCAATCCTTCACAAAATATCGGTACTCTCTCAAGACGTGGGCCTATTTGTACAGTTGACTCAGCTACTGGCAACTTGAAGTGTCATTGCAAACAGTATTAGCACGATTAGAATTGTGACCCAGCGGATTTGATGTGTAACCCGTTTAATCTCTAGTTAAGCGTAATACAATATAGTAAAATACCTGTATGTAGATGTTGTTAGATTCCAAGAACGAATGGAAACTTGGTTAAGTTAATTTCAAATAATGATACGCCGAAATATTAAAAAGTACTAGATGGTGCATGTCATTGCTACGTAATGCTAGGCACAGTTGAACCAAGCGTACTATGTATTTCTTACAAGTTAATTTCAAATAATGATACGCCGAAATGTTAAAAGGTACTAGATGGTGCATGTCATTGCTACGTAATGCTAGGCACAGTTGAACCAAGCGTACTTTGCATTTCATTACTTTCTTTTGTATTATAAATGAGCAGCCACCGTGAATGTCTAACGCAGTGATTCATTCCATTTAATTGGAACAATAAAGTAATTGAAACCGACTACATTATTGTGATCAAAGAGTAGTGTAATAACGCAGTGATAATTTAGACCACATGCGCATTAACAAGACCGTTTGAATCGTTCGATAGATATTTTAATTTACAGTTATCATGCTCAACATTGTATGCAAATGTTCGCTTTTGGAACGTTATGCATGAATACACAGTTGACGGTTTTATCGTATCATGTCAAACTTACCTCAAGTAACAAAGCAGTTGCAAGAACCAGGGTCACCAATGCCCGTATCGTCGACATGTCTTTTTTGAATCAATTATATCGTATTTCTGTAAGAAAGCAGACCACATATTTTAATATAAGCACTTGTTCGTAATTATAGGCTACTTAAAACATGATTTTATTTGAGCTGTAGATATATCGTAGGTTTTCCATTGCTAAGCCTAATATCAAAAGGTACATCTGCTTCAATGACTATTAGTGTGACTCCAATTTTTGACCAGTGACTGCAGACTTAGATACCGAATGGTATCTATAGTTCAGGTTGCCACGATGTGAACGTGGATTGTTCCGTCGTTCAAGTTACTACGGTGGTAAAATACCATCCCACTAAACAGGACTCTTGCTAAATAATATATGATAAATACTAACGTAATATTTTGAATGCTATATAAATCACCGTCGAATCATTCAATATGCACATCATAGTTATTATTCCGGCAATGGATACTTACTAATGCGCGTGAGAAAAATGAGGGGACCACCACATATATTAATAACAAATATCGAGAAGTGACATATGTTACCATTTGTTATTAAAATGAACCAATCAAATAACTACTGTTATGTCGTTGCACTCGATACATTGTGACGTTATGCTCGATACATTGTGACGTTGTACTCGATGCATTGTAATTCCTTACAATTTTGAAATAACAAACTTGTCGGATGTTACGTGGTGTTTCCGTTTTGTCGTGGAGTTATCTGTAAAAGTATCTAGGAACAACGACATCTTTAAAAACGTACACCAATTCTCATAGTTGGCGAATACAACATGAATACTTAGTTATACTATATAAATATTTGTGTCTAAGATAATACGAAGGAGCATGTACCTGGAAGTTGTACGTTCCACGTCGCCGATGTTGCACCTTTAATGGCTCGTCCTTGCTCAACTTGTATGTTGTATAATGATATGCCGTCTGTGTCGCCGAATGACCAGGATGTATTAATCCATCACATTTTTGAACACGTTTCACCTTCGGTGCAACTGCTTAATCATCTAGGATTTTAAGCCGGACTTAGTCGAAACGATTCCTAATTTACGATTAACCACAACTCTAGGCGATCATGGAAAAGACACATCGTAAATGTCTACCGTAAAATGTTCTACCATTGTAATAACAGTACGCTAAGTGTTGTTATTGATAATATTAACTTTAATATATAAGTTATGTTTGGGTATTAATAATATGAACGTAATATTATTAAAACAATGATATTTCGGTCATTCAAACAATTTGTATTTTGTAGGTTAACCCTTAACAGTTTGAGGTGATCCCTAAATTGTGATTAAATGGTCAGCTAGACCATTGTTTGTAAACATTATTATGACAAAATGGTCCGTTGACTGTTAAGATGTATATTAATGATACTTCTTCATTTAAATTGACGACGAAGAAATTAAGAATATAGTCGTCTTCCTCGTCGTTTTGCCATTCACGGTGTCCTCATTATAATATTCATAAGTATCATCATAATCACCACCATCACTATCAACATAATCATCATATTCTTCACCATATCCATCATCTTCGTGGTCATCTATATATTAGTCTTCATCTTCTTTTTCTCCGTCACCATAGTACCCTTCTTCTTATTCGTCATCATCCTCATATTGTGTGTGTGTGAGAGCGTGCGTGCGTTTGCGCGCCTATGTAGGATGTACGTATTGTAGTCAATATGTTCAAGTCTTTTTTGGAGTGGATCTGTGCTGACACTACCAACAATGTGCAAGTGAAGAAGGACAAGAATGGAGTAATTAAAAACAGCCTAATTAGAGCAGCAAAAGCAGCACCCCAGAAATAGCATACGGAGGCAAACAGAGAGGCCAATGAAAGCGTAAAAAACAGACAAGGAAAACTTCATTGAAGGGCTTGGCAAGGAGGTAGAGGATGGTGCAGCTCAAGGGAACATGAAACAACGCTCGCAGACAGACCAAACAAATTCAATGGACGGCATCGTACTTACCAGTAACAAAGATCAGTTGAAGAGATGGAGGGAACATTTTGATAAACTCTGCACCGACCACAACCACACAACCCACCAGATATCACAACAGATGACGAACTACTACACGTAAACTGCGGAAAACCAAGCAAGGCAGGATCGAGAAAACCATTCATCACGAGAGGGAAAGCTTCTGACCAAAACGAAATTCCAGTTGAGGCAATCAAGGCAGATGATCTGATTGGGAAGATATGGGATCAAAAAGAAATACCAACTGAATGGAAAGTAGGATAACGATACCTTGTGAAACTCCACAAGAAAGGATACATGTAGGAATACAAGTACTACAGAGGGAAAATGCTACTGTCAGTGTCCGGGAAGGTCCTCAACAGAGTCATCTTAGATAAACTGAAAACAGCGGTGGAGGCCAGACTCAGAGATCACCAGGCAGGCTTCCGTATAGACAGATCATGCGCCGACCAACTAGCAACACTGCGAATCATAGCTGGACAATCAATGGAGGAGGACTCATCCCTGTACATAATTGTTTAGACTATGAATGCATTTGATAACCTCGACAGGGATACGCTATGGAACCTCCTATGATACTAAGGAATAGCAGATAAATTAATTTCTCTGACACAAAGTAACTAACTAACTAACTAACACAGTGTCAACACAGATAGGACTCAACATCAACAGGAGCAAGACAAAGACCAACAAAGCCAACACGAAGAATAACAGCCCAGTCCTATTTGGCGGGGAACCATCGGAAGGAAGAAGCCTCCATCACATACCTGGGAAGCATAGTTAGCAAGAGTGGAGGCACACAAGAAGATGTCAAAGCAAGCATACAAAAAGCAAGAGCGGCATCACACGACAAGCAATTTCATGGAACACCCCAGGGAAGAGATGAAGAGGAAGGCCAATAAACAAATGACAGAGAGACACCGAAAGCGAAAGAAAACAGATGGGAAAAATGGAAAGAGATTTAAAAAATGGCATCAAAGCGAAAACAGTGGAGGACCATAAATAATGACCTATGATCCCAGCGAGCAAACAGGCATAAGTAGTTAAGTAAGTAGATGCATAACTTTGTTCCCCGCATAGCTTCCAAAAATGAGAACATTACGCGATGCTGGTGGTACGCACATTTCCCGCCCTGCGTTCATGTTAAAATAAGTTATCAATTTTGATATGTTGGCCTCAAAACAGTTTCCCCTGGAAGCAACAAGAAATCGTGTACTTTCCACATTCTTGGAAGTCTTATAATAGTCTCCATGAAAGGTTCGATAAATTGTGTAATTTCTGCGTTCGTATGCACTTTACTGCCCCTGTTACCACGTTAATTTGTTCACTACATAGCTTCAAACATAGCGAAAATCACGTGTTACCAGTGATATGCTCTCTTACTACCCTGCACTTATATTCAAATAATTTAAAACACATCGTATAACATTGATTTATTCGTATCTCTTTTTGTAGCAGTGCATCCCTGGTAACTCCACAAATCAATGTTTTCCCAAGATGCTTCAAGAAATCGTGTAGATTCCGCGTTCATATGCACTTTGCAGACCCTATTACCTATTACCATGTTAGTAACGTCATAAACATGATCTATTTTAGTTCTAGCTAAATGCATTTTATGGATCGCCATCGTTGGTACCTTCATTAACCAACTTGGAGTTGGCAGTTCGCGTTAACATAATTTAGCAAATTCGGTGTGTAGTCGTTTTTCCTATAGCTGTTTGTATTGTTCCACATATCTGGTACCTCCACAAATCAATTTTTATTTGGTAGCCTCATAATATTTGTCCATGGAAGTTTAAGAAATCGTGTAAGTTCCGCGTTCGTATGCATTTTACTACCCCTGTTACCATGCTAATAACGTAACAGATATGGTATATATTCATTCTAGTTACAAACATTGTATGGACCGACATCACTGGTACCTTTATTAACTAATTTTGTGATGGCAGATTCATAACTTTGTTTCCCACAAAGATTAAAACATTGTGAAAGTTATGCGTTACTAACGTGCATTCATGTTAAAATAATTTAACATACTTCGTATATATTGGATTAAACTGTATCTGCTGCACTACATCTCTAGTTACTCCTCAATCCATTTTTTGATAGACTAAAACATGTTGCCCCACGAATAAATGTTGAGTTGGAAGTCTTGTAACATTTTCCCCTGGAAACTTCACGAAATCCGCGTCCGCATGCACGTTACCGTCCCTGTTACCATTTCAGTAACGTCATAAACATGGTGTGTTTTCGTTCTATCTGCATCCATTGTATAGATCGACATCAATGGTACATCCACTGTATAGATCGGCATCAATGGTACATCCGTTGTATAGATCGACATCAATGGTACATCCGTTGTATAGATCCACATCAATGGTACATCCGTTGTATAGATCCACATCAATTGTACATCCGTTGTATAGATCCACATCAATGGTACATCCGTTGTATAGATCCACATCAATGGTACATCCGTTGTATAGATCCACATCAGTGGTACCTCCGTTAATCTGTTTTGATTTGACAGAGTCGTACCTTTGTTCCCCACATAGCTTCAAACATTGTTACCGGTGATATGCACTCTTCATGCCCTGTGCAGTGTAAACTCGGTATTACGGTCACCCACTGGCCTAGGCAAAACTAACCCTAATAGCGAGGTGACCCTAATACTGGATAGAGGGACTGAAGCATCATAGGAATTGGTAAATTGCTCAGATACATGTGATTTTAATACATATATACATATTAAGCATATACAATTTTTTTTATCAAGTACAGTGTAGTGTCTGAATTATTTATTGGTACAGTTATAGGATGCACAAGAGGTGGTTCATCGTCGTCATCATTGTTCTCGGCACCGCTGCTGGCTGCGTTCAGCAAGCGGCTCGGTCACGGTTCGCTGCTTCCAGCCGTCGACAGGTTGGTTGGAAGTGGGCACATTCGCTTCCATGGCTGCGTAGTGTGCAGATGTCGTGATCGGAAAACCAGCAGTAGTCTTTCTGCCGTCTTCGTCATCGCTATCGTCATCTGCCGATATAGCATCGTCAGGCACGCTGAATCCAACCTGAACATACCTCTCCAATTGAGCTCAGCGTTGTTAGATAAAAATGCAGTCAGGCGCCCGATTAATGACACCCTATTGTTAGCATTAAGACCGACCAGGCTATTTATCTGGGAAAGCTACTCATCCAATTAGAATTTGAGTTCAAACCTAAGATGACCGGGGATCTTATGTACTGCGACTTTTAAACTATTCTTAAGTTTACCATTTACTGGACTGTGACTTAGACCAATTACTCAGTATAGTCGACGCCATATGTGCAGCGTCGAAGACCGTGTCTTTCTGTAAGTCTACTCATCCACTAAAATGTCAGTTCAAAGTGTTACGTTGTTAAGATGACTGACGGACTTGCTTCAATTTGATTGTTTTCTTAAGTTCACTGGCCCCTGGGTAAGCACATCGGGATAGTGGCTGCTAATTACTATTTTCATTGTTGGTGGTGCTTTTTAGTCGAACAAAGAGGTAGCTGGCCGGTTTCCCGAATCTTATGATAGCTGCTCGGCCGTTACATACCCTAATTGCCGCCAGTTTCATATGTTGGTAATCAGGCCATTTTGCACACACTTACTGATCCTATTAGTGAATAACGAAGATACCCTATTATCGGGACGAACGTCCTATTCTTTACCATATAAATTATTTGTTACTGACCCAACGTGACCCTGATTGCAAGGTTACCCAACCATTGTGGTGACCCATTACCAAAGTTCCACTGTATTTAAGTTAATTTTTTACTTGGCTTATTATTGTTTTACCTGTAACTAGCTGTATTGTAATTCATCTCTGGTACCACAATATATCAATTTTGAGTAGGAATTTTGGTCTCTGGAAGCATCAAGAAATCGTGTAATTTCCGCGTTCGTGTGACTTTTACTGCCACTCTTACCACGTTAATAACGTCACAAGCTTGGTATATCTTCGTTCAAGCTGCAACTATTATATGAACAAACAAAATGGTCACTTCCATTAATTAATTTTGGACTTGGTAAATTAATAACTATTTTTCCCACTATGCTTTCAACATCGCGAAAGTTACGCGTACACGATGGTATACACTCATAATGCCTTGCTTTTACGTTAACGTAATTTAGTAAAGTAAGCATATTATCGTTTTCCCTATAACTGTTTGTATTGCACTTTGTTCCCCACGTAGATTCAAACATTGCGAAAGTTACGGGTTATTAGTAGTATACACTCTTACTGCCTTGCATTCATATTCAAATTAATTTAACAAACTTCGTCCATCATCGACTTACCTGTGTCTGTTTTTGTAGCAGTCCATATCTGGTAACTCTTCAAACCAATTTCGAGTTGATAGACTCATACAATTAGCCCCAGGTTGCTTCAAGAAATCGTGTATTTTCCGCTTTCGTATGCATTTTACTGCCCCTGTTGCCATGTTAAAATTATCATTGTATATTTCAAAGGGGATGCGATTTTCCCTATATAGAGGAGGCGCTTTCCACTGAACGAGACACAGGAATTAAAACAAAATTGAAACTCACATTATTACTTTTATTGTCTAATGTCTCCTGTACTATTATTTTTAAACTGATGATAACAATATAACGCAACGAGCCAATTATGCATTTACATTACTTTAATAAATGTCGTAAATATGTTTAATCCACGATAAGACGACGACTATTTAGTTTAGTTGCACTGATTAGACAGCAAGTTTTGTTTTGTTGTTGCCTTTAACTATAAATATATACACGGTATGTCCATCGCAACAGTCTAATAAACTGTCCTTGTGAAATAAAATATATCATGAGTGGCGCAATTACGGGTGACTGTTTTGTTCGCTTAAGTCTAAAACACTCCAGAGTTGTTTCAATTTTAGTTGGAAAAAACCTCTAAAGTGTTTAACGGGTGATTGTTTTGAACATGACCAGTGTTTTCTACTTCAGTAGTGTTTTGAACTACATACACTGGCATGAGCGGTCATTGTCGTCGCCGTCGTCTCTTTGCACATGTATGGTAATACTCATGGGGACCGGTTCACTGAGATAACGAGCTCTTAAGGAAACCCATCATTACACAGAATCAGCTGTTAAATTAATGAATCTTTTTGAATGCAAAAAGTCGAGGCCATATTAACGAGGACAAAATTTCCGTGACACATCGGCAAAAGAGTCCAAGTGGCGCGCCCTGGTGTTGGCAGATGGCAATATTCAAGATAGCTGCTAAAGGGCCGTAGTCTTTCGAGTAGAAACTGTACGCTTATAGATAATTTCCTATGTAAGCTATCACATGGTTTCTCACAGGCAACTGCTGGTGTATTAATAAACACAATATCAGATCACCTACCACACTTAATATTTTTAGATTATCTTGAGCCAAAGCTTATAATTGCCACCAAGTCAATTAGAATCCAAACTTGGAATACAGCATCGATAGATACATTTAAAACGTCTCAATCAGACAATCATGCCTCCTCTGTTTCTACCTATACCACAATGTTAGCGAATACCTTTGTCTGATAGGACACCGCAGCGCCGTCTTCCGGCTCTTCTGCACGGGCTGATACACTGAGGAGGAAATGGAAGTCACCAACAAGACGGTCAACGTGAGGACAATGACATTCTTCAGGGACTCGCGGGGTGGATTGCTGTGGATTCGTGATTTTACTACTTTCATCGGAACCGACGCTGTAGACTCAGGAAACTTCTCGATAATATTATATTACTTTTTTGTTAATCAACGTTGATTACAAAGAGGACATATTGCGGGAATCCGAAAAAGTGAAATGTGACGGTATATCACCCCATGTTCATAATCTACGACCAATACCTCGCCGTTTGGCCAAACACGAGACATAATTTGATTATAGCGACGGCCGTCATATTCGTTGTTTCGCTGTTGTTGACGGATCGCCTGGACTCTGACAACGACATACAGCATCTGAGACGCAATCGTCTTGCCATGCCTCGTCCCTTCCATCCGAGTCAACTCCACAAAGATACTCACATACATGGAAAACACAGCAAGCATTGTCCCTTCCATCCGAGTCAACTCCACCAACATACTCACATACCTAGAAAACACACCAAGCATTGTCCCTTCCATCCATGTCAACTCCACCAAGATACTCACATACCTGGAAAACACACCAAGCATTGTCCCTTCTATCCGAGTCAACTCCACCAACATACTCACATACCTGGAAAACACACCAAGCATTGTCCCTTCCATCCGAGTCAACTCCACAAAGATACTCACATACCTGGAAAACACACCAAGCATTGTCCCTTCCATCCGAATCAACTCCACCAACATACCCACATACCTGGAAAACACACCAAGCATTGTCCCTTCCATCCGAGTCAAATCCACCAACATACTCACATACCTGGAAAACACACCAAGCATTGTCCCTTCCATCAGAGTCAACTCCACCAACATACTCACATACCTGGAAAACACACCAAGCATTGTCCCTTCCACCCGAGTCAACTCCTCTAACATAATCACATACCTGGAAAACACACCAAGCATTGTCCCTTCCATCCGAGTCAACTCCACCAAGATACTCACATACCTGGAAAACACACCAACCAGCGTAGCACATTACACCGATGTGAGTAATGTTCGTGCTACCCAATGTTTTATGCTGTCTTAACAAAAAACAGAGCATATTTTTCTATAAGATAGATTTGGGTGAGGTACTTACTAATAGACCGACGGAAGTCCAAATCTTGTAAAATGCCTATTACCAAAAACTGTGAATCCTATCGGTATCAGCGCTATGTAAATCACTGTGTTTTTGTCACATGATCACGACATGTCACATTTTCCGCACGAGATCAGACAATGTATTCAAATAGCCTAATAGCATTCGAAAACAAGACTTCAATTACCCGAATTTGTGCACAATAAAAATGTTCTGTCATATTGATGATGATGATTCACTTACCGCTAGTCTTTGTACACATACATGTATACCTGGGTACACTTGCTTTTAACTTTGACCCTCATTTGCTAGCTGTGTACTATTTGGTTCTGTCAATGTACTCACGATAGGATTTCACCATTCTGAACCATTCTCTGCCATTCTCTGTACAGCAGTGCATCAACATGTTTCCATTTCTAGGATTTTCAAAAGATCTTGCTACATCCCAAAGACATGTTCAATTTACCACTCGAAGTTGGTGATGTAGTGGTAGTTTGATTGGCTGCAGATCTCAATGATCTTGGCGAGAAGTTTGTCGCGGTAGTGAGAGCCCTCTGCCTAATACATGTGCACCATCAGTTTCTTCACGATCTACATCAAGTTCTTCTTCGATACCTGCTACAGCAAACTGGCGACTGCAGCACAGGATTTGAACCCGTGTTCTCTCGATTGTGAGTTAATTGCTCTAGTCACTGTGCCACTAAGTTCAATATATAATATACAGAGGACCAAAGGGTTTGTATACTGATGCTTTCATGCATTTTAGTACCGTTCCAGCAATCAGTTGATGACTATCCCACGATCGACAAACACAAGACTTACTCTCTCTATAGGTGGCGCCACTGTAGCCTTGGGGCATTTACATATGTACGAGTTCCCCGCAGCCTCACAAACACCCACATTCTCACCTGCATTGTTTGTGATACAGATATTGAGTTGTACTTCAGAGTTAGTGCCTGAAATACACAACTCTTGTTCATGTTCTGTCTACTGTGAGCACACAAGGCTTTTCCATATTAATTCAAATTGGTTTCTCAAATTCAGCCAGTTATCTAATACATAGTTTGCTCATATTCATTCAATTGTCTAAGAGGTGCTTTCTTCATACATTGACAATAGCCTAATAATTTTTTTTACTTATATTCATTTAATCAGTCAACTGCCTAAGAGGTAAACACCCCTAAGGTAAAAGGGTCTCTTCAGATTTACCTCTTCGTTCCCATGTCCTGTGTGGAGGCATTTACATTTCCCAAAATTGAACAGCATTTGCCACTTTTCAGACCATTTGATCAACTTGTCAAGATCATCGCGTAAATGTTGTATATCTCCATCACTTTTAATCCTTCTAAACAATTTTGTATCATCTGCAAATTTCAACACCTTGCTTGTTATTTCATCATCCAAACCCGCCGTTGTATATTCTAGTACACGTTGTCTTCTGTCAATCAGCCATTTTTTTACCCATTTGATTATACCATTTCCTATGCCATGGGCCTTTAGTTTAAGCAGCAATCTTTGATGTGGTACTTTGTCAAAAGTTTTCTGAAAATCTAAGTAGATGATATCTACTGGTGGTCCCTCATCTACCCACTCAGTGATGTCTTCCAAAATACAACATATTTGTTAAGCATGACCTCGCTTTTAAAAACCATGTTGAGATGGGTTCATCCAGTTATGTTTAACAAGAAAATCCACCATGTGATCTTTAATTAGTCTTTCTAAAAGTTTGCAAATCACTGATGTTAAACTCACTGGTCTATAGTTATCTGACTTGTTTATCAAACCTTTTTTAAATAACGGTATAATGTTTGCCTCTTTCCATTCTAAAGGAACCAGTCCCTCTTCTAATGACAAGTTGAAAACTGTTGCAAGCGGTACGCTAATTTGTAATATATACATTTCCTAAAATCTACAATTCTATTGCTGATCCAAACATTTTCAACAGTATATAAAGTATGAAACTTCAAACAAAATATTTACATTTTCAAAAACGATGATGTCCTATTTTAATAATAAATATAGTACAAGTTCAAAATTATTGTTCTGGGACATCTTGCATTGTTGCATAAAATCTAAAAATTATATAAACTATAAAAAATTATTGTTTGACAAACATAAATACTTCAAATTGATCAATGCAGAGATCAATAGATCAAAACAATTAAACATGTAATGTGATAACAGATTTATAGATGTTTAAATAAAAAAAAATTACATAAAATAAATCATGCCATGATTGCTATGATCTAAAAGAAATATTTTCTGCCAGTTTTATTCTGCCAGAGTAAGGCTAGAAGTTTTTCTACAACCACGGTACCAACCTTCTTCTGAATGGGGTTTGGTATCTTGTATCCTTTTCGAATGACTGCATTGAAAACTCCAGGCGAAAGGCCTGAAAATTAAACAAAATATTTAATTGTACACATAAAAAAGACAGCGTACTAATGTTTTCTACATTTCAAAAGTATATCAAAATATTTTATTTCTCCCTTCTATTAGATGCAGGTAAAATGGCATAAAGGTGTATAAAATACTACATGTAGAAGTGTGTGACTGTAACATCTACCTGATAGACTGCTAAAAATTCACTAAATTCCAACAGAAAAAGAACTGAGTATTAAAGTTTCTCATTTTGAAAAAACTTTCTCAAATTTGTTTTTATATAATCCAACAAAACACCAGCTAAATTCTTAAAGTTAGTTTTTAACAACTTATGTGAAAGTAAAATGTGATTCACATTTGCAACCTGTGCTTTATATTAGTGTTTCTCAACCGGTGTGACCCCTCAACCTCCCATGTGTGTTATGACATCTCTGGTGACGGTGTGCTCCCTCAGTCTCCCAAGTTTGTCGTGACATCTCTGGTGACAGTGTGCCCCCTCAACCTCCCAAGTGTGTCGCTGCACACTGATGACGGTGTGCTCCCTGAATCTCCCAAGTGTGTCGTGACATCTCTGGTGACGGTGTGCCCCCTCAACCTCCCAAGTGTGTCGCTGCACACTGGTGATGGTGTGCCCCTCAACCTATCAAGTGTGTCGCGACATCTCTGGTAATTACAATAAAAAGTAAAAATGTTCTTGTCTTAATATTAAGCTACATTCATAGACACTTTTCACAATTTCACCGTTTTATAAGCATGATGTCAGCGTTCTATTATGTGTATCTTGAGAAGAAAAGAAGACGGACATAGATGTGTGTGTTTTCATTAGTTCACCTGCATCCATCGTTAGTCCAACATATGATTTAATTTCTTATTGGTGTACTAAGCACTAGGACATTGCTCACTGGAGATGTTTAAAGAGATGAATAACACACGTCCTAAACAAAAACTACTGAATAATCATAGCAGAACATATAGTTATGCTTTGCAAAACAATTCAGCATTATTTCCAGTAGACTGGCACTGAACAGTATGACTGAGTTTGTGATCCTTTCGCGTCATCTGAAGAGGTTTCCGCTGGGGAGCTTCCTCTAAACGTTTGAGAGGAACTGATAGACTTCAGGAGCGATCGCACCCTCATACTTCGTACTTAAGTTCTTTGATGTGCCCCAGGACATATTTTGGGTCCATGTGAAAAATTAGTATCAAACCGTTGCTGATCGTACCATTTATGTGTTGCTATGATTTATGACAACATACCTGTGTGAGGTCAACTTCTCGACATTAATACTTATCAAGACCAAAAAGGATCAGGAACTTTATGTAAATCTTTCCAGCACAGAGCCGAACATTAAACGTCTCTGTTCCAGAAGACAGGTGCAAGTTTCTCACTAATGCCATGCAAATAGTTGGTCTGGCCTATACATTCATTGTTTAACATATGATCTGTAATGATTATTTGAGAGACGTGTTTGGAAACAGAATATATATTTGCTTGAAAAATTGAATGGTAATTGAGATTTATTTTTTAAATAAAACTACAATACGTATTAATATATATTTCGTATGACACTTGAAATTAAATGATTTCTATTAAAAACAATTCATTTTTTCTAATAGCCATATAAATACTTTTTCAGGAACAACATTAATTATGTCAATATCTTGTTTGATGTTGATTTTATAGGCTTTTCTCTATTCAAAACTGGAGAAAATTGATGTGAGTTTTGGTGTCGTATGGACATGGCTAATAAATTTACAAACAAATTATGCTGAGATCGTTGATATTATAATTGCCCCAAATTATGACAAAAACTGTTGGAAAATAATGTCCAACCTGAATTGGCCAATCATACCCCCTCTTTCTTTGGGATAATTAACATAATTTATGTGAGTCGCATATAAATTATAATTTTTTAAATTTTCTGAAAATACAGATACAAATTTTTGGTACAGAAAAACACATTAAGCTGTCAATTTTTATGGTAAAGTTTGTTCACAGTGAAAAAAAAATTGAATTGACTCCTTCGCAACAGAATATCACAAGACAAAAATGTTTCCATCCAACATGAAAACCCTGTCCATCCGACACTAAAACTTTCCATCCAATACAAAAACCAACAGGGTTCAGATGAGCATGGAGATGCATTGAGAAACTTCATTGTTAAGCATTATATCCATAGTTTTTAAGCAAAGCCAAACCGGAGTTTGTTGAAGATAGACCACATGTACATGTAGGCCTATGTACCCTGATACAGCCTTTGCATGACATTTAGATGACATTTCAATGTTCAATGATTTCACATGTTCCAGAGTCACATTCAGAACAGTTATTATGATATAAAAATCAAATACTGATGCGTTACTGGTTATCTATGACTTCTTTGGCTAACATGGGTTTCTTTGTCGGATGGACATTTCATCAAATGATGGATGTAACAGTTTATCATTCCAAAAAGGAAAGATAAACACCAAAGGAAGCTTTTCTACAACATTTTTCTAGGAAACGTGGATTATGGGGGTGAAAATGCTGTTTTATATTTCAATATCTGATGATTCCATGCGACACCAAAACCATTTCCATCTGAAATCAAAACAAATCACACCCCAGAGGAAAAGGGGTTAATCTGAAAAATATTAATTTATATATAGCATAGCCCACCCCTACCACCTCGCCCATCATCTTACCCAGGGAGAACACTGGTATAGTGCGTTAACGCGAAAAACTGTTTCAAATTTATATCACAACAAACATCATTTATACATGTATACTCTCGGAAACTGTCTTCTGTGTGTGAGTGTGTATGTGTATAATCTGTCATACCCATTGACTGGAAGCTGCCAGACTTCTTCTTGCGGTTGTGTTCCATAATAAGAGTCCAAGCTAACTTCTCTGATACTTTTCATCTTCATCAAATCCCTCAACATCATCAGTCGGACACATCTGTCATGTAGCAAAGTAGCACATACATTACATTGGCATAGGAACTTGGCATTGGCATGCCGCTGTCGGTTCGGACAGACATGAAAACGGGGTGCATTTTTTGCTGTGACATAAATTTTGGCTTTGACTCTCACTCAATCACTCAACACTATCAGACATGACATTCGAAGGTGGGAGGCAGGGGGTTGTTGTTACAATATTTTCACAATAACATATCATTTTTGCCTACCATCTCGTGAACTTTTCCGTGCTATCAGACATAACAATGGAAGATGGGGAGAAGAGGGGTATTCTTGTTGACAATTTTAATGGATTACGTTCTAAATTTTGCTACTTTTATTACAAAACCACTCAATACCCAGGTATTTGGGGAAGTCAGACCCCCTTTCTCAACCCTTATCCCCCAACTACCCCGGTTCCAATGCTGATGCATTAGATACATGTCTACTACACAATATTGGTGAAAGACGAGCTCATGCTTTGTCTCCATCCAAAAATGCATGCTACATAATGGGCTTATGGCAATTCGGACTACTAAAACTGCCCGTATAGCTTATCACATATGTCATGCATCTAGAGACACATCTACATTAACAGGTGTTCAACAACTATTAATTGGCAGGGTCCTTTTTCGGACATTAATGCCAAGAGATGGGAGTTTTAGAGAATGAGATCCCAGATCTCATGAAATCCGGCCTCATAACCCACCAACGGTCCTAGGTGGGCTACACACAACAATTGTAAGAAGGCATGTTAGCATCTATATAGCATTCAAACAAGGAAAACAGTTCATTATTTTTTTCAGCTACACATCTTTGGCCGGTCACCTAAAGAACTTGTATGTTACTGTCAGGGCTTAGACTTGGCATTATGCATCATAATACCACTGCAATCGTTTTGGTCCCATTCGCCCATTGTAGACAATACACAACATTTGGTTGTGAATAGCCAAGATGGGCGATAACCTTGACTACCGCATATCAAATATTAAAGGCAATGACATACGACTAACGGTCCTAATGATAGGTGTTTCCAACGTTCCGTTTCCCTGCGGGTGACTTTTTACTTCCCCTGGCACAAACACCAGATAGAAGAACCAACGGCTTATACTTCTACGTGGTTGATCGGCATATTTGTGCGTGTCAACAACTGTGCTGCGCCAGATGTGAAGGTGTGAAAAAAGTATAAAGTGCGAGTAAACTTAAAGTATGAACGATGTGTAAATAAAAGCAGAGACCATGGCTTAGAACCATGAAACAAACCATTCACCTGAAGGCCTGGATGGTTGTGGCTACCAACACATTCCCGGGGAGGGCATTCCACCAGAACTTATGGCAGAAGACATACTTTAATATGCCTGGGATGATGTTGAATGATGGAATTTACGCTCAGCCTCCGAAGTATCAAAGCTAGGCAAAACTCCACTGATAACGGCGAAATCGAGGTGGATCCGGATTCTATACAAGTGCTCATATAGCCCAATAATCATTACAGGTTCATACACATAATTCAAGATACTGAATCCTAGATGTAATGCCTCTTCGTTGTCGCTATGCGCGCCATCTTCCGGGACCCCACAGACCCTCCATTCCGCTATCACGACACGATCATCTTCTGACGTGGATTCTGTCGAACTTCGAAGTCGTCGTTTTCTTCTTTACGTTCCGTTTTGATTGCGCCTTACCGCGTTTTTTTGGAAACTTCTTTGTCATTTTCAACTTCAAATAAATACGTATGCTGGGTGTAAATAATGTATTTAACTAGTCTTGGTGAACTTCGCTAGTCCCACAAGTGTTCACTAGTAATAGTAGGGGTGATCGAGATCACTGTTAGATTTCCCATTGGCGACCATGTTAACGTTTTGTCAGATTATAATAAAACTGTACCTGACAAAAATATCAAATTCATTCACAGTCACTGATATCATGTTATTGATATACTGATGAAATTTCGTCAAAATCAAGTACCTCCGGCTCTTTTAAAACGCATTCATACACGGTGCGATATTGACCAAAATAACCACATTTTTCGGCACACACGTGTGAAATGTAGAAAAAATTGCAAAATATCACTCCGCCAACTACACTCTCCCAGATATGCGTCATTTCACTTCCAGTACATTCTACGACAGAACCTTTTGATATGCCTGGTTTAGTGCACTCAGTTCACACACGCACACGCACACGCACACGCACACGCACACACACAATATATATATATATACACATACCTATATATATATGTTCGCGTTTCAAACTACGGAGGTATGTAGGATTCGCTTATGCCTTTTCAACGATCTGCCCCGTCAGTCATCGCCATTCGACACGGCTGAGGGCACGACGAATCTCAACATCCACAGCGATTACAGTGTAACTAAAATAATCCTAAACATAA
Source organism: Paraescarpia echinospica (assembly GCA_020002185.1). Classification (NCBI taxonomy): domain Eukaryota; kingdom Metazoa; phylum Annelida; class Polychaeta; order Sabellida; family Siboglinidae; genus Paraescarpia; species Paraescarpia echinospica. The sequence goes on along the minus strand of CM034534.1, from coordinate 22,135,888 downwards.
CTGATTTCAACCACAACTGCTTATAATAATAATCCTAATCTTCAGAAAAATAGTATGAAAATATACTCGCCATTTCAGCTTCTGACGTGTGGGTAGGGAGTACAGTTCTCACTTTGCGATGCAGTAGACAGTTTACAATTCGTAACAGTCGTTACTGGTTCTTGCCTGTATCACAGAATATGCAGGAATAGTTGGCAGATTTTGTTTGGGTAAGTAGTGTAGAGTAGGGTGGGGCATAGCGCCCGGTGTAACAAATATCATCATAACGGTTGGTTCTATTTAATGCAATATACTTACAAATATCTACAATATGTTGGTAATTATATCGAGTATATGTCGTGCAAATCTGACATGATTCGAATAATATGTTTTTGTAGTGTAATTAATTATGTGCGTGCACCCGATTTGGGCGCTTTGCCCCGTAGGTGGGGCAAAGCGCACATGGGATGGGCGCTATGCCCCATGTGGAATTGCATGTATTTGTTATCAGTAGGCTACAAAATGATTATCTAATAACAAGAATACAGAACTTCATTTAATGCACATACATAATGCAGCCTACAAACGAAATGAAACACGAACAAAGAACGATATCGCACCAAGGAAACTGAATGCAGTTCGCTGTTGGCTTCAGTGTAGCGACATGTGCTATGACGACGTGCTGTTGAATTTGTTCATCCAAATTAGTCTGAGTCTGATTCACAGAGGTGGCAAATGTAGTATGGGTCGCATGCAGTGCACGCGGCGTGTGCCGATTTCTTGCAGCTCAGACACTGAAGCCACACCTCTCTGGACTTGCTGTTGGCGTAAGGCTCGCAGCAAACGACGCATTCTGTGTCTTCGTCGGTGTTCCTTTCTTGGTTTGACACCCCGACGGACCAGCAGTAGGCTCTTGTGCTGACTTGGGCAGCTTGATCTCGTTGATTTTCTTTACCACCAGCGAATGTTTTGGTTTCTTCATGTCGCGTTTCTTCTCAGCAATTAACTTGTATGGCGAAGAAGTCAGCACGACACTGGAGGTTCTTCTCGCTACATGTTTACGCTTCTTGTTCGGCGATGGTGACGAGCAGCTCATAATAATAGCGCGAATGTCACCTTCAGATCCTGCAGGACTTGCAGGATGTTCGGCAGAAACTGCCGGTGCAGATACACCAGTGGCGATATCTGGAGCGCTGGTTGCTTCAGTGGGGGCAACGTGTCCGGTGACGACATGGGTGACAGCGACATGCAGACTGGAGCTTCGAGAGCTGGTTGTTATGGGGTGGTGTGGTGCTGAGATTGCCGGGGCAGTAGCTGGAGAGGTGGTGATTCGGGTGCCGGCAACCTCAGTGACGACCACATCCAGGGCTGTGACTTGAGGAGTATTGACAGGCTGAATGAACGGTATTTCAAGTACATTGAATTCTGCATCGAACTTGCTGTCGTTGAATAGCCATAAGCCGCACGTTGCAAATCCATTGACGGCAGACTGTACTGTAGCAGTAGAACTGTATGCTTGCTCAAACAATGGCATCACATCATACTGGGTGATGGCACGTCCCTTGCTGGATGTAAGCCAGTTGTCACATGAACGGCTGAACGCAGACTTCAGTGACTTAAAAAAATGTCCGGTTGAGTGGTTGTAGCCGGTGTGTGCAGTGTGGTGGAAATGTCAGCAATATTACCCCATGTTCCCGGGCGAAGTCGATTGCCTCAAGCGTTTTATGGCTTTCGTGTCCATCCAACAGAAGTACGTGTGGGTGGTCTTTGGTGCAGCCGGCAATCGTGACGAAGTGTTTGAGCCACTTCATGAACAGAGCTGAGTCGATATAGCCTGAACCGCGATCATTCACTGCACCAATCGAACCAGTAGGGGCACCGTTCATGAGGGCCTCCACCATTCTCTTGCGAGGGAACACAAACAGCGGAGGAATGTAAGAACCGGCCTCTCTGTCATCACCCTTCTGCCTCTGTCATCACCCTTCTGCCTCTGTCATCACCCTAACGCCTCTGACATTAGTCCACCGCCTCTGTCATCACCCAACGGCCTCTGTTATCATTCCACCGCCTCTGTCACCGCCCAACAGCCTTTACCTTACCGCCCCTTCCCCAACCGTTACCGACATAACGACAATAAAACACACTTAATTTTGACATTTGTTCTAATCATTATAACGCATACGATGTGGACATTTAACTGATTTTGTAGTTGGTAATACCAGTTCACAACCGTAGAATACAACAACGTACGGCGAGCAAATAATTCATAATGTGTGTATGTTTCTACAAAATAATCCCTCCATTTGGTACCAGCGATTGTTACTTTTAATTAATTTCACTACTCTCATAGGTATACTTGTATTGGTATTGTATTCACATAATGTATACTATTTACTTGTACCTATCAGTTATACTGAAAGAACCACCCTGTATGGGTATAAATACACAGAATAAAATGCATTATTGTTACTGTCAATCACAACGTAGTTACCTCTTCGTCGAATCAATCACACGCTTCGCTGCGTTCGTCGTCTCCAGGTCTGTGATATCAAACAGCAGCCGGTCGCCCGACGCCCCTAGGCGGCACGGCAGGAGAGGACGGTGCAACGTCATGCCGCGAGGCCCGCGAACGTCGATGACGAAGGCGTAATGCCACTGGCCCTGCCTCGAAGGCGCTAGAGCAATCTATGAGGAACACCTCGGTTAGCATTTTCAGTTAGTAATTTCACCGACTTATGTTTAATTTTTGATCTTATACGACAGGGTAACCAGCATTGAGTCATTTATATATTTAAAGTGTATATATATATATGGACATGCGTGGGCTTTGTAACGGTCATCACCTGGTCTATGATGACCCGCCTATGTACAGCTAACCTTATCTCACCTTAGCCAGCGATGCCCTAACTCGGCATCCTGGTGAAATGCATGTGTGGGGCTAGATCAACCCAGTATAAGCACCTTTGGTTACACAAGACACTTTAAAAAATTTACGATCGGACAGTCTACGGAATCGACCTCGAACCGCCAATGGACATGATTACGGACATGATATTGACCTACGCAAACACACTCGAATAGCTACGTGGAATGTGTTGACACTCAACACTACAGGCACAACCTCTCTCCTATCAAGAGAACTAAAGAAGTACAACATTACACTTGCTGGCCTCACTGAAACTCACTGGCCTTTGATTGGCGAGCAAACAATCGATGGCTACACCTTCCTCTGGTCTGGCCCTGACTGTCGTTCTCGGGGTGTCGCCTTAGCCCTCAATCTGAAGTCATACGATGCCCTCATTAATTGGGAGCCCATTTCGTCTCGCCTCCTAAAAGCTCGTCTGCATCATCGACATGGCAAGTTGACTGTCATTTTGTCATATGCCTCTGAGATTTGGCAACTGACCATTCAATAGGCCAAGAAAATCGATGGTTTCGCCATGAAGAGCCTCCGTCGCCTCGAGAACATTAAGTGTTTCAATTACATCAGCAATAACACGATCATGGAATGTACCGGTCAGAAGCATGCATCATATATATAATATGTGTGTGTGTGTGTGTGTGTGTGTGTGTGTGTGTGTGTGTGTGTGTGTGTGTGTGTGTGTGTGTGTGTGTGTGTGTGTGTGTGCGTGTGTGTGTGTTGATCAGGTATATCACGTCTATAGCAAGCAAAAATCCTCGATATGTCGTGCGTTAGTATTGATGCCGCTGTCTGTGTATCTGAACGTAAATACCCATAGTTACAACTCCCTGTTTAGCACTGAGCTGATAAAATAAGGTAAGATCTTATATAGCGCAGTATCTAGTGCTCAGGACTGCTTCGATCGAACACCATCTCGACTTCTCTGGGAAGCATCCATTCACGCTGCAATTATTATTCGTTCACTCTACGTTGCTCCAATTCATTCAGTTGTATGAATGAGTACCTTGCTATAGACAGTGGTGGATATTTGTGTACAATTATTCTTCGCATACAACTGAATGAATTGTAGCAACGCAGAGTGAACGAAATTGCCGAAGGTTCGACACGGCAGCACAAGATTTGAACCCGGGTTCTCTCAGTCGAGAGTACGATGCGCTATCCACTGCGCTATTGAGCTCCACAAATGACACGTACTTGTTTTTTACTCACCTACGCTAGTGACTAACTCGTCCATACTGAGACCGATAGCGGCGACACCTCGCAACTCTCCCGGCGGCCAGAAGACGAGTAGACTCACGGCGACTGTCAGACCTCGTACAGACACTGACCTGTACAATTGAATCTCGCTTTTCAGTCACCGCGGTAATAATAACAAATAATAATAATAAGAAGAAGAAGAAGATTTATATAGCGTCATATATCTAGATAAATCCACACGGAGGCGCTTAGAATACATCATTATACAGATATATATATATGTATATATATATATGCAGAATATTATTTAGCTAGGTAAAATTAATAATATTAAATTAGTTAAAATATTAAAAAACAAATTACAGCTAAAGATGATCGTTAAAATTCAATTAAATGTATATTGATAATAAATCAGTAAAGATTCTATATAAAATTAGTTTAAAAACAAAATAATAAATAATTAAAAAATAAATAAACTTACTAAACTGATTGGTGGCGCCCACGTTGTGTAAGCAACCCGGAAAAGAAGGGTTATCGAGAGTCTTTTGAAAGTCACAAGACAACAGGTTGTCTTCATCTCGCTTGGAAGTGAATTCCACAGTCGTGGAGCAGATACCGAGAACGTTCTGTCGCCGTATCGGCTGCGATATGTTGGCACGTACAAGTCATTGTTTGTAGTTGAACGAAACACTCGAGTAGCTCTTTGTTTGTGGAGTAGGTCGGTGTTGTCAGCTTATGCCAGTCCGTGTTGAGCACGAAACGTCAGTAGCAGAATTGCGTAATGAATGCGTTGTTTCACGGGAAGCCAGTACAGTTTCTTGAGCACTGATGTGATATGGTATCATCTGTGGCAGCGGACCACCAGCCGAGCAGCAGCATTTTGTATTCTTTGCAACTTGTTGATTAGGCAGTCGGGGATGTCATATAGCAGACACTTCGCATAGTCAATTCTCGATATAACAAGAGAGTACATAAGAAGGACCGCGGCTTTCAGTGTTAGATCGGATCGACGCAATGTTCTTCATATGATAGTAGGCTACGCAGCACGTGTGCTTTACATGACTGACCATCGACATTTCCGAATCGAATACAACGCCGATGTTTCTGGCAATAGGACTTGGTGTTATATCGCAGTCGCCAATTTTAATCACGGTGATGTTGTGTTTCGCTTGATTGTTTCGTGATGCTAGCACAAGTGCGACCGTTTTGTTATAATTCATCTTTAGTCGATTATCAACCGTCCACACGTGGACGTTGTTGATGCAGTGGTCAGATCGGCGTAGAGACAACATTCTGTTGGTTTCGGACATCTCAAATTTGATGTATAGCTGGGTATCGTCCGCGTAGAGGTGGAAGCCCAGGTTGTGTCTTCTGATGTTATAACCGATAGGTGCTGTGTACGCAGAAAACAACAGAGACCCCAGCACCGATCCTTGAGAGACGCCACAAACGACGCTGGTTTTGCTGGAAGCGCCACCTGATATATTTACTGACTGCGACCTGTCGGTTTAATATGATCGCATCCATGCCAGCACGGAACCAGCCATTCCGAAATGTTGTTCTAATCTGCTGAGCAGAATTTCATGGTCAACTGTGTCGAAGGCGGCCGACATGTCAAGTAGCAGCAGGACGACTCCATACCGCCGGTCTAGCGCCTCGAGGATGTAATTCTGTACCAGAACTAGCGCAGTTTCCGTGGAATGATGCGATTTGTAGGCTGTTTGGTATTGTTCAAGAAGATTGTTATCAGACATGTGGTCGATCAGACAGGGAGCAAAGTAAATTTCGAGTAGCTTTGACACAAAAGCCAGGTTTTATATTGGTCTATAACTGTCCATATTGTCCTGATCGAGATTTGCCTTCTTAAGCACAGGGGTGACGTTGGCATGTTTCAGGCAGCGTGGAACAACAGCAGATGCTATAGATGAGTTGACGAGTTGTGCCAGGAACGGTTCTTAGTTGTCACTGACTTCTTTCAGCAGCCGTGTTGGTAGGGGATCGAGCGCGCACGATGTTGTTGGTGACTTATTGAGCAGACTGCGGATGTCTGATGCAGTCGCAGTCGGAAGTGAGTGAAGTTGTGACACACAGGGTGCTGGATGGCAGTTTGTGGTCGTGGTGGACGTGAGTGTAGAGTGGGTATGTAGCGACACACGAATCGTCTCGATTTTCGCAGAGAAGAAGTTCGAGAAACTTGTTGCGAGATCTCGGATGTTATCGTTAGCTGGTAGATATTGAGACATTCTTCAGCAGCAGTCCGTTTAGCACACGATACAGTCGCCTGATGTCACTCCCGTGCTGTTCTATCTCAGAAGCATAGTAGTCAGACTTGGCTTCTTTGAATGTCCTATTTACTTGTGCGCACTGTGTCTTATACATTTCGCGATGCACTTGTAGTGATGTGTGGCGCCATTTCCGTTCACCCAGTCATCGTATTTGCTTGGCTTTGATCACCTTCTCGTTGTACCAAGGTACGAGTGGACGATCAGCGATACGACACATCTGTAGGGGTGCGTGCTTCTCGATAAGTTTGGTCAAAACCATATTACAGTGATCTGCAAGTTAAGTCGTCGTTTGTATGACAGACGGAATTTAGGCCAGAAGCGACGATGCGATGTCATTACGAAAGGCAGCCTTGTCAATGTTTTTATACATTCGGTATGCGATCGTTTTCCGTAGAACGACCGGTTTCTCCATATCAACGACACATTCCACTCACAGGTGATCAGACAGCAGCAACAATGTTTTTGTTGAAGTTATGCCGCGATGTCCTCATAGAGTGAGGATCAGATCAATGGTGTGACCGTCGATGTGTGTTGTAACTTGAACATGTTGAATGATGTTGAGTGACTCGAACAGGTCGACGAAACGTATCACACTGTTGTCAGATGGCTCGTCCCAGTGGATGTTGAAATCACCAACAATCGCAAAACGGGTGGTCATTAGGGCGTAATGTTCGACGAAACCAGCAAATTCAAAGAGAAAGTCAGCGTACGAACGTTTATTCTTTTTCGACGGAGGTGGACTTTAAATGATTCCAAGTTTCATGGAGTTTCCCGATGATGAAACATCAACATCCATGAACTCGAATGATTTCATATCATCACGTCGGTTAACAACCATTTTGAAACTCGGTCGATAAATAAGGCCAATACCACCACCGCGGCGATATTTCCGAGGAAGATGCACAAATTTATATCCGGCGGGCGTCAGGTCTTTTATAGTTTTATTGTCTTTTTCTCCAGTGCTTAGCCACGTCTCTGTGATGGCTACAAGACCCATATTCACCTCGGTCACGTAATCAGTGAATACGTCAGTCTTGTTGCGAATTGAACGAGCGTTAACAATGCCCAATGTGACCGGTACCGCGATACGGCTGACTGCACCCGTGTTACTGGAAGGCGACATGGCGGATACAGCAATCCTGGTAACCGGATGAGTCTTCTCGAATGGAATAGGAATGATAGTCTTAATGTCCTGTCTGGTAAATGTCCCATGTCTGGTGTCAGTAGGCTTGGCTGGAATAGTTGGCCGCACTGAAAGACGTACACGTATGGGTCGTTGTTTGTGGGTGTCCCCCCGGCAACCACGATGGTTGGGTCGATGGAGTGCCACCCCCGCATCACAGGCAGATCTCCACGCAGCATGGTTGAGACGAATGTGTCTGCTGGTCCGTAACCAATGCAGGTATTCCTGGGTCACGCTTGGCAATTTGACAATGCACTCTTCGTCTGGGTTACACATGACCGATCACCAGCTTGTCACTGTCACACAGGTGTAATAGAGTCACCTCCCAATTAAGGTCACCCTAGTGCAGCCCCATATTATTTCCATAGCAATAAAACGAATTTAGTCTCGCTAATAAGGTTACCTCGATATTCAGGTCACCTTTGTCCAGCCCCGAAGGTGACCTTAATAGTGAGGTTCCAATGTACATCGGTTTCTGTATAGGCAGGTGTCGAACATATTATCGACTTACGAAACCCGCTTATTAGATTATGTACGCAAACTTCCACCACTGTCTGTAGCCAAAAAGAATTTACCCAAGGTTCGAAGGGGCAGCAAGAGGGTTCTAACCCGGAGTCTCTCGATTGAGAGTCCGAAGTCCTAAACTCTACGCCACCGCGCTCCATTATAATCATGACTCTCAAGATTACGTTTAAAGGTTTCATAGTCGTATTTTACACAGCGATATTTTTGCAAAATGTTGCATTACTTGTCATGAAAATGTCTTGTGAAATGTCGTCTAAGATGTAATTGCTATGTCTCTCCTCACCTAGTCCTGTGCGACTGACGAATTGTGTCGTCACGACGGGCGTGCTTGATCAGCCGTGGTCAGTAAACAAGTTGTAGTACGAACCAAGGTTGTATCGTAAGTTCTTTACACTCCTCACCATTGTAAACCCGTTCGACTGCGAGAGGGCATCAGTCAAAGTGATTAAAACAGGTTCCGTGTAACGGGAGTAATCATAATAATCAGTTTATTTTAGTTATAAGATACAAGACAAAGTAATACAGATTGAAAATAGGATTGTAGTGCATCTTAGAGACTCCTAAGAAACCCGGAATGGCTTGTAGCGAAACCATCTATGATAAAACAAACTTAATCTTAAACAGTAAATATTATAACAATAATGTAATTACTAACAATACACCTACTTAACTATTAAACGTGTTAACAATAGTATTGTAATGATTAGTAATAAATAACTGGAAAACAAAGAAAGTAAAACTAGGCTACTTTTGATAAGGCAATACAGTTGGAGGTGAAAGGGACAGGCCAAGTTGTTCACTGTGCATACGCAGTACTCGCAGGCATGTGCTTGGCAAGGGGCTACTCTACGTAAACATCGGCACATCTCCGGTCGACCGTGCTACACACATTTGCGCTCATACATTCGTGCGTGCATGCGTGCATGCGTGCGTGCAAACACAGGCGGACTTAATGGCTCAGACTTGGTGGGTTATGGCACAAAATGTAATAGGCCCTACCACCTTTGGGCTCTCGCAGTTTGTGATATTATAAACCCCTGCATCGGTTTAGAAATATTAAATTATTGTTCATGAGATATGCATTCTGAATGCATTACTAAACTTGGGGAGACACCGTGCCGCCGTGTCGCCGTGTCGCCGTGTCGCCGCGCCGCCGCGCCGCCGTGCCGCCGTGCCGCCGTGCCGCCGTGCCGCCGTGCCGCCGTGCCGCCGTGCCGCCGTGCCGCCGTGCCGCCGTGCCGCCGTGCCGCCGTGCCGCCGTGCCGCCGTGCCGCCGTGCCTCCATGCACAACTTTCAGGGTTGCATTTGAATGCGCGATTGAACTGTCGTTGATTGGTAGATCATTGGTAGGTATTATTGAAAGAAGGGCGACAGTTGTCGCTATGTGAATGGCATGCATTGAGATGTGAATGACGGTTATTGACACATTTTTGTAATTGGTACTGACTATCATTAACATCAAGGCAAATCAATAACAACTGAGCTGTATTCATTTTAACATATCGACAAGCCAATGTGTTTTCATGAACCTACATTTAAAATAATATAATATAATATAACTTGATCCTCGTAAGGTTATTGGCAATATTGCCAAGTCGGGTTGGGTTAACTGCATTACCATTTGATGTTCAACAAGTTAGCATTTCCCACGTTCACACGTGTAGCGGAACAGACTGTCTCCATGTAAACCTGCAGCATAAACATAACATGATTTTCACCCCGAAACATTCACATTAAACAAGATCTGAAGACTTGAAGAGAAGTTTCTCAGTTCCTCCTGCACGACTCCTGGTTGACTTCGCCTAGCCAAGGTCGCTGAATACGTCACTGTACGAGTTAATGTTGAATTGCCAATGTTGCGTGTTATTGACCATCGCTGCCGACCAGCGAGAGATAGCGAAAGTGAAAAGTTACATTACGCCGTATAGAGAGTGTGTGTGTGTGTGTGTGTGTGTGTGTGTGTGTGTGTGTGTGTGTGTGTGTGTGTGTGAGCGTGTGCGTGTGCGAGTGAGTGCGCCTGTGTGCGACGTGTGCGCACGCCCATGAGTCTGTGCCTCTGTCCGTGCGTGCGTACGTGCGCCTGAGCGTGCGTGTGTGCATCTGCTTGCCAGGCAGGCAGGCAGGCAGGCAGGCAGGCAGGCAGGCAGGCAGGCAGGCAGGCAGGCAGGCAGGCAGGCAGGCAGGCAGGCAGGCAGGCAGGCAGGCAGGCAGGCAGGCAGGCAGGCAGGCAGGCAGGCAGGCAGGCAGGCAGGCAGGCAGGCAGGCAGGCAGGCAGGCAGGCAGGCAGGCAGGCAGGCAGGCAGGCAGGCAGGCAGGCAGGCAGGCAGGCAGGCAGGCAGGCAGGCAGGCAGGCAGGCAGGCAGGCAGGCAGGCAGGCAGGCAGGCAGGCAGGCAGGCAGGTTGTTTATGATGATTCATAGATTTTTTATTGGACAAACGCAACAAAACTAATTCACACGGCACTAAATACAAACATTCACTATGCAATTTCTTGGGTAACAAGCGCTGAGGTCGTATTTATTTCATTTTCCGTTCTGATACACTGAAAACGAAAAACTGTTTTATATAGTAAATTGTATTCGTTTTTCGTTTTTGTTACTTCAAATTTGAAAACGAAAAACGAACATTGTTTGTTTTTTCGTTTTTCGTTTTGAAATTTACTAACGATAAAGGAAAAGACTGCATATGCACGGACCATTCATACATAAATCAAGCAACAAAGAACATGGCGCGTCCTAAAATACATCACAGCTCGACGTTTATTGGTTAAAGTTATGCGTCATGAGTAAAATGTCAGCCTCCAGGATATTAGACAGTTTATTGAAATCTTCCAATTGAGACCACATTCTGAGTTAAAACTAACTTGACATATTTTATTGTATTTGTGGTTTCAAACGGTTAAGTTGTATTAACTCTTTTAGATGAATAATACCAAAACGTTGTCTTTTGTTTATTTTTGTTTCAAAGATTACAACGGAAACTGAAGAACTGCTCTGCGAAATGTCTGGACTGACATTACCAACGTTCTTGTATTCTACGGGGTGTTATTAACTGGTATTACCAACTACGAAATCAGCTAAATGCCCACGTCGCATGTGTTTTGATGAGTAGAACAAATGTCACAATTAAATTGGTTTTATTGTCGTTATGTCGGCAGCGATGGGGGAAGGGGGGCTAACGAAAATGCGGTTGGGCGGTGACAGAGGCGGTGGAGTGATAATAGAGGCGGCGGGGTGATGACAGAGGCGGTGGAGAAATGACAGAAACGGTGGGGTGATGATAGAGGCGGTGAAGTGGTGGAAATGGCGGTGGGGTTGTGACAGAGGCGGTGGAGTGATGACAGAGGCGGTGGAGTGATGGCAGAGGCGGTGGAATGGTGAAAGAGACGGCGGGGTTGTGACAAAGGCATTGGTTTGTGGTGACAGAGGAGGTGTGGTGGTGACAGACGTTGTGAAGTGATGACAAAGAGGCGGTAGAGTGAAGACAGAGGCAGTGGAGCGGTGACAAAGGCGGCGGGGTGGTGATAGAGGCGGTGGTGTAATGACAGGAGCGGTGGGGTGATGATAGAGGCGATGGAGTGGTGAAAGTGGCGGTGGGGTGATGACAGAGGCGGAGGAGTGGAGAAAGAGACGGTGGGATGAGACAGAGCCGGTAGAGTGATGACAGAGGCGGTGGGGTGATGATAGAGGCGGTGGAGTTGTGACAGAGGCGGTGGGTGATGACAGAGGCGGTGGAGTAATGACAGAGGCGGTGGGGTGATGACAGAGGCGGTGGAGTGGTGAAAGAGACGGTGGGTTAAGATAGAGCCGGTAGAGTGATCACAAAGGCGTTGAGGTTGTGACAGAGACGGTGGGGTGGTGACAGATGCGGTGTGATGGTAACACACGTGGTGAGGAGATGACAAAGATGCGGCAGAGTGAAGACAGAGGCAGTGGGGCGGTGACAGAGGGGGCGGGGTGGTGATAGAGGCGGTAGGGTGAAGACACAGGTGGTGGCGTGGTGACAGAGGTGGTGGGGCGATGACAGAGGCGGTGTAGTGATGACAGAGGCGGTGGAGTGATGACAGAGGCGGTGGGGTGATGACGTAGGCGGTGGGGCGGTGACAGAGGCGATGCGGTTAAGGGTGGTGGGGCGGTGACGACAGAGGCGGACGTTACAACATTAACCACAGAAGAGACAACATCACCGATGACGTTATTCATATTTTGCTCCATGGGCGGCAGTGGCCGATACCATTTTTTCCTCGAACTCGTCACGAGCGGTGGTGACCCGCGTCATGACGGCATCCTGATGTCACTGGTCGTGACCACGTACATCTGGAGACCGGTCAGTCTACACCCGAGTGGACAAACGTGGTTTCTTGTGATCCGGGGACCGATTCACAAAGACAATGGGCTCATAAGGAAAATAAAACATTGAACAAAATGAGTTGTAAAGTTTAAGAAGGTATTTCAAAATGCAAAGTGCCGCCGCCGAATCACCGACGGCACTGTTTGTTTTCCGTGACACACCAACAAAAATAAACAGACGCGTCCTGGCGTGGACAGTTGACAGTTTTCAGTAGACAAGATCACCGTGAAGACGCGAAGTCGATTTAAAAGTACAAAATCAGGCTAATGTTATTGAAACGATCCACAGGGGTTACGCTGGGATCGACTGTAATGTAGTAACACTTACGGAAATGATAGGGCAAATGTTGTCAGTGACAATTATGACAAATGATGATTGCAGAAGGTGAAAGTAGTGCTTTCCTTACAAGTAAAGTATTTTATATTATGTTTTGGTATTATTATTATTAGTAGCATTGTTACATACCAGCCAACTTTTAATAATTCCGGGAGATTCTTCAGCGGTTCAGCACGCTTCTGTCCCCTGTCGCGCTGTCTCGGATCTTGACACCGGGAAAAGACGGGGAGGGTGCTGTTCGAGACTAAGCGAAAGCTCGGGAGTTTTACCTGGATTCCGGAAGACTGGAAGATACAACCAAAATCAAGGAGACTCCCCGAAATTGCGGGACATTTGGAAGGTATATTATTAGCATTAGCATTATTACAACTAATACTATTAGTGCAGTATGTATACCCTTATATTGTTATAGCTGTTTTTAGAGTAGCAATTGTTACAAGCGGCCGTGTGTATATCGTAGTTCGCCGGTACCAATTTCTCGCAATGTATCGTCTTCACCAACGGCAACCGACAGACGTGGCCATATACTCGCGCCTTCTCGCGACGTTTCGTTTACCATCGCCTCGACCTTCGTCACCAGGTGCCGCTGTGCGAGTACAACAACGGAATCTCAACAACAGGTTAGAAGAGAGCTTCCTTCATTTGTTAAAAAGACGGTTCCATTGATATAATTATAAACATCACCGTTAGTATTTAGTTGATGTCGCATTGTGTTGATGAGACCTGGGAACGTGGTTTTGATAAAGGTGTCAACAGCAGAATAATAGGGATATCGGTGTACCCACTGCATATAGGAGCCAAAAGGTGATAGCGATCCGGTTCTCCCAAATATGGTACTGCTATCGTGTCTACCATTAATAGTTTGCGAGCCTTCCATGCGTTTCAATTAGATCCGTGGTGATGTTTACCGAGGCCGCCTTCAAGGATCCGTACCACTATTTCAACCAGCCAGAAGATGCTGCCACTGTACGCCGCTATGAGAACTACATGTGTGGAGCGAACGTTACGTTAGCTGTGTTCAAAGTGAGAGCCGTTCTTCCCTTGCACATACCCAATGCTGGTAGAAGTGTTCGACCCCGTCTCCGGTGCTTTAAGATGAACAAATAAAATATGCACTTATGTAGGGTACACTAAGTGTACAGATCTGTGATCTGGCTAGGCTATGGCTTCAAACAGAAAGAGGCGACTCGTAGTGTCTCGTTTGCTAGGCTCATCGCTTAACGAATATGTACCAACGAAGTGTGTCCACGATACACTCATTTAAAAATTTCTCTTATATATTACTGAAACGATCAGAATATTTGCCGTTTCTTTCCACAAATCGCGTGTCTTAGTCCAATGTACTGATGTAACCACGGGCGATTTGCAGAAAGGCGTGCGGGAAATGGTGGCGATGACGGAGAAGATTGAAGAATTTTGGATGGAGGACGAACACCCGGCCAAGTTGCTTCGCTACGTTGGCATGTACAACGGTGTATTCCGGCAGTTCCCGGGCTACGTCCACCGCAAGCTGTTCGATCATGTCACTATACTTTGATATGTTTGATTTGAAAGTGGCTACAGCCACTTCAGAAATGCAACGAACTTTGCTATCAGGAATCCCTAGTAAAGTGAGGATTGCGTGCTGTATAACGTATGTGATTTCAATTTAGAGCTTCGGAATGCATTCGAGGCTTTCGAGCTTCCAAGTTATGGAACTGTACAGTCGCTGACTGTTCGCGAATCAACTTCGATTGTCGTTAGGTTCAACGCACCGAGAGAATCGAGGGAGGGATATATCTAACCTCGGGTATAGGAGCTTGTTTTCTCTGAACAAATTACGTCATTTTCAGGTATTTCCACCAGGATGTAAGTCTACTGATGATTAATGGGCGCAAGTTTAAAAACACTGCCTTATACATTTCACAAAGAACAAAAGACGCGCTACAATAGAGCCACCAACAGCAAGGTGATATGTCTAAAACCTAAACAATGAATTCATCCCATTTGGTTAAAACGTTTGCGATGTTGATCGGGTATACGATATCTGCCGACGATCGATGGCAACATTGGTTTGTTGCAGGTATCAGAAGTCGATCGCTCACGGCGACTCAATCGTTTTACCGACTCCCCACAGGTCGGCGTCGAACAACCAGATCGTTCACACCCTTGCGAAAACGTTGGTGTGAACACGGTATGGATCTCCACTGGGTGGGGGACTGTTTGGGTGGCTCCTTCCTATAATTTCTCTGTCACACTTTCACACATTGTTCCCCCACTCATTGCAACCCTCCTGTTTTCTCGCTCGTATTGTTCTCTGTGAGCATCACCATCAGACGTAACGGAAGTCAGGTCGCCCGACGGAAGGTGATCTTATGGGTTCGCGGCAGTTTGTGAGACAGTTATTGGCGTAAGGGATATGTATGTACGATCTGTGCGTGTTCCGGTAGGTGGGGGTGACTGTTTTGATTAAGTGAAAGTTAATCAGCCGTCCTCTGGAAATTGGCTGAGCTGTGGTGACATCGGTATTCTTTCTAGGTATTTTGCAGTCAATTTACTTTTTTCTTTCGAAAGGTACACTGACTGCGAAATACGCAAAAGATTTTGAACCATCCTGTCTGATAAATCCCTTGATTAGTTTGTTTACAATATACTTGATAGACAGTAAAACGTTTCACACAAAATATTAATGTAATGATAGTACATAATAGCTTTATAGATATCGATCAACAACACTACAACAGCAAACAGCAGAAAAATATGACGATATGAACGCTGCCTTATGTAGACCCCATTTTAATAAAATGCCACTGTACATAACGCCTCCAATTTATAGGGTATAATGTGAACTGTTCTATGTGTCTATGGACAGAGGCGGGAAGAGTCGCCCGAGACACGGGGTGCCGATGGGAGTGACGGGCATTGACCTCACGCTTTGCCGCCCTCACAACCTGATTCTAGAACTGTTTCCCGTCTGCACCGGCGACCAGTACAGGTAGGGTTGAGGAGAGGTCAGGTAGGTCAACAATAACAAGTAGATCAACAATGACAACGACTGCGACAACAGTTGACAACCGCTACTTCTGCCGCCGCCAACATCGCCTCTACACAACACCAACACTATCACTGCTTCTTAAATTATGTAGCTACTTATGACACACGGTTATACATTTGTGCAGATTAGCACACGGAGGTCCTCGCGTGCACGCACACATGCACACGTACACGTATGTACGTACGCACGCACGGACGCACACCGATGATTTGATGATGGTAAAAGTGAGGGTTAGTGTAACGGAAGCAACAACAATTTTCTCATAGTTCACTTGTTATGAATACTGCCATATGTGTATGATGCCCATTTGTAATGATTTATGATTGTTTACACCATGTAATTTATTCATTTGCACTAGCACGTGTATGTAAACATACGCAATCTCAAAGGTAATATTTTAGCTCGTTGTTTCAATACGTATAATGCTGATACACGATAACATTGTTGACAGTTGCTTTGTAGTCGACTCTAGCGGATATCTCGTGTATCATGAACACTTCATTAGTCGATCTAACGAAGATGTCGAATATGTGCATATTGTTCACAAGGTATCGGCTGAGTTTCGTGATAAAACAAAATGCTTTGCGTATGTAGGCGTTGTTCTGGTGTTAAACGTCAGTGACATGTAAACAAAGTGTTTCTTTTCAATGGTAAATACCCGAGCTTACACAATTCAATTCTGTTGTATTACCTTGAATTACTGCTAGTCTTATATTGTATATATTTTCATGGCATCAATTACTAATAATAATTGAACACACTCGACAAGCAACAGTTTCCTACACACGCGAACACCGCCAATTAGCAAAGAATTTAGAGGTAACTTGTTATATTCTCTTGTCAATTTTGCATTGCTCGTTATGGTTTTATATAATAACCGCTATTGTCTGTTCTTTACAGTTAAATGCCGTCAAGTTGTGGGTTTATAAGAGTATATGATACTACTTGCGTGCTTGTGGGCGTACACAGAGTCGTCTCAGTTAAAGGTTATGGAGAATCCGGGCCCACTCCGATTTCGGCATTATGACAGTTGTGTGCCTAAATATTATATCTCAATATGTTTATTCCACCATTCCACATCGTTTCAAGAATATAATGTCCCGAATAGCGCTCGCTCCGGATTGAATCAGCGTGCGCCACTGCGGTCGCGGGTTACTTACCGGTTAAATTGCATGTTGACCCAAACCGGAGCGCTATTTGGGCCTCAAAAGTGCCCTCAAATCAATATTTTATAACAGTGTACTTTATATCTGAAACACTGTGGAATGATGGCATAAACACACTGAGGTATCAAATCTGTTCGATTGTTGGACGAGCAACTGGCGCGATCGGCCCCGGGATGGGAGTCGGGATCGCAACGATTATTTTTCACGCGTCCGGATACTGTTTCTATGTGTATAGGACGCAGGATCTTGCGTCCCGTAAACCCCTGTAAGTGCAATTTAAGATCCTACGTCCAACCAAACTTTTTACGTGACATAAATATCTGCCTCACTAAGAAAACCACACAGTGTTTTATTCCATAACTGAGAGTTTAACAACGACAGAGAAAAGTATGATCAAGGGGTGATCAACTAGAATTTGTTAAGAAAAATTAAATACGAGCATTTTCTTCTCACTTTAGAAATATAAAACTAGACGACACGAAGCAGCATCAATGAAGGGACATTGCAGACAAGATATCAGCAAGTATTAACTTGTTAAAAACAAATAGACAAATATTTCAGAAGAGTGGTTTACATACAGATAACACAAAGTTGGACTCATAACAATCATAGACTCCCATGCCATTTGCCAACTGGACTTCTATGTTGTTCAATATGTCTTCATATACGTGTCCTTGCATCAATCCAAACATCCATCATAAAAGCTACTTCAAAAATTTGAGTTCTCCAGCGCACGCAAATGGATTGCTAACAATCCAAGGACGTGGCCACTGTCACGGTGTGTTGTAGGCTTCTTATGAATGCAATATGGTCGAACAGTCCTGTTTGCGGTAAATTGTTCGCCTTGGTCAGACGTGTTTGCCGTTCCCCGCTCTGGTGAGAATCCGGACGTCTGCGTCAGTTTCGGTTGGCGCAGCGATCGATTAAACTTCTCGCGGCACATATTGACCGCAGCAGGTGAAAGTCAACAAGCGTCTCGGCACCAAAGCAAGAGAGGCCTACTAGAACTCGGGCTCCACATTTGTTGAGTCGACCGCAGATAGTTGTGTTCGTCAGTATTTATAGATCTGTGTCGTGATGGTAAGAGGTTTTTATAATGGCCTGATGAATTTTCCCAACGGAGACGCCGCAATAGTCGAATCTTATCATCCTGAGTTTGGCTCAACCAAGAATGGAGTGATCGAATACGCTGTATCACTTCTGAATGGTAAGTCCACAGTGGGTAGGCTAGTGTAAGATAATTGCTTTCAAGGTAATTTTAACACATACAAGAATTTGTTTGACCGAAAATAATTCATTCTCCTGTTATCTTGGTTAGTTATCAAATATTGTTTACTTACACGAAATATGCAAGTAATTATGTTGGTGTATACAGCATAAAACACGTCGAAGGAGTAACAATTTGCCCAATATGTGGCGCAGGGACATGACTATGGTCTAGTGGCTGTCAACGTGAATAGGACACATATACAGAAAATACACAGTAGGAAGCCACGATTACAAACCCATTTCAATAATATTTCACAAACGTCCCTGCTTGTATGAACTAATACCTGAATATGTCATCTGAACTTAAGAACACCACTCATAATCGTTCAGTTTGAAAAAAACATGTCAACTGACCTTATGACCCACACATAAGTATGTTACTGATTTTATGCGATTCCCATAATTGATTAAATATTCAGTCGTGCCGCTATTTGCTAAGAGGCTTGCTAAGCGAATAACTGAAATTAAACGTGTCTTCAATGGCATCCAACACATTACATCAAATCTTATCCTCTTCGAGCCGTGTGGCACATATGGCTCGCACAAGACCTCGCCAAACCGCTCTGTCCTGGGATCTCTTTGTTGCTGTGTCCCAGGTCAGCCCTCTTCTAGTGTTCGTCGCCAAGTTGTTTTGGTCTGCGTCTTCTTCTATTTCCTTCTGGCGTCCACCTCCTTTTTTCAGGATGAGGCAGATATATTGTTGGTTTGTTGCTTGGTGGTGTTGGAGATTACTGCTGATCCCGGTGTGATTTTGTTCGCAGCTCCAGCCTCGCCTACCGCAAATGTTAGCTGAGAGCTATCAAATCCGCCCTCTTGGGGGACAATTCAACTCATCGGATTCCAACGAAAGAACCGATGACGTCACCATACTGCCTAAGATTGTCCTTCGCGACATTTTGGGACGCAAGCTGGACACGAACTCCGAGCAGCAGAGGCTGATCAATGTGGCGCGTTGGCGGGTAGCTCACGGGCTCGGAGTCCAGCGCCTGACGGAGTGGCGTCTGCCCCATATGCCCCTGTCCTACCGGCCAGACTTCTCCCGTACGGCCCCTGGTCGGGCACACAGGTCGCAGCGGGGCGCGGTCGGCGGGGTCAGGGCAAGTGTCAGTCTAGATTAGATAGCAACCGGGTTAATTGGTTTTATGTTATGTTAATTCTTAATATTTAATTAAATGATCCCGATTGTTTATGATTTATTTGTGATTGTTTAGATTTTATTCGATGGATGTAATATCGAAGGTGGCTAATGAATGTGATATTATTGTTAAACACTCGCATGCATACAAGCGTACGTGCATACATGCATACGCGCGTACACACACGCACATACGCACACACGCGAACACCCGCACGCACGAACACAGGCGCACACACACATCTCCACACACACACACACCAACACTCACACACACACACACACACACACACACACACACTCACACACACACGCACGCACGCACACACATACACACACAAATAAACATGCACCCGCCCACAAACATGTTTCTTTCTTTTCAGGAGTCCTCAGCCAATAAAGAAACTAGCCACAGGAATGATCATTAATTTGATTTTGTTAATTATATGCTATTTTTAAAATGTAACATTACGTACTCGCGCATATGACAAAATATCCATTCAGCTTTTTACACCACTACCCTATTAAGATGTTCTGTGCTCGTAATGTAGATTCCTGTACTTTATCCTCTTCGAAGTCAAGTCGTCGTCAACGTCCAACTTGTCAACATATGCAGATAACTCGTTCCAACAGTTGTGATGTACTCTCTACGCCTAGCACCTCTTGCACATGGTAAGACATTTCGTCCGTGGACACAGGATATAAGAACGGTAAAATCAATAACAACACGTGCATGCATGCACACTTGTGTATGCCCTTCTAACAGTTCCTCTCTCGATTCCTTCTCAGATACCGTCTCCACCATAGGACGCAGGGAAGACGCCACGCCCGCCCGCAGCACGGTGTGGAGGCGTGACCTCGCGGCACTGCTAATTCGTCTACAGACCTGCTACGGCTGCGAACGAAACGCCAGTCCTCAGTACGTATACTACAAACTCATCGATATGAATTCGTCATCATACATGTTGTTTTGAGTTATTACACATAATTTATGTTTCAAGAAACGTTTCCTCTTCCAATTATTGTGGATACGGCCTTCATCAGTGAAACTCAATTTCCTGTGAGATAATTTATATTAAATGGAATAATTATAATAATAATTAACTTATATTCCGACTACATCTTTGGGAATCTGAGCTCAGAGGCGTAACATACAATAATCATTAGGCAAAATGTTGAACAGAAGCACGCAAGTGTCATCGTTAGAGCAAGGGACTGCCGAAGACGTATGAATGCAATTTCAAACAAATAAGTCTTGAGAATTTTTTACGAAAGGTAGCTATTATTTGAGATGATTTTAAAGAGATTAGTAGTTGATTCCAGAGTGTGGATGTGCAGCTACAGTGAAAGCATGTTTATGTAAGGAGCATTTTGCATAAATATCGAGAAAACAACATTAAATAGTAATTAGAATCGAAGCAATATAAGATGGGTATGACGTTGTTAAGTGATTTACAACAATCTAAAGTTGAAAATATTAAAAACCCAAATCAGACTAGTCATTTGTAGTGTTTCCTCGGGATGAATAACTGATAGTCTTCGTTACACTATTTAAACAAATACGACACTGTTGAAAGTCAACTGAGAAAATCCGTGTTATTTTTGCATAAATGCATACAGCTTCAAGTGTAACAAGAATATTAATATAAGGTGGTAAATTAAAATGAATTACTTGACTTTTTGAGAATACCTTATTTGGTGTTAAACTGTAAGTCTTCGATTAACCTGTGGTGTATTGTTGTTTTACTAGAGTCTGCCTATTGGAGACAAGGCGAGTGTTCGCCGCGCTACAACCCAAAGGTGTGTCAACTTCCTCTCGGCATTCCTCGCTGTCTATGGTCGACACCAGAAGGACAACACAGTCTCTTCCTGTCAACCTCTGCACGAGCCTTGTGTGACGTCACGCTACAGCACGGATCAGGTAGAGTGGTATCACTGACATTGCAATGATGCTTTCATCCTAGGGTTTTCAATCATGTTACACAAGCCAATTTAGAATGTAAGAAATTGATGAAGACGGAAATGTTTCTACCTAGGGCCCACAAAAAGTAATATTGTGTAGTGTAACCAGTTAAATTGTATGTGCAGTGCAGCTTCCTGTGTGGCAATGTCGATTTTGTAATGCGGGCAAGATGGCGTCACCACATATACACATGCACGTGCTTTAGTGTATGCACATATTCTATCCATTAGAAGCCAGACGTTTTGATATCGCATTCGTTCAACCGCACCAAGCTTATACCTATGCTATTTTATGAGTTGATTCTAAATGAATATGTCGCGGTAAAAGTTAACCGGACACGCGACAATGTTTTTCACTCGGTGTACCGCATCCGCCAGGTACCACACAGGCCACTGTCCACACAGCGACCGTCGGAGATGATCTTGCACACAACTGGACTGACAAGATGAAACGTGGTGACAGAAGAAAACACCAACTGAGAATACTCAAAAGAAACAAAGTAATACACTTTGAAGTAACTTCCTGTACATGTTTTACTTGTGATAATGAAACTTTATGGACAAGCAAGTGGCAGATTGTAGGGACACATATAGACATACCGTAGTTGAACATTGTAATTGCCATTAACGTTGCTAAATGTGCTACATTTACTTGTAAAAATCCAAATGCACGGACACGGCCACGCAAGTAGATAGAGTGAGCTGTTCGATCTCAAAAGCCTACTTATAAAAAAGAATTTAATGACCCGCTAATGGCTTTTGCACATCGCTGAGTCAGCAATAATGCGAGACTAATCCTATGCATAAAAAAAGATCAAAGGCTTCGTGGTTGACACTAATGAGTTTGGGAAACCTACTTATAAAAAACGTGATTGATGAGCGATGTAATTTGATACTAATTGGATGATTGACAGTACACTAGAGAGATGCCACCTAGCGGTGAGTGCGGAGAGTATTTTAGTCCTAGCGATCAACGCCGTACCTAGAGCGCGCTGACGTAAGCAATAATGCGTTTAATAATAAAGTATATAAGTTTAGTTTCGTACTTTATAACCATGCTAAAGTATATAAGTTTAGTTTCGTTTTTATAACCACGCTAAAGTGAAGTGGACCACCTATAACTGGAGTAAGCAATACGTTGGGGTAGAGTTGTGCTGACGTAAGCAATACGCTAACCATTGTGTATTAAATAAACGGACCACTGGGGTAAGCAATACGCTGGGGTAGGAGTTGTGCTGACGTAAGCAATACGCTAACCATTGTGTATTAAATAAACGGACCACTTATAACTGGGGTAGTGCTGACGTAAGCAATACGCTGGGGTAGGAGTTGTGCTGACGTAAGCAATACGCTAACCATTGTGTATTAAAATCATTGTATAAACGTTGAGATGTCCCCGTATGTGATGTTGACAGCAAGAGGAGCGACGACGACTGCTGCAGCGATAAGGGCTGCTGCCCTACTGGTCTCTGACCCCTGGATGACAGCATAGCTGGCTAACGGCGTTGTTCTGGTGGACGGATTAAAACGAAAGCAATGCGTTTAAATACGTCTAGTCGTGGGATTATCAAATGCATAAATACACTAACATTCAGTAGGGTGTTTATGCATTGAAAATTGACGCGTGAAAACGTGAGTAGTGACTGGAATATTTATTAATATGGTAGCGTTCGCTCGCGACCGACGGGTTGGTGCCTGTCGCTCGCGGCCGGCGGAAGACCGAAGCCTTCCCGCCGATAGAGTTCTGGAGGCGTAACTGTTCTCCATAGACCGTTAGGTTGCTTCATCAGAAACACGCGCGCTAAATCGGGAACGATTTCATCGTCATCGTCACTGTCGTAAGCTGCTGCTGCTGCTGTGACATCCGGCGCTGTTGTGTCATTGGAAGCCGGCGCACGGACGGTCGGCGTGACCCTACATGTTGGTATCGACTTTGTCGTCGACGCGTCGGGGAGGCCAATCGCCCTACGCGGGCTATATTCGCCCCTTGTAGGCAGTCGGATCGGTCTATGAAATAGACAAAGGATGAATAAAATGAGTGAGATAGTAAATACTGTCTTGGTAAAATACATTGTTTAAATAAAATGTTTAAACGGTAAAATGCGTACTAGTATGCATTAAACAACAATAAAAACGTGCATTTAAATAAAATGCATGTTTAACAATAAAAACGTGCATTTAAATAAAATGCATGTTTAACCGGTAAAACTAGTGAAAACGTGCATACTAGTAAAACATTTAAATAATAAAAAACATAAATAAAATGCATGCATGCAAAACTAGTGAAAACATGCATTACAACAATAAAAACGTGCATACTAGTAAAACATTTAAATAATAAAAACATGCATTTAAAAAATGCATGCATGTAAGCACTGTTTAACAATTTAAATAAAATGTCTTACCGTGTTTTCGTTGGGGTCATGTTGTGAGAGCGATGGGTTGAGACGACGTGTTTGCGTGGTTGTAAAATCGTGTATGAAATGTGCGCGTCGTGAAAACACCGGCGGCGGCGCATGACACTACGAATGATTTTGATTGACACGTGAACGGAGAACAAAGGGATTTTTACAAACGTTAAACGAAACGTTAAAAGTACGAAATTAAACGTTATATACGATCACTGGAGGGTCAGGAAACACGAGATGATTGTATATTAGAGAAATTTGCGGTAAAAGTCACATTTGACGATGAATGCACTGACGTGAACGTTAGCTTTTTTTCCTAAAACAAATTCCTCGGAGAGTAAACGGAATGCGTTAAGCGCACATGTGTGACATCTGTTGCGCGTGTCTTAACGAGTTGGAATGTGAACGGAGAACAATGGATTTTTACAAACGATAAATGAAACGTTAAAAGCGCGAAATAAAACGTTGTATAAGATCGCTGGGGATCAGGACACACGAGATGTATAGATATTAGGGAAATTTGCGGTAAAAGTCACATTTTAAGATGTATGCACTGACGTGAACGCTAACTTTTTTCCGAAAACAAAATGCCTGGGTTGGATGAAGTATGCGCAACGATAATTGAAAAAAAGATAAGGATATGAGTGAAGTGCGCATGCGCGTTATAGTGTAGACAATGACATTTCAAAAACAATAAACGAAACGTTAAAAGCACGAAACTAAACGTTGTATAGATTCTCTGTGGAGTCAGGACACGCGAGGTGCATCGATATTAGAGAAAATCGATGTAAGGAGAGATTTAACGGCGAATGTACCGAGGTGACCGGATGCTTTTTTTCGAAAACAAAATGTCTGAAATGTACGAGGCACTCACGCTGATAATTGAATATTAGGGTGAAGTGCGCATGCGTGTTATTTGGAAAAGGTATATAACGGCTGAGAAAATGTTATATCGTATGACGGCGAACTTCTAACCGTGTATTCTTTATACAGAGCAGCAAGCAGCAGACGTTCTTCCGCAACATGGCCGATGAAAGTCAACAACAACAACAACAAACAAAAAAGCCGAGGGCGCCGCGTAAGCAGTCGATGAAGGCGGCGGCCAGCAGCAGTCAACCTTCGACCAGCAGCAGTCAACCTTCGGCACTGATTGCAGCCTTGTCAACGGGGGTGTCACCGCCCGTTAAGCGTCCCGTTACGCTGATCGCGGCTCCGTTGACGGTCGGTCGAAAACGGAGCGCCGAAGAGGCACGCTTGGAACAGCCCGACGAGACGGCAGCGCAGCCCCCGGTCCTGTCGCGGAGCGGATCGATGGAACGCGATTCGACGGCGTCGACACGCGCCACAGCGGTGAGTCTGAGACATCTGAACTGCGCCGTCAACGGCGTATATAGAATCCTGTCACCCGTTACGATTGAGGCCGTCTCGTACAAAGGCGAACCCGGCACCACCTATTTGGGATGTTCCCGTTGTCGGCGAAAATTACAGACAAACAAAGACAGGGTCCTGATATGTCGAACGCACGGGGAAGTGTTTGTACCGAAATATTTCTTCGCGTTGCGTGTGATGGTGAAGGACGGCGAGGAGGACGAAGATGAGCTTTGGCTTACGTTGTTCGATAGCCAAATGTCTAATCTCGTCGAGTTCACGGCCGAGTACCTGACGGAATTGAATGAGGAGGATCTCCGCGATACCGTGCTCGAGTTAACCGGTACTAAAGTGGAGATTAGTGTGCGGAAGACGACTTGGAACGGGGACCCCTCGTATACAGTCCGCACACTAAAAAGATATGACGACGACGATGACTAATGTTGTTGTTGTTGTGTTGTTTGTAGGAAGAGGAGGAAAATTGGCCGCTACTGGTAGATTTATTGAAGCACGCCAACGAACGACAACGAATGAGAGATCGTCAGGGGCTGGAACTAAGCAAGCAGAGCTTTGAACTATTAGCCGAGTCGGCCGAACAATATATAAAAGCGTTTTGGTTGGCCTATGAAGCAAGCCTATTTCGTAGTAGTTTGATGTACTAACAGTTGTGCTTTATGTGCTTTAGGAAGTGCGCTGCGTACTCCAAAAAATGCTTGCGAACAACGAAAGGATTCGCGCTCAGTACGACGAGGTTGCAACGTTCGTAAGAACGTTGTTGGAACGAGGTGTGCCGGCGGGATCAGTGGAGGAGAAGGAGGAGGATGAGAACTAATAATAATAATAATATGTTGTAGGACGCTCTGATGCAACACGCCAGACGTGAATGTATGAGCGACTTCATACACGCGTTGCTGACGGTGATATCACGTAAAGAGTAGAACTGCTTTGTGCTGTAGGGTAGTGGCGGAGGAATACGTGACGTTCACGTATTGGACGCAATAATTGAGGAGGCGCTGGGACCCCGAACGCGCCCCCCTCCACCGACGTATAACGACAGCCTGGCGACGATGGGACCGTACTGGAGCGTATCGGAGGAGCTGGGGACATGTCGGCAACTCGTCGTGCCGAGCCGGAGTCAGTTGATCGTACGTTACGAACGACTGGCGATGGATCTCATCGCCGAGACTATCGGGGAAATGGTCCTAGAGAAGGCACGAGACCATTGCGGACTATGCGAATCAAATGAAGGCTGCCCCTACGTTCACATGACCGGCTATCGCGCGGGGCGGCCGAATCGCGTCTACATGCAACGTTACGTTAAGCCGGGGTGTATCGTGACGCGGCACTTCAACGAGGTCATGGAAACATTCTTACGACGATCACTTATTCCGTGTTTTACGAGACTTGTCCATATTCTAAGCGAAACGACGGTGACGATTTCTTCCGGTGATCAGCAGCCGCAAACGGGCCGTGCAGGAGAATTGTATTTGGTCCAATTCGTATCCAACTGGTTGTTGGGTACGAATTGGCGAGATTACATGAATCGCGTGCAACTGGAGTCGGCCGTGCACACGTACGTGCAACGTCGGAGCGGACTTGAATGAACGAACACTAGTAGAATTTGCTTGCTATCGAAACGAAGGCTTCACACTGTTGTAAAAGTACCGAATAAAACGTTGAAAATGTTCTTTCCGTTTCCGAGTTACTAGTTAGAAAAATTACCGCTCAGTTAGAAATCCCGCTACACACCACCGCTAGGGTTAGTTAGCACACAGTTAGAAAAAACCACCGCTAGTTAGAAAAATCCGAGTTACCTAGTTAGAAATCCCGCTACACACCACCGCTAGGGTTAGTTAGCACACAGTTAGAAAAAACCACCGCTAGTTAGAAAAATCCGAGTTACCTAGTTAGAAATCCCGCTACACACCACCGCTAGGGTTAGTTACCACACAGTTAGAAAAAACCACCGCTAGTTAGAAAAACCACCACCACACATTCTTCCCGCTAGGGTGTACTTACCACCAGTTACCACACAGTTAGAAAAAACCACCGCTAGGGTTAGTTAGAAAAACCACCACCACCACCACACATTCTCCCCGCTAGGGTGTACTTACCACCACCACCACCGTCACCGTCGTCGTTATAAATAGCGACGGTCGAAAAATATTCATTAGAGAGAATGCCACCACCATCGCCATGGCAATGTCCGAGATGTCGGCGCTATTTCGCGACGCGGTCGATGTTAGAACGACACGAAGCGCTAGAGTGCCCAAAAGTGCGAGATTGCCCAAAATGTGGCAAGCTATACACCACGCGTTACGCTATGCTACGACATCTGAGGCTGCAGTGTGGCCGTTCGTTGCCACCCGAATCAGTGGAGGCCGCCGCCGCCGCTAGCGCGCCGTCGCCCGACGATCTACAGCGTGTCGTAGACGAGCACCGGCGTAGCATAGAGACGTCGGTGGCGCGCGGCGTCGTACAGTCGCGTTATAACTATCGTATGACCGCCTGTACGAGTACGCGCGTACTCGAACCGCGTCTGAGGGAAATGTTTCGCGCGCAAAAGAACGCGTTTAAAATTAACGTTAGTTATGGTTTTGTATTACGCCACAAGGTGTCGGGTCGGTACCGATATTTTCATTCTTCGTGTAACTGTTGCGGACGCCTCCTCGAAACACCCGCCCTAGTTACCGATAGCCGTTCATTCGAACGATTCCTCGACGCCGTGCGCACTACCGACGTACTGCAGTACGCCATCGCGCAGCGTCCCGACTCGGGATGGATCGTCGAGCTCGTAACTAACGCCACCTACTTCGTGAACGTCATCATCAATCATCCTATCGGCTGCGTTGGCGTGACGACGCTTCCCGCCTACGTGCGCTTCAACAGATCCATCGTGTCGTTGACGAACGATGTTCGAGGCGCGCCCTACGACGATCATCTGTGTCTCTTCCGATGCATCGCCCTTCACCTGCAAGGTCACCGACGAGGTCAAAGTATCCGTCATACGGACCGTTTAACGAAAGACGCTAAACGTCTGTACGCGCGATATCGTCGCGACACGGCGACGACCTCGAACGATGGCGGCGTGCGCCTGAACGAACTGGATCGCGTGGAGACGGTTTTCGGCATCAACGTCGTCGTCTATCGTCGACTGACGAACGACGTCGCCGAACTAGTCCGTCGATCGCTCGAAGCGCACCCCACGACGCTGAACGTCAACCTGTACGAGTCGCACTTCTCGTACATAAGCGATCAGCGCGCGTACACGAAAACGTACAAGTGCGGGAAATGCGGCAGCGTCCTCTGGCGGAGAGCGCACAATTTACGACGTCACGAAGCGACGTGCGAAGGCGGCGTTCGTCACGTGTTCCCCGGCGGCGTCTACCGACCGACGGCGTCCGTATTCGAGCGGCTCGACGACGAAGGCATCGACGTCGGCGACGACGACCTGCGCTACTACCCGTACCGCGCGACGTTCGATTTCGAGTGCTATTTCGCCGATAACGATCTGCCGACGAATAGCGACAAATGCCGCTGGATCGCGCGACACGAACTGCTCAGCGTGAGCGTCGCGTCGAACGTGCCCGGTCACGAAGCGGCGCGCTGTTACGTCACGACCGGCGATTCGTCGGAACTCGCGCGTCGCCTCATCGACGACCTGGAAGCGGTGAGCGCGACGGCGTGCGCGATTCTACGTCCCCGCTACGACGCGACCTTCGAGGCACTCGACGCGCTCGACGCCGACTGGCGGCGACGATGCAACGACGACGCCGACGCGTCACCGTACGCCACACTCGCCGACCGACTGTGGACGTACCTTCGACAAATGCCCGTATTGGGATTTAATTCGGGTAAGTACGACTTGAACGTCGTCAAAAAGTACTTGACCCCCCTGCTCATAACCGACGACGCGCAGCACACGTCGTCGGCGTTTACCATTAAACGTCAGAACAATTTCATGTGCCTGTCGACGACGACGTTGAAGTTCCTGGACATAACGAATTACCTCGCGCCCGGCGTTAGCTACGATCGCTTTCTGAAAGCGTACGGTTGCTCGGCAACGAAGGGCTACTTCCCGTACGAGCACATCGACGCGTTGTCGCGTCTGGACGAAACCGCCCTGCCGTCGCGCGAAGCTTTCTACAGCCAGCTGAAACGCGAGGGAATCTCCGCGGAGGCGTACGAGATTTGCGCGACGGCGTGGCGCGACGAGGGCATGACGTCGATGCGCGATTTTCTTGTGTGGTATAACAATCGTGACGTGGCGCCGTTTCTCGAGGCCGTCGATCGCCAGTTCGCCTTCTATCGGCGCCGACGTATCGACATGTTCAAGGACGCCATCAGCGTACCGGGGTTGACGTTGTTGTACCTGTTCAACGACCTGCCGAAGTCGATCCATTTCTCGCTCTTCAACGAGCCGAACAAAGATCTGCACCGTCTGCTGCAGGCGCAGATCGTCGGCGGCCCGTCGATCATCTTCGCGCGCCACCACGAGGCCGACGTGACGTCGATTCGTGGCGACGCGCCGTGCCGATCGATAGTAGGCTTCGATGCGAACGGCCTCTATCTATGGGCGATAATGCAGGAGATGCCGACGGGCTGGTACACGCGCCGACGCGCTGAGAACGCCTTTCGAGCGGAACGCGTGCACCGCTACGGTCGTATGGCCGTGGAGTGGTTGACGCGCGTGGAGGCGGAAACCGGCGCGCGTATACGTCACCAGTTGAACGGACGCGAGAAGCGCATCGGAAAGTACCGAGTCGACGGCTGGTGCGCCGCCACGCGAACGGCGTACCAATTTCACGGCTGCTATTTTCACGGTTGCCCGACGTGTCAGGCGCACGTGACGACGAACGCCGTCAACGGTCAACTGATGACGACGCTGTACGCCGCGACGATCGCCGTGACCGCCTACCTGCGCCGTTTCGTCGACGAAGTCGTCGAAATGTGGGAGTGCCAGTGGCACGCCGTGCAACCGCCGGCGGTGCCGACGCCGCCCGACGCGTCACGATGGCAACCGACCGCCGCCATTACGCTCTCGACGATACTGGAGGCGGTGCGCGACGGCTCTCTGTTCGGCCTCGTGCAGTGCGATATCGCCGTACCGGAAGCGCTGCGCGACAAGTTCGCCGAGATGCAGCCGGTATTCAAGAACGTCGATATCGCGCGCGACGATCTCAGCCCGTTCATGCGCGACTACGCCGAATCGCACGATCTCCTCACGCGACCTCAACGCACGCTCGTCGGTAGCTACTTCGGCGCGGCGATCTTGCTCGCGACGCCGCTCCTACGCTGGTATCTGGCGCACGGGCTCGTCGTCGAGCGCGTCTACCAGATCGTCGAGTACGCGCCGATAGCGTGCTTTCGCCGCTTCGGCGACGCGGTTTCGACGGCGCGTCGCGAGGGCGATATCGATCCCGACAAATCGATCATCGCCGATACATTTAAACTTCTCGGGAACAGTTCCTACGGGAAAACGATTACGCGCGTCGATCGGCACCGGGAAATCAAGTACGCGACGCCGGTCGGCGCGTCGATGCTCGTCAACAATCGCCGCTTCCGGCAACTGGACGCCGTCGTCGACGACGCGCTGTACGAGGTGGCGCTGAATAAGCGTAAAATCGTCTACGGCCTGCCGATACATATCGGCTATTTCGTATTGCAGTACGCAAAATTGAGAATGCTGGAATTTTATTACGATTTCGTCGACGCCTACATTCCCCGTCCGCTCTTCCAGTACTGCGCTATGGACACCGACTCGGCGTACATAGCCCTAGCCGGACGTGACGTCGACGCGCTCGTACCGGAAGAACGTCGCGAACACTACTTCCGGAATCGCTCGCTCTGGTTTCCGGCCGAATGCTGCGACGCGCACGTGGACGCCTACGTACGACGGCGCGTCGCCGGTCTAGCGTGGGACGGCGAGGCGGCCTGCTGCGCGCGCCGACGCCTGTTCGATCGTCGAACGCCGGGTCTCTTCAAAGAAGAGTGGCGCGGCGACGGGATCGTGGCGCTGTGCAGCAAAACCTACTACTGCTTCGGCGGCGTCGCCGGTCCGAAGTACAGCACGAAGGGACTGAGCAAGCGACAGAACGCCGACATCGACGAGCACACCTTCCTCGCCGTACTGCGCGACCGTCGCAACGGCGTCGGCTGGAACCGCGGTTTCCAAGTGAAAGACTCGTCCGTGTTGACGTACGTTCAAGAGCGCGCGGCGTTGAGCTACTTCTACGCTAAACGCCGCGTGCTCGACGACGGCGTCACTACGGCGCCGATACTCGTCTAACTCGTAAACTCGTCTAACTCGTCTACTACTAACCTAACCCCCACCACCCCCCCTAGGGGTAGTTTCTGTATGTATGTATGTATGTGTGGGTAATAATAAACACCAACAATTGCGCGTACATGATTCGTTCGTTTTTTTATTTCTACTACTACTACAAGCGGTGAGGTTTTAATAAATCGTGTACGAGACAGTCATTGTTCACCCTATCGGTGCCGAATAGGTTCTGAAACGTCGTCAACGGCATCCCGCGACATCGGAGGAGAAGGTAGGCGACGCAATATTGTCCGCACACGTTAGAGATGACGCTCTGCAGGCGCTTGTCGTTGTACGTCCACGCGTCGCCGCAGTGGCGGCGCAGGAAGGCGCGGAAGTCGGCGTGCAGCGGCGGCAGACCGTACGAATCGAAGTACTCGCCTCGTCGGTCGGCGCCGACGTAGACGGCCACCCAGTGCTGTCCCGGTTCGCCGCCGTCGTCGGTGTTGCACACGAAGGCCGTCGGGTAGGTGGCGCCAATGGCGGCGGTAAGTAGCGCGTCTTTAGGCACGACGCCGACGACGATACGTTTAGCGTACGTATCGAGTTCCAGACGACGCATCAGTTGAAACGTATCCATAGTTACCAGTC
This sequence comes from Paraescarpia echinospica, assembly GCA_020002185.1. Classification (NCBI taxonomy): domain Eukaryota; kingdom Metazoa; phylum Annelida; class Polychaeta; order Sabellida; family Siboglinidae; genus Paraescarpia; species Paraescarpia echinospica. The sequence continues at coordinate 22,103,854 of CM034534.1, read as the reverse complement.
GTAAATGACGTTCCGGTTCCGGTCGATTTCCATCACCGTCTCGAATTCCGCGTACACGACGACGTTCACCGGACGCGCTAGCGGCGTCTCGAAATGCATATCGACGCCCACGCACCCCTGACGCACGACGTTGAAATGATCGCCGTCGCAACAGTCGGGGGTCAGGTCGAAACCGAAGATGCTGTAGCCGGCGCCGAAGTCCGTGCGCGATACGTCGTTCCCCTCGTCCTCGAACGCCTTTCCGGTCGCCTCGAAGAGATTCATGTAGCTGCGTACGTACCGGTTGTGCGCGAAGTCCGGCTGCAGCGGCTTGCTCGGCACCTGACGTCCGTCGACGATGACCGACAGGAAGTTTATGTCGTTGTGACGCGCGTCGAACGGATTTCTAGTGTAGTCGCCGTTGTAGGCGACGTTGTCGATCATCATCAGGAAGAGGCGTTTCGGAATCGCGCCCATGTACAGGTTCTCGTGCACGTTCGATAGCGCGCCCGCCGGTATCGAGAACGATTTGCAGTCGACGCGACGCATCGGAAACTTAGCCGTTCCCAACGTCCACGCTTTGATATGTCCCATCTGGACGGCCGGGTTCAACTTCACTTTTCGCACGTGCAGTCGAATCGCCTGCAGCACGACGCGCCACCCCGGTACGGCTGCCGCGCCCATCAGCGAGAAGGCGTCCTTCGAGCGCACTATGCGCACTTTCGTGTCGACGCCGTTCGGTAGGTGTTTGTTTAGCATAAACGCGTCGACGTGCAGCCGTCCCATCATCTCCACCTCGTGGCTATCGGCCGTCGCGACGCGTCGCGACTCGAAACCGACGTTGGCGTTGCCGAGCGTGTCCATCCGTCCGGCGGTGTCTTTGTACCACAACGACGCCGTGAGATGCGAACGTTTCGCGTCGCTACCGTAACTTAGCAACGTCTCGAGGTAGGCCCGGTACGCGGGTACGTATTGGTCGACGGCGTCACGAGGGTGTTGTTCAGCGACACGTCGATTTGACTGATCATCGAATGCAGGAAATTGTTGACCGGCGCCACCGCGGCCGCGGCCGCCAGATCGGTACCGTCCCCCCGCGTCACTTTGAAGCGTACGTACAGTTGAACGCTCGCCAGGTCCGTATAGTCTTCGCCCGAACCCGGCACGAGGAACTCGATAGGGCCGCCGGCGTCGAGAGTCGTCAGCGGCTGGTAGACGGTCCAATGACTACTCTCGATGCTCGTCTGCGTCATCGGTCCGCTGAACAGCTCCAGTTCGGCCTTCACGCCCTCGCACGTCGAGCCGTTCACGAACGCCATCGTCGTCGTTGTCGTCCGTTCGACGTCTTCCGCCTACTGACGACCGTCGCCGCTAGGCGTGCTCTCTTTATGCCGCCGCCGCCGTCGCGACGGTTTTTTTTTTTCCTCGAGTTGACTTAATAGCGTATGCAGGATCGAATCTCCTCCGCGCGGCGGCGCCGGCGCCATCACCACCACTACGACGCGCACTCGAAAGTACGGCGAGAACTGACCGTCGTTCTCGAGTCCGCTGCGCTCCATCGTCGTTACTCGTCGAATATGTCCTTTCGACGCGCTCTTTTCCGCCTACTGACGGTCGTCGCCGCTAAGCGCGCTCTCTTTACGCCGACGCGGGGACGGCGCTGCGTCTTTTTTTGCTTCTTCTTTGGCGCCGCCTGCGGATTCAATAGGCCGTCGAGAAGATCGGCGCCGGCCTCCTTCGCGCGCCTTTTTAGCGACTGTTTCAGATTGCCGCCGCCGACGACGTCGCGCGCCACGTGCATGCCGGTGTTGAGCGCCCGTTTTCCCAACGCCATCGCGCCCCTCTTGATAAGCGGCATGGCGCTTCGAAACAGACTCCCGAAGAGATTACCCAGACCGTGACCTCGTTGACCCCGAGCGCCGACGAAGACCGGCAGCTGTCCGCCGACCTGACGAACGTAGTAGTCCACGTACGGGTTCTTCGACGACATGTTGTTAAAACAATTTCGATTTACAACGTCTGAAGTGAAGCGTCGTCACCACCTTCCCCTGCTCGAATGGTATCGGTTGGCCGTGATCGTCTCTTATATCGACTTCGACCTCGTCGAATTGATTCCGCATCAGCTTAACGTATTGCACGCGAACGAACGATTCCGAAATGACGTCACCGTTCTCACCGCGGACGGCGATGTTTCGAAGCAGCGGCGCGAACACGTCACCGACGACGCGCGGTTCCACGAGATCCGTGTACACGTACAGACTCTCGATGCCCGCCGACATGTTCACCGTATCGCGACCTTCGTACTCGAACGTGTACGCGGCGGGCGACGTGCTGATGACGGGTCTCGTCGCCGGCGCGGGACCGAACGCGGGCGAACTCGTGTGTGCTATGGAAACCTAGCACGTGTCTCAGACGGCTCGTATGAGGTATGATAAATTCGACACCCGCCGACAGACGTAGCGTAAAGCGGTTAGAGACGGCGCAGTATTCTAGCACGGCCTTGGCCTTCCTGGTGTGTAATTTCTCTAGCGCCTCGTTGATCCTGTTGCACAACGTATAAACGTTGTTGTAGAAACCGTGAGGAATCGTCGTCTGACGATATATCAGCAAGGTCGTGCCTTCTTCGTCTATCTGCGTGTAAACGTTCCGTTCGCCCGCCGCGCAAGTCAGAAAGAAGTAGGCGTCCTTCTTTCTCACGTTGTACCACGTGTGCGGATACTGTACCGACACGGCGCCGCATTCCCACTCCCCCGACAGGTCGAAACGTCGCGGCAACGTCGTGACGTAGTGCGTCAACGTATTTTCGGGGTGACGTTTCATAGACGCGTTGCTCGGCAGCGTCAGGTAAAAATCAGACGAGACCGCCATCGCGTTGTCGTCGACCGACACTCATAGACGGACTCGGGAGCAGGTAACCGAGACAGCTGCTCAACAGCGCCGTCCACAGGTTGGAGTCGCCTTGACCTTTCGTCAGATTGTATATACTAACGCCGATGACGAAGTACAGGACGACGACCTGACAGAGGAACACGATTTCGGCCTTAGGGCATTCGTTGCCGCAGATTCGCCATGGAACGGGTTCGGCGGCGGTTGCTGTTGTAGCGTCGATGGAGTCCGCGTTGCGCTCGTCGTCGACGACGGACGATTCGTCGGCGATCGTTCGACGCTCGCCACTCGAGGTAGTTTCGTCGTCTTCGCGCATCGTCGCGCCACTGCGCCCTGTCGATGCAACAGGGACCTTTATACGGTAAGAACGAAGAGCCGTTGCATAGTCCCGCCTCGTGCAGTCGCCAGCAGCCGGTGTGACGCATCCAACGATTCATAGGTCCACGAGCGACTCGGCGTCGATCCAGCTGTTGAATGAGGCCGGATATCCGCTCCATTTTACGAGCGCCTCCGAACCGCCGCCACGACGTCGACGACGCCGAATAACCGCCTCCACGCGATATAGTTTGTCTTTCGGAACGACTACGCGTTGTAGTTCCTGTTCGTAGAAGGTGCCCTCTATCGGCGTCTCGGCGTCGTCCTTGAGGCGATAAACGGGCGGTTCGGAAGGGTGCACCTCTACGACGGTGAACAGCTCCTCGCTCCAGTTAGCCATGTATCCTTTTTTGAAATGACCCCTCGTCTTGCTGATACGTACGCGATCTCCCACGCGTAGTTTCGGTTTTCGTCGTCGTTCGACGCCGTCGCCACCGTACAGTCGTTGCCATACGGCCTCCTGATTCGTCGCGTCGACACTCGCCGGCGTCCTACCGATGCTTCGGTGGTAGGCGTTGTTGTACGATTGCACGAAATCCGGTAACGCCTCTACGTAGCGCAGCGTTTCGTGTTTCGTAAAATAGCGCCACATACGCGTCTTCAAAGTTCGATTAAACCGTTCCACGACGCTCGCTTTGGTCTCCTCGTTATGCGTCACGAAATGATGAACGCCGCGACTCTTTAGCAACGTTTGCAGGGGTCGGTTCAAAAACTCGCTCCCCTTATCGGTCTGCAGCGTGTGCGGCGTCTCGTCGTCGTCGTTCAGCAGGCGCTCGAAGGCCGCGACGAGCGACGCTCCGGACTTATTCTTCAACGGAACGCACCACGCCCGCTTCGAAAACACATCGATCACCGTCAATAGGAATGTTATACCGTCGTTGTGCGTTTTCAGTCTAGTCAAGTCGACCAGATCGGCTTGCCACTGCTGGTTTCGACCGCCCACGATGACGCGTCGTCGTTTGAAATGACGTCTAACCGGTTTGTGTAGGGTATAGGCGTCCTGCGACGCTAGCCACCTCTCGACGGCCGGACGTCGGAGCTTCGACGCCCGGTGCAACGCGTCGACGCCTCCGTAACTCCCCACCCGTTTCGGATCGAAGTACGCGTTATTCAGCTCCTCGTCGTCGTCGACGTTTCGTTGCTGTCGAGGCTTTCGTTTTGGACGACGACGACTCCACCCGGACACCATGACGACGACGACGACGACGACGACGACGACGATACGATTATACAGATAAGCGCGATGATGAAACCGACGACGCCGACGATGATGATCGCTCGTCGTGACGTCGTCATGACGACAACGTATCCCACTCCGTGACGTCCCACGAAACGGATCTGCGTTTAGGTTCGTCTCGCATACGACGTCTCCGCTCAGTCGGCGCTGCTGATGAACTAGACGTCGACGGTCTCGACATCCTCTCTTCTAGTAGCCGCTTCCGTCGTTGCTTCACGTACGAACGATAGCGCGGGTTGCCTACGAATTCCATAGGGATATTCATATCCTTCATGCGCAATCCGAACTCCCGCCATCCTACGGGCGCCGTCGTCTTCGATCTCGTTCGCATGAGATCGTTTACTAGATCGACCATATTACTCCCCGCGATCGCTTTACCGTCGTACACGAATTCACCGCGATCGTTCCATCGAGACAACGGATCGGCTTTCATTTTTTCGATCAGCAGTCTCGTCTTCTCTTTCAACGTTTTCGGCATGCTGGCTACGATTTCGCGCTCTATCGTCTCCGACGATGGTGGCGCCGCCGCTGCTGGCGCCACCGGTACCGCGGGTGTCTCGCCGCTGTTCACCACCGACACGCGTACCGGTTGCGCCGCTCGAGCCGTCTCTATCGTATTGTACCGACTCAGCAGTTGATTGTACGACGCTACCTTTTCTCGTTCCGATAAATCCGAACGTTCTAGAATGTCCTTCATGTCGCTGTCAAGACTACCCAGCACACGTGATCGAGGCGTGCTCGACGACTGATCGACGCGTGGCAGGAGGCTTTCCACCAATCGTGGATCGACCAACGCCATCTTCTTCGCGTGCTGCATCAATTACCGCCGGCGCCACCGCCGAACACCTGTCTGAGCAGCGGCAAGATAACGGTACTCGCTAACGGCGCTAGCAGGGCCGTCAAAAAACCACCCGCACCCTTTTGCAAGATGACACGCTTCTGCTTACGCGTCACGTGTTTGTCGACGAGTTTACGCAGGTGATCCCGGTATTTCGACAATACGCGTTTCTGTTTCGGCGACAACTTCACGTTACCTTTCAGAATGTTGTACGCGCAATCGCACAGACTACAAATGAGACCGGTGTCCGCGTGGGCGAGTAGCGCTTTTCGCAGAGCGATGTTCCGCCTATGTCTCTCCAACAGCTGCAGGGCGACGATGTGTCTCTTTATTTGATTGGTCGGTCCCGCCACCTTCGGTCGTCTCTTCGCTCCCTTCACGCGCCCCGTCATAGCGACTAATAAACGTACGCCCCGTCGTCCCTCTCTTCTTATAGTCCGCCGACGCCGCCGCCACCACCACCGCCGCCGCCACCCTTCCGTACGTACACGTACTGAAGGTCATCGTCCGGAAATATGCACGTACGCAAACGCATGTCCTCTTCCGTTTCCTGTTTCAGATCCACTAATAGATACCCGTACGCCGACGACGTCGCGTCTTTGAAAGCCTCTATCATGTAGTTGACCTTTCCCGGGTACATCTGTTTCGCTAGGTGACCTACTTGACCCGCGTCTCGAGGACTCTTGAATAGAACTATGTATTGAGCGTTCAGGCTGATTGTACGGTTTTCTTTCCCTTTCGGAAACATGTTCTGACGTAATTGTACGACCGACGTATTACAATGATGACTTTTTTTAGTAAATAGTACCGTCACCCGGCTATCGGTCTCCTCCATGAGGTCGTCGAGTACTAGAAGCGTTCTCGCTTTACCGTCTAAACGTTTCGGATCCGGCAGGCCGTCTACGAACTCTATTTTCGAAGACATAGACGCGTAGCCGCTCTGCCACTGTCCGTAACACCACAGGATTTTCTCCGGCGGCGGATCGATCATAGTGTCGTAACGTATCAAACGCTCGACGAACGTCGTCTTACCGCATCCCGTAGGACCGGCTACTATACACGTAAAAGGATGCTTCAACGACGGTCCGTTCATTTTTCACGACTGAACGACGAACACTTTTTTACTCCTTTTTATACTCATCGCGCAACTCCATCAACATTTTACCGAGCGTGTTCTTCCCCCGATCGCCCGCGATTCCGCTACCCCAGAAACCCTCCTTACTCGCTACCCATTCCACCAATTCGTCGTCCCCGGTCGCCAACAGTGAATCCTTCAAATCGCTCGCTCCGTCAAACTTCCTCTTCAACAACATCTTCATACATTCCACCCTAACGTCGGTCCATTTTTTTTTCATTCTCTGTAGTCGAATGTCGTAACTGCGTCGTTTCGCTGCGTAAGAGCTTAGCGAACTTTTGATTATTTCGGCGCATTCCACGTCCTCGTAGAATAGCGCCTTCCTATACTGATAGGCGTGCTCGACGGATCGAAAGCCTCGACCGAACGCCGACAGTCGACGCATATACATATTCGACAAGAACGACCGCGATCCACCAAACCTTATAGGCGACATCGTACCGACTACCGATCACCCGCTACCGCCACCGCTTATATACCACTCATAAAAAGTTACGACTAACCTTTCGATCCCTAACATTACCGCTAGGTCGGTGGCCTCTCGAATCTAATAAAAAGTTGCGACTAGGGTTCAAACCCGGAACCTTTCGATCCCTAGGCGAACACTCTCCTAAGAGAGCTATACCGTCGCCAAGGATTATGCAGGGTTTTGCCCCGGTTATATCTCACCGCTAGGTGGCCTCTCGAATCTACAAACGCATTACTATTACGTCAGCACTACGAATGTTCCATGGTTTTAGCGTGGTTAGCGCGATAAACGCATTACGTCAGCGCGCTCTAGGTACGGCGTTGATCGCTAGGACTAAAATACTCTCCGCACTCACCGCTAGGTGGCATCTCTCTAGTGTACTGTCAATCATTCAATTAGTATCAAATTACATCGCTCATCAATCACGTTTTTTATAAGTAGGTTTCCCAAACTCATTAGTGTCAACCACGAAGCCTTTGATCTTTTTTTATGCATAGGATTAGTCTCGCATTATTGCTGACTCAGCGATGTGCAAAAGCCATTAGCGGGTCATTAAATTCTTTTTTATAAGTAGGCTTTTGAGATCGAACAGCTCACTCTATCTACTAACATACCAGTTCTGCGAAGCCTGCCGTTCCTACACAGCTGTCACTGCATCCCGACTTAGTTCCAGTAGAACAAGTTGAAGAACTAGATGAACTTCAGGGGAAATGGTGCGTTGTGAAGTATCAGGGAAACATATATCCTGGTATTGTCACTGACATCGATGACGTGGACATTGAAGTCAAATGCATGAACAGCGTGGGTCCGAACCGGTTTTACTGGCCACATTATCGGGATGATGTTTACTGGTACACAGTTGAAGATGTCCTGTTTCTCATCCCTGAACCAGAGAAAGTTGGGAGTAGGCACGTCCAGGTTCTGCCACATCTCTGGGAGCTCATTCAGGAGTATTTACACTCTGCTTGACTCTGAGATTAAGGACGGCTGCATATACATCTACTCTTGTTTGTGATATGGTGCATGTTTATGGGTACACCATTTCATAATCTGTGCTACCTATATAGTTATAATATGATAGCAATGATGGTGTGTGATTGTGCGCTCTAGCTATAACTCCACTAGAATACAACAATCCATAGTATTATATGTTAAACGTAACCATTGTTTACACTTTTATTATTTTAGTGTCAACTCTGATACAGCCAATTAAGTCAACTCTGTTGCCGGTACTACCAATGTATAAACACTCGATTAGCAGTTATGGTGTATGCTTTTGTGCACTATATATAACTACACTAGATTGCAACAGTTCATGGTTTTATACGTCTTTTTTAGCTATTGATTACGATTGTGTTATTTTTATTTCAACTCTGTTACAGCCAAATCAACTATGTTACTGCTAAGTCAACTCTGTTACTATCATTAATAATGTGTAAACATATTCACGTAATACATGTATGGCAATTGTTGTCACGTATCCATATGTGTATAGTGTCACGTTTCTGAACAGTGAAATATAGTGCGTATTGCTTGGCAGGGTCACATTGAATCACGATGTGATAGGTCCTTTCAAGAATGCACGTGCACTAAAAGGCAGCGTAAACTTATCAAATTTAGCACAAAATATTTATCTATTTTTTTTAACGATGCGTTACTGGACTAGGGACACACAATTATTATATTAGTGATATCATAATGAATGCTGTAAGACAAATACATACCACACTAGGTGCTCAGATGTCGGTAACAGAGTTGACAGAGGCATATGTGGCATGTGCACTTCTACATTAAATTACTCCACAATGCATACATTGTAAGCCTGCACATTTTGAAAATATGCATTCCAATGATGTTTGATCGAATAAATAATGTTTTTTTTATTCTTGTAGTAGTTTTGAAAAATGCTCTCCGCCTTCCAATGTCAGGATCCGAGACAGCGCGACAAGCGTGTATGTTAAACAATTTAATATTCGAGTTGAATAAAAAAATGGTCTTTCGTAGTGATCCATTTTTCTACAGAATACATTCAGCGATCAAATGAAATTAACAGCCGTTTTTCGGCTGTGGAATATTTCTGCAACGAGGCGTAGACAACACATGATTGTAGTTCCAAACTGTGCACCAGGTGGAGCTACTGTTAAAAAAACTTGCCGTCAAAACCACTGACAGTGGTAAAAACCAGCGACATCCGAGTTTCAGGAAATTATATGGTAATAGAAATACCTAACTACCATGGATACAAACATATTTGTATTTTAAAACACCGTGTTTTATTATTATTATCTTTACGTAATTAAATACAAGCATCAAATTTAGCGGCTTAACAACACTAGAGACCAGGAGATTGAGAGGAGATCAGATAGAAGTGTTTAAAATAATGAATGGTTATGCAAATATTGATAGCAATATTTGTTTCTCAGTTAAGAAAGATATAAGGACTAGATGACATGAAGTTACATTAGCAAAGGAGCAGTGTAGATTAGATATAAGAAAGTTCTCATTTTCACAAAGGACTGTAAATGAATGGAACAGATTATCTGCTGATTGTGTTGGTGCTAGTAGCGTGAATATGTTTTAAAATAAAATCGACACATACCTCGAAAGGGCGGGATACACATAGATAAATGGGTCGGACTCTCGATAAGCCAAAGGACTTCCTTGTCCACCTGTCGCCTAGAGTTAATTCTCTAGGTGGCAATCTTGTTAAAATCAAACGCTCATGCGGATGGTTAGTTCCAAGCCCAATGTGTGGCGCCACGTTGTATTGGCACTTGCCGCATTTTGAGGCCCAAATAGCGCTCCGGTGTGTGCCAACCAATTTTGTGTTGGATCAACCCTTTGGAGTTTAGACCCTACGTCACTGAAATGCACTTGAGTCTAAGCAAGGGCCTCACAAAATCACCAAGACGAGGGTGCACCTAATTTTTGACATGTAGGGTAGACTGGGGCAGCGCGGCCCCCTGGGGGTGATACGTCCCCCCGTCATGTACACAACATTAAAATTGACATGTATCAGGTAACTATCCAGAAAATTCATCAACATGAGACAGATGTAATTAAATCAGTGTGCTTTTGAAATATTTTGTGCGGTTTGATGTAATATTTTGCCAGTGGTCAAATTGGTGCTACTCATTATGTAAAGGTGCAAATCACGAACGTAACTGGTGACATTATAATGTGAGACAATAAAACATGGGGAAAGTAGGTAGCGTTTTGCATAGATAGTGCTAAGACACACAAGCCCTACCGACTTCCTATGCATATACATGTCAGTATATTAAATTTATGACACATGCTGTACGAAGTGTAAAACATAACATTTTCATGCTAACATTGTATAATAAAAAATATGCTAGCCTGCATGCCACAATTATGACAAAATAATAAGAAATCCAAAACTTTTGATGACATATTAAGAAAAATAATAAGTCTCTACTTATAGTAGATATGTTAATTATCATTTAACAGCCAGGGTAACTTTATATATTACTTTGTATACATGCGTTATATTTTTGAAGAATGTGTCGTTCTTAAACGGAATGTTGCGGACCATCTTGCCCCAGGTGGGGGGCTGTCTTGCCTCATGGTATGTACTACTTTGCATATAAAACTTATCTGACTTTTCTATTGTTTTAAAATAGTTTCCCTATGAGTAATACATATATATGTCTTTAATATGAACACATCAAAGACATGTTAGCATAGTTTCATGCTGGGTAATCAGAACGTTTTCCTTAGAGGGGCCGTGCTGCCCAAGCTACCCTAACTTTTGTCCACAACATTCAGTAAGATGTGCTTATTTTAAAGTTATTGATTTCTACATAAGACGGTCCTAAATATTCCAATCAACTTTAAAATTAATGTGCGAAACGCGATAAGTTATATCTGGGTGGGTTTGCCTAGAATTGTGTGTTGTCAAAATTCTTGGAAGAATACGGGCGGTTGGGGATGTGGACGGGTCGGACGTTTGCGGCCGGCTGGAGGTCTAAAGGGCTCAATCATCCGACATGAAAGCAAAAGGCGATCAGGGGTTCCCTTGTTTGAGCACACTGATCTGAGGACGCTCTGGTTACATGAATGGGGATCGACCTACACACATGCAACCTGTGAACATCAAGGTTCTAACACTCGTTCTATTGCACGTAATGGGGGAATCTCGGAATGCATTTCTCAGGTATACATAGACACACAATGTTACTCAAGAAAACGATACCATATTTATTGTACATTATTTTAATAACTTACAAAACAAACGTATACAATTACGTACAAACCCAAACTGTTAGAAGTGACACAACATCGGATTTCTGGTAATTTCCAGGTACATCAATCGATAACATTCTGCATCCTGGACATTTCCTGGCATAGCAATAGTTTCACTTCCTGAATATTTCTTGGCAACGCCATGAGATGTTTCACTTCCTGATTTGCAGTATGACATTTTAAATAAGTACTTCTAGGTAACGTAGATAACAGAACTTAGTTTTTAATTGATGCAAATCAGTCATTCAATTACAAAATTACTATGCATTTGGATACATGGCACTTTGCAGTGTATGTAAACTGCATCTACGAAAGGAACATCTGGATAATTTCATCCAATTTTAGTAAACTTAACTTTTGGTTGTATGAACAGCATAAACTGAATTAGCACATAACTGTTGCTTTCTATGTGTTTCATGTAAATCTGCCATCTTGTAACATCTCAACTAGTCTTAATACTTATAAACACTTACATACATGATCACCTAAATTACATCTGATGTCAAACATGGATTGTTGGACTTTCTTCAGCTTCTATGCAATGAAGTCTTAGTACATCTAACAAACAAATATATGGTCCCATTTTGAAAACGAATTGTCCTTACCGTATTTGTAACAGACACTTAACAGAAAATAAAAACATCCGAGCAAATTATACACTTTTCTAATTGAAAATTAATGGTAAAACATTTCAGGCAATACACTCTCAAGAGCTGCTATGCTATCTAAACCAAACTGTCTGTGACTGTCTCTGCATTGTTTAACAGTATGCAAAAACACTGGGATTAATTTCTCAACTACTAATGCAGCAGTTACACACTCATCAAGTTTAATAAATTAGTTAACAATTTCTTACATACATCGCTCCGTATTATCAGTTACCATATTATCATATATTATTCTTCATTTTGACAATGCACATCTAGCAACAGTCTCGGAACCTCACCAGGTGACTAAAAGTATATGTGATGCGGGTATTTAAAAAAGGAAAACAATTTTGTGTCATAATAAGAAATGTTCACAGTTTAGGTCACACACGGATGATGTGCAGCCATGCGGAACAACTTCGATGGAGCAGTGGTATTGTGCGGCCAAGTGGCACAGCAGAAGTGTGCAGCCATGTATATCAGATGCAACAGATGAAGATGTTGTCTTCTATATGTATAGCTACGATTCCTCCTCGCTAAAATTATCTTATTCATCAACTAGATTCCAACGTTATGATGTCATCCCCATTACTGGCATTATTCTAGGCACTTATATATTAATTAAATAGTCAATAACACAGCATCAGACAGCAGATTTCAGTAGAGATTTCAATGACCACATCCAATATGTGGTCAGTTTACAGAAAAGAAATGTGAGTGCATTAAAATATTACAAAACAAAACAAGTGTTGTCACACCCAAACAAACTATGACTGTATTGCAATGCAAAACCATGTTCACAGTTTCAAGAATTAAATATATAAACCATATAGCCAGTTTGATATTCTTGCATGTATTAAAACATCATTAATGGATAAACTGCCACTAAATGTTATGGCAGACAATAATCATATATTTGGCTCCTTTTAAATGTAAAATTCTCAGTAAAAATGTGTAGCTCATGGCTACTAAATTAGTGATAAAACAAGAAACGGAATTAACAAGTAGAAAGTCTAACTGGTTTCAAAGCTTCTGACCAGTTCATTTAGATATGAAAATGTAAATTATCGTTTGTTATCCAGTTGCTGATATATATCAGTTCAGTCTACATATCAGCAACAAATGGCTGATTTTGGTCACATTATTACAACATTGTGATCATAATATATACACGACGTGTGCCGATTATATATACACGTACATATCACACACATAATTATATACACATATGTATAAGGACACCAAATGTTGTACATGTGCCAACACCTCGTAGGGTAAGGGGGAACTCTGCAGATGGCATGGATAAATTGCAGTACGTTCGTCAGCATCACACCAAGTTCACAGGCATCATGCCAAGTCCTCCGGCATTGTTCCAAGTCCACCACCATTGCGCCAATTCCACCGCGCCAAGTCTACTGGCACCGCGCCAAGTCTACCGGCATCGAACCAAGTCCATCGTCAACATCCAAAGTCTGCAAACATGTCACCAGAACTGGGACCCTGTTAAAAACACTGCACGGAACCCCGTTTTTGGCCAATCCGACTATCCCATTAAGACGGCTATTTTCAAAGTCTGGGAGCCAGAATCCTTCCGTGCAGACGCTGGTTATACGAGACTACCGTCAGTGCTGTGGTTCTGTAGCGACGTGTAGACGTCACCCTGCGGCCAAGGGGGAGGGGGTGTGTAAGTGACATACGCATGGTTCGGTTGTCGCTGCGACCCCCCTGCGCTGCTCTGTCCATTCTCGCTGTACCGCACCACTGGTCGTGTGCCAGCGGGGGGGGCACCACATGGGTCCTCGCTGTAATTGTTCTCCGTTGTCGATTCGTTGAATCGGACAGCCTTGCGAGCAGCGTTCTCTGGTGGGTTATCGTTGACGCGGTACACATGACCGCGCTTCTGTAGGTGATAGTTCTCGGATCGCACCCAGTCCGAGAAGCTTTCGTTGCGACGGGGCGCGTTAGGGGGTGCCGTCTTTGATGGCGACAAACTGTTTGGCGACGCAACCGGCTGGGGTGATAACTTGGGAGGGAGTGGTGCAAAGGTACTTGTGCCTAAAACGAAACAAAGGTTTTGTAAATATCTCGAATTAAATGCATGCAGAAGTGTAACACTCATTTTTAAAGCATAATGGACAATAAATGACAGCGAGAGTTTTTCTAGCCCCTCAGCTCATGTTTCCACCCATCCAAAACGAACTCAACCCATCCAAAAGACGAGTGGAATGGTTTCTACAAAAAGCTGTGGCTGGCTGTTTTATGTTGGTACAAAGTCTACATGTCACTGTAAACTCATATGTAAATTACATTATTTTAAAACCATGATCATACAAATGTGTTTTAATGAGCTACAACTGTTTAATATAATCTGACTATTATATCTGATGTATCTAAGAATGACATTCTGACTGAATGTTGACTGACAGAGCTTGGATTTATCAAAAAAGTTAGCGCTAAGGAAGTAATTGTATTATTTATTATTATGTCACTCTACAATATTAACACACATATAATTCTCATGCCACTCAACACACAAAAATATGAATGATATCCATAAAACGGATGAATTAATTTGAAATTCTTTACACGATGGTCATGTGATCCAGCTCACCTGGGGGGCGACTTGGGGCGTCTAGAGGTGGTGGGGTGGCGTCGTCATGGGAACTGTGACTGTCAGTATGTGACACATCAGCGCAGCATCCACTGTCGGTGTCGCGGTCTTGACCAGGACGAGTGTCATAAACAGGGTCAGGAACTACCTGGAAAGGTGAACAAAACTTATAATTAACCATTTGGAAATTTATGTGAAGAAAACATTAGGAATAACTGGCTGGAAATGTGAATAAAATATCACAATTAACCACCTGGAAATATATATAAAATATCACAATTAACCACCAGAAAATGTGAACCAAAATATAACAAATAACCTCCTCGGAATATCACAATTAACCACCTGGAAATATATATAAAATATCACAATTAACCACTTGTAAATGTCAACAAACCATTACAATCAACCACCTAGAAATGTGAAAAAATTATGATTAAGGGAACTGTCATTATTTATCAAGGGGTCGACAGGGCAGAGGAAGGGTGTTTACTTCTCCGATTTGAAATAAAAACTACTCTACATATTGTACAGCAGAAAGTGATCCACCAGACCCAACCCAATCTACTGCTTTGACATCTAACCTCCTTGTTGTACAGTGGTGACAAATATTGGTAGAATTTCTGTGCAATGAAGATTAAACTGACCGTCACCAAATAAATTATGACTGTGATTACGGAGCAGTCATAATTTTAATAAATACAAAGTTACTGCTCCTGTAGATCATAACTTTACGTTCACTGTCAATCTAACTTTACGTTCACTGTCAATCTAACTTTACGTTCACTGTCAATCTAACTTTACGTTCACTGTCAATCTAACTTTACGTTCACAAGCTGTCAATCTAACTAATCAATCTTTGGGCTAATGCTAGTCGTTCAATCCCGACTCTATTTTCAGGTGGCTCCACTTGGTGGATAAATAAACATCAGTCTGTGCAAGATCAATTTCTTTCATGTAAATTAACGTTTGCAGATGTGATATACGGTCACTCGTGTTTAGTGTAAACTGCATCTTGAATAAATTAAACAGTGGCGCCACCACACGGGCAAAACAGAAACTGTACTAATCACTTGCCTAGATTAATTTACATAATGCTAAGATCATCTAGGATGAAACCTGGTTAATGTTTATATTCAGTGACCCAAAAACTTGCATTTATCATGCCATATAGTGTAATAGAATGCAAAATAGTTACTTGAGTAGGCAACAGGTGGCAGCACAAGTTATGACTGACAACAGCAATTTTGATGGAACATACCAGTGGACAAAAACAAAGCTGCTAAACTTAATTCACACATTAATCAGTATCATTGGTGATTTTGTATTCATGTTATAAAGTAACAATGCACATCTAGATGTACTTCACCTAGCAGACACTAAAACTGGTCAACTTTACTGCGTGACATCAACGTATCGTAAACCTATTCCACGAATGACTTCTCTTGTTTTATGATGATTTCTCTGGTCAAGTTTAGATGTTTTCCTGAGGCCTGCAGTAATTCTGTCAAAGTCGAAACACTGGACAGTGGCCATATCTGTCACAAACTGAGATGGTCAACACCGCAGGTGGACATTAAAGACATTAGGCTAATTGTATGGACAAACTTTAGACACATTTGTCTAGTACAGGCGAAGCTGGCTATTTGGCGAGCTACCCTGGTGTGCGTTATGGTGATTAATACGTGAAGTGCAGTCGCATTAGCTTCAAGGAGATATGGCCAGAAGGCATGGACACTGTAGCTAATCATAAAAAGTAAATTATCTTCATCAGTCACAGGCGTCCTGAAAGAACATTTAACGAGCTGATCTATTTGGTTGAATAGACAAGTGCAGCCAATCGAAATATCACTTATGCAGAATATTTATAAACAAAACAGCTATCCTTTCAATGTGATAGCGTAGCTGTTGCACCATCAGACTCCCAATGATGTTTGAATCCATCTGCAGTAGTTTTGAACCTTGTGTTTGTACACTCCACGTCGCTCTAGTTCACTTAGCTATGTGAATGTGTACCTGGCGGCAGCCAGTGGTAGATATTTGTATTTCAATAGTCTCTGCACAGTGTGGCTGAATGCTTCCAAAGAAGTCGAGATGGTATTCGATTGAACAGGTCTGCCAGGGAGTATAAATTATTCTAAGGACACTGTGCTATATAATAACTTACCTTTATCTTTTTTAGTTTTTACTAATATTAATTAACATTCGTATGGGGGTAAAAGAGATGTTATAAAAACAGTTTTATATCACAAGCTGGACAGACAATCAGGCACAAATGAAATAACGTAAAGGTACGTATTTATATAGCGTGACATCCAGTCCCCAGGACTGCTCAAAGCGCTTTACACCCTCTGTCACACCTGTTCAACTCTTGACTTAATATCATCATACTCAATTATCCACCACTGTCTATAGCCAGGTACTCATTCACACATGTGAGTGGACTGGAGCAACGTATAGTGAACGACCTTGCCCTATGTTTGACATGGTGGCACCCGGGTTCTCTCAATCGTGAATCCGATGCTCTAGTCGTTGCGCGGCCATGCTCCACAATCTTATATAAGAACTTAAGTACCATTACAACAACATTTATGGGATGCATTCTCTCGACAACAAGAACATATCTAGACATATCTGTAATTATTACCCTGATGCAGCACAGTTTCCCCACAAAACAAACTGCATGCTTAAGTGATCTTGCATGACTGCACCTGGCACCTCTTGTACCAAATGCGTTGCTGCCACCAACAATCTAGTATGGCCGCCGCGGCTACTTCAAAAGAACACCCTGCTTTGTTCCCCAACTGGTGTGTAGACTACGCCTGTGAAACGTCAGACGTACATGTGTTTTAGGGTCAGCGAGGTTGCAATATTGTCACCTGTTCAACTAATGGAGGCGGACGTGATTCTTATGCGGCAACAAAATTCTTGAGGTCTTTACTTCATATTATAGCTTCTATCCGAAAAGGACAATAAACATTAGCATTAGTATTGTGCTGTTATGGGTTGCTGTAGCACAGTTGCTAGGACACCAGTCTCATGCCAGATGTCTGGGATCTTAATCCTCTTTGTCCCGTTTTGAAACTTGTAACAAAGGTGTGACACAGGGTGATAAAATACAAACAGCTCTTCCATTAAACTGCCCAAATTTCAATCAAGATTGCAATCTGGACATTTGTATTTGTTTACAATGTCAAGGTTATGAATATGAAATGTGCTTAATAAAATATATTTTAAAGTACTTGATTAAAACAAACTTAAAACTATACAACATTTGCTGAACATCGTGTGTGGTCAAAATTACATAAGCACTGGACCAAGCGGTTGGGACTGATCTTAAACTTTATCTTAAAAGTTTAGACCTAATGAGCAGTAGCTTATATGTCAAAGAGAAGCTGAGGACCACTGTTGCTATGTTCGCTAGCCTTACTGAATCTCACAACAGTTTGTCACCAGTCCTATGTATCATTACTCACAGTAACCTATGGCTTACTTCAATTTCGAATTGAAGTAAGCCAACATTAAAGGGAAAGCGGTTAGCAAATTCCACTTCTCGTTCCCTCCAACTTGAAAGACCTAGGGGCATATTACGTCACTATTCCACTGTGTTAACCTTCCTGGACTGAAATGAGCATTAACAGCACACACACACGCCTGAACTTGAAACGTCTGCATCACTGAAGCTAATTGTCCAAATTAAAACACAATTACCGGCAGCACTATTAAATATCACTAACACCCATTTTAATTACTGGGAAAGGTTAAAAGTTTAATTGTCATTAGCAAATCCTAAGCAAGACTGGCAGAATGTTTAAAATACAGAGCCTGATTCCCCATTTGAAGGCACTGGTCAACTTCTCTGTCGATGACATCAGAGTACTTTTTATTTTAACTTGCTGTAATTGATAACTAGAGGTCATTAATTACTGCTGTATGCAGTGCAAAAAATACAGTGAAAGATGGCTTGAATGGTATACAGGCATAACCCCTACCCCACAAATCTAACAAGCTGAACAAAATCACACAATACAATATTTCAGTCTATGTTTGTTTAAAAACTAAACTGACACCTCTCGGACAAGCAGGTAACACATAAGTAACAAATGTTGGATTATCGATAAGCCAAAGGCTTAATTCATAATCCACTTGCCATCTGGGGACCATGTAACCAATATTGTTGAGTTCATAAGCCAAACTGTGCTCTTTAAAAATTATTTTGTTCATTAACAGTGATCTTGTATACTAAAAACTGTCAACGTCAAGAGACACCACCCGGACACTTTCGCCGGTGTGTCACAGATATAGCATCCTGTTGCATTTTGAAAACACTCCTTAAATTTATGATGGATTTTCGTTTTGAGCTCGTTATCTCAGTGAGACGGTCCCTTGGCATTTTGCACTGGATGGTAATGGTGTTAAATCTTGTTTTCTAGATGTGCTGCCATTTGTACAAGGTAATTATGTTTCATTAGCTTGCCATGTGGCATGCACCTAGTGTTTTTTCTTGTTATCTTGACGGAAGTAATAGGCGTTGTCTTAATTGTTGGAAATAGTGACTTTTTTATCAGCTATTGACGGCACAGACATTTGTTTAGGTTTCTCGTCTTACAGACATTTATACTTTTAGTGGTAAAATGGTTTATTAGTTATGATTAATACTTGGCCAAAATCGCACAACAAATGCAGTTTTTCATCATTGTTTCAATGAATACCACATGTTTTAATCTCATTAAATTAAGCAGTTTCAGAAATTCACTCACCCCAAATCACTGTGCCTGGGGAATAGTGTATATCGGTTCAGTGCCAAAGTATAGAAAAAATGAAGCCGCTATATTTTACATGGTAGGCTAATGAGACATATTTACCTCGCACAAATGTCTGTATAACAAGAAAGCACACTTAGAAAATTAACAGTAAATATTGGATCTGTAGGTTTCAGGTGACTGTAGACTTAAGGTAGTCACTTTGACCATATCATATTTGTGTTTAAATTAAATTTAAATATCTCGTCAGAATAAAAATGAGTCTTGATTGATCTACTTTTTGCGTTGTGATTATTTTCTATTTTGTCCAGACCTGTGCAGTTTTATTCATTGGGATTATTTCCTGTGGCAATATGTGCCAGATTTCATTCTGTAAAATGGATCAGATGATAATTCTGCTAACTGGCGTCAGTAAAGTTGAATTGTTTTCAACTAGTATTATGCTGTACTATCTAATGTCATTATTACACAAACTACACAAACACTGCATTAAATAGCATGCAGCACACACATTTCCAACACAGATCCTGAATACCCTACACCGACTAACAATACAACATTTAAAGGAATAACTGATTTAAAACCAGCTCTTTGTATCTAGCCACCCAACTGGAATCTTCATTCAACGGGACCAGCTAAAGCCAATTTATGGCGAGCTACGTTGACAGTACTTCTGACCGCAGTTTATTCAGCGATCTGTCTTGACAGGACCAAACTGCCCTCTGGTAGCAGTGGCCACACAATACACGACACGTTTAAATTGTCATAATCCTGTGGGAGAGTAATTGTATCCGCAAACATTCCGCCATCTCGCCATTATCACCTATTCTTGATGTAACCTGCAGTCTCGATTGAAAGAGAATTCACAGCCACCAAGACAAGAGAATTGCCAACCTAACGACGTGTGAAAATAGCGTACCCATTTTCCACGCCCAGCAGGGGAGGGCACAGAATTGGAGTTATTAGCCAGAGTTTAACCACAGGAATAATGAAATGGCTGCAGTGCAAATCATAACACCAAACCAGGCAGTTATGTAATTGTGTCACATTTGGTGGTAAATCTAATATAAGAAACAGCAGGAGACATGGTATGTTCTAGAGTGAATAATACCCTCCTCTCAATCCTATTCCACAATAGCACTCTGCCCATGGAGAATCCGGTATATATCTGATTACTCAAGAACAGTTATATAAATATATATTTTACTATGACTAGTGTGACTATCATTTCAGACACCAACTATAATTTCCTTTTTATACTGTACGTTTCTGGACAGCTGGGAAACGAATAATTTTCAGGTTCCAGTCATTACAGTAAGCCATTTTAACTTGGTTAACAAAATTCTGCTTCAATTATCAAACAGTTGATTGGTGGATCCCTGGCAACTACTGACACCGGGCTTCACAATCAAAGTGACAGTTGTTACTGCTAACAATTTACTTAAGTATGCAACAGCAGAAGCAGCAAGTTCGTGAGAACAACCTTGTTCGAAGAATCACAAGAACAAAGAGGGTGAACAGAAGGATGACCAACCTGAGGAAAGAGGTTGGGATGGAATGCAGCCTAACAGGAAGTCGGATGACGTGGACAGGCCACCTGCCAAGGATGGATGCAGGCAAACTTGCAGAGGGCAGAGGCGGAACAACACCAAGGATGCAGGAGAAAGGGAAGGCAACATGAGATGGGAGGAATGTGTGAGGAGGGACACGAGACAAGCGGGTGAGGATGAAAGGTGGTGAGAAGAGGCTGCTGATAGGAAGTTATGGAGAGAACAAACAGGATGAGTTCAGGAATACTACACCTGACCTCGCCTATGTACAGGGAACAAGGAGGAAAAACATGAAAATACATGTAACTGACAATTGCAGGATCATTATAGAATCCGGAACAAAACCAACTTACCCCAATGTTCCTGTAGGCTGTGTTTTCAGACAAAAACATGAAGGCGATTTCTCCGTCGTCAGTGATTGGTTCCTTGACGTCACCACTGTCTTTTGTTAGTGTCGTCACCTCGCCGTCGTGCATAATGACACTGCCGCCCGATGCGTCACTAGACGCCTTGTTGGCGATGATTTGCATTGTGGGATAGTGCACAGCGGCACGCGGCCATTTCTTTCGCTTCTTCACAACGCACACGATCGCAATCATCATTAGGATGATAACAACAAGCACAAGAACCACTGTCACGATCACGACCGTGTTTGTCGTGCTCATCGACGGCTTCTGATTGGACGACGATGTAGCATAATTCGGCGGCAGTGCCATGGATTTGTTAACAACTATATTTAACGATACTTCGGCGGTCTTCTTCGGACCGGGACCGCTATCATGGACAATAACATGAAGCATGAAGACTTTGCTCTCAAACTCTAATAGTTCTTTGTTGACAACAACCTTCCCGCTGTTCAAAATTACAAACTCACCGTGTTCGTTACCGGATGAGATTGTATAAATCAGTGCACCATTCGCACCAGAGTCATCATCATTTGCAATGATCTGCATAGCGACGTAACCCACAGGAATTCTGTTTGACAAATACACCGTATTATTTCCCGGATACGGGTAACTTACAACTGGCGCGTTGTCATTTTGGTCATCAACTTTCACAATCACTTGCGCACGATCGCTGGCATGTGGCAACGCGTTGCTCTTGGCAACAATCACCAAACTGTATATTGCCTTCACCTCGTGATCGAGGCTTGTTTCTGTCACAATCACCCCCGTTTTTGGGTCGATACTGAACGCATTGTCTGATTGGCTCTGTGTGTCGATGTAAAATGAGAATTCATTGTGAGGTGACAGGTCGGCGTCCTTAGCACTCACTCTGCCTACTTGTGTTTTTGCCGGCAGGTTCTCGGATACATTAAATGTGTATTTCGGTTCTAGAAACCTCGGTCGCTGGTCGTCCGTATCAGTGATGGTCAACACCACGGTCGCTGTAGCAGATTTTGGTTCCACTCCCTTGTCTGATGCGATCACCCGAAACTCCAGTGTCGGGATCTGTTCTCGGTCGAACTCAACTGCAGCGGTGATGACGCCAGTTTGTCGGCCAATTGAAAACATATTTTGTATGTCATCATCGAGTCGATACTCAACCTCACCATTGCGACCTGTGTCAGCGTCTGTCGCGACGACTTTGATGACATAAGTGTCAACGCGACTGTTCTCCTCAACGGATGCTGTATACGTCTGTACTGTAAACACTGGACTGTGATCGTTGATGTCTGTTACAATGACCGTCATATTGACACTGGTGCTGTGCTCTGGTGTGCCGAGGTCGTGACACAGTACCTCCATTGTATAAACTTCTTTTCGTTCGCGATCAAGCTCTGAAGCGGTAACGACCTTGTACTCGTTGCTGTACACCATAACAAGGTCAAAATCAGTGTCGCTAAGGTTACAATCGACTTTCCCATTGTTTCCGTGGTCTTCGTCCGACACTGATATATGCTCTACGAAAGTCCGCAACGGCGAATGCTCTTGTATTTCGATCTTGTCTTTACCCAATGCTGTTGTGAAGCTGATTTGTGGCGAATTGTCATTTACGTCTACCACATGGATATGCACCTTGGTGGACGCTGGTATTGCATCCGTCCCACGATCCTTTGCAACCACCTCCAGGACGTACGTGTTAACTTTCTCATAATCCAGCGCTTGTCTCAAAATTATCTCGCCTGTTACACTGTTAATTGCGAAAACATTCCCGAACAAACGCATTGTTCTCGGGGAAAGTGCATATCGCACTTCGCCGTTTAAACCAAGATCTGGATCGGAGGCATGTATCTTCACAACAATCTTATCCACCTCCAAGTCTTCGCGAATTCGGATCACATACGTTTCATTATCAAACAGTGGGCAGTTATCATTGAAATCCAGAATGATCACCTCTATACTAATGCTGCCAGAAAGTGGCGGGGTCCCTCGATCATAAGCCACAACCTGGAATTCATATTTGTCCTTTTTTTCTCGGTCTAACTGTCCATTCAGCACCAGTTGTATCTCCACTGTTCCCTCCTCCGTTGTTTCCGTATGAATTCCAAACATACCAACACCCCCAACCACTTCGTAGTGATCCACCCCATATTCGGGACTGTCTGGATCTTTTGCGGGATCAAGCGGGAACAGAATCCCTGGCACGGTGGTCTCCGATATCTTGTGCTGCTTGAAACTCGGTGTAAACGTTGGCGCGTTGTCGTTCTGGTCGACAATTCGCACACGCACGCGAATAACCCGGAAATATGCAGACGGTTGCACCGCGATGTCCAGCATGATCACGCAAGACAGTTTCTCAATGCAAATTTCGATGACATCGCGGTCAAGCTTCTGCGCTGTCTCGAGAATTCCGGTTGTCTCGTCCAGCGAGAATAAACGACTGTGTTCGTTTTCCGTCAGGAAGGAGTACGTCAACTGGCTCAGCTCTGACGAATCGTGGATGTCGGACAGTTGCGCGTCCGATGGGACGTTGCCGACAAACGTCTCCGCTCTGGTCTCATCTCTCACTTCGTAGCTGATGGACTTCTTCAGCCCCCTGGTGGTAGTGCAAAGCATCACCACCAGGAGCAGGTAGACATTGCTTGATGCCATTCGCCGGCCTGACTGCATTGCGTTCACCTGTTGATTACATCGTGTGTACTTCTTTCTACAACAAAAATGGAGAACGTTGTTATACTACCAATAACAAGTAGGGGGTCTACACCAATCCATACTATCTGAACTCAAAGGTCAAAGCACCTAACACCCACCTGAAATACCAGTCGTTCCCGAGTGAATTCAACAGGAAAATCATTTAAGTGTTTAAATTAATATACCTGGTACAACAAATGCACGTGTACATAACTCACCTTACACTGTTAAGGTACCATGGCTAATTGTCCAGTCAACCAACTACTGAATTAGTAACAACTGGTGCCCACTGACACAAACACACCCTGTAGAGAGTTAACCAACAAATACACCTCCACTTCCTTCCCTCCCAGACACGGTAATGACACTGACGAGGCTAGAACTAATTAAACGGAATCGTGTTTGAAACTCCTCCTTCCTCCTGGGAAGTGCTCAAGTTGTTTGGTCCCGCCGACTTGAGATCAGTGTCATTCGGGCGGTTCACATCCCCGAGAGCCTTGGACACGCCGAGATTCGGCCATGCGGAACGAAGTCGGCCATGCGGAACAGAGTGGCCACTCATGTGTGACACCACCTCCGGTTGTCGTCTGAACACGTCAAGAGCTCATCCGCTCAGCCCGTCGAGTGCACATCCCTACACTACACATACGGCTGTACTTCCTGCTGGCAGGGCCTACCTGCCAGATGTCATCTCTTGTTAGGCAACCTACCCTTTGTTGGTGTTCCAGATTGCATCTTCGTTCGTTTCCTAGTCACACATCACCGAAGCAATCTGAAGCTGATATAAAATAATCAAATTAGGATGATCACATTTTTGACGGAACATGCAAAACATTTTACCTCCCAGGTAGTATTCATGGAGAACCTTATTTACAGTCCTGACTTATGTACCAACAAAATAAACTGGATCAAACCTTCTTTTAGGCTCTAGATAATCAGAACCTAAGATTCAGTTTCAATTTGGGTTTTGCACTTCCAAATTTATGAGAAACCCAAACAAAGTAGAGTACATACACGTAATAAAGTAATATAAAACATTTACACAAGCAAACGAGGACAATTTGAAGACTAATACTTATTAATCATTTCCCCCCGACACAATCACAATATGTCAAAGTATATTAAACATACATTTATTGGATATAATTAATTATTGCATCATATATAATAAAGTATATATTCTGTATAAATAATGCAGGCATCCATGTTTTTAGCCATGAACATCAAAAATGAAAACGCAATAGAAAAACTTCATCCATCCACGAAGATCACTGTATATCTGTCATGAGTCCTTTTCACAATGAACACATCATCCCAGATTCCTAGGTATGCAGTATCAACAGAGACAATGTGCAAGAAATTATGACTCTTAACTATATACTAAAGCACCCAACCAGGAACAGGCTAGATATTGCGTGACTACAATGATCAAGATGCACCCACCCAGGAAGAGGCTAGATATTGAGTGACTACAGTGATCAAGATGCACCCACCCAGGAAGAGGCTAGATATTGCGTGACTACAGTGATCAAGATGCACCCACCCAGGAACAGGCTAGACATTGCGTGACTACAGTGATCAAGATGCACCCACCCAGGAACAGGCTAGACATTGCGTGACTACAATGATCAAGATGCACCCACCCAGGAACAGGCTAGATATTGCGTGACTACAGTGATCAAGATGCACCCACCCAGGAACAGGCTAGATATTGCGCGACTACAATGATCAAGATGCACCCACCCAGGAACAGGCTAGATATTGCGCGACTACAATGATCAAGATGCACCCACCCAGGAACAGGCTAGATATTGCGCGACTACAATGATCAAGATGCACCCACCCAGGAACAGGCTAGATATTGCGTGACTACAGTGATCAAGATGCACCCACCCAGGAACAGGCTAGATATTGCGTGACTACAGTGATCAAGATGCACCCACCCAGGAACAGGCGAGATATTGCGTGACTACAGTGATCAAGATGCACCCACCCAGGAACAGGCTAGACATTGCGTGACTACAGTGATCAAGATGCACCCACCCAGGAACAGGCTAGATATTGCGTGACTACAATGATCAAGATGCACCCACCCAGGAACAGGCTAGATATTGCGTGACTACAATGATCAAGATGCACCCACCCAGGAACAGGCTAGATATTGCGTGACTACAATGATCAAGATGCACCCACCCAGGAACAGGCTAGACATTGCGTGACTACAATGATCAAGATGCACCCACCCAGGAACAGGCTAGACATTGCGTGACTACAATGATCAAGATGCACCCACCCAGGAACAGGCTAGATATTGCGTGACTACAATGATCAAGATGCACCCACCCAGGAACAGGCTAGATATTGCGTGACT
Organism: Paraescarpia echinospica; assembly: GCA_020002185.1. Classification (NCBI taxonomy): domain Eukaryota; kingdom Metazoa; phylum Annelida; class Polychaeta; order Sabellida; family Siboglinidae; genus Paraescarpia; species Paraescarpia echinospica. Next base: position 22,077,656 of record CM034534.1, on the reverse strand, counting down.
ACAATGATCAAGATGCACCCACCCAGGAACAGGCTAGATATTGCGTCACTACAATGATCAAGATGCACCCACCCAGGAACAGGCTAGACATTGCGTCACTACAATGATCAAGATGTAGACAAGAAATAGTAAATTAAATGCCAATTTACTACCATGAAGATGTGTAGCAACTTTAGAGAAGCTCTATGTATTTTATGTTGGCTAAGGCAGTATAATCCTATGAAATTACATCTATGACTACAATGGATAAATCCTACTAAAAGCAGAAGATTTTCCTGTAATTAACCTGGGTATCCACAGACTACTGAACTGATCCATTGGATGTTCTAACCTCTATACTCTCTACTAACACCAGACCATCTGTGTCCTGTCTACCAAAGCTTGTTGCCAGCGTTATTATCACATGACCCAGAGAAATAACCTTATCACTACATAAACCCAATCACAAGCATACCGGATAGCACCACGCCTGACTGCCACGACAGCTTTATAGACTGTGTTCCCATCAGCCAGTGAACCAGGGAAATACAGCAACAGATGGGTGATCAAAGCAACACACCTTAACTGCCCTATGGGAAACAAAACCCCCACCTGCCGAAAGCACCCTGTACCTACCTCGACCGAGGGTGATACTGACAACTCATACAGCCCAACTGTTCTTGATTATGACAGAGAAGCTCACAGCAGCTGGCTCGAGCATTTAGGAGTGTTTAGCCATGGCCATACTGTTGCCGTTATCACTGTATAATTGGCTTATGGGTGTGTGCTGTGCTACCAGTGTGAATGCATGCTTGCATGCACATGAATATGCTGTTGCGCACATGTTATATACACATGAACACTCGTCAATATTTATGTGCATTGTATGTATGCGAATAGCATTTTCCCTTTGATCTGTGCGGAAGTCAATGTTGTAAATATTTAATAATCTGGGTGTGGTCATTGGAGGGAGGAAAGGACGCTTATACTGAGGGGAAGGTTTATCATTTTGTGGTGGGTGTTAGTTTGTGGTTTAACAGTGTGAACTAATCCTGGTATGTTGTTGAACAGTGTATACGTATATATGTACGCATGCATGACACATACATGTGCGTGCATGCTTGTAAGTGTGTGTGCATGTGCGCTTCTGTGTGACAAGGAGAAAGACCAAGAGACAAGACTCCTATCTACTCATCAAGTAATTACCCAAGCCATGCACATCAAACTTCCATTTCATAAACATCTGCCAATAGAGAATCATTTCTTCTCATGGCCAGAGGCAACAGTTTTGTTTGAGGCTATTCTTCCCTTTACCTTTGCACCTGAACATTTCTCAGTACAAAACTATTAACTTCAAGTTAATAACCTGAAATTCTTACTCGAGTTTCCAGCTTTACGGGAATTTCTGATAATGGAGTGGCCAAACAATCCAGTTGGCTTATGGGTAATTATAGATGATATTTTCTGATGAATACAAATGTAACAGTTAATACCTATCCCTGTCTAACGTAACATTTAGAGAAATTCAGTTTTGGTTATGAAGTGGAAATATCAGCTATAAATATACACAATTCAACAGGAAAAATCACCGATCTAACCCAATTTGTGTACTAACCATTTGTTCCATGGTTTAATGAAAAAAATCTGCCCATATTATTCCAGTGCCCAAATACTTGTGTTGCATCCGCACGCATCAATAGGCCAATCAATAGCGACACTACACTCGCCATTGATCAACGAGTGCACCTAAATACCTGCTCACAACAGTAATGCAATTTAGATCAAACTGTCACAAACCCCGATTAATCTGCGGTACCGAACGCGATTATCGTATGCACCGTGCTGCCACCACTGTGTATTGACAGCGGCTGCAAACCAGCGAGCAACACTGGATCTAGCACAATGGCAGCTTGTGCAAGTGATATCATGATTTCTGGCTGGGATGTTTTCATGTCAAAAATTATTTCATACGCTTGAACGAGTCCTTGGAAAATGGCACAACTATAGCTTGGTGAACTATGAAAGCACGTAGGCAGTCTTATGCCAACATTCCAAAGGTTCTCTCTTCACAACAAAGCTACACATTTTTAATGGCTTCAAGATAAATATACTAGCACTGATAGATTTTTGAAATAACATTCAGCCTGTCAGTAATCCTTGCAAATCATGCAAATGAGTCAATTAAAATTTGCAACCCAGTTTAAAAATGCAGTAGTGGAACCACCACCAATTTATTACAGATATTGTTTGAATTGACTGGTCTTACCAGTGCACTGTTTAAAAAAGCACAATTCTTAGTTAGGTTAATAACACCCAGAGCTTGTAAACAAGTAATAACAAATGAGTAATTTACAGAGCAACAATTCTTTTCTTGCAGATGACAATTCTGAATATTTCCACCATATTGATGCATGCTACAGTGGTGGGAACTTTGAGAATCGCTGGGGGACGATATATGCTAATTATCCCAACAAGCCCTGAAGAAACAAGCACTTAGTGTCAACAATAAAATCATCATCTTCTTGCCTCAGGTACAGAGGCTACTGGGTCCTTTACTTAAGTACAAACAGATACTAGACAGGATAAGATACTTTCAATGAGGATGGCACAGATCGTATGCCTGATTGTTTTAGTGGCGGCCTCGTAAAACCAAACACAGTAACAACAGATCAAACTGGGGCTAGTTACACTAATAACTAGAGGTCTAGTCAAGGTGGCTTGAATACATGTAAGTATGTTCTATATCACCATTAGCAATCCCTCATAGCGAGGATGATCTTTGCATGGATTGTAGGTTTAATTGGTTGTGTGTTTCTAAATGACCTATCAGTCCATTCTTTGCTTAGGACAGCTTATAACCAGAATATGGTTTTCGTAGATCTTCAAGGTCTCTAATCTTCCATCCTGGCATGTCAGCTTGCCAAAATGTGGATTTATCCCTGAGAACTCAAAATGCCTAAATCTGAATGCGAGTAATGACATTGGTTAACGCTGTAATGGATAAACAAACAGCATGTGGATGGTTGGATGGGTGGTAATTAGGTTTTTTCCTAGAACCGCTATTTAACGTGGGTGTGCTGAATCAATTGTATTGCTGTTTTTCATTATCTCGATTCCCACCCAAGTGCGCATGCCAAACATCAAACAATAATTGCCAGTGTTTTGGGCATTCGGATAAAGCCATGTTTCGATAGGTAGATAAGAAACAACTCCTGGTTCGCAAGGATGCTACAGGGAATAAGATAACAAAATAAGGGGATGTACAATTCTAATAGGAGAGACAAAATGGCAACCATCAATTAAGAGAAAATATCCGGCATAATTAAATTAGTCGTGTCTACTCCATACTGTTGTTGGCTTGCAAGAAAACCTCAACAGATGTAAGCCAAATATAAACAGTCTACATTATACATTAACTCAACTAGATACCAATCAATGTTGCCTAGTGAGCAGTATAAAGACCATCTCATCTATCCATTCACTCAGTAATGGGATGTATTGATGTCAGAAAGTACACGTACATGTGTGTTCAACGTATAACACAATGCTTTTAGTTTACCAATATTGTGCTTTCAAACTGCGAGTGTTGCAATTCGCTGTCATTGTGCAGATTAATTAATCACATAAATAATAATGGATTGCAGTTAAAATAACTGAAGAAAAATCTGTCATGTTTAATCAATGAAATAAATTATTAAAACCAGACTATATAAATCATAAATATCTAAACATACAACGTATACAAAATACATAAATTAAATAAACCTGCTTTATGTTGCCAATGTGTCTATCTGTATATTATTCAGACTAAAACATGGGTGGAACTCTGAAGGAAAGCAGAACATGTTGAGTAAAAATTAATTTTTAAAGATGCTGAACAGTAGATATATTAAAATGTATTAGTCCTAGCAAGATATGTTATTTTATTTCTACTAGTTTATTTTAAATTTTGTTGCTTTAACAGATATATTAAAATGTGTTATCCTAGCAAAATGTGTTATCTAATTTGTATTAATTTATTTATTTATAAGATTCAGTTCTTATTCTATTTCTTAATTTCTTTCTGATTATCAATAACAATTTAATATGGTGCTTGTCTCACATATAGGAGATCCCTGGTTCAACACCAGTCCCCAGGCCCAAAAGAAATGCTCAAAAGCATTTAAAAAAAAAACTCACTGCATCTTTCTGATTCACCTGGCACCTGTTCTGGACACTTAAAGGAATTAAAAGAAAAACTGAAGCTCCATCTTCCTTCTGCCTGCGTACAAGTAAAACAGTCTGCTCAGAGGATATACTTCTTCTTCTTCAGGATTATTGTGGAAACCCTGGCATTCGAGGAATAACTCCACAGCTGATATACAAGTATACAAGACCTGAAGTTTACTCAACAAAGTTGGTCATCTCTGTATAAACGTTAGGTCACTTTATAAGTCCATAATATCTGTTAACATGTTACGTATTACAGAGAGGTGTGTGTGTGTGTGATCACCACGTATTGTGTGAAAAACAGTTTCTAAAGTGGCATCACCTGGAGAGTGAAACAAATTAACAAAAAATTATACTAATTGCATTTTTGTACCATAAGTGTCCCACACCACATTTTAATAGCAACTTATTTATACAAAAAATCCAAAGTAACCCTCTGTTTGACAGTATTTACAAACAATAAATTAATATATATGATACTGGTGGTGGAGACTGAACCAATACTAAATACATAAACTTTTTGACTTTGCAAACCATTGAGACCATCCATTATTAACAATAAGACATCCCCTATTATTCCACTCTTCCAGATCACTGACCCCCCCGGATTGTAAGATTCTGCCACTATGGCAGATTAAACACCTTCTGCAACTATTGAAGCACACCAACAAAGCCCTGAAGCCTCTAATGCATGCCTTGTTGATTTGCCTCAGTAACATGTTTACAGAATGTCTACACTGGTTAGGAAGTCTGCTAAGCCTGTTACGTCACTGGTAATTACTGCATTAATTAAACACAAACAGATCCTTGAAATGAGACAAGCAGCTTCACAGCCGTGCCACTTCTCCACGGCTGATTGGTCGATCCGTGTATCAACACGCAACTGTCTCCCAAAACTAACCTTTCCAAATTCCCCAGGAATTCCAAGGGCTTGCAACAACCGGAAGCCGCGTGGCTTCCCGTGTGCATGTCCAACAGTTGTAAACTGTGACGTCCAGGAAAAGTGCAGCAGTGCCTTGTTAATCACCATGGCAACTGTGTGGAAAATATGCTGAAACTATTGTTGTGCAGTTCACTTCTGTGTCCGACCACAGGACCAGTACTAGCTACTCCGACAAAAAAGAAACGTCCTAAGCTCATAAATATATATATTTCAAAGAAAAGCAAACCAGTGACACCCTCTGGAGATCGGTTTACCACCAGCAGCAACAACTAATAATAATGCCACTACTTTTTTAAAACATCACCATTTGGTAGATCAAAGACCAGTGGGTCCAATCAAGCAAAAACAAAGAGGAGAGTGGAACTTGGCCCCTGGGAGGAGATGCTACCCGATTGTCCCAAAAGTTAGCGTTTTAGATATACATATATGTAAACATGTACATTTCCTCGTATTACAACATAACACTATTTACATATCTTGTAGAAGATTTTGAATAAATTTCAATTCATTTCAATAAAACTAATATACATACGTAGTGTACCAGTAATATAAAGAACTAGAATCTTATATCTCTCATCAGCGGAGTGTTGGTAAGTGCCTGTCTGACCCCTGCTGACCCACCTTGCAACAGCCCGAGAACCGACACAATTATGCACTTATACGAGACAGACATACACATCTACATACATACAACCACAAGTCACACGGACACGAGTAAAGGGTTAAATTAATCACTGTCGCCATTCGTAATACAGGTTCACTTCCATTTATCATGAACTGCAGCAAAGCTGGGTTGAGAGTTGACTCAAGTCACTTGACTGAGACTACATTGTACATGGCTTCTCTTGTGGATGTCTCACACAATGTAAGACTTTGGAAATACAGAGTGATGAACACACACTCATATAGACGGATGGATATACAGATCAACGGACAGACGGATGGACGTAGAGATTGACGGACAGACAGACGGACAAATATACAGGCTGATGGACGTAGAGATCGACAGACAGACAAATATACAGGCTGATAGACGTAGAGATCGACGGACGGACAGACAGACAAATATACAGGCTGATGGACGTAGAGATCGACGGACGGACAGATAGACAAATATACAGGCTGATGGACGTAGAGATCGACGGACGGACAGACGGACAAATATACAGACTGATGGATGTAGAGATCGACGGACAGACAGACAAATATACAGGCTGATGGACGTAGAGATCGACGGACAGACAGTCAAATATACAGGCTGATGGACGTAGAGATCGACGGACAGACAGACAAATATACAGGCTATTGGACGTAGAGATCGACAGACAGACAGACAAATATACATACAGGTTGACGGACGTAGAGATCGACGGACAGACGGACGGATGGACAAATATGCAGGCTGATGGACATAGAGATCGACGGACAGACAGACAAATATACAGGCTCATGGACGTACAGATCAACGGACAGACAGACAAATATACAGGTTGATGGACGTAGAGATCGACGGACAGGCGGACAAATATACAGGCTGATGGAGGTAGAGATCGACGGACAGACATACAGACAAATATAAAGGCTGATGGACGTAGAGATCGACAGACAGACAAATATACAGGCTGATGGACATACATACCAACGGATGAACTGCCGGACTGCCAGCCAGCACTGGGGCCATGTAGACAGCTACTATGACTTGGCATAACAAACATCTAACAAAAAACACACACCGAGGATGCAAATCCAGTGAAAAAGTCCATCCGACAGCTCAATAACTACCCACAACCGATCAATAAATGATTGAGACCGTGTGTGCATGTACACGCTCCAAACAGACAACTCGACCCACGCGCACACACGGCGCACATCCACCGCAACATTACACCACCTGCTTTATTCCACTGCAGCCCTCCAGTCTCGCACACATCCGCCATCCTACCTGCTGAATACTCCTTCAAATCACCACAAAACATTCCCAGAGCTGACGGTCGAAATGACCACTGGCTCACTCCTTTGACCGACCAGACAATACGGTCATCAGACATCTAACAAGAACCAACCATTAACTTAGTGCAAACTGCCCCAGCCACGCACCAGCGAATCAATGAAGAGCCGTGTGACCGAGCGTACATAACATTGATGATACCGCCCGGCAAAAGCATAGCGGCCGTTTTAATATTATCTGATCACGCTTGAGATAAACGTTGCCGTACATGTGCTCAAGCACCTGGCTTCGTCACATCCGATTTCGGCAACAATAACTGGGATTAATACCATGCCAAACTATCACTGCCTTCAGGCGCCTGGCTTCACTGCGTCCAGTGTATAGCCAGCCAACTGGTAAATAAATCTACAGTTCCACCTATACAATTTCGATGCACCATATCATGCAATGTTTTGACATTGTAAATACCGTGTAAGGAATAAATCATTCACGAATCAGGGTCACATATTAATTGCTATGTAGCAGACCTCTGCCGATGGACGATAGCATAATTGCTAGTAAGCAACTCGTTTTGCACTGACATTTTTATTAACGTTATTATTAACCAACTTTGGAGAACTAGTTTTGAGGAACGCCAAAGGAAAGGTAACTATACATATATCAGTTAATCTTTGATAATTTGTGCTTTGGCTGGTTTCTTCATGTTTCCCAAATTCCCAATTCAATACTGTCTCAATACCACTTGTGTGTTTAAATGGACATCTACATCAAAGGAAATATCTAACACTGGCATTAGACACTGGAAACCACGTCTGTGTCAAAGTCATGATCATATAGCATATATAGCATACATAACAAAACAATATAATTCTAACTGTTTGATGCAGAAAGTTACAAATTGCTGTGTCATTCTATCCTGCATAATTTTCACCCTGTCGATGATCCTACTAGAACACTAAAATATGAGATTATCAAAGGGATATTTCGCCAAATAATGTGCATTTTCAAAAAACTGTAACTAGCACGATTTTATAATATACAGTCAAAGCAATCAATGTGTTACTTATACATTATGCCCCTGGTAACATGTCAAGATGTCAACGAAATAAGTAGAATCTACATTTCAGAAAATGAATACCTTTATTCCTGGTTAAAAGCAATTCATGTACATGAACATTGCATCAAACCTATGATGACAATGCTGATTGTGTCGAGACATCTACTGTAACCAACTTAATCATACAATGACTCATTATGACTTGATAACTGAATGTTTGTGATGGTCAATTGTCTCTAACATTGCCTGGGGACTGACTACATCGAAGTTGTGCACTTTTAACCTGAGACAATATAACAACAATGCTAGTTTCTGTTCCAGCAGCCAAAGGCAAATAAACAAATTGGAAGTCAGTGAAAAAGAATCCATTACTTAGGTCTACCAAAACATTGCTATACATATTCAACTACAATGGACATTTTCCGCAAACACAAATTTTGTTGTCTAAGTCACATGATTTTCGGAATTAAAAAAAAAAGCGCCAGAAAATGTACATATCTCAGCAGTTCTAAGGGATTAAACATGACAAAACATAATTAAAAATAAATATTTAACATAAATTAGATAATAAATGCCAACAATTATACTTAACTTACAACTGAAATGGAGGGTTGCAAATAGCAATGATGGACAGCGGACTGTGGAGATAAATGGCTAAAACCAACAGAGTTCAAACATGACATGAGTACTGAGTAGAGTACAACAGAATTAATACCAAAGTATCAAGACAAATACATGCGTGCATGCCAATACATACACACGCACACACCAACAAACACATAAAGGTTATCTACTCTTCATCTCAATGATATCAGACTATTAATAAGTACACTGTGCAGATACAATGACATTGAACTATCGGATTGATACATGAATTGATACACGGGGCTACTGTCCACTGATTGACAGCAGAAATAGCCATGGGTCATTACAAATGACCATTGGGGACAACAACTGCCTTACAAACAGCAGACTTCGTGTGGGAACACTAAGTATCTAACTAGGTAATTACAGAAGGGTCACCTGTCACAAATGACATGTTTCAGTACATGCTAATTAATAAGCCCAAACAAACTTAGAAAAGCGTGACTGAATGAACAGCAGCTAAACACTGAGGAGACATTGTGTGTCTATCAATTGATGTCAAAGTTACAGTAAAGTGAGGACTCACAAAGCACAACGTATCCAGGATCCGCTGGTCCACTTGTATGTGTACAAACACAATGCATGTGAATAAAACAGACATATTTACTGTAGTGTACGCATGGCAGGGACTTGTCTCATGGTAAATAGTATCATTAGTTGAGTTTCAACAGAATAACATATAGGGAAGATTAAATCTGCACGTATTCGGTCACATGAAAATAACTAAATTCTCAGCTGTCAAAAAATATATGTACAGAAAAATACTTCTCACACACATTGTCCGAATATCGATGAGTCCTGACATTGTATCTCATTTGATTATCTAATAACAAGGAATTGTAACGCCAGCAGAAAGATGTTATACTTTATAACAGATCAGCATTAACTGGTGTCTGATCATAAGAAAAACAAAATAATTTTTGGTTCTTAATTCTCTAGAAGGCGTCGTATTGTTTCTGCAAAATTTTAAGTCAAAAATACAGATTTCAACCAAAAAAATGGCATGTCTGGTTCTGCATTGTGCGATACTTTCAAACATGATCAGACGGCTGCATGTAAAATAACACCCCGGGGCACAGTTATGACAGACTCTGGGAAACGGAAAATAATATCAGAACAGCAGACCCCTGTCTGATAGATAACACTTCACCTATCCAAGATTCCCTCAAACTGGGGATCCGAGTTATCCCTGAATCCCATTATGTGGGACTCCTATCCAAACAAAACTGGAGCCAGTCTACTCAGGATTTCCTCCCGGTTTTCTTCCCAACACAAATCCCTAATTCCCAGTGACGGCTTTAGGTAATCCCAGGGAAAGGGGGTGCGATCAACGGGAACTGGAGACTAAGGAGAAGTTGCAGCCCAACTGATTTTGGCATTAATAACCACACCCTGCCAGACTGCATCCCCATCTCAATTATTACCCCATGCATTACACCACAATCTGGAGTTTGCACGTAACTATTAGACACGCATTCTAAAGGACATTGCCGTGTGACTGCATTTTGTATTCATTTCACAATTCTGATGCTGGCAATTTGAAAACTGTCAAATTATGTCTTTGGAGAAACGCTACTAGAAATGACAAACAGCTTAATTAAACCATAATGTTTACATTTATATAAAGAATCAGCTCATTAAAAACTAATTCAGAGTCATATGTATGCTTTAGTTAACAAAACATAGCAATAAATAATAGGGGACTAATGCAATTTGGTAGTTCATGCCAAAAATCAAACTCATTGAAGGCAAACCATCTTTAACAACCAAAACAAGTTTAAAATCTACTCTAATTAATAACAGAACATTTTTTAATCTATATAAAGTTATACACATACACAAATGTTTTTAATCTTCAAAACTGAGAAATATTTCCTAGCAATTTTGGTCTACATTTGTTCCTACTGCGATAGTCCTAACAATCCCAATCCCTTCCACTGTTACATCTGCCTGTTTTCCCGTGTGTCAGGACGAGGCTTGCATCTGCCAGGAAATGTCCAAACACCTGTCAGTGATATTATCAACACCTATATAGGTGGATGGATGACTTTCTGTCTCCTTCATTCGGACTGTCACTGTTAATATTCATACATTCACCTAAACTGCAGCACATCACCTAAGAATGCCTGGACTTCAATGCAGAGACGAAACATATTCGCTCACATAACCAGCCAGGGCTCAATTTTCTTTCTTGCGCATCACAAAACATTCCTGTTGTCAAAAAACATCACTTCTTATGACTTCATAACATTCCACACTTACATAATCCAATGATTCATCTCAGAAACTTGCATAGCGCTCATGAACACATTCATACAAAGAGTGACTGAAAAAATGTAATAACTATCATCAATAGAATTAAAACCACAAAAATGCTCACCATGAACAAGACTAGTCAGTCAATGTGCCTTAAAACTAGTTGCACCGTAATAACGGTTTCTTCACTATGTGATATTGTAATCCGTCATTCTAATGAATTATGTATTACTTAGAACAATTGGTAAGGCTATACTTTGGTATACGGGGACCGGTGAACTGTACAAGAACAGTATGAGACGTCAATTAGTCACATCCTTCATAGGACTTTGCACTCATTATTCTCTATTTCTTAATTGAAACATTTTATGTGTGTAATACTGCCTAGTTAACTTGTTGGGAGCGATAACGTAATGTGGTCAGAATATCGGACTCTCAATCAAGAGAAGCAAGTTCGAATCCGCTTCCAAAACTTCGCCAATTTTGTTCACTCCGCCTGGCTATAAAAGTGGTAGATATATGTAATGAAGTATTTGTGCAGTAATTATGTTGTGGCTGAATACTTCCCAGAGAAGTCGTGATGGTGTTCTAATGAATAGGGGACGAAGTGTTGAGCAACTCCTAAGCACTGGATACCTTATTATATATAACAATTTACCTTTTATATCACTGTATAATTCAAGTCTAGGCTGGCACCAGCAACAAACAAACTGGTTCGGAGAAGATCCACTTTAACCCGTTTCAGTACACATGACCTCCTGCGATGGTTTACCTGTGGCCCACCTGTTTATCACCTGTCTACCTGGGAAGGAAGCAGGTACTTAGGTGAGTTGACACAATCCCTGCTCCCAAAGCCTCAAAACAAACTTTGTCATTTCCTGCAGACCACTTTTGGCATCGCACTTCCTGCCAATTTACCCATCTTTTGTTTAGTCAGGCACCACCATCAGATCCAGAGTTGGTAGGAAAAGCATGCATGCCCACTTTACTTGACAGTGTGCACACACGTATGCACGCACGCACACATGCATGTTCTATCAGTGAGCACACAGCGGCAATATTTGCCAGCTTTACTAATGTCACGACAACTGCACCTAACGTAGTCAGGGTACAGACATAATCACTCATGGACAAAAAAACCCTGATGAACAAAACCCCTCAAAATATGAGCCCTCACGGACAAAATCTTTCATTGACAAAACCCTTAAAATATGACCTCTCATGAACAAAACCCCCTATGGACAAAATCCCTCATAGACATAACCCCCCAAGGCCAAAACCCTTCATGGGCAAAAACCCTCACTCAACTTCATCAGCATTTCGCTTTTTTGTGTGCACCACTTAAGGTTCAAAAGTAAATTTACAAGGACATTTCTGAAAAGAAGCAGCTCTGAAGTGTATCTTCATCTGTGTCTAACAACGTTCTTTAAACGATAGATAACACTTCAAGCGAATACAAAAATAACACATGAATTAGACGTTTCTCTTTGCAATAACACAGATGGCTGATAACATGGACAATTAGTGCATCATGTTACCATATGGAACACATCTTCTGGTCTCCTTGAGATATGGAACACATCTTCTGGTCTCCTTGAGATATGGAACACATCTTCTGGTCTCCTTGAGATATGGAACACATCTTCTGGTCTCCTTGAGATATGGAACACACCTTCTGGTCTCCTTGAGATATGGAACACACATTCTGGTCTCCTTGAGATATGGAACACACATTCTGGTCTCCTTGAGCTATGGAACACATGTTCTGGTCTCCTTGAGATATGGAACACACCTTCTGGTCTCCTTGAGATATGGAACACATCTTCTGGTCTCCTTGAGCTATGGAACACATCTTCTGGTCTTAATCCTTTGGTTTTGTTGCCCCACTGAGCTTAATCCTTTGGTTTTGTTGCCCCCCACTGAGATTAATCCTTTGGTTTTGTTGCTCCACTGAGCTTAATCCTTTGGTTTTGTTGTCCCTCTGAGCTTAATCCTTGGGTTTTGTTGCCCCACTAGCTTAATCCTTTGGTTTTGTTGCCCCACTGAGCTTAATCCTTTGGTTTTGTTGCCCTACTGAGCTTAATCCTTTGGTTTTGTTGCCCCAGAGATTAATCCTTTGGTTTTGTTGCTCCACTGAGCTTAATCCTTTGTTTTTTTTGCCCCACTGAGCTTAATCCTTTGGTTTTGTTGCTCCACTGAGCTTAACCCTTTAGTTTTGTTGCCCCACTGAGCTTAATCCTTTGGTTTTGTTGCTCCACTGAGCTTAATCCTTTGTTTTTCTTGCCCCACTGAGCTTAATCCTTTGGTTTTGTTGCCCCACTGAGCTTAATCCTTTGGTTTTGTTGCCCCACTGAGCTTAATCCTTTGGTTTTGTTGCCCCACTGAGCTCAGACTATCTGAGGCTATTGGCGCTGAAGAAATGCAGTGCAACAACATAACAAATTTCTAAAATTATGGCAATGTCACCCCAGATACACCACTGTATGTGACCAACATATCTCAATGGCGGCTTAATGACAACATAAGCATTAACAACTAAATTCTTCAATGATTCTCAAGAGCTGCAGTGTTGACTCAACTAACAAAGCCATTCTTTTTTATCTGGGGTAAAGTATTCATAAACCAACACTGGCAAGTCAACACTGTCATCCACTAAAAGGTCACGCCCTGCCGACCTTACTGATTTGAAGAACATTATCACCACAAATCACATGACACAGAGATCAAAGACAGCGCAGATATTTAATACTATTGTAAGAAACAGACAAGAAATACACATGCAATCCAGCAGTGTCTGTTTGACCAGTGTGTGATCAACCGTGACAAAGACTAACCATCCAGGGATGGGATAGTGGGACATCCATGACCAGACCAATGGTCACTTGACAACTGACCAGTCCCCTGCTGACACCAGCAGTGTGGTTAAGAAGTTCAACTGTGATCAAATGGACACACAAACAACTGTATTTGTCAGGATAGAGCACAGACATTGTAAACAGAAAGATGTGCTCGTAGATAATTGCTGCAATTAACCACACTGCCTGGCTGTCTTCAGCATATCAATTTCATATAATTTTAAGGTATAAGATGACAGCTATAAATTGTTATCCAAGGGTGCGTAGAGTTTCGGGTGTGTCAACCGAAAATATTGCTAAATACATGCCCGTTAATCTTTGTAGGATAGGTGGACAATGGGGGTTTGGAAGAGGGGTAAATTATTTAGATAATCTCTACAATTTTGGGTTATAATTTCTTTGACATGTCTAAATGTCTTTGAATGAGTTGACGTTCTGGTTTTGTGGAATGTGATATTTTACGTGATTACCCATCAAGATATGGATTTCCGTTTTGAATATTTTGATGAAAATCAGGACCTTCTTCTGCATAGTAACATCACTAAGTGTGCCAGATTATTATGGTCATGACCCAAGTAATGTGACATGTCTCGGCCCTGGACAGGTTTCATTTGATAAATTTGTATAGATTCTTCAAGAGAATTCAAAGAAGCATTTTAAACAAGGAGTCTGTACCAGTCTTTCTCCAATTTGTGTCATGTGACCATGGTAATGTGATGGTGATAAGGGTGTCAGATGAAGACCGAGTAATTCGGCCAAAATATTCAGAACAAATATTGCAAAACATCATGATAAAAAAACTGTGTCAAACTATTTTATCAATTTCATTTACAAGATATAAATTCACTACCAGCATTTTAAACGATCTTCTTTAAACTATATGTGCAAGGCAAATCTAGATAGGGCAGGAGTTCAATAGAGGGCCCTATACTGGGAAATAATAAAAGCATATTTAAACCAGGTCCTGATAATGATAAAATGTTCACATTTTTCTTAATGACAAAAACAGGAAAAAAAATTTTTTTTGCATGGAGAAAATTTAGGAGGTTCTTTTGGCATGTGCGAACCTATTAACACCACCATGTCACTATTTAAACCTGCATCCTACTAATAATTAAATTTTATAATTTTTTTAGTAATAACAACAAACCATAAACTTGCAATGGGAATATTTAGGAGTCTCTTTTTGGCGTGTGTGAACCTATTAACACCATCACTCCGCTGATGACTCCCACAAACTAACTCAACAGAAACATGTCATTTCCAGATATCTATCACATGGAACGGCGCGAAACAATACTCCTTGGAATCACATTGTGTGCGCAAATTGACAAAATTAGTACCGACTTCCACGCGTCGGTTGTAAATGCCTGAATTGAAGCCACACACTGAGAATAATAGCTAACCAGAGCGTGGCTTGATAAAGCACGATATACACTGTCTGAAGACCACAGTCAGGACGCCTGAATCGCACACAGATATTGTTTCCGACTACTTTGCCGTGCTGGCACCAGGGCTGATGTGATAGAGATCTTCATTGTCTAGAGAGTGTTTTATTGATGGAAATCAATAACAGCTGGAGTCGGAGTGGCCTGGGTAGATACTGCAGCTCTTTTTGCGGCTTCCTGGCCAGGGCTGTTGCGCTAATCAATGGAAATACTTCGCGTGGTGAATAAAAATAAATTATAATTTTAAGACGACCTCCTCGACTGTTTTAGTACATCGGGACGCACGTTCAATGTTGATATCCAAATGTGTACTAGAAAGATTTCATGAATATGAATGCTGTGTGTCAGTCAGTATTGGTTGTGTGCGTGCGTATGCGTGCGTGCGCATGTGCATGTGTGCGGCCCACCGTGTGTGGATACTCCCACTTGTTTATCTTAATTGATAGTATCCATACTATATATAGAGGGGTTGTATATAGTGAGGTTCTTGTTCTTGTAGTTTGTACTATGAGTAGGTTGTCTGTTCTATTGCCTGCAATCAGCCAGGATTGGTAATCATTAGCAGGAAGTGTACTGAATCAGTTGTATATAATCCCAGTATGCAAGTCAGGAGCGTGGGAACAAGCCAACTTCAAAGCTATAAGTGTCAATAGGCAATAAATCCCAATAGCGCCTGTTTGCAAATTTAATGTTTACAATTTGAACATTTTATGGGCGCAATAAGCAACTTGTGAATACTGTTTCGGGTTTATTAATCACAATTTGGTATACCCTCAAAACATTTATTCTAATATTAAAACATACTTATTTTCCAATTTCGGGTGTGATAACTGCTGGATTGGTTACCCGTTTTATATGCTCCATCCCCCCATTGCATTTGACGAGTTCCTGAGAATTGATGTCTAAGAATCTTTGCACCTGTTTTCAGTCCACAGCCCAAAAGATATAATAAATACCACGTCAATACTTGCGAGAACTGCACAGTTAATTACTCTGAACAGGAATACACAACACACACCTTAAGTCGTTAATAATTAACCACTTGTACACAACTAACCAATCAAGAGCATGAATATTCTGTTTTTGTTTAAAACATTGTTGGCTCGTGATGTATTTTGACTACTGAGGCATTCAGTAATTAATTTTAGTTTTTACGTCCAGGTTTCACCACGACATATAGGTCTGCTGTGAGCCATGGTGGCGTAGTGGTTAAAATATTGGGCTCTCATTTTGAAGTCTGGACAATTTTTTTCACTTCAGGTTTTATCAGTTTATTCAGCCATCTATATGAGTATCTGTTGCAGATATGTGTTGGAAGGATTCTGCAGGTGAGACATGGGGTAACAAACCCTACTTTGTGTCATATAGGAGCAGGAACTTGAGGGCACCAATAGTTTGAATGTACAAAACTTACAATCTTTATTAACTTTACTACTGTTGTATTATTTATTAGCATTCATACTGAGTACTAGTTTCAATGTAAGAACTCTTTTTTGATAAATGTTTGTAATTTGCCACAAAGGTTACAATTACTTACATATCAGTTTTATGTATTACATCACCGGCAGGCACAGAAATAACTTCAGTCACAGAAATAACAGCAGGTATGGCCCAAAGAGATGTCATCTTTCTAGTTACCTGTCTTAATTGATGGAGGAGCTCCATCAAAGCTATACTGAGCTCACTACACCCCTGTGCACTCAGAAACTGACAGCAGCCAATCAATCAGCCAATCAATCAAATCACCAGCCTCTTCAAGGACCAGGTATTTGACAAGTACTGATCACAAGGTCTAGGCCAGGCTGTGGCTAATATGTTTTCACAACCAGGCTTTGCCCTTTTCATTGAGCACTATGTCAACAGTCGGCACTACTGAACTAAATGGCAATAATGTGCAAGAATCACAAAGTATTAATAGCTACCTGCAAAGATTGGGAACATGCATGACAAAACATTAGTAAAAAAACTGCACTACAACTTAAAGGCAGCACTAAAAACAATATTCCAAAAGTTTGTGATTTAGTACACATAATCATTTTCCTTTTACTATCGTTGAATGCAAAAGAGGCTACTCTCTGCTATAATTCATCATTGAACAATATTGATGTCATGTGAAATGTGAGCAAAAAACAAAAGCTAATCACATGAGAACTATAAATGAGATATACAAACCACTAAGAATACAGACACCAGACAATTTTAACAGTTAAAAACCATCCACGGAACAAATAAGTGTCTGTACAATGAGAACCAAACAGTTCCATCATTCAGCCTTACTGCTACATAAACATGAGTGGTTAACTAGAAGGGGTGTCAGGTGCGGTCAACCGTGAAATGAGCTGTGTTTCAGGGGGGAACTGTGAAATCAACAAACAACTGGACAAAGGGGAGACAAGTGGATGTCTGAGGGTATCTAATTGTGGACTAGGGTGATAAATCAGGGCTGAGCCAGATGGGCAGGATGGGGGTGGGGGGGGGGGGAGTAACTCACAGGAAGCTTGCAGTACTTGTGGGGGTATAAATCAGAACTCACTGTCAGACACTCCAGCTATACCTGGTGGAAGGAAAATGAAATCACCTCTACACCAAAGAGAACGCCAAACACACAGGCATGATTCTCCTACAAACTCAAATAGCACAGCCCCTGTCAATGTAAGATTGGCACCCCTGGAGATTAAAGGAAATCCAATTACAAATATAATTTCCAACCTTGGCAATGCCCATATGCTATGCAATTATTCTGAAGTATGAAAAGCAAATATAGTCAAACTCATAGCCAGTGACATTAGCAATATGATGCATAGAAACAGGTAATGCAAGGCTAAAATCCTTACTTCAGAAGCCAAAGATCCAGCCAAGTTATCCAGGCAACTAATTGAAATTCTTCGTTAATATATATTCACACAGAAATATTGCTGGTCAAGCTTATCACCATTCACTAGGACCAATTAACCATTCCATTAACACAGTTATCTGAGTAACAAGACCTGACATTTTGATTCTACTGCAGTGTCCATCACTATTTAAAGATTACCCCTTTCTAATCACCCTAAGCACCCCAGGAGTATGTTGTTTATAGCATGTCTGTGATGTGACAGATTTATATCATCCTAATTGATAGGGGGTGGAGTCAGGAAACCACAGCAGGGGTACACTTAGTTTCTACAGCTCCTTGTGCTAGCCGTAGGGTCTTAATGGTCAAGACTTGATGGTCAAGACTTCATCAATCACAGACTGATTGACCAGTGTCCAAGCAAGGTATATCCAGGGTTTGTCCAGGTGTAATTGTTGAGTCTTTTTGACCAAACAGGTGAATATGTCATCTGTGTTGGAGATGATGTTGTTAGTTGTGACAGGATAAAAATGGTAGTTAGTGGATGTGAACTGGGGTGTTGTAGGGGTATACAATGGGGGAGTTGGTGTATAAGACATGTGGTGTTGATATTTTTTAAAGGGACAGTTTGTTTGTCTACTCGGAATTAGCGGGAGAAGAACTTTGTAACTGGAAGTCTGCTGTGTTGACCACGGGAAAGTGAGCAACGTTGAACATCAAAGGGTACAGCAGTTAACTCAGCCCGACTCGGGCCGTATTGCCATTAAACCTTGTTTTGAAACTGGATGTTTTGTTTACTATTTAAAAATGCACCCGTGGTTGGCCTTCAAATTGCAATCGTTGATACTGACTTACTAAACACAATTTGGCAGACATTAGTAGTCTTAAGAACATTACATTGATTAATACACACAAAACTTGGAACAGACTACGTCCTTTTAAGGCATAGGGTTGGGTGATCCAGATTCCATACATCTTGCTGTCATTCTGAAGTTAGGATAATTTAGTTCATTCCGCATTGCCTCAGATCACTCAGCTGTATAAATGAGTAAGTGGCTATAGACAGTGGTGGATGTGTGTGAACGGATGGTCTTTGCACAGTAATTGCAACATGGCTAAATTCTTCCAAAAAGTAGACAAGATCTTAGAGTAAAAAGGTCTTCCTAGCAGTGAAGAGTAGAGATTCAGTTGTTAGTGGCCAGACCATTATGTTGATGTAATTGGGGTAGGGGGTGCAGTTGTATAACTGTTGATGTAGTTAGGGTACAGGGTGTAGTTGTATAACTGTTGATGTAATTAGGGTAGGGGGTGCAGTTGTATAACTGTTGATGTATTTAAGGTTGGGGTGCAGTTGTACAACTGTTGATGTAATTGGGGTAGGGGGTGCAGTTGTATAACTGTTGATGTAGTTAGGGTAGGGAGTGCAGTTGTATAACTGTTGATATAATTAGGGTAGGGGGGTGCAGTTGTATAACTTGTGGGAATAGGATCATTACAGACATGAATTAAAAAAAAAAAAATTATACTGACACATGTATCCATTCGGTATCACTTTGGCTATTATCTTATAAATCAGCTAACTTCCGACTGGTTCATTTGTGGTACTTTTGTCAATCTGAGTCAGTGGCTTATAAGAACCCCAGAGACTAAATGTTGCATGCATCCAATGTCACAGCTCAAGGAAGACCTACCTTTGCCAATTGATATATTTGAGAAGCATGTCAGGTCCAAATTGGCGTGACTAATTCCCGCAAATGAGCTACATACCCACTCCCCAATGTCCAGGTGGGATTAATGAAGGCAGTGGCGTGGGAAGAGGGATTAGTGACCACTGCCTCTGGTCATTCCCTCACGTCCAACTGGGGCCAATCTTGTCACATGACCTGTACCATGTGACCTCACTAAAGAGGCTATCTTTAGAACAAATTCAAAGGTGAGACCCACACAGCCAATGTTGCCAATTCTACACATTTTTGCATAGACTACACATTTGGAAGGTTAAATACAGTCGCAGCTGTCACATATCAATCTTATGTGATACACCTTTCTGCCAAAATTACACATGAACCTACACAGCTACATTTACATACAAGTTATATAACTCTAATTATTATAATTCTGAGTAAATGTTAGGATCATTTTTTTCAAGAGTTGGTAACCCTACTGAGCCACTAGCATCGGAACGAACTGAATATCGTTGGGGTTGAGCTGTAGCTTCATAACTCCCCTGGCGTATATGACTTGGGAAGATGGGGGAGGGCCTGTAGATTTTTTTGGAATGACATTCAACAATTTCATAGAAAAACAGAGGGATGGACAGATCACGTTGATGGAACAATTACAAAAATTACTATGCAATTATGCAAATTCAACTCCGAACTTTCAACCTCAAATGCTGCTCACAAAAAATCTTCAAAACCCACAAAATATTGGAGCTAAGCCCCTAAGCCCCCAGTTCTGACGCTTACACTAGCAGAAGCACTCCCAAGATATTGGTTGGAGACAGTTAAACCATCAGGCAGCACAGCTCACAGGTAACACATGTGTAGTTTCGAGGCAAAAAAAACCTAATTTCACGACTGCTGGTGCTGATCGCGACCAGCAGTGTTTTAATGGTCTAATTGACGGGTGTACGATCACCACGTTTACTACTTTCTGAATCTCTCCACTCGACTCCAGACCCATAAATCTCTTCCGTCCAACCCACGGAAATGAAACCCAACATGTATGACCAAGCATCTTTTCTCGATGGGTAGAAATCTAACAACAATTGTGACTTTACGAGGCGGATCCGTTTCGGGGGTCAGTAATCTGACCTGACCCCAAAGACAGTATACAACCTACGAGATCCATGGTTCTGCCCCGGAATCTGCGGAACATGAACTTCGATACTGTTCCACACCACATGGGGAACGCATAAATATTTCACCTGCCTGCAGAGTGGCATACGGGTAATATATAATTTCATATCCTTTGCGCTCGTGACTCGTTGCACGAAACAAGAACATGTCTAGGGCTTTCAATCATGTTCGCCCGTGTGAAAAAGCACACCCAGAAGAAAAAGTCCAACCTACTTGTCATGAAGTGACCGGATCATATCCTGTGTACTTCCGTTTTGATGCAGGTGAGAAGCTGTAATAAGAGACGAATGTTCAGCGACTCTCCAATAATTCAACATCATACCTTTTAGGGTGTAATTAAAAAAACTCTTATTTATTCAATAAATTATATAACATTTTATTGAATAGTTCAACTGTGGGTTACAATAATTTAAAGGATCCCGATTTGTATAAATTTAAGAAATGAAAAGCATATGCCATATATTTAAAGGTAAGGATGTTAAATATATCCAACGACACAGGTCATTATTTCAATAAACGTCGTGTTAGTGTTAGTCTATAATTACTACATTCACCTGCAAATCAACAAATCGTGAGTGCGTTATCAAATGTGATTTTTTTTTAATTCTACGAAACCAACCCTAAGATTTTGTACTTCACATGAAGTTCTGAACATTACGCATGCACAAATACTTCATGTTCATCCATTTCCTGCATTAAACGCCAACACAAAGACACAACCTACATAACAGTATGTAAGTATGCTATATATAAAACCACAGTCGACAACACTTAAAATCCTGTGCTCGTTCACTGCTTATATAACCGCATAAACATTCTTCAATTGGCTCTCTGATGCATTATATATACCAAAACAAACAGCACTGATCCGTCGGAAACACAACAGGAAAATGTATAAAATCTAAACCTACTTAAAGTATTAAATCCGGCTCAATAGTGCTCCTGTGTAAACTTCAGATGCCAATATCTACCTAAAGAATCAATACCCTAAGGCGTATTATCAGAAGGTATCATTGAGAGAAGCCATTGTGTCTGTTATCAGAGGGGTAAAATGTATACCCCAGTGGCAGGGTACTCTCCCTACTTGCATGCCTGATAAAAACAACATTCTCTACAAACAATTAGGTTCAGATGAACAGACATGCTGTTTTTTTTAGATATCAAATTATTCTAATGGAGTCATGTTTGTAAACCTTGACATGAAATGCAGACCACTTATAGAATGGGCAGCAGCTGTTTTGGGCTGGCAGAGAAATAGGTCACTTTTAAGTCAGCATGGGTGTCGTTCTTTAAACATAGCACTGTAAAATGCATTCAGAACTTGTTTTACTGCCTCTGTAGCCCAGAGTTACCCAATCCCTTGGAGGGCAATTTCTATTACATCTAGCCAATATTTACACTACTGGTGTTGGTTTCTGTGTAAAATAGCCACTGGACAACATACGTCAACAATACACCCGGGATTAGAAAAATGTAGCAGGAACTCTACAAGTTACAGGGTATATACAGGGTTTAATTGAGAGTACAGTGCCAGCATGTGTAACCAAGACATGTCAGACCAAGAAGAAGAACCATTTGCTTTCTGAGTATGATTTAAATTGTCACCTACAAAGCCCCACAAACGTATTCAGACATATTATGGTTGTTATTACCGGTACTGCTTGTTTATTCTTATTGGTTGCTTTGAAACTAATACAATACGGACACGGGGCCCATTTTCTATGGAGGGGTCCATATTCTGTGACATATAAGAAAGTGGACCCCCATAGATTATGGATCCGGGGGTTCATATTCCATTATGGAAACCCAGGTAAAAAATATGTAGGGTAGGTCCATATTCTATTATCAAATATGAACCCCGGGGTCCATTTCTAAGGGCCTGTATTCTGAAACCGGCTCGTGTTGATATAAAAAAATAATACTCTCACGTTCAATTGTTTCATTTAACCAAACAGGAAATTGTGATACTTCATCATGTGTACACCCCACAACCACATCCAACAGCGATGATAACAAAACTCACAGGAAGTAGAAATGTATCAATCATGGAGCCGCTATATCAGCCTCTGATAGCACCAGACGTGTCTACGATCATATCTCTGCTTGTGTACAATACAAAATGAAGACAACTCGGCTCAGAAGCGTTTGACAATCATACACAAGACCAAGGAATACGAGAACATGTCCTGACTGCTAGATGCTGATAAGTTTTATGTCTGTATCAGAGATAAGGGGGTCTGGGCGGGAGGGTTGTCTGAGGGGGTGGGTCCAGGGGACTCACAGACACCCCTGATGTCATCAGACGTCCTGCCCACCCAAGTGATCAAATCGCCAGACAATAGTTAGGTCAACAACTTTCACTGGACATCAACTGTTGTATCTGCCAAGGAAACAAGACATTGGTGCCATGAAAGATAAATGTTTCTATAAAACAGTGAGATTATGCTGGTGATATATTTATGGCTTACTGTTGTTAATATTAGAGATTGGTAAATAAGAGGGAGTGAAGGAAGACTGAATGAGAGTGCGGAAAACAGAAGATGTTGTAAAAGGAGAAGAAACTTAAGATAAAGAGATTGTGGCAAGACGGAATGGAACGGTTAAGAAAACAGGAGTCCTCAAGTGATTCTTTCAGCCAACGAGAAAGTAACTGGATTAAGATATTGCCTTGACATGTTGAAATACAAAACTAACAGGAACATTAGTTTCACAGATTATAGGGGTGAGTAAACTCACAACAAAATTATGTTCCCTATTTCACCCCCTTTAATTATTCACAATAGAGACGAATGTGCACCAGACATGGCTTGTCACCAAATCAATGTCCAGTGTCATCACACAGCGATTGTTGTTACAAAAGCAATCACAGGGAACAATAACAACCCAGAGTTGATTGGCTATAATTGCTGACAAAATAATTACACAATATTTTTGGTGGGATTGCAACAAACATTTGCATGTAGACAAGTGCTATGGACCTACAGAAACAATGAAACGCTATCACTTTAGTGCAATCAATTCAGGAAACAATACCAAAACAACAAACTAGCAATTACTGGAGGAGAGAAACCAGATAGGGTAACAGGGAAGAAATCCTTAATTGCCTGGCAGGATGGAGGCTATATGTTGTGCAAACTGAGCCAGATTGCGTAAGGGGCAACCCTGATTCATTTTGTTGCAAAACAAACATTTACGTTTACCATCTATACATTAATACAGTTTGGCAGTGTCTCTTCCAAACTGCAGTAGCTAGACCATTGGACTCTCAATCGAGAGATCCTAGGTTCAAATTATGTGTTGCCATTTCAAACTTTGGGCAAGTCTGTTCACTCCACATTGTTCTAGTTCACTCAACTATATGAATGAGTACCTGGCAATAGACAGTGGTTGATATTTGTGCCTGCATAGTCTTTGCAAATTAATAAGTGTGGCTGAATGCTTCCAAGAGAAGTCAATATGGTGTTTGATTGAACAGGTCTGCCAGGGATTAAAGCATAAAGCACTTCAGACCTTGACCGATTCCCGTGATATCTTTCCGTTATGAAATAGGATAAATATGCACTAGCGTTTTATCATCGCCTGCCATCCATAGCCAACGTGTAACAAGATCGCTTATTGCATGAATAATTAATGATCCCCCATTCGCCAATCACACATGCAGACACAAATGAGTGTTACCGGAAACATGATGATGGTCAGTTGGATTGAAACCAGTGGCCCATCGGGCCAGTAAAATATGAACTGGTGGCCTGACAGCTTCAAAAAAAGCAGCAGGCCAGCAGGCCATTGTGAAAGTCGAGGCCTGCACCTTGAATGGTCCTGAGGACTGGATACTGCACTGTATAAGAACATAGCTTAACTTTTTACTTTAACTCTTCAGATCCATTGGAGTCTTTCTTTGTTCATTTGATTTCTTTTCCCCGTTGTGCGATGATCTACTTACTACTTGACGATGCAATAAAAACAACACAAAATTAATTATTTGGAGTTAATTAAGTTACTGCACATGTTTGTTACGGCCGGTCAGTCATTCACCAGAGAACACCACTGCCACTTTACCTCGAAATAATTATCATGCTGTAATTGGCGACAGCAGAAATTAACTGCTGGTCTGTGGAAACTAGTTTCTAAAGATTAAACCATGTAATTGTGCTAACTGCTGTGCCTGGTTTGTTGCTCAGTCAATGGGTTTGAGCTAGTTCTTAAAACGATTCCGGTAATCAAGTCTTAAGCAGATGTGCCAGGCCTAAGGCAGTACACCTTCGAAAACACGGGTACATGTTTCACAAAGATAGACAGATCAACCGACAGGTGGACAGACTTCTAAGATAGAAACAAACAAGATCAACTTGAAGATAACCAAGTATGCCTCTAGCTGTAATAGTCGGATGTCTTTGTGAAAAGGTTAAATTTATTTCCAGCAGATGGGGCTTCATTAAAGTTCTACGTGTAACAAAGGTGCAGCGAAACTTGCAAAAGCGAAACTTGCGAAACATCATCTTTACAGCGGCTATGTTGTGCCTGTAATAAAATTCATATTTCGACAGCATTGACCAATTATGAAAGCCCCCAGAATTGTTTATGTAAACAATTTGCAATCACTAAAAAAATGATCCATGATTATTGTGGAGAACACTTCTTGATATCCCCTTACACATTTTAGTCATGATGCAATGCATCTAACCTATATTTGTTCTTTAAATTAAAACCAAATCAAGATTTAGAAAACCTCCACCCCACAAAATCTAGCCATATATGATTTCTTCAAATCACACCAATAGCTTCTAATAGTGTGTGCTTTTATTTTTAAATTGACTAAACTGCATTTACCTAGAACAGTTACCATTGCATAGAATTACCTTGATCTTTGCTTAGCAACTTTGTTCAAATAATTTTCATAAATTAATCACACCAATTACTGACAATGACCTTGTGGCAGCCAGCCATAAAGGCAAGTGAAGATGGCCAGACGACTATTATAATTGACCACAATATAACAGTCTGCGATTCTGCATGACGAAATCCCAGGAGGAAACTTGACATTTGTAAATTAACAAGGCCCGGACATTAAAGCATGAAGACAAAGTATCAATAGAAGCATTAGCTATCAATAGATGCATCAATTGCGGTGTCATGTATGTCAAAGCAAGGTGTAAGAGGCAGTCCATCACCTCTATTGGTTCATCTCGTCTAATCGGTCTGCCAGACGCCACTTCAAGTGGGCTTCAGTCAATTTGGTTCTTTGCCAAATGGCTGTCATCTCATCTACCAAAAGTACACTTCAAATGATCCCGAAACTGCCTAGATCCAAAACTAATCAATCCACATGAATTATGAATTATCTAATTTTTAAATCTTATGATATTATTAAGTCACCAAATATTTTTAGTAATGTATAAACTGGTTATTGTACATATTATATGACTTTGTGATACGACTCCTGAAAACATTCAACAATTAGAATAAAAAATGCACTATCCGATGGTCCGACCAATCACTGCTGACATAACATTTATCCATATATATATCCAACAACTTCAACGTTAATTAGTTAGAATACAACTAATAATTTCCTGACTTTAACATGTCCTGTTTGTGTGGACAATTTAATTAATTTTATCTTGTCATATATTTATTATTTGCAGCTAAATAACATGCATTTGGACAAATTGTGTCCTAGTGGGGGTTCAATTCCCACCCTGCAGGGTTTAGCAGAAAGTGACACAGCATCACAAGAGATATCAAACTGATGCACTAGCACCAAATGGGGTAACCACCCAGGAAGGGGTGTGTCAATTACCAGGAAATGCACCCTGCAGTAGAGCGATTTTGAATTGCTTCCTGGTAAATAATTTATGTTTACACAGGAGGTCGTCTGATGTATGAAACATGACAGCGACATGGCCACTGTGCCTGGAACTGAAGGTGACCACAAGTTCTAATCAATTGGCTCAAATGTCCACCGGTTAGTCGGAATCGCCCTATTAAACAGGTGGGTTTGTTCACCCTCTTTTGCTTCTGTTCACCCCAGCATCACCCCTGAGGCAACTATTAAATGCTGGTTCTTCTTACTTCAATTAATTAGTCTCCCACATATGGCGACATTTAAAAAACCGTTTCCAGTATAACCTGTTGCATGGAAAACTAATGGAAGTCTATGCTTGCCCGTCTGTCGAGATCCCATATTCACCACTGGTACACTGAAGATGTCATACAGTTACATCACAAGGTGGACGGGAAGAAAAATGGACACGATCTTATGAGACTCGACAGATCGAGATCGATGGAGAAAACTGGTGTGAGATGTTGCGCGGGCGGCCAATCATCACTCATGACGGGACCAGAAAGAAGAACACTGAAGAACTAAGACAGGGACCAACTAAATCAATTGAATTTATTAACAATCCCTGCATATATAACATTTCACCCACCGGTGTACAAGAAAAATCCCTGAAAACACCAGTTTTCTTGATTTCACACACGGGGATGTCTGAACAGTGTCGCCATTGATAGAAAAATAAAATGACAATTTTTGGCTAACTCCTGCCAAAATAAATTAATTGTTATGAAAAAGCTGATCGTCTCACAAGAAATAATGAACCACATTTATTTTGTTCTCCTACCTGTGAACAAATCCCCACAGGAAGATAACTGATTCTTCCCTCAGGATAAAATCTACTTGATTATCATCCGAGCAGCAACTCTTTTAGTAAAAGGAGGAGAGCATTGGCATTGTTCACACCTTGGCTGCCTCAAGGAAAACCACAGGACCAGTGGCAGAATAAAAACCCAGCTGCTCTACTAACAATACAGGAACTATTTCAGCTGCATTCAATTGTCCGCTGATGCCACTGCTAACGTCACCAAATTCCTATAATTAGTTGTGTTCCCCTAATTTACTAATTACAATAAGGAAATTTAATTTGTGCCTAAATCTTTGGAAACCACGATCAGAAATGCACCAAAGCAAAAGTGTTGTCTATCTCAAAATCATCATCTGGAAGAAAAATGTTAATATTCTCCTCAATCAATGAAAAAATGTCAGTAGCATGTTAGCATACAACATGAATTTCACTGTTAATTGGTTTGTGAACTTTGCATCTTACAAAGGGTTCTTCTTAATCTCTCTCCATCATCTACTTATTCTGGGATCTTCACATAAAACATGTGCTTGTTATGAGCTGTTCTTATGTTGGGAACAAGGATAAGTATCCCAGCCTAAGATGGATAATCGGAATCAGATCTGACAGCTAATCCGCTCTATGACTGTGGATGCTTTGAGGTTATGCATAAACCATGCCACTTCCAAGAAATCCAATATTCCGTACCTACTCCTACTGGAGTAAGTTACACTGTTTATGATTCCCTCATGATTTATAATCAATTGTGTTTACATGGTGGGTGAAGCAATAACTTGTGGTGGATGGAGAGATAGTGAGAGTAAGATGAAAGGACGAGTACAGCAATATTGCCCAGTGGAGTCCTCAAGAATATATTCTGCGAAAAAGTGATACTTCACTATCCTGCAGTTTGTAACATCAATGTGGGATAAAACATCATAAATTCAAAATTCTGTACAACTGCTAGAGTTGGTTATATTGTTTATGGCTGCCATGTGAGTGGATATATGTCCCATCCAATGCCTAATAAACTCCCACCCATCTTCACTCCAACAAATGTTAGGAATTTACAATCTTGATATATTCGTAAGTTCCACAACTATACAGGTCACTAGCAAAGTGGTTAGACCACCGGACTATCAACCGAGGGACCTGTATTAGAATCCACCTGTTATGTTTCGAGATTGGCTGTTTCAACCCTTTCATTCACACTACTTTGCTCGTGTCTTTAGGATGAAAGAAAGTTGTACGTCCTTCTTTCTGGGGTTTGCATCAGGGGAAGTAAAATATCCCACACATAACATAAATCGAATGGAGAAAGCATTATGTAAGTAAACAAATTTAATATCGTGCGTTATTCAATCCTTTAAATTTTCACTCAACTTCTGTGGGAAGCATTCATCCATGCTGCAATTAGTTTGTGAAGACTATTCGTACTGTATTCATACTATGTACTACAAGTATTAATCACCTGTCTTCTCCATTCGACAAGAAAATGTAACTGAATTTGTAAAAACAGTATTTGCATGTACAATGTAGTGAAGTCCATGTGGAAAAAACAATCGAACAAGATATCAAATTGAACACAATGGGCTCACTAACTCTAGACACGGAAATACACTCTGAAAACAACATTTACAACCTAGCAGATATGGAAAATTCATAACCAGAATGAGGCATATTAATAACCGACACAGCACACAGCAAACAAGACTGCAGGCCAGTTCAGTGGCTTCTGAATAACGGCCAATAAAAGAAGGAAGATAAAAATCAGTCTTCTAAATGCTGTATCAATTCCCCCCTGAACACTGCCTGCTCCCAAATCTCTCCTCCTATCTGCTTCCAGATGGGAATAGCATCACCAGTGGAGTGGCAGGCAATAAACAAGGGAACCATATGGGGGACCACTGCCTCGCATTTATGAAATTTTCATTAGCAGCAGTTAATCATTTATTTATAACCAGCAGCCACTATTAATGATGTGAATGATGAAGCCATCTTGTTCAGTTACGTTGAGTTACTGAGAACATGACATTATTATATATAACCAGGCATCAAAATATAGTGATTTGATTGATGATCAATTAGATTTACAACCACCAGTCATTGACTCCCCAAAACTGTCAATCAATCAATGGATGTCAATTACAACAAGTAGCAGGGTTTAAATGTACATAAATGAAACCTAAATACCACACAACAAATTAATATGCAAAGTTCTATTGTCAATATATACCATGATACTGGAATAATTTTTGATTCAAGATACAACAAATGCTTACTCAATCTTTGATGAAGACATAAAATGTATCCCCAATGATTTTGTACTTTTTAAACTTCTGCAATGCTAGCATTCTGACATGCTGTCAATGTAAGAAACTTGTGTGCAATGATGACATTATGGTAATGCATATTTTAGTATAAAGATACAGCTGAGCATCATGCAAACAAAACTAATTGTTAAAATGTAACATTATAACTGCCAAAAAGAATAAAATAAAACAAAACATAACAAAATATTAAGCAACAAATCTGCAAAAACACTTTCAACTGCAAAAAAAATTAATAAATAATAATTCTGGTTCATATTACTGTATTCCACTGTAACTTACCTGAGATAGGTCTACTCCTCCAGTCCAGTCTAAATGAACAATCACAAACAGTAGATCCAGAAATGTCTGACAAATGTACAATGTCCACACAGCCGTGTGCAAGGCACTGACTGACAGCTAGTATTCACAGTCCTGTCTCCCACGTTGACACCTGTACCTAACCCAACACACTCCTTCAAACCCTACACAGGAAGACAATCACACCCTCCTCACTTGGCTGCTTCCTGTATACCTGTCTACTCAGCTCAGCCACTGACAGAGAGCCAGGAACACACAAGTGGAACAGTCCAGGACCGATCCACTATGCCAGCAGAGGGGGGTTGGGTGTAGTGGGCCAGCATCCATCATTTATGACACTTATTGGTGGTGAGGGAACAGTGCAATATCAGTTGGCCTGTTGCTACAAATGTACATAAACAATGTCTGTGATTGTGTGCATATGTGTGTGTGTGCGTGCGTGCGTGCGTGCGTGCATACATGCGCATGCATGTGTGTGCGTGCATACATGCATGTGTGGGAGGTGAGGGGGGAGGATACAGTGGGGACCCTTAAGGGTTCCACCTTCCGGGTTGTAGTCCAGTAACGGAACTTAATTTAAAACATTAACAGATTGCCGCACATCATTTTCCTGTACGTCTACTCTACTTGTTAGAATGTCCTGTGGGTCCATTTTACTCCTACTCTACTTGTTCTAATATCAAAATTAATCTATGACTGTACATGTTCTAATGTCCTATGGGTCCATTTTACTTGTTCTAATGTCATGGGTCCACTCTACTTGTTCTAAAGTCCTTTGGGTCCATTTTACTTGTTCTAATGTCATGGGTCCACTCTATTTGTTCTAAAGTCCTATGGGTCCATTTTACTTGTTCTAATGTCATGGGTCCATTCTACTTGTCCTAATGTCCTGTGGGTTCATTTTATTTGTTCTAATGTCATGGGTCCACTCTACTTGTTCTAATGTCATGTGGGTCCATTTTACTTGTTCTAATGTCATGGGTTCACTCTACTTGTTCTAATGTCCTGTGGGTCCATTTTACTTGTTCTAATGTCATGGGTCCACTCTACTTGTTCTAATGTCCTATGGGTCCATTTTACTTGTTCTAATGTCATGGGTCCACTCTACTTGTTCTAATGTCCTGTGGGTCCATTTTACTTGTTCTAATGTCATGGGTCCACTCTACTTGTTCTAATGTCCTGTAGGTCCATTTTACTTGCTTTAATGTCATGGGTCCATTCTACTTGCTCTAATGTCCTGCGGGTCCATTTTACTTGTTCTAATGTCATGGGTCCACTCTACTTGTTCTAATGTCCTGCGGGTCCATTTTACTAGTTATAATGTCCTGGGTCCATTCTACTTGCTCTAATGTCCTGCGGGTCAATTTTACTTGTTCTAATGTTATGGGTCCACTCTACTTGTTCTAATGTCATGGGTCCATTCTACTTGCTCTAATGTCCTGCGGGTCAATTTTACTTGTTCTAATGTCATGGGTCCACTCTACTTGTTCTAATGTCCTGTGGGTCCATTTTACTTGTTCTAATGTCATGGGTCTGCTCTACTTGTTCTGCCATTCTCTCGGTCTACTCTACTTATTATAATGTCTTCTTGGTGCATTTTATATATAATTTACTGTTCTGTAGGTCCATTCTAATTGCTATAGGGTCTGGCGGGTCCATTATACTTGGTATTTGTGTCATTTTGGACAATTTTACTTATCTATAAATAAGTTATATAAGTCCACTCTACTTATTCCACTGTCCATTCTATTTGGTATGTCCTGTAGGACCATTTTACTTGTTTTAATGTTCTTTGGGTCAATTTTACTTGTTCCACTGTCCATTCTATTTGGTCTGTCCTGTAGGACCATTCTACTTGTTTTAATATTCTTTGGGTCCATTTTATGTGTTCCACTGTCCATTCTATTTGGTCTGTCCTGTAGGACCATTCTACTTGTTTTAATGTTTTTTGGGTCCATTTTACTTGTCCCATTGTCCATTCTATTTGCTGTCCTGTAGGACCATTCTACTTGTTCTAATGTTCTTTGGGTCCATTTTACTTGTTCCATTGTCCATACGATTCATTCTATTTGCTCTAATGTCCATTATACTTGCTTTACTGTTCTATGGGTCCATTCTACTTGTTTGTGTCCCCTGGGTCCTATCTACCAGTTCTAATGTCCCATGGAACCATCATACTGTCTTCAGAAATGATAACTAGCACCAATTAACCGACACATTAACAAATAAACTGTGCATACTGTAATCAAAGAGCCGCTAATACATAACCATAATCCACAGAAGTAAAGACGTGTTCGCCTGACAGCGCCACGCCAGTGGGAGTACCTGGAAATAAACTACACGCTTCCACCTAGGCCAAATTGATTGCAGTTCCATTTCCTGTAAATGCCAGCTTTCCCCAGTAGGAAAGATAATTCTTATCTGGGGGCCACGGGGAGCCATCAAAGTTATCATCATATATCAGTTAGCCCTTAAAGAGACCATTTACAATAGAAGTATATCCTTGTGGCGGCACAGATTTTAAGGACTTAAGATGTAGTTAAATGATATAGGCCCTGGGGTGTCGCCACGTTTTGGGTCTATTTATTTTCTGCTGCCATGATATTTTTTTGCATTATAATTGCTCTTTGAGATTGGGCATGGACGCCTGGTTTCCGTAATTAAGACAGTAAGCGGGACGAAGTACAACGGATTCAGTGAACTTCCTGCTAATAATAGTACCACCCCTGGTGATTCTGGTGTGGTAATTTATTCTTTTCATCCACTAGGGGGAGGGGAAGATGACCTTGGGTATTTCCTGCGGGAAGGAGGGAAGGTACCCTAGTGTATCTACCTCACCCTGGATATATTCCCTTAATCCCAAATTATTGTTCTCTTGTTTCCCTGTGTGTCAGGGGTGAAGCTGGCCTCAATACTGATCATCAATTTCTATTTTCTTTTCTAAATAAGTTCAGGAAATAAAAATAAGTTTAAATTTGCCATATGTTGTAAATATTATAATCAAAAGAAATTATTAGTAATTTAAATTTCTAGGTGAATTAAGATCAGACGCCTCAACAGCAAACAGTTCAACAGTTCTATTCACATTCTATATCCTCTAATCTTCTTACAGCTTAGCAGGGTAATAACAAGGCAGGGTTTTAAGGGTGGTGTAAGATAGGGGGATAATATAAACTGAACATTACACTATATAATGGAACAAACAAGTTAGCTTTAAGAATTTACCTTCCAACTACCCCCCTCCATTGAGTGATATTGTACCACAAGGAGCAGTCAGATCCATGGATGCAACAAAAAGGGTGAAAAGAAATAATTAGCCCTCATTAGCTATCATCATGCTCAATTACAACCCATTCTTGTCTTATGCACAATCAAACCGTCTGTGTAATTAGTTAATCAGAAGCTTTCAAGCACCCTTTTAATCTAGCCAACCATGCCAGAGGTGGGGTAACTTCAAGGGCGTTTAATCTTCAACACTCCAGGTGTCTTTGTGTGTTCACCCTCAAGATTCTACCCTTCCACCCTCTTCTACCATCACACCCTCTCTAGAACCCCTTTGATGCTAATCTGGGATATAGGCATGGACCAGACAGTATACTTAGATATAAGCATTGTTTTATCTCCAGGGGTGACACCACAGAAAAGGTGCTAATTCGTCTAAAGGGGCAACAGAATGTGTCCTCTGTGTATACCATTAACCCCTTGTTGAGCTCCCCAGCATTCTTCAGAAAAAAACAACAACTAGCCAATTGAAAACATTGTGGTTAATGATTCTGGCAGCTAATTAGGAGAAACATTCCCGCACCAAAACAATAATGTTGTCGTTACTGTGTAACAATCGAGTGATGCGAATCTAAACCTGCCCAAGTGACAATTTCAAATTCAGTAATTTTGCAGGCGTGACATCTGTGAAAGAGACATAGCACAATTAAATGTGCTGCACAGTAATTGACCAGATACAATCGCATAGCATCAACAATACGAAAAATAAGACCCCCCGAGATGCACTGTGGTACAGTGTCCAAACTTAATTATCTGCACAGGTGGAAAATATCCTGGAAATAGAGAAGGGTATGCAATTGTTTGCAACGTTTGCAACTTAAGAAGTTTGTGTACAAGATTTGAGGGGATCTCTAGTATTTATAACGGCTGGTGCTTCAAACTCAACAGCTATTACGAAACCTCCACATGTATAGTTTACAGAGGCTGCATTCTTTGATCAAACGTTAAAGTACACTTTATATACACAAGTGTCAGAAAACTTCAACTACTTAAGGCTCTTTGGAAAATACACAGCAACATTATTTGGTTTGGTATTCAACCCAAATAGGTTAGTTGTGTTTCTCCTTGTCTATGTCCCTTCTTCTCTGTCTACCCCTGTACGGGGGGGGGGGAGATAACCCCAGTGCCCGTCTTCTTCACAGAATTCCCTCCACAAACCACAGAAGATAGGTTTCCTGCCATAATGTCTGTTTTATGGAAAACTAGGATGACCAACTGGCTGGAGGTAATCTTGGACGGAACATTTCATCACAGCGTAATCACACATATTGTTTTATAAAAAGGAATGAAATTTTATTTACATGTTTTTGTTATACAATGTTTCGCATTACATTTAGTCAACAATTACCATTTGATTTACTCAATAAGTGTTCCAAGATATTTTATGAAATAATATGATGTAGAGTGTATTTAGTTGGAAAGAAAGGAGCATATTGTGTGAACAACTCGCCCGACTTATGCAACTGTGGAAAATTTGCTGGCGACCATTTTGTTTTGGATTTCCGAACGACACAAAGTCACCATGCATGTACTTGAACCTAAATCATTGTAAGAGATGATTTCAATACACGTCAAATTATACCTTTCCAAGTGCATTGCCCATGAATTTTCTATGGCAAGTGGCAGAGTAGCAAAAATAATAAAACAAGAACTTTGGTCATGTTTAATTATGTGTGCTACTCTACTAACCATCAAAGATGATTGCAGTGGGATGTATACTTGTGTATTCAGCTTCTGCAATCAACATTTTTTTAAAAGAAATCTTACTGCAAAGCATCAATATTGTTAACCAGAACCTCTTATTTCATCAATGGCATGTAAACAAAATATCAAATATTTTGTTTTTAGTGAAATACTAACAGTATTTGTAATACGTTATAATTTCATGCGCCAAACGAATGTTTGCCAAGTCGTGTTCAAAATAATCACTGTATGATAAGACGCAATGCATTCAACATGTAAACACCATGGGCTGTTCAGTAACTTTCCTGTGGTGATCAGTGTAAATGATTGCTTACAATTTTGTCCGATAAACTGAAATATTGTGGATGTTTAGACCTCCATCACCGCTATGGTACAGTCACGCGATCTGCGTTCGCTATAAAACTATGTCTCAAAAACGGTTTGCCTCTCTTTGTCGCTATTTACCAATTTGAAACAAGTAACTTATTTACAAGTTTGTAGACGTTTGTTTGTTTCAAAATGACCAAAATCTTACTAGTGATGTATCTAAAGTGAGGTCCAGCAAAATATCAAAAGGCAGCAGAAACCACAAAAGTGATTATATCACAAAGGCACCATATTATATTTATTTTAGGTAATTAAAATATGTTCTGTATCTCTGCAGTCAGATGTCATTTGGCTACATGCACCATCAGTAGAGTACAGCAAAGCTGCATAAATGTTGGGATCCAGGGCCCGGGCTCCATGAAACGGGTAAGAACGTTCTTAACGCTAAGATGATTGTCTTAATAAATTAAGGGATTTTTTAAATATGAGCTAATATAGGAGTTACACAAAACATGTGATGCTAAGTAATTGCGTAACTTTAAGTACGCTTCAAGAAACCGGCCCCAGGAACTTAATAATAAACTTATGTTGCACTTAATCCTAGGAACCGACCAAATGTCAAAGGTGAATCTGCTAAATATGGGGAGCTTGTAACTTAATTAAATAAACTTAATTAAATGATTGTCACTTTTTTAAAGGTCACCTGCACTCAATGACCTCAATATCAACCAAATTAGTTCTGATGTAGTCACACAACCTGCAATTACAAGGCCATAATTGCATCCACAGTGGAGTAATTTTGCACATGTGCTGCATTTAATAATACAAAAACTTGGCTAGCATCTGTTTCACTTAGTGTTATACATCAATGAATTGTTCCCTAAAATCTTGACAGTTGTTGATATTCTGATCATATTTAATGGTTCTAGCTTTTGGTGCATGAAGACAGTTTTGCACCATGAGTGCGCTTTAGTGCCACTTGGTGAACATGAAATTAATGAAGTTGTACCCATAATTAAGTGTCACATAGTGTGAGCAGGGTCTGGGTTAAACAACACATATTTTGTGTAGTAATAACGATAACGGTCAGTCTTATATACCACTGGTAACAAAATAGACAAGGCGCTCCTGGCCATTATTCCATTATTAAAGAAAGTACTTTTTTAGTGCAACTAAAATAAAGGTAAGTCAATATAGTCCTTAGGACTGCTCAAAGCACTTTGCACTTTACTCCCTGGCAGACCTGTTCAATGGAATCTTCTCAGGGAAGCTCTCAGCCATGCTGCAATTAATCCACGGAGAATATATATGTACACAAATATCCACCGCAGTCTATAGCCAGGTACTCATTTGTACAGCTGAGTGAACTCGAGCAACGTAATGTGGACAGACTTGCCTAAGGTTCAACACAGCTGCACCGGATTCAAGCCCAGGTTCTCTCAACTGAGAGTCAGATGCTCTAGAAACTGAGCCACTTAGCTCAACACAGGTAATGCAGTGCCCATGTGGGTTTTATAGATCATGATCATACATAGCATGTTGTTTTCTTTTCCCTATGTGGGAATTTTAATTTAATTTCCCTGGCATGGACACCAGGTAGAAGTGACCAACACCTTCCTTTGTCTTTTCCAAAAGATATAAAGTGGGAGGAATTCAATTGCCCACATTTTAAAACAGAAATGAATGGAGCCATGCGCATAACGTAAAAGTGCATTATTTCTCCTTGACAATGACACCAGTGTCATATGTGCACAACGTGTCGCAAAGTTATGGCTGGACGAATAAACCCACATTAAAAATTCAAGATTTGATACCGACGATATCAAAGTTAAGTATTTTGTTTAAAATCATATGCCATTCAATCCTAAACACGCAGCAAATATGTAGAAAAACACTTTTCAAGAATATAAAAATTATAAATTATATTAGTACTACAAGTATATTTTTGTTTCTAAAAATGCAAGAAAATGTAAATCAATTCTGCAGATGTATTTTGACTTTTACGTGTACTCAGTTTGAGAAAATGTACCTTACCATCCGAACTGTTGCAGCCTGTAACATATATATAAAACAATGCTTTTACTTTTGAGGTGATCCCCAAATCTCCCAATGGTCTGCCTGAAGCCCACCTGCCTCCTATTGTAGTGTGTAACTTGTTCAAGAAGAAGTCCCATATTGCGTTAATGGAAATGCACCCGTTGGATACAGCAAGTGAGTCACGCTGTAGTGCCTTTTCTTTGTGTTTTCTGTCCATCGACACATCGAATCATTCGTCTCCTTGTTGGACTTCCAAAAATGTTCATCGAGTCAGAACAAAACACTGAAACCTTCAGCGCTATTGTTAAAATTACCATCGATTTCCTGCATTTTAATTGTACTTTCCCGACGATGTATTGCAGCCACGTCACGGCAGTGAGTATCTCGACAAAGCGGCTGTGTTTCCTCTCTCTCCAGTGGGCCCGGTGGTGGGAACAGCTACGCAACTGCACATAAACAGGACTGATTCATCAGGCACGTTGTGTCATCCTTGTGTTAACACACCTCTATCTATGCACACGCTGGTCAACTACAAACCCTTGCTGAATACAAAAACAACTGATTTAGCAATGAGTGACAGTGAGAGAACTGTATAACGTGTCTTTTGATCAGTGCATTTATGGGTCTCTTCAATCAAGTTCCAAAACCATCCTAGTGAGATTCCACTATCATCGTATTTATTCATAAAACAATGTCATTGCACCCAACCTACAAAATATTGCAATTCACCTTCTATATCGTATTGTAACTAATTTTTTTGTGGGACTCTAACTGTTATTTGTAGCGACACACCTTATTTTTTGAGGCAATGTAATTTTGTTATAGACTTTTGTAAACACATTTTTAAGATACTGGGTAACTGATAATTATAATAAACCAATCTTTGGTTCTGGGTATTGTTTTGGGGTCTTCCACAACAAACATGATATTACCACACCAATATTCCACAATTTATAAAGAGATGGAACTGACCCTATATGTAGAAACTGTAATTGATTGTTTGAGCTGTAATTGCTATTGATTTGTTGAAACTATATGCCAGGTAAGTGTAATTGATTT
Source organism: Paraescarpia echinospica (assembly GCA_020002185.1). NCBI lineage: Eukaryota > Metazoa > Annelida > Polychaeta > Sabellida > Siboglinidae > Paraescarpia > Paraescarpia echinospica. The sequence continues at coordinate 22,038,984 of CM034534.1, read as the reverse complement.
TAAGTGTTGTAATCACATCAACTTTTTATAACGTGTAATTAACAATTATAATTAAATCCATCTTTGCAAATAGGTGTGCTTTCTGGGTTTTCCACAGCAACCAAATGCTAATACCACAGCAATGTTCCACAATTTACAACTAATTGACCCTTTATTTAGCAATTGTAACTGATTTGATTTTGAGGTGCAGTAATAATTGTTATTGATTTTTTTTGAAGCAACTGTAACTTATTTATACGTGTTGTAACTGTTATCAGTTTTTTATGATGCATTGTAATTTATCCTGGTATTTAAACCCAATCTTGGTTCCGGGAGCACTTTTTTGGGTTTTCCAAAGCAAACAAATGCTAATTCCACAGCAATGATCCACAGCAATGATACATATTTCAGCAATGATCTACGACAATTATCCATTAAAAAGGGTGCTCTCAGCAGCTAGTCTTGCCGAAAATCCTGATAATCATGTGGGATGCTGGTTCCCGTATTTCGGATTAAGCTGCCTAATGGGCAATACTGACATGGCTAATCCAGGAGATGAGCAAGGATTAACGTGCACCCGACAGCTGTAGTGATCATAATCTGAGCGCATCGCCACGATCAATTATGCACACCTGATATCCCATTTCATTAGAACAAGGATGTGTCTCCTGCGACAGAATACCCAATGAATTATTAATTTCCAAGCTACAATACAGTTTGATGTGTAGATGTGTATAACTTCAATTTATCAATACAAAAGCAACACACAAAGTAAACACCTCGTGATTAAAGTTCAAGGACAATTAATTTTTTTTACTAATACTTATATATATATATAAAATGGTGAATTAATAATTATTCACACATTTGCATGGACAAACTATAAATCTGTGTGTGTGTGTGTGTGTGTGTGTGTGTGTGTGTGTGTGTGTGTGTGTGTGTGTGTGTGTGTGCGTGAAATGAATGGGGGTCCAGCTGTGTTAAGATTAAAAAAAAAAAATGTATTGTTAAAATATTACGAGGTTAATAATTAAAATGTCCAACAGAATAATGAGGCTCGGCTTTCAGATTGTCATTTAGCAAATAGGCCTGTCATTAGCACTAGTCTAGAAAGCTTTAAATCTGACAAAAGTAAATAATTAACTAAATTATGTATTACAGTGATCTTAAAGTATAATTTATTACCAATACAACCTGTCATATTTTTTTTACAATAATTATTATGTCTATATTTTACAATGATGCTATTCAATTACGATAAATGGGTAAATATTCACAAGAAGTGTTATTCAATTTACTCTTTTTGTAAAAAAATTCCAACATCAACATTATAAATAAAAAACTGTATGACTACAGTTGGAAATAAAAGATAAACAAACTGATCTAAAAAAAAACACATTAGATAAGAAAGCTAGTTATTTTAGCAAACACAGTCTAACATGGTGGTTTAACAGCTAATTTGAATTTGTTAGTTTCAAGATGGTACTCGATGAGTGAATTTTATGCCATCCAGTTAAGCAGTTTGGAGCACTTCTGGATGCTTTATCATGACATCATCAGGATGACTGGAAAACCCACAGGGAAATTACTGTAGCTTAAATACCATCAATTGACACCTTTTGATCAGACTATGTAGGTTTATTGTTGATTTTCTATGATCCTTTACTGTTAGCCAGTGAAGGGTGTCATTAACAAATGATCAAAAAACATATTTGTTATCGGATACCTTCTAGTGAGCTCTCCATGTTTGAAGCTGGCCACTTATTGTAAAAGGTGTTTTAGGTTCAATTGTAATTGTGTAATCGGGTTTTTACAAATGGTTTCACCCTACAAAGCTGTGTATTTGCAATTAATCACTGTAATTGACTATATTAATTGAACAAACACTGCTGCATTTATTCATGAATTCACCTGAATCCCAGTCGTAAAATTAATTACCATTAATGATGCGATTTTCCGTTATATAAATTACATTGTAGATTAACAATTGTAATTTATCTTGATTTTTGGAGTGCGGTAATTGTGTAATATGTGTAATTACTTAAGTGTCACTATTGACAGGTGTAATTTTACCTAAATCTGACTGACCTGTTTACTGATACAAAACAACTGATGTGTGAATCTCCAGAATATTCCAAGTAAATCGTAATCCGAGATGTTCATCAGACATATTTTAATTTTTTGTAAAGTATGTACAATTGATCTACCACAGCAAACTGAGTAGGTATTAAGTCGCGCAGGACTAATCTGCTCATGAGCAAAAATAGATGTCTGTTAAGTTTGTAATTCTGGCAGAAATATATTCCATATACTCTAATCATAAATAATCCAAAACTACTACTTAAAATACTAAATCCATAGTTGCTATGTACATTGGCTTTTTATTGTCTAATTTTAAACCTATATTTATCAGAATATAAATTTTTAAAGTTTGCTTAATTTTAACTAATGAAGATATTTAAACAAATGAGATGTAATTTTAAAGCTTTTAATCTGTGGAATGCAAAAATGTACAAAATGCACTTTTGCAACTGAATACCCACTTTGCTGAAACAGCAAGGGAGTGTTGACAGGTGGTCGTTAGCAACATTGCACAATGACATGGTCAATAGGTATAATGTGACGAGTTCACGTAAGTGTTCTCCGATGTTATAAATATATTATCGTGTCCTCATTAAGTAGCACGAGACTCTTAACCCGGATCACCAGCTGAAGATGTCAATATGTAGATGACGTACACTCAAGCAGGGATTCCCTTGGAGCGCGGAAACGCGCCAATGACTCGTTGTTTGCTGGAATGCCGCATACGTTTTTGCTGCATGTGCCCAAAAGACATACAAAACATGTCTGAGAAAATTGAGGGGCACTTGTGTAGAATCCGGACCCATCTATATTTTGTCGTTATTAAGTATAATTTTGCCTAAATTTGACAAGTTGATACGATAATGAAATAATTCCACATCATCCCAGGCATATTTACACTATAAAAATATTGCGTCTTAGCCTTAGCGCATTTTGAGGCCCAAATAGTGCTTCAGTCTGCGCATGAACACAGACAACGGCCGCACGGACAACAAACAGAACAATGGCCTAGATATGAATTACTTAAATCACATCTTACATTGATGACTGAACACTGAGAAGTCTAATCAATACCCTTGTGCCTTGCCTACCCTTTGCCTGTCGTCGACATTGTTTATAAGCTTTAGTCGAGCACCGTGAACAGCGTTTGTTGCCGACGACACCATATTATCACCCATTGTCAACTTTCAACTCTTGCCAAACAAAGTGCAATCCTTTCGTAGCTACACAAAATAATATCCATTCAAACTGTACACTATGTACATTTTTAAATTCATGTGTTTGCTAAATTTTATAATTGGAGTACATTATAAACGAAAAACAAACATTTTTAAAAGCATGTTTATAAATCAGGCCTCCGTCACCAAGGCTCACAAATAGTACATTCATTACAAATGCCCCCGTCGCCTTGGGTCATAAACTTTAGAAAAAAGACAATACTATGTTCTAGTCTTACATGTAATAGTTTACTGTATAGTATAATTTAATTGGTCTAATTTAATTGGATGATTTTCCCGCAACTTATCATCTAATTTTCTCTCAAAAGACTGAGCCGATGCAATCTCAACCACAGACTGTGTGAGGCTATTCCATACATCTGTTCATCGGTGTAGCATGACCAGTCCACGAAAAATGGGGCGACCCTACCCAGAAGCTACAGATTTTGATAAAAAACCTGAACATTTCTGAGCACTTTTATATTGATAGTTATATATTTTGTACCCAGAAATATGTTGCATAGGCAGTCCAAAATAGAATTCTAAACAAGTTAAAGGATAGCATAATTACATGCCTAATATTAAAAAAAACAATGTATTGTTCACATTTACCAGGTTACTTAAGCGACCATACTACCATGCAAATTAATTAGTAAAATTTTAATCAACAGATTTGGGGCACATCAAATTTAGAAAAGGCACATAGTTCTATATCTGATGTGCCCGAAGGTCACTTGCATGTTTTTTCTAGATCGATCCCTGCTCGAACGTACATTATTCTGAAGAAACCAGCAACTGGTACGATGTATTCACACACACACAAACACTTCATATTCGTGAAGTGTTCGCACCAATATAAACTAGACCCTACTCACTAAGTCATGAATCACCTTATGAAACATGACCTGCTTTCTTGTTGAATATTCACATCTGAAGCGGTGGTCTCAGTTCAAAAATTGAGAACCGGCAAACACTTCTAATGTGTTTTCACCACATCATCGATATATATATACTAGCTGGTTTAAAAGCACCCCTGGAGAATGGTTGCCCGCTCAATTTGTCTACTCAAAAAACTAAAATTGTTTTTAAAACACAATAAACATACATATTTTTTTAAATGCAATATTTTTATTTTAGCCAAGGAGCACCATCATAATGGGTTACAAGCTCACATGTTGAAGTCAATGCTAGTATTTGTTTGTGCAAATGCCTTTTAATTTAGTTGAAAACACTGGATATAGTGTTTCACAATTTTGCAAGATACCCAATCTAACAACCAAAGTAATTTCTTTCAATTATTTCAACAAATGTACACGGTTTATTAATGTGACTTTATATTAACTAGTCAATGAATCCAATCTGTGGCATGCTAAACAGAGTTCTTGTAAACTATGAACATCTTCAACACTGATAGAGAGACTGGAAGAGAAAGGGGGATTATTTGTTTCAAAGAAAGACATCAATGTTGGAGCAATTTAAATCACAGCACAAACAAATTATTCAGAGAGGCAGAGATAATCTGACAATAAAATAACCTGGGGCCTGACCCAATGATTCAGCCAGGTGGTTTGTTTGACTGTCAATCCGATGCTTCCGCTGCTCAATTGATCAGCAAAGGTTTCTTGTGATTATACCACTAAGCTCCGTGTTCAAATAAAGAGTTGCAGACACAATGATTGCACCGAGAAACACTGGCTCTGCAGGCAGGGGCGGGAAACTGACAGACATAATCTTGGTAGGGGCAGTGTTGTTGGTGTTGAATGTGGGGTATCTGTTGTTAGAGTAGGGGTGTCAGTGTTGGTGTGGGGATGGCAGTGTTGATGCAGGGGTGGCAGTAATGGGGTAGGGGTGGCAGTGTCGGTGTAGGTGTGGCAGTGTCGGTGTAGATGTGGCAGTGTTGGTGTAGGGATGGCAGTGTTGTTGTAAGGGAGGCAGTGTCGGTGAAGGGGGCAGTGTTGGTGTAACATGAGTGTTGGAGTGGCAGTGTTGGTGTAGCATGGGTGTTGGAGTGGCAGTGTTGGTGTAGCATGAGTGTTGGTGTAGCATGGGTGTTTGAGTGGCAGTGTTGGTGTAGCATGAGTGTTGGTGTAGCATGGGTGTTGGAGTGGCAGTGTTTGTGTAGCATGGGTGTTTGAATGGCAGTGTTGGTGTAGCATGAGTGTTGGAGTGGTAGTGTTGATGTAGCATGGGTGTTGGAGAGCAAGTGTTGGTGTAGCATGAGTGTTGGAGTGGCAGTGTTGGTGTAGCATGGGTGTTAGAGTGGCACTGTTGATGTAGCATGTGTGCAGGGGTGGCAATGTTGGTGTAGCATGAGTGTTGGGGTGGCAGTGTTGGTGTAACATGAGTGTTGAGGTGGCAGTGTTGTTGTAGCATGGGTGTTGGAGGGGCAGTGTTGGTGTAGCATGGGTGTTGGAGTGGCAGTGTTGATGTAGCATGAGTGTTGGAGTGGCAGTGTTGGTGTAGCATGAGTGCAGGGGTTGCAGTGTTGGTGTATCACAAGTGTTGGGGTGGCGTGGGTGTTGGAGGGGCAGTGTTGGTGTAGCATGGGTGTTGGGGTGGCAGTGTTGGTGTAGCATGGGTATTGGAGTGGCAGTATTGGTGTAGCACGAGTGTTGGGGTGGCAGTGTTGGTGTAGCATGAGTGCATGGGTGGCAGTGTTGGTGTAACATGAGTGCATGCATGGCAGTGTTGGTGTAGCATGAGTGTTGGTGTAGCATGAGTGCAGGGGTGGCAGTGTTGGTGTAGCATGAGTGCATGGGTGGCAGTGTTGGTGTAGCATGAGTGCAGTGTTGGCAGAGTTGGTGTAGCATAGGTGCATGGGTGGCAGTGTTGGTGTAGCATGAGTGTTGGGGTGGCAGTGTTGGTTATAGCATGAGTGCAGGGGTGGCAGTGTTGGTGTAGCATGAGTGTTGGGGTGGCAGTGTTGGTTATACCATGAGTGCATGGGTGGCAGTGTTGGTGTAGCATGAGTGTTGGGGTGGCAGTGTTGGTTATACCATGAGTGCATGGGTGGCAGTGTTGGTGTAGCATGAGTGCATGGGTGGCAGTGTTGGTGTAGCATGAGTGCAGTGTTGGCAGAGTTGGTGTAGCATAGGTGCATGGGTGGCAGTGTTGGTGTAGCATGAGTGTTGGGGTGGCAGTGTTGGTTATAGCATGAGTGCAGGGGTGGCAGTGTTGGTGTAGCATGAGTGTTGGGGTGGCATAGTTGGTTATACCATGAGTGCATGGGTGGCAGTGTTGGTGTAGCATGAGTGTTGGGGTGGCAGTGTTGGTTATACCATGAGTGCATGGGTGGCAGTGTTGGTGTAGCATGAGTGTTGGGGTGGCAGTGTTGGTTATACCATGAGTGCATGGGTGGCAGTGTTGGTGTAGCATGAGTGCAGGGGTGGCAGTGTTGGTGTAGCATGAGTGCATGGGTGGCAGTGTTGGTTATAGCATGAGTGCAGGGGTGGCAGTGTTGGTGTAGCATGTGTTGGGGTGGCAGTGTTGGTTATAGCATGAGTGCAGGGGTGGCAGTGTTGGTGTAGCATGAGTGTTGGGGTGGCAGTGTTGGTTATACCATGAGTGCATGGGTGGCAGTGTTGGTGTAGCATGAGTGTTGGGGTGGCAGTGTTGATGTACAGTGAGTGTTTGAGGCCACTGCTGCTCCAGTGTTGGCTGCAGTGCTAGCACTCGCAGTGGTTTACCACAGATGGTGCAGTGTATGTTTTAAAGATAACTCTGTTCGGTGACCACATTGATGACACACAAGTGTCATAAACTGACGAGTCACCACCCACTTGAGACAGATTGAGATGTGTCCACTGTCCACATACACGCCTCTGTCAACAGACAGAGAGTGGCCACACTTATCAATGTCTCATTAAATCAATACTTACCTCTGTCCTGCGTCAATGTATATATTATTACATCTCTCTCTCTTCCTCTCTCTCTCTCTCTCTCTCTATATATATATATAAATACATATATTGAACCATATCTGAGGAAAGCAATAGTCACAATTTGTTCTGGCCTCTAGTTCCACCCAATCATGAAGCACCTGCCCCAGAAAATGTTCCTGCATCTCATTTCATGAACAAATATCAACATATTTTGTGTACCTTTACAAGGTATTCATTGTTATGAGTTGACCTAGACAGGTGCCTTGAAGAGTTCAACATCGACATGTAAACGAATAAAATATAGCAGTGGAGTGCAATGACCCAGTGACTAGAGGACTTGACTCTCAATCGAGAGAACCCGGGTTCAAATCCTGTGCTGCCATTTTGAGCCTTAGTCGAGTTCGTTCACTTTACGTTGCTCCAGTTCACTCAGCTGTATGAATGAGTATGTTGCTATAGACAGTGGTGGATATTTTATACAAATAGTATTCACGCGTTAATTGCAGCATGGTTGAAAGCTTCCCAGAGAGTCAAGATGGTGTTCGATTGAACAGGTCTGCCAGGGAGTAAAGCGTAAATTGCTTTGAGCAGTCCTGAGGACGGGATACAGCGCTATATGACAAGCTAAGAAGTTACCATTAGTTTAGCATGCCAACAACAAATACAGAGACATCTTTCAAGGTCTATCTGCCTTTCATCTATACGTCATCCTCAGTCTTATGGTATTTGATACCGTTCTACTGTTATCCATGTACAACAATATACCTAACAACAGTCAACAACATACATTTACCTCAATAAACATCAAGAACCATAAATTCCTAGAAAAATTGTTTTTTGAGGCAAGTGGCCAGAGACAGCCGTAAAAGGCTAAACACAGACTTCTATCATTAAGCAAGAGAAATCACCTGCCTGTGGATCTTGTTTACTGGAAACATCACGAGACACAAAGGACAGAGTAAAAAAGAGATTTCTGCCAGTGGCAATTTGACTAATTACTCAGCAGGAGTAGTGAGAATGCGTCCATTGTCTGCTATCCTCATTGATCAAATCAGACGGCTTCTGTGAGTCATACTTAATGTCTTAATTGGCACCTGTTTGGCACTGTAAGTGTGTAAATGATGCAACCAATCACTGGTGCTGATGTGTCATGCATACGTAATGAAATATTTTACAAATCTGGATTATTACTACATTAGTTTACACTCACCCCAAAGAAACAAAACCAAGGGCATTGGTTAGTGCCATATTGATCTTAAGAACTCGTTGCCGCTGACCATTTAATTTCTGTTGTTGCCAATTAGGGTGACGGTAAAGCGAAAATAAAACCAGGGTGGTGCCCTCTGGAGGGGTGTCAGTGTTGTAGGCTCAACTGAGAGAACCCGGGTTCAAATCCTGTGCTTCCGCTTTGATCTTTGGGCAAGTTCATTCACTCTATATTATGTTGCTACAGTTCACTCAGATGTATGAATGAGCACCTGTCTACAGACAGAGGTAGATACATGTTTATGAATAGTCTTTGTGCAGTAATTGTTGTGGCTGAATGCTTTATAGAGAAGTCGAGATGATGTTTGATTGAACAAGTCTGCCAGGGAGTAAAGTGTAAAGTGCTATGAGTAATCATAGATACTGAATACTTTGCTGTATATGAACTTAAATTTACCTTTCTAACATATTCAAGTTTTTTTACCCGAGACCACCCGTTGTGGAGTAGAGCATGGATGAGAGATTGGAGATCTTATATCACATAAGTTATGCAGTGCAAGAAAGTCAATGCTGCAGACACATAACAACACCTGCACTGCCGTCATCTCGAGGAAAATAAATAAAGAATAACAAAATAACACACTGGACCAATGGTGTAAGAATATATTATATATAATATATATATATATATAAATGAATAGATGTGAAACTTAAGCTCTTGTAGTAATAATAATGTAGGACCAGGAACAACAATTAAATCAGAACTAGATCATTGAAGCTGGAGAGGATTTCTTACAGAGGCAAGCAACAAACATAAATATGCAGGTTGAGTCCTCAGGAGTGTTCAGAAATATGTCACATATCACCATGCGAGAGACCCATTCCAATGCAAACTAGACTTATATTCAAAACATACAGCCGTGCTGTAAATATTATTTGTTCACATCTACCTCTGGCTACATCAAGGTACCCACTTATAAAGCTGAGCAAACTGAGCCAGGGTGGAATACCCAAAATTGTCCAAATTTTGAAACAGCAGCAAATTAAAAACATAAAACAAGGATCAGAAAATACATTTTGAATTAACAAAGTTCCAATTACAAAACATACGAGAACTTTGTGACATCTTTAATATACCTGAATTTTCTGTACTGTTGTCGAAGTGACAAATATTTATTTTAGGAAACCTGATATGTGGTTGGTTCCTAGTCTGTTTTGTGTTGACCTGATAGCATGTAAGTTTAAATGGATCTACTATCATTCACATGCAAACGCTCCCAGATTTATGAAACTTTACATTCAACGGGGTACATTAGTCATAAATGCATTGGATAAGTTCTTTGGAATAAATTATAGTAGCATAGGGTGTTCTAAACATAGTTCAGCAGAAGATTCACTTATCAAATTTATATTAGTAGCAAATTCGTCATAATAACCAAAAACAGGTGTCAAGTTACCAGTGCCCGAGTCCTGTGAAGTCAGGTAATTGAAGCAGGAGATACTGACAAGTGACTTCTAGGAACAGTTGTGTTGATAAAAATCCAGCCCATTTCTTGACAGTGACAAATTGATGTTATCTTCCAAGTCTAGATGACCAATTCTGACTGAAAATAAACTCACAAAATAACGTGTCAAATAGTTTTAAGCGACATGCCATCAGGGAGACATTTCTAATGGAAGGGGTGTGGAAGATGGATAATGTTTGGTGAAGGGTAAAGATGATGGGATGATAGATCACCCACAATACATTTGTTGCGTCATCATCGGGAAATGTTTCCGACACTTGGCATTTCGAATCTATGAAGACCTAACTCAATTTGCAAGTAGGTGATTCATATCAGCATGGAAAATTTTCTCCTTACGACTAGTGAAATATTGTCCCAAAATTGTGCAGAGCTGGTCAAGAGTGGTTGTAATCAGCCATCTGCAGAGTACAATTTTGCTTAGGCAATATAATTGTACCCCAATACTTGTTTATTTTGTGTTTTATATATTACTACCTTACACTCGATCATGGGGCAACAAACCAAGTGGAACATCGTAAAAAGGTTCATCACATTTGTTTCTTAAACTTGTTTCACTGACCAAGTAATTTCTGCTGTCATCACAGTGGCGTCATCTGGAGAGTGGATCACCACTCAGTATAATATAAATAACTACATCTGTATTTTTTTAATATATCACAAATTGACAGATCAGAGACCAATGGTTGAAGGAAGCAAGTGAACACAGAAAGAAGCGAGTAGACCTCAGCACATCGGAGGAGATACTACCAGACTTCCCCCAAAGTTGGCATATTAATACATTATGAAAATACAAATGTGCAAAAATGCAATATTGGAATCCTGCAGAAGTGATATCATCTGTTAGCACTTTAGACCCCACGTCATTTAATAAAACGTGCTCCGAATCCACGCAGTCCAAGCACAAAATCACCAAGACGCAGGTGCACCTAGTTTTTTACATTTAACTCTTTTTACTTTGTTTCCCAAAAGTGCAAGATGTGCTTATCTTAAAGTTAACTGAATTTGGCGCAAGACAGTGCTAAATATACTAATCAACTTTTAAATTAAATGTGCGAGATGCTGTGTCTGGGAGTGATTGCACAGAATGCTATGTATATCTACAAACTCTTTGTCAGTTAATATTTTCAAATTCTCATTCACAAACTTCTAATACGTATAAAACCATATATGAAAAATACCGCACTGCAAACTAGATACACTAATGAATCCAGTGACTCAAGTTACGTAAGTATCCAGAAGAAGATGCAGGTGTGGTCAAAGCTAAAAGACGCTTTCAGGCACTTGGGGAAGCAGGCGGCCAGACATTTTGGGGTACTCAGGGCCTAAAGGGTTAAGGAGGATGGTTCGCAGTCAGATTTAGTGCGAGGATATACACAGCTAACAGGAGAGCGCTACTTTGACCACATGCTGGACGTGTCTGATCAATCATAACGGTCATCTTCCAATAGGTCGATTACCTGCAATAAATGGTTAATCCATCAAACAAGACCAATATATCCTTGGTAGATGGATGAAACTGTCACAGATTTCTTATGCTCAGTCTGAATAGCTGATGAACGAAAATTTTTGATCAATTTTATGCACACCAATTGTTGGAAGGACCCACGGCAGTTATGGTAACCAAAATACCCAGACGTTATTATAGGTGAACGTCTTCATGGTTCAAGTCAAACCAAGGTTCAAGGCCAGACCAAGGTTCAAGGTCAGCACAATTGCCAAAAGGTGGACAGATGTCTGATGCAGATTGTATAACTTAAAACAATTGTTACATTGTTACGAACAATTGTTACATAACTATGAATTACACATTGTAAATTTTGACTGTTCCAAGCTACATAAACCATCCGCTGATCAGGTTGATATTACGTGCTTGATGGCGCTAAACAGAAACAAACAGAGGGATGGTTTACTATGCAATGTGGAACAATCATAAAAACACTATGTTGCGAACTTACATGTAATTCCATAGAGGGCATAATAATAACGGGGGAAAATAAAAGTGTCAAGGTCCTTCCTGGGATAGTAGTTGAACCTTTGACGTACAAGATTTAAAACATCTGGGAGGAGGAGAATAACACACCCATATCCAAGCTCAATTATAGTAAGATATACACATATGGTAACTAATAAGGAGTGGATACAAGGCTGTGTGGACAGCTGAGAAAGATTGGGCTCTGGTTGACACAGTCTGGGATCCCTACAGTTAAATGAACCCTCCCTGAGGTTCCGCGCTAAGCTAACATCGGGGATGCCAATTCACCAAGTTTTATGAGCTCATAACAGACAATTTCACTCATAAACCCCGACGTCAATGATACGAATGACCGATGGCAAAACGTGGGCTTCACAGCAAGCTGATTTAGCAATGAAATTGTCCCTGTAGACTTTGATGGAAGGTTGAATTGATGATACAGAAGGCAGGAAACTGCTGAAAGATAACATAAAACAATTATATATGAACTTTTTGGGTAACATGGGTAGCTGTTACCTGTACCCAAAACCGAACGATTAATTTCTCTGGTGTGGAATCACAGAAGTGGCATTTATGAAAAACTCCTCAAAACAAACAACAACAAAATTATAGCAATGTCTACATGACTCATGTCGTAATTTGTTTATACTTACTCACTGACAACAACTACTCCCACTGGTTGAACTGGCGACATTAAACAAAACTAACGGAAAAGAAACAATCGATTGATCGGAATAAATGGCAGAAATTTAACTAAGCAGAAAAACTTGAATATTGGTTTGAGAAAAACACAAATCTTGAAAGTCAGACAGGCGAAAATAAAACATCTTCAATGTTCAGTGAAGATTACTAATCGTCACTTCAAAGAGTAAATGAAAGGTTCTTCTACATGTTTTGCACATATGGATTATGTACAGTGACGTTAGAACCGAATTGCTCTATTGGGCATGTAACTAGAGCAGTGCAGGTTTACTAACAACACGTTATGAAAATATCATAAAAACAGCATGTGGGGTCTGATCACAGTTAGACGTCCTGAAATAGTTCACAAGAAAGTAGTGCCTAAAATACACCGGTGATTTTATTTGCTAAAAAGTAGCTGCATTCAGCCAGTAAACTGAGAAAATCTGAAGTGGTTGTGAAAAGTTGCTGTATATATTTAAGCAGATTTTGTTGATGAGAAGACTTTTTTGTTATGCTTTTACAATATCAAACCCACAACATGCTTGAACATTAACATTTTATAAACCTGGTTTGTGAAGGTGAAAATCCCCGGAGGGATCCATAATAGGATCGCTACAGTGAAACCTCGCTTTAAGGTCACCTCGGTAATCCAGCCACCTCGCAATTAAGGTCACCCTAGGATAGACCCAAATTATTTCTGCTGGTTAACTCCCGTGATTGTCAACCCACTGAGCACAAGATTATTATATAAAATAATAATGCTGATAGTAGAAAAAATGTCTAACTGAAGTGAGCTCCACCGGTTGTCAAACCACTGGACTAAACTATAACATAATAACAATTTAAGATTTCTACGAATCCAATATTCTTGAATCCCAAGCTTAATGGCACAACAAAACCAAAGTGTTAGGTATTCTCGTGATTAGTGTACTAAACAAAAGTCGTCAAGAGGCATGTGTTATGGAGGAAAAGCATATCTTGATATGGCGGCGACATGAAATTATATTTCCTGCAGATTTAATGCTGACAGAGAGCAAATTCCACACAGTTGGTGCGGAACCTGCTCAAGGAAGCACAAAATAGAATATTTGGGAACAGAAAGTTAGCTCGAGATGATTGAAGCTCTCCCAATTATCCCAACACGCGCCAACATCCCTAGCGACAACTCAAAAAGTGACTGTACAAATCCCTCCACATATCACCCCAGAGATTGTACATTTGTCTCCTGGAGGACATACGGCAGTAAGACGCATTGAAACCTTGTTATCAGTCAGCCTTTGACACTCGACTCTATTTGTTTATGGCTTGCAATATCTCAGAAAATGATACAAAGCAACTTACATGTCTTATCAGGAACTGTTGGGAGTAGCCCTGTATTTAGGTAATCTTCTTGAAATGCCATGTATAATAACAGAGATGGGAGAGATAAAGCCTACAGATGAACATGGTTTAGCATCCATAATTACTAATGGTGCGATTGCGGGAGAATTTAAATAAACTCAGCACAACCACATACTGTGTGTTTATTATGGGGCAGAATTCCGTTATATGTGTTACTGTCGAAAACATTTTATTGTCTGCATGTGTGTGTATGCGTGCACACATGCATGTGTGCGTGCCTGCGTACGTGCGTGCCTGTGTACGTGCATGCATATGTGCACATGTTGTATGTGAGAACATGCAAGCATCGAAATGAGCAATGAGCGTTACACAGTATAAATGTAATAATGTTATTATCACATTTCTTATTGCTTCAATAAATGAAATTATATTCATATTACTTTTTTAAATCATGCAGGTTGTAATTTGTTAATACACATTTAAGACACATACAACTCCTACGTGAATCAGGTTAATTAATTTTCCAATATGTAGTGTTAATAGCCTAACAAGTAATATCTAGTCAGCTTAAAAACAAAGTGCACTTTTGTTAAAATCTTTAAAAGAATTTACACCGATAATTTGATCTGGTAACTTAAGTTTGGTAAATTGCAGAAATGCAGATAGCTTTAAGCCAGAATCACCTGAAACACTTTTGTATTTTTGGTAAATTTTTACTGCAGCTGGTTAGTTAAACGTTTGTCTGATAATTTCACCTGAACCACACACATTTGTAAAAACAGGTTACCATGTCATATAGTGGATACCAGATAGCTTAAATTACCCTGTAAAATATGTCTGAAACAAGATCAGCCTATGAGGAAACAGATGCTGGACCCCTGCTATTGGTGAATGACCATTACTGCCTCTCAGCCTTAGTCCTGGAAACAGGTGTACACCTACAACTGACCCCTGCCATTCCCTGCCCCATATTCCCCTGAACCTAGTAAATCACCTGGCAACATTCCCCCTGTCTCATTAGCCCTATTCCCAGGGGGTGGAGGTTGCTGAGTAAGCTACCATCAGGCTATTTACCCAGTCAACAGAACTCCCTACAAAGCCCCCTGCATGGGGCAGTTCAACAGGATTAGTTCCTAGTAAGATAGAGGGTTGAGAGAGCCCAACCCAGCCAGTGAGGCAGGGTGCTGTATCATCTGTAACTGTCCTGCTGAGTAAGCTGGGCAATTAACAAATTAGTCCCTCATTAACTGCTAAACAGTTAGTCATTCAGTGAACCAGTAATTTATGCAGCTTGATACAAAGTGACCACTCATCAATGCAGCCAAAGTTAGTGATCATCTCAGAACATCAATATCAGACAGAATTATTTTCGTTTGGGCGAAGGGGATCAGAGGCAGTTTTGTTTGACATCAATATTTTATGATTCGGACTGATACTGTTAATATATGTATTGATATCATCATATCAATGTTCACAAACTTTCGTCTGAGGGGGGCTGAGGCCAGATGAAAGTAATTTTGTCTGACATCAGACATCGTCATTCTGAGATGATCCAGACCTGCCTACCCCAAAAACTTCCTGTCAGTAATCCATCTTCCCATTTACACTGATTTTCAGGAATATAGGCTTGCTGTCACTAATAGTTCAGAACCGTGTGAGATATTGTCAAGAAAAGAACATCACTGTCAGTAATACTTTACTACTGTGACTATGACGATAGTTGCACCCAAAACATAATTATCTCTAATAAACTATGAGGTGTTTTGAAGCTGACTACAAAAACTTGACAAATTATAATAATGCATCACGTCATTGTCTACTTGTGGTGTCATTAGGATTAATATTAGTAGCCGGTATACCTAGGGCCAGGCTATAGACTACACAGTACAGTAGCTTGACTAGATCAAAGTCATGCCAGGGGACAGCAAAACCATTACGTTACGCTAGTTATCGACATCGTCTAGAATGATAGACTAAACTCAATGAATACACTAACTTAGTCTTAGTACAGTCAGTTGGCCTGACATTACAAGTACAACACTTACTACTCTGTCACTAGTACTACTACTAATCTAACGACGTAGTCAGTACCTACAATTATCCCGGACAGCAGTGTCACTGTCAGTGACCATGTGTTATGTGAAATAGGAAAATAAATTTCGCGTATCCGGCAACAAGTAAAGCCGACCCCCTTCTTTAAACTTGACAATACGGGCCATGTCTGCGTGCATGCTGTTATAAACATTTGCAGCACATGTTTCTTCTTGGCTGGTAGTGGTGCCATTTTGATCCTCGGCATCATTTCATGCTTCGTTTCACTTCAGGACCAACCACATTCAACCAAATGATATAACTCCCCACCAGAAACACAAAGACTGGTCAAACAAACTTTCTGACGATACCATCTAAAAAAACACACTTTCAATCTCGGACTGCTGAATTATCAGAGTGGTGTGTGCGTGCGTGCGTGTGCATGTTTGGATGCATGCATAGGTGTATGCATTAAACATTTTCAAAAATTAAAGCACAGGTATATTTTCCCATTTACCTCAGAGTAGCAAGAACGACTAAATAGATGAAATCTGAAGAAATGAATAAGAAGCTTCTTATTCATTATTTCAGACCAAAACAAATGATTTATTGTGTGGAAAACATATTCATGAATGTTTTATGTTTTCCACACAATAAATCATTTGTTTTGTCTGAAGTGAGAGTTTGGTCATGGCTGGTCACACAAACACAGTGACATTAGTCTTACCCTTCTATATTAATTGACCGAATCGCTGTGACTCATAATAAATCAACAGTTCTTGTGACAGAGCAGGGAATCAACAGATGAATAAATAAAGGACGGATTACTTCATTGTAGATGTGCTTTGGGACTGTGACATGTTAACTGATGCGCGACCAAGCAGACAGGGACAGATGGTCACCGTTGGAACTAGTTACCTGTATCCCTGGATCCCACTGAGTCACGAACACGGAGCCAAAAATAGATCGATCAGTCACAATTTATTTCATGGCTGAAAAGTTGTATCCCACAAACCTGTGCTACCAAGCGAATGCAAATTAGTAAATAACAAATTAGTTAGATAGAAAAAAAAACGTGTGCATTGTAAGACTGATATAATCCTGCAATGATACATATAATTAAATAACAGTGGTTTAGATTACTAGTTGTTCATGCAGATATCATCATATAGTTACAAATATCTGCAGTGTTGGTTAAGTTACTTTTTATTGATGCTAGTGATGGTCATGTACAAAATAACAACTGGTTCCTACGAAACATTACTTAAATTTGTATGTTGTGTGTGTGTACGTGCATGTGCGCGTGTCACATGCGTGTATGTGTGTGTGTGTGTGTGCATTTGCGCTTGTGCGTGCATGTGTGAATATATCAGTGTTTCTCATTTGATCTTTTTGCAGAAAACTGGAAATCCACATCAAATTTAATAATCATTTCATTTTAATAAATAAATTCCGCTAAATGTCAGAAATCATTAGTTTAAGCAAATCCCATTCTGCTTCATTAATAAAAGGTCCATGCAATTAATTCTTGAATTTGACATTATTTACCCCACGGTTACAACAGTATGTTTTAATATTTAACACAGCATATGTGAAAATAACCCGATAGTTAGCAGTGCTCTAAAACAATCAAATGGCATGAGAAATTGTCCTGACAACCACCTGACCGATTCACAAAATATACCAACATTCAGCTCCCTCGTTCAGCAACTTTTCAATTTTTGCATGTTTTCTACATTTCCCAAGACTTTCCCACGACACTTCGACATTAACTTGATGCTATTATAATGCAAAGTGGATTTGACTTTAATTGCCCTAACCTTGGAACCGGAATTAGCACAGCAGTGGAAAGCTGCCCTTGTTTCACACACGGAAAACTAATTTCGGTTGGCAGAAAAATACAATGGGTTGACCCTTTTGCTACGAATGGATACCAGACATTGTTCACAGGGAGAAAAACATGCAGGAAAACATTCTCAGTTATCACACTCCTACAGTTGGATTTGCAATCATCGAATCGGGAAGAAGTAAGCCCAACCTTTCGTTAATCCGTGTGTACTTTTGTCATTGGAATGAAACAAATCCAAACAGCTAAACGTAATAAAGAGCTATTTATAACCACTGTCACCATAATTTGCTGTTATGTATTTCTCCCTTTTTATCAATTCCTAATCCATTGTTAGTAAGGTAAAACATATTAATTAATAATTGACATACGTTTATCGTAAAGCATGCAAACTAATTTACTACATTTGTAGCTGAAGAAGCATATCTGTATGGAGAAGACACAATTTGTTATTAGAAAATCTATAAACCATAATATAACCATAGCTGATGATGACAATTATGGAGTGACATTTTCTTAAGTGGCATTACATGAGTGGGTGAAAACAGAGAGAATAATGGAGATAATTTAATGGGATTGGCAGGTTTATTTAGCTTCCTGTGAGGAAGAACTACAGAGGCCACAGCCAGAGTCTAACAACTCAAGACAGTGATAGCCAATTAGATGTGAACATTCCACTGTCAATTAGCTCTGGGCTAGTTGACTCAGATCATTGCTAGATGGTACTGGTTATGTGGGTTTAATTCAGGAAGCAAATAAGTCCGTGTGAGATTAATGGGGACAGGTAATGGCTAGCCCAAGGGAGGTATCAATAAGGAAAGGACATGCTTGGGTGGGACGTCAGGGACTGGGAATGGGACTTAACTTCTGGGAGGATTTATGAAGCGACTGGGCTACATGGCAGTTTCCACATGAGGTGTGGGGGGATACATCAAACTGTCGATGCATCAGGATATTCTGTGAGACAATCTTATACTACCGATAATAAATTTAACTAACAATAATTATTGTTGATAGCATTCTGATAACGAACTATCGATAGTAACAATAAATAGCAAACCAAATGAGCTGGACTACATATGCCACTGTAATACTGTTTGTAAATATGCATTTTCAACTTTATTTTGTAATTTTACTAATTTATTTACATACCAGTAACATCTACAAATGAGACCAATGCCACAGCAGCATCATTCACGGGTTCACCGGTTTTGATCAGCCTTCTACAAGGCCACATGATAACGCCACCCATAAATTACATTTGGCTATTTGCTGTACCGTGATACTACTGCAATACTATCACGGCAGCATGATACTCTTGCCATCATAGTACAGCTATCGCAATACCATTGCAATAGTAAAACACACACCAATGGTCATATCTACCTTCCATGACGAACTGTTAAACGAGATGGACACCTTAGTTATCCTCATTAAATTATTTATTCTGACAACTGTACAAATCTGTGTCATCATTATTTGAGTCATGAACAGAGGTATTTATGGACACATTTGTTTACTATTATTGTTTCCACTAACCAAGTTATTTGCGAGAACAACCGGGTTAGAAGACTAAGAAGAAGAAACAGGGTAGACAGACGAAGAATGAACGACCTGAGAAAAGAGGTTGGAATGCAATGCAGCCTAACAGGAGGATTATTGAGAAGCTGGATGAGATGGGCAGGCCACTTGGCAAGGACGGATGCAGGAAAAATAGCAGAGAGCAGAGGCAGAACAGCACCAAGGACACAGGAAAAGGGGACGGCCACAGCTGAGATGGGAGGACTGCGTGAGGAGGGACATGAGAAGATCGGGGGAAGGATGAAAGATGGAGAGAGGGAGCTACAGATTACAAATTTTGGAAAGAAAAAAAAGTAAATTGTTCGGCAAAATTTTACCTGACCCTCACCTCGATACAGCAGGGAACAAGGAGAGCAACATTTCTGTACCTTCCACATTAGCGGTGCCGTTTCTCACGTCTGTCTAAAACTGCTGTACATATGGGTTATGGATCTTATTTCGCCCAGAGCGAACAAAGAAATTATTTTAAAAATTGTATAATTATAGTTTACTCCAGGAAAGAGGACACAAAAGTTCACCCAGGGCAAGTAATGGGTAACCCATAATGGACTCAACAATGGTTTGAACAGAGATGGAGTTAATTTCCTGGGGTAATTTCCCCATTGGCAATTACACTGATGTCTGTTGTAATTGCAGACAAGATTAATCAGGCAGAATTGACAGAATGTCATGACACCAACTGCCGTTAAATCATCTGGCAGAGTTAGGCAAGTTTTGCTGAAATTAGATTCTACTAAATTTTTTAATCAGCTCACAAATTAAGTTCTCCACTATCCTGGCAATTTCTGCAATACGATAATGGGTTTGACATCGTCTAGCCTACCTTAATAATAATAATAATATATTTTATTTAATATAGCGCCAGATTCAATTATAAATTGTTCGTGGCGCTTTACAACATGTAGAACCCAGATAGAGGTAATAATGATGGCTAAATAAACATGCATTTTCTAAAAGAAATTCTTATAAAATTAATATTAGTAAAATACAAATAAATACAGTATTTAAATAAATATACTAAAATAATGATCAATGCTACAGTTCTATGTAGAAATAAGACATTGTCAATTCATTTAACTGAACTAAGGTACATATGGTATAAAATAAATATATAAATAGGTTAATTAATACATAAGAGATATAAAACAAATCAATGCAGAGACTAAACTATGCCACATTGGACAAGTCGAAAAAAATGAGTCTTTAAGCATGCCTTAAAATGTACCAGAACTGTGTTGGTGTCATTATGTTTTATATAACGAAAATAAAAAAATATATAAAAAGATTGATAGTTTTTAAATGATATGGAATTTTACTTTTAGTTGAAAGATATTTTAAATCACAGCCACTAGAATCCCTTGACCCATGTTAAGAAATTAAGTTTTGACAGCCTGTTTTAAACGTATTAAAAATAGATTTGATAGTCCATGTGTTCTCAAGTTTATATTGGGATGATGGTGTAGTGACATAGGACTGTTCTAAATATTGTACAATTTTAAACCATGTTCATACGTGAGACACTATTGATGATAGAAGTTACGTATAAAATTTTATGCTAGCTCATATTATGTATAATAAAAAAAATCTTGTTATGTGGATGCCATGCTGTACATGAGCATATCCACACTCTACTGCGACTCACTGGGCATTATAAGGAACATTTTGAAATGCTGATTTGGATGGCAAAACAAACAGTTATGTTCCATTTTTTTGATATATCAGTCATAGCCATCATAAAGATATAAAACAAATTAAAAAAGTCAAGAATGTATGCTACCGAGTTGTATTTTTTCGTCGAACATTGACGAAAATGCGGTTTTAAGAACGTTTGAAAGTGTGACATAAAAATGCCAATTTTGAATGTTCTATCAAAGCATTAAAAAAGTGTTTCGTTTTGCATGCAGTGATGTAAATAAATAAAATACCTAATAGTCTTCAAGATTAGGTGTTTTGTTCTTTGTTTTATGAAGGGAAACATATTTTTTTACAGTATAGAAATTGTGTGTCACGGTCGTGATGTGTTCAGTCAATGGTGGTGATAACATAATATTAGTACCAATTAAATATCGCTTTTATTACAACCAGCGTTTTGCCTAGTAGGATACTCTCCAATAGGTGTGAAAACGATTCACTACATTTCAAACTATTTTGTGGCATACTCCCGTATTTTATACCATCCGAAACAAGAAGACATTATTTTCCGTCAATAAATCATGACCATTCGTCCCATCAAGAAACCGGACTACTTCCAAAATGGTGCAAAGGAAAACCAAGCGGATATCACATGACGGCATGCAATGTGATTCAACGTTGCTGCCGTTTTCCGATGAAGGAGATAAGATGGTGTCAAATTGAAGATAAGAAATTGTTCAACAACATTTTTTGCGTAAATCACGATCATGACAATCGTCACGACCGTGCAAATATAACTAAATTGAAGACGCATTATCAATAGAATCTCAGCTTGTGTAATATAAATCTTGCCATGTTATTTCTCTAGATATCTTGCGGTGTCTTCATGTGCAGGATTTCTGAGTTTTATTGACAGTGTACAGTTGTGATGTTTGACCCTACGATTTATTGGGTCAAAAACCATGACCATGATTATCATTCAAATGTTCTGCAAATTCAGTCAACTCCCTTAAATATTGCTTACACATATTAAATCAATTCGATTATAAAAAAATTCTCAGAATATGCATTGCATTTTTCTATGTCAAAAATCACAACCGTGACATTTTCTATGATTATATTGATGAAACCGTTTTCTTCAACAGTTTATGTAAATAAAGTCAATTGTCTACACAACCAAAGCATTTGTGTCAATTTGTTCAGGTTTCTAGAAATTAACCTAGATGTCGCACTTCTTGCATGTGCAGTGTGGATATGCCCACATGCAAAATTAACATTATAAATAAAATAAAAATATACCACATAAAAACAGCAACAAACATTGCCACGAAAGTACTTAAATAACATAGAAGCATTATAAATTTAATAATTTACACCCTGTATACCAGAAGGAGACTTTAGGCACTAACATTCCTGCAACATTGATGCAGGTCTTCACACAGTTGTCTGGCTTACCCACTCCTCACTAGGCCAGGCAGCATGGGATTAGACAGTCGGGGAATAAACCAAGGAAAAAACAAAGTACTCATAAATGAGCGCCGGCTGAAAGCGAAACATATTTAGCTGTGGCACATCTCCCGTTTCACTCAATCAACAAGCATCAGCGTGCCACTGCAGTACTGTTAAATGCCAAGTTCAGAGGTAATCAGTTACTCTGACATTTCCCTCCCACCCCCACCCCCACTTCCAACACGTATTACGCAATACTGCAAGCTACATCAGTCCAGCTCTTCCCAGAATTACTGGAAGAGAAGAATGCTATTCCACTGGCTTCAATTCTATCAGGAACCTAGAGATAAGAAAGGCAAAAACACTTGCCACAATATGCCGTAATCATCCCAGGAAAAAACCCAGCATATCAGCCACTGTGGATTTGGGATTAACACTCGAGATAAGAGGGATGTTTCAGCTTCCCGTCATACCAGGGAGAGACACCAGGTGGCCCGTGGGTTTTCCTTGAAGGCAAACCGCAACCGATATATCCGTTTGAACATCATGACAACTTTGATTATGTGGCCTCGCTGCGAAGGGTTTATCTAGCTGGTGCATCAAGTCGTTGCGATGTGATCTCACATGAAAGGTTTTCTTACAAAACCCATGCTACCGTTCCGTCTTCCCTAGTGTATCCTGTTTAAGCCCTTTCCCCACTTCCAAGTAACTTACACCAGGAATGCATCTTCTACCTGCCTACAGATTGTCTATGTTGACACTCTTGTTTCACAATGCAGTTGGTTACACACACTGGGTATATACGTAGCTTCAGCCCAAATTGTCAAGGCACCATAGGACAATAGGCTCAGTGATACATGAATGAGTGTCGCGTGAAAGAACTGGGTACCTTATCTCTATATATGCTGCTATTCTGTGGGACATATTACATACAACATAATGTTTAAAATGTACAGTTTAAAATCATTACCATCTCTCTCTCCCTCCGTCCCTCCTACAGCTCAAAGTGCTTTACAATTCACTCCTGGCAGACCTGTTCACACCAACACCATCTTGTCTTCTCTGGGAAGCATTCAGTCACACTGTAGTTACTACACAAAGACAACATATACACAGATGTCCACCCCGTCTATAGACAGGTACTCATTCACACAGTTGAATGGACTGATGCCATGTGGATTGAACGAATGCGCCCACGATTCAAAATGGCAGCACAGGATTCAGACCCAGAATTTCTCGACTGAGAGTCCAAAGCTCTAACCAGTGCGCAACCCATGACAGACCTGTTTGGTCGAACACCACTTGACCTCTCTGGGAAGCATTCAGCCATGCTGCAATTACTGCCCAAAGTACTAGTACACAAACGTCAACAAATGTCAATAGCCAGGTACACATTCAATCAGCAGAATGTTCTGGTGCAACGTGGCGCCTTCCAAAGATGCAACACACCAGCAAGAAGATTGAAATCCTGAATTTCTTGACTGACACTGGTGCTAATATCCCCCTCCTCGCTACAATGTAATCTTGTTTATCGCATTCTCACAGCTGTTCCTGGATCTCCATTTCAATAAGATAAAAGCCGAAGAGAAGTTAGCAATACATAAAAAAAACTGCTCACAACAGTTTTTCTAGTGTTTCCAGGCACTTGCTCCCTTCCGGTTTTGTATAAGTGTCAGAACGCTTCCAGGAATGAAGTCATAGCATTCTACAGCTTCTTTCATGGAATGTGATATTTCATCCGTAATGCAAAATGACATGTTACGGAAAACTATCATATAAAATGATAGGGCTGTATTTCTTAGACAGTCAACCCTGTAGTGATAGGGAAACACTGGCACAGTAGCCAAACTCTGGCGCAGTAGGCAAACACTGCGTCAATTTACAAAACAAATACAATATTACAAGTGAGTCTACGTTGCGTATTGGTGATAAGTGTCCCCATTGCAAAACAAACGTTTCAAACTGTGTACAGCCTGTGCTACTATTAGGGACCTACCTGCAAACATTACCCATCCTTCAGAAGGGATAAATGGTAGGTCGTAACCGTAGGCTAGGTCGAAAACCAAATAGTTTAGTTTGCAATTGTGTTCCAGAGGGCGCTACATACACACTACATCCAAACACAAAGGACAGTTCCACAAAATAACTGTGCACAATATAGGCTTTCATGAAGGATAACATTTTTACCCGTCCAAACATGTCCTGGTAGATACCAGTAAAAACGTGCATGTATACATGAATACACATGTATACAACAACACATGCATACACATGTGACACGTTTTTAAAGCATAATGGCTATATATATGAAGGTGAGAGACACTAATATATATAAGGTTGTTTTCCTCCTCAAATGTCCACCCTTCCAAAACAAACTCAGCTTGATTATTACTAGATATAAAGGGCTGAGAAGAAAATAACTGACCTCCTGTAATACAATCTATTTATCGTTACTATTATGTGAAACAATATACAGGAGCCTGGTACATCACATAACATGTGTTCACGGTAAAGTGCCAGGAAATTCAGCAACTTGTACCAAATGTATACATGTACTCCTTGACAGGCCATAAAACCTACGCTCCATGCCTAGCCAGTGTCAGCTTGGACCAAGTGACTATGCAACAAAGGCCACGTGTAACTTCCAAAGGCCAGTTGAACGTGTTTTTTAATTACAAAACTATGCAGAATTAACTGACACAAATTAGTCGCAACATATAACAGGATGTTGACAAAGGTGTGTTCATTATTAATAGTTCTGTCACTGGGCTGTCACCAGGATGTCATCTACTCAGGTGTGACACATCTTACCAATCTGTCATTTCTTGTCACCCTTAGATTCTTATCATGTGACTTCTTGACCGGACCACTGCCCCACTATCCGTCCATATTTACTGGCATGTAGGTCATTTGTATAGATTCAGTGTAAAAATGGCCATTTGTCCAGTTATGAAAAATATATAAATAAATTTATTGAAAATTGCAGGCCCCTTATTATTTATTTTATTCCAACTTTAATATAAAAACAAACAATAATATTTTATACCACACTCAGAGAAATGTGGTTCGACTTCTCTGGCAAGCATTCAGCCAGGCTGCAATTAATGCTCAAATATTATATTTGTATACACAAATATCCACAATTTTTGTTTTGTTTTTTGGGTATCCAAAACAGTGTCCGAATACATAATAGTCAAGTACTCATTCATACAGCTGAGTAAACTGGAGCAACATTAGAGTGGAACAGCAGCACAGGATTCGAACCTGGGTTGTCTCGATTGACAGTCATATGCTCTAGCCACAGCTCCACTGCTCTCAACAAAATTCTATGCTGTGGGCTTGTCCTAATTTTGCACAAAACATGCTACGCAATCCAATTCTCTGTTGTTCCAAACATATAAATGTCCTAGTTTAACTATGGTAAAATTATGTACACATTAAACCTATCCCTTCTGTGTTCTTTACAGGAGCAATTACTGGTTAAACAGCTGTAATACAACATGACGTGCTGCCAGTGAATGTGTCCAGATTAATTTATTTCTCACCAAGGGAGCTAAGCATAGTTCTCTACAGACTTCATTAAAATGAAGTGTCTTGGCAATATGCCAGCCTGCGACACCTCAATGAAGAAAACATCAGGATATCAGAACTGACAAAAAGCCAATATTTTCATCTTAATAATTTAACAAGTGGCGAGTAGCAGAGAAGAACCAGCTTCAGAGAATATAAGGTGCAAAATTAAATTACAATGAGAGGAGGAATTATGAAGAGATAGAAATGAAGAAATACCAGAAAAAGAAAGTATTTGGACTAGATATAAACAGTGTGTATGTACTGTAATCGGAGTACAATTTTGGAAGTACTTTTACTTGTAACAAAGTACAAATATGTGTACTTTTCCAGAATGTAACAAAGTATTCATAATTTCTGTGTTAATTTTGTGAAGCTCGTAAAATGTTTTCAATGCCAGATCCATGCCGGAAGCTGAAACTGTTTGCTGCTGTCACAGATTTATTTATAGATATCAGTTCAGTGGGAACAACACACTGTATCATTTTCTGATTGGTCAATTCACTACCATTAACTGGAATGATCACCAGGTGGCATGCAAGTTGCAAATACTTTTTCGAGCCATTTAAACAACGAGTTACGACATCCAACATCCTTTTTTTGTTATCAGTGTTCAAGATGTAAATTATAAACAGGAACAACATTAAACTAATTATGCTTTTTGTGTGCACCAGTCAGCGTTCGAAATAGCACTTGTCCGTTTGTCCGGGACAAGTGATTGTTGGCCTGGACAAGGAAAATTACTGTACATGGTTATCCGGTGGACAAGTGAAAATTTACAGTAAATAGTGACGCGTGCAACATTGCAAACTTTTTATTTGAGGAAATTCAAACGTAAATGAAGTTCGCTAGCAATCGCGCATGTTCCAGTTGTGTTAGTGTGTCGGCGTCTTGTCGTTCCGCCGCCAGTGTGTTGTACATCGTCAGTGTTCGACCAAGTTTAGTGCCTGCGTTAGTAGGGTTATCCGCTGAGCACACTCACCTAGCTCTGACATACGCGTAGAACAGACTCCGCATCAGCCATCATTGATCGAGGCTGTATTTCACACAATTGTAAATCATTCAGTTTCGCTGACGCACAACTTGCTTCCACTCACGGATCATATTTGATGAACTTTGGAAATAGTAGACTTTGTATCGCTACCTGTTATTTGAATAATTATACAGTTTTAACCATTATTACACCTAACCCACGTGGACTTGGCAGTCTTCCAAGACCAAGTCATCGTCATCGGACGTTAGTCGATCCAGATCGGTGACAATTTTCAAAACTTGTAACTGGCTCTCCGGTAAATCTATGGTGCTGGTTGATAAACAGAATATTAATGAAATTTCAGAAGTGTTGTTGTATCTATGTAACATTTATTTTAACCATAAATTGCGAGTTTTCGAAACCGAATTATGCAAGACGTGCGGCCGGGGACGTGGCACCAACCGCCGTCGACATATCGGCTTCCGCCAACTACGGCGGTCTGCGCTCGGCAGCAACGTTACGACGTAACTAAATCTATCAATTATATTCCGCCAGGTAATTGTAATTCGGGCACCGTTAAAACTGTTTTATCATCATTGAAATGGTAATATAACATTTAGGAAAAAATGTGAGTTTGTTTGCTGATGATCAATTGAATATTATCTTCTTTTGTAAAATACAGAACTTTGTTAATATTGAAGTTCATAGAGGTTTAACAAAATAGTATCAGATTATATAGTTTATTATGATTTTTGTGACAACATTTCCTGGCTTTGCATTGGTTGTGTTCCTGGTTAAGTGGCGTCTTCAATGACAAACTGATGCCAACATTTTACAGCATTGTTATATGTTATTTATATATATACACCATATTAAACATAAAAAGTTTTTGCAAAATTATAAAACAAATAGAAAGGAAAACAATTGTCTCATTCCTATCATCATAATAATTGTGTTATTAATAAAAGCGTTCATATCAGCATCACTAAAATATTGGTATACATGTTGTAACGTGACTACTTTTAATATTCGAGATTAATAATAATGGACCAGAAAATAGTTGCAAATATAATTTTGCAATTTTTAAATTTGCAGATTAAATCAAATTGTGTCTATGATCACAAATCACTCAGATGTAAATGCAACAAAACAGCAGGAACATTGTGTTGTTGTCATAAAAATAAGACAGACATTTTACGTTTTTTTTCTGAAGCTTCGATTCCCCTTAACAACCACTCGGACATGTTACAATTTTGGCGGACAAGTAGATGTCAAAACTTACTTGTCCGCCGGACAAGTAAATATTCTGGCTTATTTCTATCGCTGCCAGTGTATCAGATATGTTCAATGTACAAGACATCAACAAGACATCGCCATTGAGTGACTGCGAGCATGCACTGGTAACGCGACATTAGTCCTATATAACTCCATGTTTTCCTAAATTAGGTACATCACCATCAGTATTATCCATTCCATCATTCCACATCCAGTGTTATACAATATTGCATTTTAGGGCACTGTTGACAGTTAAATACACTTCCGGTTCGCATTAACATGTGCTGTATATTATATCGCTCATTTCAAGCGCGGTCCGCGCTAACCCAAAAGCACAACACTGACAACAGCACAAACTGACGCAAACCGGAGCAAGAAGTTAACTAGTTGAACATATGCGATTAAACTTAGAAGGAAGCTGAAGATATTTACGTTTTGATTTATACTTCAGCATCTAGGCTACTAGGTGATTTGTTAGAAGTTACCTTAATTGGTCAAGAAAAATACTGGTTCATTTATGATTTCTAGTTGGATTTTTTTCTCAACTCTCCATTAGCTAAAACGTTCACCAGGTAGTATGTGTTATTTTGTGTAAAATTTAGTTAAATAAAGCTCTTCTTTGGTTTATATGCTAAATGGCCTTGTGAATGTTTTGTTTTACTTGCAACGGGTGGCTGTGTCGGCCATTGTGTATTTTTTTTACTCGAGAAAAGTACTTTTTTGTTTACTTCAAGTACATTTTGTTTACTTTTTACTTATACTTCAAGTACATTTTAAAAAGTACTGTAACTTTTACTTGAGTAGCTTTTTTTCTTATTTACTTGTACTTTTACTTGTACAAAATGAAAGTACTTCTACCGGCTCTGACCGTAATGATGTATTCAGACCCCTAAAAATAATTAAATTCTCAGCTGTCCGAAAATATACAGTAAGAAAAATTTTTTTGGTATCCGAAAACATAGTCATCAAGGATGATATATATTTGGACATGTAAACATAACAGGTGTCCAGAAACACAGTACAAAATATATATTTATTTTTTGGGTGTCCAAAAACCCAGTGTTTTAATATATACAGTAATTAAGGTAGATAGAATGTGTGTGGAAGACCAAGGGGGTGGGAAACTTAAGAAAAAAACCTAAAAGAAAGGAGATGAATGTTAGAAAAAAATATTAATTGGTTAAGGAAATGATGTGGCCTACAAAATAAATGTTTTCTCTTTCAATTTCTATATTTCTATAATTCCTTACAATTCCTTCCTGGAATACCATTTCCGCAGACATAATTGTGATACAATCATGTTTCTTACATGTCAAAATATGTAAATACAGCACGGAATATAAAACTGGCTGAACTATACATTCAATAAAAGTCACCATGATTAGATAGATGTACATAAGTTGAATACTGACATTCAACACGTGATTTTATTCCGAACAAGAGAATATAGCATCCAGATAAGCAGGTAACATTTTATTGCATTCATCAGTGTTGTTCACCTTTAAAATATCATATCGATAACATCACCATCCAGTAAACCACATTAAAACCCACATTACCATTCATCCCATTTGAATTAATTTCACCATAAAAATCTAGATTGTTCTATGCACTCTGGCCTTAAGAAGTCAACAAAGGCTTTTATCAATCGTTTTTGCCACAAAAATGCTTTCTGTGTACGTTATCTCAGTATCAAATCATTAGCCATTCAGCCACCAGTAGATAACTGGGCATCAACACGAGTCCAGGCAACAGACAGAAGCGTCATTAAAACTGCACCCAGGCACCAGGTGACTGAACAAGTGTTGCCACCTAGGGAGTACAACTGCATTACTCAATATGTCCTGAAATAACAAACAAATTTCCAGCAATTAATAATCTACTAATAGTGACTAAATTTTTAAGCAAGTTTCATTAGCATATAAATAATGTTAATGCTTCAACTTAAGAGAGAAATGTCATAAATAATGTTAATGCTTCAACTTAAGAGAGAAATGTCATATTGCTATATGAAATAAGAGTAAAACAATAAGATATTCCTTTAAATTTATACAGCTTCTCACCATTTCGCTAGGATGCTGCATCGATCATTCCTTTCAGATGCAGCGTATAACCATTCGTAATTTGAGAAGCTCTACAAAACCAGTACAACTCGTGAATGTACTTTATAATGGCGTGGCAATTTCTGTGTGGGCCCCATTGCAACCCGTACAAGTTTTCCTGGTCCTCGGAGGTCAGAAAACATGCAAACATGCAATGATTGTCTGACGCACTTTGCTGAAGCTAAGCGCCAAAACGGTTGATTTATACGCGACATTAACCCGCTCGATGTCGCTATGTAATTGCAAATATATTATATGAATACCACGAGACTAGAGAGTGGAGTATGGGGCTATTAGGAGCATTGATTTCCATTTATGCAATTCCGGAAAGCTGAAGAAGGAACAAATCGCCGGAACACATTCAAGATTTATTCATACACTACACAGCCACCAATTAGGAATTACGCAATATGGATAGTGGCTACTACGGGACAGCGATCTGCTTGATAGGACAGGATTGTAGATACAATCTGTTAAATTATACATCTGATTACTTTTCGTATTAATGACTTCCATTAACTGTGTCGTAAATCTACAATTAATGTGACAGTGCATTCTCGTACACTGTCGTTCCTTCACACTTGAAATGACGGAGACGTGAAACCTGTCATGGCGACTGCTATTTTTGCCATACATGTATGTTTTACTGCACGCTTTAAGTGTGTTCACTGAATGATAACATTGTTCGACAGTAAACAAAACACAACGTTTACTTTTAAAACGCTTTATTGTGACATCCTGCTCGAGTGGCTGAACAAAATGTATGTTCATAAACAAGAATAGTGTAATTAATAAGGCCCTCAAAGCTATGGAAAACCAATACATGGTGTAGTTTGTATCGTTAAATCAAGCCGTGATTTCTAAATAATCACAATTCTTAGTTTTTAGATGGTCACAGCTATAGTTTTTCTTCAACTTGTACGTACAATATCTCAGTATTCTTATTGTGAAATCATCTTATGTAACTAGCAGAAATGCACTTTTTAATAGTTATTTTGTTTAGATTATTTATCATTTAAATACATAAATATATATATATTGTTGTGAATTTTTAATGTCCCAAATTAATTATTTATGTATCTAGATTGATGTGATATTAATATAGTTAATTTCTACTTGTTTTATTACTTTTTATATATCTACATGCATTTATAAATTTTAAATAGTTTTTTATTTGACATAATTTGAATTATTTTTAGATTTGATGAAATATGGTAAAGCACCACAAAACAATTATTTATTATTATTATAATTATTATTAGCATAAACAAGAATCTATTCTACTGCTCAAATGTTTTAATTTTAGCAAAACAAATGTTTCTTTAAATTAAATGAACTATTATTGTTTTAAGAATATTGAGAGACAATATAAAATGGAGAAAAATTAAGATCCTCCAGAATGTTGTTAAGTGAAGCAAAATGTTGATTGGCTAGAAGATAAAAAGCGATCTCTATATATTAATATGATATATATTATATGATACTTTGGGGGCAGTCTGACACTGAGAGTATCTCCTCCCAGATGCTGACACCAAGCACTACTTTGTATGTTCATTTACTTCCTTTAATTATTGGCCTCTGATCACCGATTGGTGATGTATTTAAGAAAACACAATGGTGGTTATTCAGTTATTAAAAAACACAATGTGGTTATTCATAGTTATTTAAGTAAACACAATGGTGGTTATTCAGTTATTTAATAAAACACAATGGTGGTTATTCAGTTATTTAAGAAAACAAAAGATGATTATTCAGAGTTATTTAAGAAAACACAATGGTGGTTATTCAGTTATTTACGAAAACGCTATGGTGGTTATTCAGTTACTTACGAAAACACAATGGTGGTTATTCAGAATTATTGACATGTTTGTTAAATGCAATGCGTTCCTAGACGGCCTTTCTCCTGCTGAGAGGGCTGGTGACCAACTCTCCTCATGGCACTGATGTCAAGGGCTGGTGACCAACTCTCCACATGGCACTGATGTCAAGGGCTGGTGACCAACTCTCCACATGGCACTGATGTCAATGAGTTCATACATAGCGTAGTATCCACATCCAGGTCTTTTGCATGACTACTCAAAGACCACTTTATACCCTGTCAGACCTGTTCATTTGAGCACCATCTCGACTTCCGTGAGAAGCATTCATCCACACTGCAATTAATACATGAAGACTATTCATACACAAACATCAACCATTGTCTATAGCCAGGTACTCATTCATATAGTTGAGTGAACTGGAGCAACATAGTGAACAAACTTGCCCAAGATTCGACACCACAGTACAGGATTCTAACCCGGGTTCTCTCGATTGAGAGTCTGATGTTCTAGCCACTGCACCACTGCAGCACTGCACTCCACAAAATGCAAATGAGATAACCCTATTGTACCTGCGTGGTGATAAGTTATGCTTTTGGTGAGTCAAAGTACAACTATTTTAACAATGTTTCATGACATATTTTCTTTCATAGAAATTGCTGTTTCAACATTCCCCCTCCCACCAACCCCCACCTCGACATAGCTCCTTTGAACAAGCCACTAAGGAGTGAGTACTAAAAGTAACCATAACGGGCATCACTACTGAATCACAATGGCATATTTCTCACAATGCTAAAACAGCTTGGTGTGAGTACCATCTTAGCACATTCCTGGCAAGACCAACAGGCTGGTCTCTAATAGAGCCACTCATAGACAGGGTCCTCCGGGGTTTCCAGTCATTTACTGCTTCAAGCAGGAACCAATCCCTCCAACCTCTAACCCAGGGGAAAATTTCAGAATGATGTGTACTCTGAATGAACATAAATCCCCTTTCATATTAAATATACCGTATTATCCCCAATAGACGCACAGTGCATGAATGCAAGGGGCTGGGTGCGCGTCTATTAATTTATCATAAGACCTGAGTAGCACGAGCTGTGAGGCCGAGGGATGGGCGGACACACAAACTGCATACACGTCACAGACATGTAACTCTAAGTAGCAATACCACATGAAAAATATAAACTGCATTACCTAAACATGTTTTGTTATGCATGTAAGGAGCTTCTTCTTCTGAAGTAAATAGTTTTGATTTCATGAAAATCGGACAACTACTGACAAAGTTATTAAGTTGGAAAGGTTACTACCCCAGGGATTTTCGTTGGAACGATATACATGAAAAATAACAAAAGAATAGGGTCACAGTATTTCGAGGGTGTACCCCTATTTTAATTTCTTTTTCATTGTTTTCACAACAGATAAGTAATTAATTGAGGTAATTACTTAAAATTTTGCAAATATAGGTATTTTCACACGAGGAATTTATTTTTTGCATTTTCGTTGACCTAATTTGCATATTTCATGACCTAATTAGCATAATATGGCCAACATATTGAATCACAGACTGTAACAAGATGCAATACATGTCATGTCATTAATTGTTTAGAGTATATTTACAGGGTATTAGAAAGTGTAACATATCTTGTTTCATTATAGTTAATTTAAATCCCAATTTTTTTGCAAAACTGGTGCAACATTTTCATAATTATTACAAAATGGCAGCCATATTGAATGAGGATTCCCAATGTTTTTGTGAAGAAATTGTTATTCTGAGCATGTAATTAACTCAGTAATGGCGTTTACAATAGTACAGCATAAATTGTTTCATTGCTATCAATTAATTACCACAATTTGAATAATTTGTGGAGTAATTTGCATAAAATGGCAGACATATTAAATGTAGAATCCCGATTTTTGAATATATATTTTTCCAAAAGTACATCATTAATATTTGAGGCATGTTGTAAAATAGTACAACACAAACATTTTCATTAGAATTCACTTAGTTGCCATTTGCATAATTGATTATGTAATTATCAAAAACAAAATGGCGGATATAGTAAATGTGGAATCCTCATTTGTTATAACAATTTTCAAAAGCATTATCAATTTATCATTTAACGTTTAGTGCTTCTTACCATAGTACTACATAAAGATTTTAATTACTATAATTAGATGTCACTTAATTCCCACTTTGCATAATTAATGTCTGTACTAGTTATACTTAGCTATGTGAATTGCAGAAAGTGTCCTGGACCTGAGAGATACCTGCATTTAAATACACAGAGTAATGAATAATCGCACCAACAACTCAAATTTTAATGTTAGTCTCTGTTGTTACAATAGCTTTATAAACGTAGGAATATATAATTATTAATTAAATAATATAGTTATACACACCAATAATGTAATTGTGGCAATAAATGAATATTATAATGGTGGAAATACCAATCTTAAACTGGCTAGTTATTACTACTAGTAAGCAAACAACAAATGTAATAAGTTCTTATTTTATATTTAACAGAGTAAAGTTGGAATACTAGATCCTGAATTTCAAGTTTAAAATCAATTATTAAGTGTAGCCAGCGTACTGTGAATAGGGATTGCCTGTATGACAGCTAGGCGCCAAATCCGCCTAGCGGACAACCAGCGTAACGTGGTTGTCCGCCTGGCGGATATCCAGCGGCATGCTGACGTTACCAGGCGGATGTTACTATTTTTAGCACAGCGTCACCGTCTGCGGTGGCGTTTTCAAAAACCGTGCAACTAGGTCGCACAAAATGCGATTTCCGCACTTGTAAACCTTTTTATAATATCACATAAAATATATCATCTGAACAGTCTGAAACTGACACGTAGGTGTGTATATACACGAACTTGAATTTTAGGCGATAACATTACCAAAAATTCATGTTTATACGATAATTCGACATAACTTTTGTTTGGTGTAACGCAGAAACTTCGTGCAATGACTGCAGTGAAGACGAACACGTCTTCTAATTGGTCGAGCAGAACTCATGACGATCCAAATAGGTTTACAAGTGCGGGTTTTCAATTTGCTGCGACCTGTTTTTGCGAAAACTGTACCGTCGCGGAGCGCCGTCGGCATGACACTTTTGGGGCGCATCATCGCTCAATCACGAACGATAAGTTTGTCAAATAAAGGAATACTTTTAAAAACTTTGTCATTGTAAGGAACATTATCTTGTCGTTCCAGTGATATTAAATATGTATTATTTAACGCGGACATAATGATGTAAGGGCTGTGTGACTGGTGACCTGTCGTAGGTTAGCGTCAGAACTGGCCAGATCCAACAGCCGCGGCGGCCGCTGTGGTAATGCTACTCTAAGGTGGGCAGCACGCAGCAAAGACAGAATCAGCACATTTACCAAAACATCCGGCGCTCAGTCGACAGAACACAGTACATGACTGGAAGCACGACAAGAGACAGACTGCTGCTGGCGGCAGTTCTCAATTTTGTAACTTCAGCCAGTCACCAGTTCGATTATTCGAGCGATTCTAAACAGACAATCATCGTGCTAGCGAGAAGACATCATTGGATAAATATCATTGGATGCTGCAGAATATTCTCCACATGTGCTGAATCGGCACATAAATAATTCAAAACCGCGTAAAGTTGGACACCCAAGCATTCTTTGTTCTCTTCATCCTTCCTCGTGGCTGGCCAGATACGGTTACGTGATTATGAATACCATGTTATTTTGACAATTTTTCTGCGTTGTTAGAAAGGTTTAGAAAGGTCACGCCCGACTTTGAGAATAAAACGGAACTGACATAATCATGATGCCATCTTACGGCTAATGAACAAATAGTTGTTATCCAGAAAATATCCGCAAGCTGGCGGCAGTGGCGGAATACTGTATTTGGCATATTTAAAGTACATAATATACGTAATATTTTGTGTCTGCATGGTTTCACTTCTGTAAAACGGAGGTGCGCATCTATTAGGCAGTGTGCGTGTGTGTAGGGAACAATATGGTATATATATACAGGTGTATATATATCCCGTGCCCAGAGAAAACATTCTGTAGAATATCTATACAATTATATATAATTTATATATATATATGTTACAGAAAATACATAGGAGTATTGCACAATTAAAAAAGGTTCTTTAGAATTCTATAATAATCTTCAACATTTTATAGGAAGTAAAGTGGTTACAGATGTTCTAAATAAATCTATAGAATTATGTAGGAATGGAAATGGCGATAACATTTTACAGAATTATACAGAACATCTATAGAATTCTATAGTATGGTTTGCAATGGGTGGATATTTCACCCCTTGACATTTCCCCATCTACTAATTTGAATAGGCTGATGTCCCCCCCAAATGAATAGGCAGACCTTTTCCTCTTTTTTTGTACAATCACTAATTGATGAAGTGATCATTTGGTGATTTTTTATTGCAAATCTGTAGAGAATAGTAGATAGTAGATATAACCACAATCTACTATCTCAAACCTTAATTGTATCTAAGCCAAAATATCCTTGATAAAAAGGTTCTAAACATCTTCAGATGAATTATAAATGCAGTCACCACATTGTGCAAACATCAAAATGCCATAATATTGGATAAGACAGACTTTTTATTACCCCTTACGGGTCCATCAAGATATCTTTCTACCCAGGCAGACAGTAAAGCAATGATATCAACTGCAGAGACAGGAAAGTTATTCGCTGCAACAAAGAGGGTAAACTCATTCAATGTTTGTTGGAATTACTTGCAAAACCAAAGATACAATTTATTAAAATTTGCGGCAACAATACAATTTATCGAAATTTGTGGGAAAGAGTAAATCATAATTTTCTACCCATGATGCTGTTCACAGTTGGAACTATCTAGAGCATGAGAAAATCCTCACTGACTTCCAACAGTGGTTAATGACCCCAAAAGGCACTTGGATGCCACAAGAAAAAAACAATCAACCATTGTCATGATGACACCCCATGACGCATGTGTCTCGTAGAAATGTTCGTGCCAAGAATATGTCTCTGCGGGGTTGCGTCTGCCGAAAACATGAATACGTAAGCGACGTACTATCTGACATATATAGTAATACATGTCTTAGGGCTAGCAGCCTCGGACCACATGAATAATTCATTCCGAGATTCACGAGGAATGTACCTAACTACCTTGGTAAAGGTACACGCATGGCTGAAAGGAACATCAGTTTAGTTTCGCCCAGTGCTGATCAGTGGGATATCATCAGGCATATATCAGCCTTATTGTTATGCACTGTCAAATATGCCCCGTTGGGCTTCTTGATTTGTTTAACACAAATTGTGGCGACAGAATCCGGTCAGGTTTTATTCAACAGCTGGCATTATTTCTTTGACCTTTTTCCCATTATTTCATTATTTACGATGCAAGGTGTCAATTTCTGTGAGGGGTGTGCTTGTTCACAGGGGTTAATTTATTAGATTTATACATAATGATTATTTATTCCTAAAGTATAATTTATTGGTGGTCCGATGAGGGATTTTTACGACAATCTAAGGTCCCAAATCAAGACTACATTTTGGACATTTTCATGTTTTTTATACTGGTTCGTGCCAAAGGTCTGTTGTGTGGCTACGGAATTCAAGACAGTGAGAACATAACAAAATCACTAGACTAAATTTGTTATAATTTGATCTGATATTGAGATTGACCAACCCCGATGTCTTGATACGTCTCTGAGCTTGGTTTCCAAGGATTTAGGCGCCAACAGAACTTATTATTATTAAATGGAAAGTAGATATGGATGAATGCTTCATATGGATAGAAGGCCTCCACTTCAAACAGAAAAACGCCATAAATAAATACTTATCCCAACCAACCTAAATTATTTCCATGGTGTAAAACCAAACATATTTCAGTGCGGCCTAATGTCCACATTCTCGGCTCTCATTCCTCAAGTCGACACTAGGTGCCAGTGCAGCTATGAATGAATCTCCCGTAAGAGTCTGCATACAAAACGTGGTCAATTGGTGCAACTAACAAATAAATAGGGCCGGGTTAACTGACTCTGCGCCACTGTGAGGTTAGACAGCCCTAGGCAGATTACAGAGCTATGTACATCTTTACGATGACACCACGCAATTGCCTTCGGGCAACATATAGTAGAACGTTTTGTTCTGTCTTCTGCACGTCCTATTTCTGAGGTTACTGCACAATCATTAACTGCAACTGCCAAGCACCGAGACGGGAGATTTATACGGAACACAAAGTAAACATTGCCAGAAGAAATAACTCTTATTGAGGTGTGGCTAAATGCAGGTACAAAATGTATATTACTGTTATTACCAGGTACAGTAGAATCTCGCTTTGCAGTCAACTCGCTAATGCAGCCACGTCGTAATTAAGGTCACCCTGGGACGGTCACAAATTATTTTTGTAACATTAAAGTTCAGAAAAATAGTCCCACTAATATGGTCACCTTGCTATCCAGGTCACTTATGACCAGTCCTGAGGCTGACTGAAATAGTAAGGTTGACCTTAATAGCCAGGTTCCATTGTATCTACAGTCTCCCTATATAATAGAAAGGCACGTCAGAAAAAACATGTAGCAAGAAGGCACACACTGTGCTATAATGGCAGAGATGAATGGAAGATGTATCAAAGTTTTAATAATGCACGTCTAAACAGTTATGAGGTATGTTTAGTCTTCAATCTATTTTGTTAATTGGCTAAACTGATTGACTTATTTAAAAAAAAATTCACAGCCAAATATATATAAATAAAAATTAATTGTAGAATCATGGTTTGTCTCATTAAAATCGATGGCTCTGAAACAAAGTTTTCGCACATTGTGAGTGAATCTCAGTGAGAAGAATTTAATTAATTAATGTTTAAACCTAATGGTTGAAGGATAACAGTCCAACTGTTATCAGATCAATGCCTCCATGAACATTGGTAATATCAAAGGCATTTCTCTTTTTTTCACTTTGTTTGATGTACACGTACAGTTGACTTTCTTTAAATTTTGAATGTTTTCGTTCCATTATATTTTGTATTTGTTTGGCCTTACAAGTAACCACATTGTGATTAAACTACTTCCACTATATTTAAATGTTAATTGTCATCACAACTGTTTTTCTTGCAAGCCAAATGTTATACTCAACTGTACCATTGACATCATTAATTAAATTGTGTAATTTTAGTATATGTGTCCCATTATAATAGAGTACCATTCATATTTTACAGAGAACTAACTTAAAAATTATCTGAATGTTCTTTGACCAACACTGTATAATTCACCCTGACCAGAATGGATATATATACAAAAATAAGTTTATACAGCAAAATACAACCTTCGTGCTCACTCCCAAAATCTCTCAAAGCACTCTTTCCCTCTCAGATGCAATATGTTATGTCTGCAATGGATGCATACACAGGTTACTGCTGTCTTAGGTCAAGTAAAGACAAATGGAGGTGGTTACGATATACACTGGGGAAACCTGCAACAAACATCACACAAGAAACAATTACATGGAACCCCCCAGGGTAGAGAAGAGGAGGGAGGCCAAGGAATACCTGGCAGAGAGACAAGGAAAGTGAAAGAAAGCAGATGGGAAAAAAAATGGGAAAGAGGTTGAGAAAATGGCACCAAACCAACAAGAGCGGAGGACCATGGTCGATGGCCTATGCTCCCAGCGAGAACACAGGCTTAAGTGAGTAAGTAGGGTAAAACAAACGGAACTTCTACCTGCAGGTGACTACTTATCAAATGACCGTAGATCATTTCACCTTGCGCTTTCCTGTCTGGTTTATTCTGACAGCACAGTACAAAGAACTTCCTCTGTTTCCGACTGTGTGTGGCAGTGATATAACATCGAACCAGAGCAAGTGGGTGTAATGTCTACATGGGTTTGTAAGTGCAGGAAGCCAGCAATAAAAGGCAGAGACAACTAGCATCGACACTAGAGCAGCCACGCTACAACGCAAATATTTCACATTGATGCAAAGTGCTAATTATCACAACTTCTGCCGATGCTAGAGCATAGACGACGTGGTTGGGAGAATGGGTGTTATATACTCGGAGTTTATGTTCTCTTTGTTCTATGACTCCTTAACACATAATGCGTACAATGCACAAAACCTGTAGAATATATACGTGACCATTTACTTATGTTTTATACTTAGTATTAGAATGAAATTGTTGAGAGCATACTGTCTGCCAAATTTCATTTACTAAGCCAAAAACAGTGTTCATAATTTGAAAGTTGAGACTGTTAAAGGTTAAAAATGTAAACACAACATTCAAATACTAAAAATCTGCTACTGCCTGTAATTGGCACTTACTGCAATGGCAAGTATTTGTAAGTACCTTTGAATTTTCCGGGTTCCAACACATCAAACCACAAGCTGGTTGAGGTACAATTGATTCAGCAAATGTCCTGCTAATAACTGAATAGACAACCTCCTTTTAGAAGAACCCATTAAACAACCGCCACGCATCCCTGTTTACCTGATGGGTAAGTAATCCAGGAATGATAATTCTATGTGCCCATTTGTGGGCATAACTTGTGTGTCATACACGATTTAAATACTGACTTGTAAAAGTAAAGGTAAGTTCTTATATAGCGCAGTGTCCACTCCTTAGGACTGCTCAAAGCGCCTTACACTTCACTCCCTGGCAGACTTGTTCAATCGAACACCATCTTGACTTCTCTGGGAAGCATTCAGCCATGCTGCCACTAATGCGCTAAGATTGTTTGTGCTAAAATTTCCATCACAGTCAATAGCCAGGTACTCATTCATACAGCTGAGTGAACTAGTATGTAGAATCAACAAACGTAGCCCAAGGTTCAACACCACAGCAAAGGATTCGAACCCAGGTTCTCTCGATTGAGAGTCTGACGCTTTAGCGGCTAGCTACTGCTCTCCAACCATAATCCACAAGCAATTCTTCAATGTCCCTTCGTGGGTACAAACTGCCTGTCTGTAAAAAAATGTATACACTCGCAAATACAACTCTACCTCCTGTATTTTCATTCACATCTGCTGCCCTGACGAAGAGTCTCACTTTTAACTGTCTCTACAAATATGTCAGAAAAACCTGCCACTAGTGTCAAAGCAAACACAAATTACAGTCATTTATTTTCCTGAATCAGATCAATGGGAAATGCCGTCATATTCATTTATCTCTCCCTCCGCCTGTCCATGGCAATGATCTGAAATAAGCGTACACCTTCAACATTTAGTCTAGTGTTAAGATCATACTAAAAATAAGGAACAAACAGCCTCGTTTTAAATTCACTGCTAATGAAGTCGCCAGTAATTACGCCATAATGCAGAATCAATTAATTTTAAAATGAAACACTTAAAAGGGCAAATTAGGTTAACTGATAACAATGTAGCTAACAAACTCAGTGCCAGTTGATTACCAAAGCTCACCTTTAATGAACATAGCAGGTGTTAAAGCACACACAACAAAGGTGATGGCTGAGCAATGGCCAATGACCGAGACCCCCCACGAAGCACACCATGTGTTGTACGATGGCCATCTGGTGTGACCGATTGATCTACCTGGGGTTTACCAGGAACATCTGATCACGCAATTATCGTCACCCAATTAACCACAGAATAAGGTCTTAAAAGAATCACTTGTACAAAAGACAAAAATTGTATTAATTAAAAACGAAGTCCAGATAAGTGAGACATAATTTATTGGATATAATTTAATAACTTCTGACAAAATGGATGGCAATGCTTTGATGTATAGTGCCGGAGATATCTTGAATTTGTAGGACATTTAGTCATTGGGCAACTGAATGACTCACCAAGGAAATTTAATGGCAGACAACGGCTTCCCGTTTGGGCCCACACATAATTATGACACCATAACTAGACTTATTCTTATTGTGTTATTTGTATCAGTCTGACATTGTAAAAAGTTCTTGTACAGCGCAGTATCCAGTCCTTAGAATGGCTTAGTGGTTTATACACTCCTCCCTTGTAGACCTGCTCAATGGAACATCATCTTGACTTTGCTGAGAAGCATTCAGCAATGCTGTAATTACTGCACAAAGACTATTCATACGTAAATATGTACCCCTTTCTGTAGCCGGGGACTCTTTCATACAGCTGAGTGAACTGGAGCAACGTGGAGTGAACGAAATTACTGAAAGTTCGAAAGGGGAGCAAGATGATTGGACCCGTCATTCCTCGATTGAGAGTTTGAAACTCTAATTGCTACAACACCATGCTATAACCTTTAAATAAGACATATATTACATATATATATATATACATATATGTAAGAAAATATTTTTAAAAAGAAAAACAATATATATTATATATATATATATATATGTATATATATATATATATGTTTTTCTTTTTTAAAATATTTTCAAATTTTCATCCCTAAGATGTCTCTGTGGACCATCATTATCCTATCACTGAGGTGACACCAATTTGATTATTCGGATTACGAACCCGCCGTTTGACATACCGGAAATAAAAATGCAATTTTGAACTTTTACTTGATTGAACGAACCAATGATTTTGTATTGATTCATGGAGCATATATGCATCATACCGAACACTGATGTTAAACAATGTTTCATTGGTTGTCGCGCATCTTCAGCCTACGATCCAACGAATCCGCAAAAGTCCAACTTGTCTTTAATTGATCTAAACCATGGCTTAACCAGACGCTGCAGTGTGGTTTTGTATCAAGAAACTGAACTTTGGCGTTGCTTCCCAAAAGTAAGTAACACAATTTAAATTGTCTGACACGATCAACAATGTAATTTCCCGTGTTTGTAGTGACGCTGCTCTGATACCGAAAGTATGTGTTGGTGTCGAATGAGCGGATTGTTGTTGAAATGACAGCGAGCGTCCTTGCGGATGCTACGTCGGCAATTTAACGTTTAACACATTTATTTGAATGTTAGTGCCACCGAAATGAAGCGAAAAGGCAACCCGAAGGCTGACATTTTAGACACAATGCAAAAAGCAATAAAGAAAATAAACTGCCAACTCGCAACACAGGCGAAATCAGTAACGTGCGCATGTTAAACACTCATTCTGTCTACACTGTACTTGCAAAAATGTAAACATCGGATTTTGGCCAATCAAGTTAACACGCCGAGAAAACGGGTTGGAGACACTCTCTTCAATGTCGGCATCGCACCGTACTACTTCAGAATAGAATAATGTAGTTATATTTGGAGGTACGACAATCAAATCCTAATTATGCCAGTCAAATTAATATTACCACGGCAAGATATATCCTACCTCTAATCTACACATTTATGGCTGTAATGTTAACACACCATAATGGTATCTGCCAAGTCTTGTTATCAGTACTTGTTATCCTAATTTCTAATAGTCTTCAACTTTTATTAAACTTTCATAAAAGTATGTATCTAGTTAGTTTTGATACATGGTTAAATACTTTTTTGGCAATTTACTGTATGGTTCATATATCAACTCATGTATTTACACAAAACATCTTTCTCGTGCAATGACTTTTATTTTTATTCCCCCCTCCTCAAGAAACAAAAATGTCTAAAAAAATCCGTAATCCTAACAATCAAATTGGTGTGGCCTGAAGCACAAAACCAACCATACGTCATATAACAGTCACCTAGAATTCAGGAGAAAAGAGACCAACTGCCCTGTCCCCTCCATAAGCGCTACGATATACTCAAAACAACTGTTATTGAATATTGACGTGTGTTGATTAGTACCACAATCGGACAAATTGCACAAATACAGAAGTCACCGCACACTGCTCTCCTCACATTACATCATACATAGGGAGCAGTAAACAGCCAACAATCACGCAAAATGACAGAATTTTGCTGGAAATGTTATTACCATCTTAAGTAAACTTATCAATAGACTGCAGTTCGGATCAGCTTCCAATCATCGAGTTTCCCACGGGGCGGAAATCAGCATGTCGGAACAAATGCCATAATCCGCCGCTAACCAACTTGTAATAAACGAACTTAGATATAACTGGACCAGTCAACAAGAGTTAAGCCCCAATCGGGTGGGTAGGGTACATGGAGAAATAAATCGCGTAATTATATATGTAACACTACTGGTACTGAGCCAAACATCAATTTGACTGTATATTGGAACACTGACAGTGATGAACTCGTTTGACATATTCCTGGAAATAGCATGAGAAAGATATTTCTCCAAGTACTTGCGTGAAGTTTTTTTAGGGTGTTGCACAATAATGCTGTTGGAAAGTATAAGTATGTGTGCAGATTATGTCAGTAAAGGTTAACTCAGTGAAAATGGATTGAGGGGAAGTTTTAAACACAAAGTATCGTAAGTTATATTGAGCTTTTAATAATTTTTTTAACAAAATGCCATTAAAGACATTAATAGGTCAATTGAAATTAAAAATTGTTGTTAATTTATTTAACATGAAAACAAACTTATTCTGGGTTTATTTGACAATAGTTTAACATATAAATGTGTAATTCATTGGATTTGTGTGATTCACACAGGAATGGCATGCTTCAAACCACACCTGTAACATGGAATTCTCGTAATAAATATTGTAACTATGAGAAAGCACATGGATGCAGAAACACTTTCCCCTGTACTACATACAAAGCATCAATCTA
The DNA here is from genome assembly GCA_020002185.1 of Paraescarpia echinospica. NCBI lineage: Eukaryota > Metazoa > Annelida > Polychaeta > Sabellida > Siboglinidae > Paraescarpia > Paraescarpia echinospica. Next base: position 21,994,217 of record CM034534.1, on the reverse strand, counting down.
AGTTGTAATTTTACACTTCAGTGACTATTGCTGTTTTGCCAGTCTATACAGGCATCAGGTGGGCTTGATGCTGAGCTCGGCTGATGCACAAGAACTGAATAAGACAATGAATTAAAGCTACTTACTCACCCGCCGCACTTCTGTTGTCCACTAAGGCTGTTTGTTTTCTATCCACAGAGGTCGCTGGATGAAGCGTGACCTGATGATCACAACCGTCACGCCTGGCCGCACACCATCAAGTGTATTCAATAGCATGCATGTGCACTCGTTCGTGCTTCACGCATTCATCATCGTCGTGACAGCGCTCATGCGGGCTGTGACATGGGTATCAGCTGTAACAAACACGATTCGTGACAGCAACTTGCGACGTTGGAGTATGCAAATGGTTTCCGTCACGTATAACACCACTAAATGATGCGTCCTGGTACAAAACGCAATTATATTTAAAACACGAGGTGACGAAAATGATGCAAGATCACTTACAATGGGTGATCATTTACGCGTGAATTTGCATGACTTTTCTATTGTTCGTACGACGTCATGCGTGTGTTAACAATAGTCTTGCCGTGAGTTCATTTCACATTCCACATACCTGTGTACCATCTTCATTTCTCATTTCCTGTAAGATGTGCATTGCCATTGGTGCAGTCCTGACATGTAGACACACAAGGAATAGAAACATAAAGAAGTGACACTTCTAAGTTGACACTACCACTGAAGTTGTCAGTGAACGAACAGAAGTAAATGCTGTGCATTTTTGTCGGGGGGTGTTGAAGAATTTATAAGGGAATGGATGGTTGAGGGTAATGTATCCCAGGCTGAAATTTTTAGATGAGATAAGGTAGATCTGTCTTTATAAATAATAAACTTTTTAATTACAGGAACTCTTTCAAATGCAAGAAGCTGATGCCTTATCACCGAGGACACTAGCTCAGTGACATACTGGCGAAAATGTCCCAGTGGCGCACCCTGGTGTGACAGTTTTCAATATACAAGCTCACTGTTAAGGAACAAAGTCTGTGTTAAACAGCAAAATTGGGCTTATGAGATCACAAGAATGTTAGTGAAACAGTCCCCAATTGTTTCAACACTAAAATTGTAATACTCTGTAATCATCTTAACACCTGAACAGTTTTGAAAAAAAAGCAAAAATTCAAGTGTAATGTAAACTCCTTAACATTTTCTCAGACTTTCAGTTTATTTTATCTACCAGTAAACACTTAATCTGTTATGAGTTGTCTTTGACAACAGAAAGTACTTGTCGCTTTTCAGCAGATATAGTAGTTAAACTGTCATGTTTGAAAAATGTATGCCCACCTAATGCTATACATGTGGCCACGTCAACATATAAAACTTAAATAATATCAACGTGACAAAGAAGGCTGACAGCACCAGTTTCCCTCATAGCGGAACATTAGCAGATGGCCACAAGCCATCAAAACACTATGTTATCAGACATTTGTAAGACCCATCGTGGAATATGTGTCGACAGTATGGGATCAAATCTGCAGAGCATGTTCAACAAGCTGCTCGTGAAAAACGACTACCAGCATCGCAGCAACATAGCGTTTTCTAGAGACCCATCCACTCATCATTTGGATGGGTAAAGTGTGATTTTTGACAAGTTGAAAGTTTAATTTGGACGGGTAGAATTTTGAAAAGAAAAAACTTATTCATTTGACTCCGACTGTTATTATGCGTCCATTATGCTTTGAAATATGTGTCTGATTGTATTATTGCATAGCTGTGTGTGTGTATAATATATATATATATGGATTGTATACGCAAGTGCAGACATGCATATCTACCAGGATATTTTTGGACTGGTAAAAATGTTATCCTGCATAAAGGCCTGGTGACAACCATGATCGGAAGTCTGAAATGGAAGACCCTTGCGAGTAGATGGACTGATGCAAAGCTCGTAATGCTTTACCGCATCAGGAACATTGCACCAGAGGCAAAACATATCGCTACTTCCATACATCCACCTGCAGCGATGCATACATACAGGCACTCATTCTTCCCCACCACCATCTGTCCCTGCGTAAAGTAATTCATATATGCCCACATAGCTATAGGCGCACCGATTATGGGATCTTTTGAACCGTTAAAATATTACAAAATAAAACGATTATTCCACTGGTTTCGGGACACCACTAATATTGGACTTTCTGAGGATATTGGTGCTAAAGAAGTCATTGTATTATTATTATTAAACCAGCTATGTATGTGACCCAAGATCGACAATACTGTAGCCATATACATGTGGCTGTTACAGAGTTCTGTGCTGAGCATGAGAAGTTCACAAAGCCAGAATACAGTGGGGTTGGTTTGAACTAATTCTAAATGAATAACAACCCTCAATTGTTCTCAGATTCCATTATTTTTGCAAGCATTGAACCAGAAACATCCCCGAGACAACGACCATAATTTGTTTGCGGCAAGAACAAACAAAGGGTCTACGAGACAAAACCTACCTTATAGTTAGAGACTATTGTTTTATCATGCTATACAGATCGTGGTCTTTTTACTAGTCAGTGCAAGCATCTGGTGACTGAACTGATGCAAAATGTTTGGACTCTGCTCCAACAGTAAATGATAACAGTAAAGAAATGGTATAATCAGAAAGTTATTTTACAGTAGGAACAGTCCCTAGGACACAGCAGAACAAAATAAAAAATATACATTATACTAATTTACGTTAATGGAAACAACCATGTTTAACAATAATTACATTGTATACTATGATAAAGTTTGTCACATAAAGAAGAGGACTTCTACAAAAAATAACAGAACATTGCAGTCTTGCCATGTTCTAAAAAAAAAAGTAAGTTTACCGAGAATCAACAGATGGAAAAAAATCAACAAATAACAATGAATGTTATCTGCATGATGGTTAACACCCGGTGACTCAAACACGTCATAAAACATAACATTTATACAATCAATACAACAAGGATATGTTATTGATTTTCTACAGATAAAATAATCCTGTCAATTGGTAGGTATTGTCGCTGGTTTAACAACAGACGCTGACAACATTTCCTAAGGGAAACAGACAGTACTTTATATTCAACAAACATCGACGTCTAAATAAGCCATGACCAGATATGCTCACTCACTCCGAGAGAACGGTTTTCCTTGTTGCAAATCTGATTTGTTTTATTAACACAGCCTACAGCCAATAGCATGGTCTCGTCAAGATAAACATGTCAAATCCACAATTGATGTTCCTATTGGGAAATATCGTGTCGACTGGATTTATCTATGCCAATAAAACCGTGCATTGTTTTGAGCATCTGAAGCGCAGACTCTAAATGCTCGATGGCACTCTCCCATTCCACTGACTGCTACAAGTACTAGACCCATGTTGCTTACCAGAATGTTGACAACATTATTGCTTCCCAGGGAAATGTCAATCACACAGAGTAACTCCACTTTACTGCAGACAGATGCATGACGAAAAGTTATGACAAACAAACAGGATTCTGTTGTAATTGAGACATTGCCAAGTAGACAAGCTTCTGTCATGTTGTTAGGTTTTATATTTCCAGTGGAACCTCTGTTCTAAGGTCACCTTTGGGACTGGACATGTGACCTGAATAGTGAAGCGTATTAGCAGGAATAACATCTTATACTTTATTGTTAGAAATATAAGTTGTGACTGTCCCAGGGTGACCTTAATTGTGAGGTGGCTGTACTATTGAGGTGACCATCAAGCAAGGTTCGATTATATAATACATATGCACACAAGTCAGACTTTTACACAAATATTTACTGCAATTATCAGTGTTCAATACATCACAATGTGTGTAACATGCACACTGTATTTTTTCTTACATTTGACAGAATTTCTGTAATTATTACTACATAGTAATAGTAGTAGCCGAAGCCCACTCTTGCAGCGAGAAACCAAGCAGGCCTCGACATTAACACGGGCCCGTTGGTCCGGCGCCCTTTTTAAAGCTGCCAGGCCAGATCAGGCCACCAGTTTTCATATTTTAGTTCTGGCCCGACCGATTCGCGATTGCCACCGAAACGAAGCTGCGGCCATTGCTAGCCTAGACTGCACCGACTCGGGAATCCTCCTCACAGTTCGTCAGTCTGACTAACTTATAGGAGACTGTAAACATAGCATTTGTAATAATTCGGATCACCAATTATTCCAAACTCCATCTCTCATCATGCGAACTACGGCTTGCAATGCCATCGAATAAATTTTTCTAACCACAGGCAGTAGAGGTTTACAAAACAAGACGCTATTTTTTAAGTCCAGCTGCATCCCTTGGACACAATTTTATGGTGGTTGGAAGCTACCTCGACTTTAGGGCAGAGTTAGGCATGCTTTTGTTCTCCATTTGTAAAGGAATATGGCTTAAATCCACATTTAATTGGTGACTAAAGAGACTGAAACGTAAAGCTACATCATCAAAGTGAAGGCCAGAAGGTGAAGGTCATCTAGCTTGGATGGTGTCACCTAGTGAATGAACCGTGAAATAGTCTAATACCATGAAGATCTGTATGAAAACAGCAATACGCATCAACTCATCTAGTGATTACCTGTCTTCATACTGGCCACAAATTTTAACTAGACTTGGCAAATACTGTATCTGAGTACACACTTGAATAATAAGAGTTATTATCTTTGGACATCTCACTTTGTACAATCAATATAGTAACTTACAATTTTTTTGTAAATAAAATACTAATACGTTTTACACCTCGGACATGTTATCAGCGTATCTTTTACGCAAAATCTGGGCCAGGCCCCTAGCCACAAATCATTTTTTGCCAGTCGTGAATTAATTGAAAGCATGCCTTTTAGTGCATGGACAGTTTGCGTGGCAGCCATTCACATCAATCACAGCCATTTTTTGCTAGTTTAATTTTGTGCAATGACAAACCAGTGTCATTTTAACCATTTATTTAATTAATACTGACCAATTTATCTCAATGATAGTTATTCATGTGGGCCCTTAGACGTGGAACTATTACTTAATCTATTGACCAGCTGGACCCCTCTAAATTCCACCAGTCTTAACAGTTGTAATTAATTACCTGTCATGGTCAGTCATCTGCCAGTCTTGAAGACGGGCGGTTGGATCTCTGGTTAAGCCCCTGCACTCCGCAGTAAAATGGTCCTGCCGCCTAGTGACTAAACTGTGAAACTGGAGATCCCAGTTGAGATACTAGTTGGAATGACTAGAGCGTGCTGTCACGTCAGAGTCAGTAGAAGTACTTTTATTTTGTACTTGAGTAATAGTACAACTAAGAAAAAAATACTCAAGTAAAACTACTTTTAAAAAAATGGGCCAAGTGGCCCTGAAGTCCTTTGGACTAATACGTCTATATGTGACCCCGGCTGACCAAATGAGTGATAAGTCAGAAAAATTATAACGTTGTTTTCTTACATCCTTGTAAAGGTTTGGTAGGGTGCTTTACAGTTTCAAAAATTATGTGACTGCTACAAAAATTGGCGAAGTTATGGAGCATTGAACATGGTAGGGGTTAAAAAGTGAAAATGAAGAAAACGGCTGTTGAAATTATATATGCAAATGGATTGCGTGGAAATATTACATGCACAACATTCAAATGTGGCACACAGTATGTAATATGTATGTTATGTTGCAATGATACACTGGAAGTACAAATGTGCTGCTACAAAGACTTATCAAGTTATGCCAGATTACGTCTTTATGTGTAAAACTAAGAGGACAGATTATTTGAGAGCAAAAGGTAGACTCACTGTTTGACACAGTTTAAAACCTACAGGCAACTGTCCAGTTTAACAGGGGTCTAGTGGCTTAATGCTGTCTGTTGACACAAGCTTCTGCCAGTGACCAATTACAGATTAGTCACAGTTTCCATCAAACAATAGCAGGCAGAGAATCTTAGCTCCACAGCTGGGTGTAATACATAACGAGTTATAAATATAGCTACTCTGAGGTAGACAATTAATTTTAATTAGCAAATTTAGCATTTTAGGGGACCTTTGGTGCCCTTAGAATGAATCAATCAAATACAGATTTATTGTGTATAGTGGCACTACCACATGAAATGTCTATGAAAAATTAAAGAAAAAGTTACTGAAAAGTTTTTGAAAAAAAAAAAAAATGGGTCAGCTGGACGGTGATAGACCGTTTGAAATTGAAGCCTTTGTAAAACTTTTGTCTCGACTTCACCGAAGGCGGTGTCCTGCTGTCAGAACTTCGAAGGTGTTACTCACCTAACTTACAAATATATAGGGAGCTAATGGAGAGGCCCATCATAATCCATAGCACTACAAAATGAAGTATCTGAAAGTCACACTTCATATACTGAGTGACACATCTCGTACTGTCTCTCTGCACTGTCGCAATGTCCAATAGTTTCCTATCACAACCCTCGTGTACAATATACCAAAGCTATATATCCAACACCACAACATATGTATTATCATTGGATAGGTAATTGAATAATCTTTCAGATGAATGCAACTTGTAGCAGCAGAAAATGAAGCATACAAAAGTTACACCGCAAACAATGACATGCATTCTCAAAATGTGATTCATTCAAAAATTAGTGCTATATAATAGTAGTTTGTCAAAATGTAAACAAACTCAAAGACAGTTGCAACTTACTGTCCACCAAGCAGTAGCAGAGCAGTTTTATAATAATAATAATCCACAAGTTAAGTGGCAGTGATCTTCCTTTTATCATTCATGTGATGTTTATTGTGAGCAGGGCGGACAAATGGTTATCATACGTAGACAGGTACAGAAAGAAACTGAAATTTTCTATAAAAAGAACACGTTTGCCTATCAATGGCATGTATTTCCTATTGTTGCTGTTTCTGCTGGGCAGAAACAGTTTCTGCCCGGCATAAATCAAACAACCCTGTAGGTAATTATTAATCAAATGTTTTTTGGTGAATCATAGTTACAGATCATTAAGGGTTATGATGGAAGTAAAATGTTTACATGTTAACTGTTCACTGAAAAAAACAGCTCCACAGAACTAATTATAGTTATTGTTAAGATGTTTAACCTAGTTCCATTATCTGACATTGTGCCAACAGATTGGTGTATTGGGATCATTAAGCCTATATAATTATTATATAAACATAGCAGCAGACACTGGGACAGTGTGACTGCTGCCTGGCTAAATGGATGCAATGGTGCTTTGAAGTTAGTTCTTCTGCCAACTATCCTTTTCACACAAGCCTATAGGTTTAGTAGCTGCCAGCACACTACTGAGCCTAAACTACCATGCAGGTGTGAAAAACGTGCTGATGTATTTGAACTTGATCCACTAATTAACTGTCCACCAAGCAGTAGCAGAGCAGTTTTATAATAATAATAATCCACAAGTTAAGTGGCAGTGATCTTCCTTTTATCATTCATGTGATGTTTATTGTGAGCAGGGCGGACAAATGGTTATCATACGTAGACAGGTACAGAAAGAAACTAAAATTTTCTATAAAAAGAACCACATACCTAAACAAAGCGAATGTAATAGGTGAAGAACAGGTAGTGTTCAGATAGGGGTATTGGTTGAATTGTATTTGTCTTGACACAAAAGGCTTTATTGTGCCTTTACTATGTCAACTCTTCTAATGGTTGACATTTGGTTGTTTCAGGTGTCAACTATATTGTGAATCTGTAATTATTAGTCTATATTGATACAATTGATTTACACAGTACCATGTCTACACAAGGCATGGCAAGCGTAAACAGAACAGTAGAATGCATTTGATATAAATAAAGTGTAGGATATTTCACTCTATAGTTATCCAGAATATAAATTTTCTATGTTTGTCACCTACAGGTGACAGAATATTAATTTTCTATGTTTGCCACCTACAGGTTTCTACAGACAATACATCTTTAACCAATAGACACCACAGTCACACCATTTTATAATAATTAAGTGAACATCAAAATAAACACAACTTGCAATTATAGATAATCAATAGTTTTGAAGATACAGTTTAAAGGTCCTCAACCAATTCGTTTGCCCATCGCCAATCCGGTTCTTTTAGGTCCAGATGTGTAATGTGTGAAGTGTTTAACTAGTGTGCACAGTCGGTTTAATAAAAAATGCGTACTTGTTTTTTTAATCGTCAAAAAACAAGATTTGTCGTTACACCGGGTATAGCTGGCGAAAGCCAATTGCCCTGTCGACCTCCTGCGCCATTTCGGTCACGTGCTTTACGCGAGATCGGCATCCCACACATTCGAAAACAATAACAACATACACATGCTTTGGTGTATCAAGATTCCAAAGTGGTTGTACGAAGGTACGTATACTACACTATCGCATTTAGCAACAAGAACGCGTAACCGCGTATTAATCCAACGAGAATTGCAACTTGCAAACGTCAACACTCGACTCGAGGCAGTCTAACTCTAAAACTGTCTAAGCCAGTCACCAGGTCCAGGACCATATTATCAGCCAGAGATTCAGTCAGAGGCTGTGTCAACGAGCATAATATTTGATGTGCATTGTAATTTGTATTTGGTTACGTAGGATCTTGGTAATAAACTATGTTATTGCGACAATACATGTAGAGAATAGATGACGTGAGGCTGCGAAATGACAAATAACATTGGTTTGGCAATAGGCCCCTGTTGATCGTGCAAGTAACTTAGTCAGGGAGCATCCGTAATTTCGTGCAACAGAACGTCAAACACGGGAGTATTATATTGGTGATCAGAATTATTAAAACAGTGTTTTGTGACGCATATTTTGATACTATTACTGCAGAATGTTGTTGATTTGCATTGTAGTTTATGCAAAATAATTGAGATTTGTTATATTGACGACCATGATGGTGATGTTGATTTTATTAAATATAAAAATGTAAATGTGTAAATACATAAAATATAAATACAGTTAAAGTACACCACATATAAGGATTAAACAAGATAATGCTCACACTTCTTTCCGTTGTGGTCCTTGGTGCCTGGCTATAGTTTATGTAATTGGTATCCTGTGATACCTTTCAACTGACATATGCCAGCTATTCTTGTGTATTTACCAATATGTGTATATATTCTCACCACAGCAATATATGAATGCATAATTCGTAACTTGAATTATGATGTCGCTAGAGGCCACACTGCAACCCAAGAATGGGAATAAGAGGAGGCAGAAGACAAGCAAAGGCGGTCACCTGGGTCAAGCAGACACAGGGAGGATACATAGTCTGTGGGAGGCCCACATTTGATCAATCCAGGTAATTTCAAATTTATAACAATCAACCACATATAAGTTATCAAAAAATGTTAATGTGCACATTTACATATACATTTTAATAATAACATCTTGGACGTGGAAAACTAAGTTGACTTCTGCACTTATATTATACCCACAGACATATTAATACACCTTTAAAAGTATTTAGCATACGGCGATGACTCAGAAATAAGTTTATAAAATAAATTTTTCATTTTTTAAGGTAAACATACATGTTATGAACCTTTGAATACTTGGCGAGTACTTTTAGCATCACAATAACACCTCATTTTGTCATTTCCAACATTCACCTTGACCATTCAACTTCAGGCAGAACCTTAAAATGTCAAACATGACTATGTGTAGTAGTTACACATGGCAGACACTGACATGAATTTGTATACTGAAAACAAAACAAAAAATATAAATGCTCTTTACTGATGCTTTACTGATTAGCAGAATTCAAATCAGTCTATAATATTGACTAAGATCAGGCGTCACTGTAATGAAATTGAAACATTTTTAATTCATGTAATGACAATAAGCACCTTATAAAGAAAAAATAGTTAACATTTTTCACTGTTTTAAAAAGAGCACATTCTACTAATGTATGCATGCTGTATCAACCCACCCTCTCCCTCCTCCGGAACAACCCCGGTAAACACTGACTGTTCCTAAGATATCAACATGTATAGATGCAGCTGTAGTAGCACATTTCTTGCTGCCGTTTTTCTTGTGAAATGCTGCAGGTCACACATGAAACATTATTTTACATTTACTGATTATGAGAATGAACATTCCATAATTATTTACTACCAACACTACAATAATACCTGTTTTTGTTTACTGAATATATGCTTTTCTTTACAGGAGATTGGACTAGTGTGCTTAGTATCACTAGTTCTCCAAGTTAATATGGCATACCGGGCAGCTGTATTTGTCCAGGATCTCAGACAAGATTCTACAGCCATGCAGCATATTAATGGTTTGTCATGTGAATGTCCACCGACTGATCCCAATTGTGTCGTGTGTTGCATCCGTGACAGATTCCCCAGTGCCGATGGGGTGTACACTGGCTTCCAGGTCAGTCAGTTAGCTTGACTGACTGAAAACCAATGTAGAATGCAGGTTGCTTGACATACGAATATGGTGACGCCTGACTAGCTCGTGAGACAGGTTCAGTGTCGAGCATTCTTCGGTGAACTACATCGGTTTTGATATTGATGACATCACTGTATGTGTTCGCTGTCTTCGATGGTACTGCATACCAGCCTCCTGACATTTTGCTGTACATCCGCATCTACCTATACCGGAGACAAAGTGACAATTAGCATGGCTCTGACATGTATTATATTTTATATGTGATGACACATTTATCAAAAGTCAATAATACACGGTATTTGTATTCAATTCAACTTTAACTTTTAGCAGTGTCTATGACAAAATACATCAATTATCCAGCATTGTTACAGTGGTAGGGTTTTATTGTCTTTGTGTTGCTGATAGTCAGTGGCAGCCAGCTGAGTTCTTGCAACGTACACCAGGTACTTGTTATGTACAACAACACAAGTTTGTGATGAAGTATTGAAAGCCTTTTCACATTTTGCAACAACAATCTGTTGATACACTGACAGCAGCATTTTACTTGTTTAAGTTCTCTATGTATCATGAGGACTGTTATTATACTTTTCATTCCACGTTTCATATTTCTAAATTATTCTTTTTTATCACTGGTTTATATTTTCACAAATAATTTACATTACATTTTCACTTCGCATGATGATTATACACCTGTACTGATATGGTGTAGTATCCAGTCCTCGGGATTGCTCAAAGCGCTTTAAACTTTAATCCCTGGCAGACCTGTTAATTCGAACACCATCTCGACTTATGTGGGAAGCATTCAGCCACACTGAAATTAATATGCGAAGACTATTCATACAAAAATATTGCGATCTGTAGCCAGTACTCTTCATACAACTGAGTAAACCTGAGCAATGTAGCATGTAGTGATTGTACATGTAATTCTCAGTCACATGGCGATGACCCTGATTAGTCTAGTCACTATTATTTGCGAGTTGTAAACATACATACCAAGCATTGCATAAACTACAAAATTTTCAAATTTTTTAATCATTGATTTTTTTAACAAAGAACCATAAATTATGATTCTTTGTTAAAAAAACAATTATGATTCATAATAGTTCATTTGTTCAAATAAACATCTTCCTAAGTAATTTGTTCTCATTGGTTTACATTTTATGGGCATGCGATATTAAAAATTGTTGTTAATACACATAATTGTTTAGTCACTAATTTTGTGAGTTGTAAACATACAAGGCATGTATAAAATACAACTAGCATTTGACATCACGTGTACTAGTGTTGTTTTTTTGTAACAAAGAATCTTGATAAAAGTATCTGTTTTTTATATATATCTGACATTTTTTCAACCTCTTCCTAATTTGTTTCTATTGTTGTTTTGCATTTTATGTGCATGTGATATTAAAAAGTATTGCATTATACACATCAAGTGCAGTGATTGTACCTGTAGTTGTATTGTACTTTTCATTATTTTGTAGTCAATCTCATCAAATAGTTTCAATAAAATGTTTTTACTTTACATTGTCTTTACTTTAATTCACATGCATTTCTAACAACAATATGCAATTTAACGAGGACACCCATTAGTGCAAAATCCTCATGCAGACAAACAAAACTATCACATACAGGGGTGGATCCAGAAATCGAGTATGGGAGGCACAAAAACCTCCACTGGCGGCCAAACCAAATGGTGTAGTCTAAATTTTGTCACTACCACGCTGCCATAACATCACCCGCTCCACTGGAATGGTGATATTGGAAGACGCCACAACTTCAGCTTATTATTATCATCTAAACTGGGGCACATTTCAAACGGTCTGGGAGGACAGTCGCGTGGGCCCATTATAAAAGATTTGCAGACACGCCAAATTCTTATGGTCTAGGGAGGCACCTGTCCCCAGGCCCACCTGGATCCGCCTATGACATACTTGTTTATTGCTTGTATTTATAATTTTGGTAACAGGTTTGGTGACAGAGTAACCACATTTGATAATATTCGTTTACCTGAAGGTGAAGAGATTTGAAGCATACATCTGCATGTGGTGTCGACACACCTCAAGTTCTGAAAATATAGTACATGTATTAATAGTCAGCACTGATTGTTTCTAACAATAATCATTTTAATGTACTTGCAAAAGTTGCAATGCAATGAATGACCACCTGCCAAAAGCAACCAATGCCAACGGTCAAGAGCTATCCATATAATATATACATGTTATGGCCATTAATGTCCATGGTATTGAGGGGCGCTGGTTTTCTGGACATAACAAAAACTCACAGAAGGAACAATAAAAAAACCTAGTGAAACTACTGGAATATTCTTTTCCTTGTAAATAATTAAATACCAAGACTACCTACAATTGAATTCAAATAATTTTTTTTAATGTCCCATAATAGTATTTTTTAATATAAAAGTAATAAATTTGTTAAATTACTATTACATTACTGTTGTTAGTAAATTATGTACATCTTGGTTCAATAATTATAATCGTTACGGATCATTTATAATGCATTTACACTATTACTATTTTCCCAAGCCTACTTAGGCTACTAGCCTACTACCATATACGACATAGACATAATATAGTCACTATCATTGACATAAGTATATGCCATAGGCATAGCGTCGTACTGTTAACTGATATTAGTCTATAGTAAACAGGACCCAGCCAGGCCGCCCATACCGCCATTGCCAGTGACTAAAAGGAAAACAATCAAATAAATTTAGTACAAGCAACATTAATATATATACTCATACGTCTAAATATACGTGATTATAGCTGAATAAATTGAAATTACTAACCTGTCTGGAAGAACCTTTGCGAACGCTGCATCTCGTCTGTTGATATTGTAACTGACACCACGGCACGGGCAACGGCCCACGGCCACAGTCCACTGGCACTGTTGCCAACTCCTTCGGTTTGCTTTGTTTCTTCCATAGTCGTTCTCTAATAGAAATACACCTTTGGGTGTGGGTACTGTTTTTGTCTGTCTAATTTAGCCCATTTTGCCGTGTCGGTGGCATGTATGTTCGTGGACGTCCATTCGTTGCGTAAACTCGGAATTCCATAACATCAACAGCGCCAAAGGGTGGGGGTCAAAAGTCAATATCGCCCATAATTCGCGATCACGAGAAGACAAGAACGCGATTCCATGCCAAGTTCAATGTCCATACTCAGCTAAAATCAAAGCAAAAAACCGGATCCGGTTTTTACTAAAAATGAAAGAGTTCGCAGTTTTTGTATTAATTTTATAAAAAACGAACTAATACGTATGCATAAACGGACTAGGATATCATTGGGGAGTACATGATTCCTGTTTTTTTTTTAAATTACTAAGAAACGCGAGGAGCAAGACAATCGAATTGGTTGAGTACCTTTAAAAGTGTTAGGCAACTGTTCAGTCTAACAGGAGACAAGACACCACAGTCACACCATTTTATAATAATTAAATGAACATCAAAATAAACACAACTTGCAATTATAGAAAATCAATAGTTTTGAAGATACAGTTTAAAAGCGTTAGGCAACTGTTCAGTCTAACAGGGGTCAAGTGTGTCTACTCTGCCTGGGTGCTGTGACCAATTAAAGATTAGTCAAGGTCTCAATGGACTGGGCTGTAGAGATTAGTCACAGCTGTTGACTTTGTGGAACAATACACAACATCTAATGTTGGGGGTGGTTTCAAGGGCCCTTCTCAAAACCACATCACTAGATAATGTAAACCTTTTGCACTTTGGGGGCCCCTTAGGTGCCCTTAGAATGGTTCAATCAAATACAGATTTCTTGTATATAGTGGCAGCACCCTACGATACATCTATGCAAAATTAGAAAAAAAGTTGCTGAACAGTTTTTGAAAAAAACAGGCCAAATGTTACATTTTTACCAGTTTTGGGGTCCTTGGAGGCCCTAGGGAGCCCTTAAAATGATTCAATCAAATACAGATTTCTCGTGCATAGTGGCAGTGCCCCAATATTTGTCTATGCAAAATTAGAGAAAAAGTTGCTGAACGGTTTCTGAGATACGGCATTTAACGGCGGACGGCGGACACAGAGTGATGGCAATAGTCCCTTGGACCTTCGGCCAAAGGACTAAAAATGTACTTGAAGTCAAGTAAAAAGTAAACATATGTACTTGAAGTAAACCTAAAAGTACTTTTCCCAAGTAACTTACACCATCTCAGACACAGCCACCCGTTGCAAATAAACAAAACATTCACAAGGCCATTTAGCATATAAACCAAACAAGAGCTTTATTTAACTACAATGTTGCACAAAATAACACATACTAGCTGGTGAACATCTTAGTTAGTTGAGAGTTCATACTGAAAAAAAATCAATCATAGATGAACCATTATTTTTCTTGACCAATTAAGGCAACTTCTAACAAATCAGCTAGTAGCCTAGATACCAAAGTATAAATCAAAATCATAAATATCTTCTACTTTCTTCTAAGTTTAATCGCATCTTTTCAACTAGTTAACTTTTTGCTCCGGTTTGCGTTAGTTTGTGCTGTTGTCAGTGTTGAGCTTTTGGGTTAACGCGGACCGAGCTTGAAATGAGCAATATAACAGCACGTGTTGATGCGAACCGGAAGTGTATTTAACTGTCAACAGTGCCTTAATATGCAATATTGTATAACACTGGATGTGGAATGATGGAATGGATAATAATGATGGTGATCCATCAAATTTAGGCAAACATCTGGTTATACAGGACTAATGTCGCATTACCAGTGTATGCTCGCAGCTGCTCGATGGCGATGTCTTGTACATTGAACATATCCTTTACACTGGTGCACACAACAAGAATAATTAGTTTAACGTTGTTCCTGTTTATAATTTACATCTTGAACACTGATAAACAAAAACGACGTTGGATGTCGTAACTCGTTGTTTAAATGGCTCGAAAAAGTATTTGCAACTTGCATGCCACCTGGTGATCATTCCAGTTAATGGTAGTGAATTGACCAATCAGAAAATGATACAGTGTGTTGTTCCCACTGAACTGATATCTATAAATAAATCTGTGACAGCAGCAAACAGTTTCAGCTTCCGGCATGGATCTGGCATTGAAAACATTTTAAGAGCTTCAAAAAATAAACACAGAAATTATATACACTTCGTTACATTCTGGAAAAGTACACATTATTTATACTCTTTATAAGTAAAAATACTTCCAAAAAATTGTATTTCATTACTCAAGAAAAGTAAACTTTTCTACTGAAGTAAAGTAACAAAGTAAATGTACTTTGATACATACCGGCTCTGAGTCACTTATACCATCGTTCGCTGTTAGTCGTTGTCCGGTCAGCATCCGATTTAACTTTGAGATTATTGACATACCAAAGAAGGGAAATTTAGTAGAATGCAGCAATTAGAGAGGAATTACTCTACTCTCCATACCATGCAAAGTTTTCTCTAAGATCATCATGACACGAATGAAAACAACAGTAGACAAGCTTCAGAAAAGGGAGAGGAACAACCCGAACACATCTTCACTTTGCGGAACATTCTACAACAATGCAACGAATGGCAAAGAAAAATAAATATATGTCAATTTTGTAGATTTTGAAAAAGCATTCGACTGTGTTTACAGAGAGAACCTTTGGAAAATCCTGAGGTACAATGGAATTCCAGAAAAGCTGGTGAAACTCATCCAGATCTTCTACAGGAATTTCTCCTGCAATGTTGGAAACTCAACAACAAAATTCACTGTGAAATCCGGTGTCTGGCATGGGTGTGTCATGTCTTCATTTCTGTTCACCCTAGCCATCGATTGGACTACAAAACAAGATCAACCAATGGCGGATTGGCATCAGATGGAACCTCTGCTTTTTACTCAAAGATCTAATATATGTAGATGATCTTCCTCTGCCTTCTCACACTCGAGGTCAAGTACAAAGGAAAATAAGTAAACTAGAACAACAATGCAGTTCCATTGGTCTTGCAATTAATGCAAACAAATACAAAAATATTGACAAACAGCAACCTATCATCATTAACAATCATGCACTCGAACATGTGAACAAGTTCATCTACCTGGGCAGAATCATCAGTCTCCAAGGAGGGGCATCAAAACCTGATTGGAAAAAGCCAGGGTAGCATTTCACAACAGCTATGGAAATCCTCGGTATACTCCAGAAAAACAAAACTAAGACTCTACAAAAGCAATGTCCTCTCTGTGCTCCTGTATGGCTCAGGAGTGCTGGCGCATGACACAGCAAGACACCAATAGACTCTCCAGCTTCCACTAACACCTGCCTAAGGAAGATAATGAAAGTATACTTGCCCAGAGACCATTTCCAACACAAGATTCCACCAAGCAACAAATCAACAACATATCTGCCTCACCCTGAAAAAGAGGAGGTGGACATGGCTCAGCCGTGACTACAGGATGAGCAGTGACATTCCAGCAAAGACAGCATTGACACGGACGCCAGAAGGAAATAGAAAAGAGGTAGACCAAAAACAACTTGGCGATGAACAACTGAAGAAGAACTAAAGACTGCCGGGCTGACCTGGGGCACAGCAGCAAGGAAAGCCCAAGACAGAGGGGTCTGGCGAGATCTTGTGCGGGCCTTATATGCCACATGGCATGAAGAGGATAAGTAAGCAAGATATTGACATCAAGACAGCGCAAACGAATAAAATACCAAAGAAACATTCGACACTGATTGGTTGTCAGAATTTCAAGAATGATACAATGACATATGCATGATTAGGGCATTATAGGCCCAACATACATTGATTTTGAAATAATGTTATATTGTTCAATTTCCATACAAAATGTGTGTGTGCGCGCACGCATATGCATGCTTGTGCATTTGTATAAAACTATAAGCATACTAAACCATATAGACCAAATTTTCAGGTTTGGGTTTACAGTGTCAGAAATAAGCCTGAGTATTTACTTGTCCGCCGGACAAGCCAGGAAATGTTGTCACAAAAATCATAATAAACTATATAATCTGATACTATTTTGTTCAACCTCTATGAACTTCAATATTAACAAAGTTCTGTATTTTACAAACAAAGATAATATTCATTTGATCATCAGCAAACAAACGCATATTTTTCCTAAATGTTAAATTACCATTTCAATGATGATAAAACAGCTTTAACAGTGCCCGAATTACATTTACCCGGCGGAATATAATTTATAGATTTAGTTACGTCGTAACGTTGTTGCTGCGCGTAGACCGCCGTAGTCGACATGTCAACAGCGGTTGGCGCCCCATCCCAGGCCTCGTGTCTTGCATAATTCAGTTTCGAAAACTCGCAATTTATGGTTAAAATAAATGTTACATAGATACAACAACACTTCTGAAATTGCATTAATATTATGTTTTTCAACCAGCACCATAGATTTACCGGAGAGCCAGTTACAAGTTTTGAAAATTGTCACCAATCTCGATCGGCTAACGTTCAATGACTTGGAAGACTGCAGAGTCCGCGTGGGTTAGGCGTAATAATGGTTAAAACTATATAATTATTCAAATAACAGGTAACAATACAAAGTCTACTATTTCCAAAGTTCATCAAATATGATCCGTGAGTGGAAGCAAGTCGTACGTACGTCAGCGAAACTGAACGATTTACAATTGTGTGAAATACAGCCTCGATCAACGATGGCTGGTGCGCGTATGACAGAGCTAGGTTGGTGCGCTCAGCGGATGACCCTGTTAATGCAGGCACTAAACTCGGTCGAACACTGACATACAACATACTGGCGGCGGAACGACAAGACGCCGACACACTAACAAAATTGGAACGTGCACGATTGCTAGCGAATTTCATTTACGTTTGAATTTCCTAAAATAAAAAGTATGCAATGTTGCACGCGTCACTATTAACTGCAAATGTTCACTTGTCCACCGGATAACCATGTAGGGTCATTTTACTTGTCCGGGCCAAAAATCACTCGTCCCGGACAAACGAACAAGTGCTATTTCGAACGATGGGTTTAGGCACCTTTGGACCCCATTGTTTTAGACCCATGGGGTTCCAGGATCCCATTTGTTTTAAAACCCTAACATGCTCACTGTTGGTAATATATGGGCCAGTCCATGGACATGACATTCAATTATGAACAAACTTATGCATCTAAATAACTTTCAAGAAAAACTTAAAAACACTAATAGCAATCATTGTGTACTTCCTTGACACCGTATAGGTATCAAAACCAGTTTTCTTAAATTTATCGACCACTGAATCTTTCAAAATCTCAATGTCAAGATAATTTTTGTTACATTTTAAACATCTGTCCATCATTAAATGGTTAAATAATTTGAAATTGTCTAAATTTGTGGCTATTTGTAAGTGCAGAAAGAATGTGCTTCTAATAAGACATAACTTAGCTATTTATTCTAAAGTGTGCCGATTCACTCAGTTTGCTGCTCAACAGTATGTTTTAGTGGCCAGTATCGTATTTAAGTCGCTCGAAAGAGCTGTAAGGCCTGAAAGAGAATATTACATGTCAAACGGGTGGCTGGATGGCCAAGGAATTGGAATCTGACTTAATTTGTGGCATGTATGGTGAGCTTAACTTATCGTCTGCTACTCCGTTACCAATGTTTTCATACGGTAAAGCAACATACTTAATTTCTGATACATGTGGACTGAGTCTTCGAGACACTTTCGCATGCACGAGTGGTCTCCAAATTGTCACCCACTGTCAGCTGAGTGATGTAAAAAGTGATGACATTTATACTCCATTACTTTTCACCCTGTTACATCTAAAGGGTAATGGAGTGATAATTGGTGGTTGTGAATGCCAGGAGAGGATATGTATCAATTCCACACGAAATCTACTAATCTATTTAGAATATTCTGTTGGCTTAATGTTTAACAAGAATTTGCAGGCTTTATAGGCCTTCTTCTACCATTCTGTTACCTAGTAACAACCCCGTTACCTAGCAACGAAGTGGTAATGGAGTAAATAGTTTCAAGTTTTATTCTTGTTGGAAAGCAAAATGTTGTCTCTGAAGAGTTCCTTCAAGATGCTCACCTTGACGGTTACTTTGTTCAAAGTTTGACATTAAAATTTCACCTTCAATTACACTTTAGTTGTGCATATTTCACTTCACTTTTTCCTTTTTGAGTATGTACTTTATAAAGAATAAAGGTGCTGATATTTGCCCAAGTTGGTTCAAAATAAACTAGTTATGCGTAGACCTGGTAAACTCAGAACATGAACATCAGGCTTAGAATCATAAATATATATATATATATTACTGGACCACTCGGTTTCTGCCTTACACAAGCATAATATGCAGTTCTCACCAACAATTTCTGAAATCGTTCAGCAACGTATCAATATTATTAATCAGAACCACTTATTTCATCGATGGCATGCAAACGAAGCGTCAATTGAGTTGTTTTTAGTGAAATACTTACAATATTCGTAAGACGATAATCACTTCATGTGCCATATGGAAGCACTTGGTTTCTGCCTCATCGTGTTCAAAATCATCACTATGCGACAAATCGCAAGGCATTCACTGTATAAACTCCACGGGCTGTTCGTTAACTTTCCTGTGGTGATTTTTGTGAATAGTTGCTTACAAGCTTCGATAAATTTAAATATTACGGTTGTTTACATGACCGTCACCGATATGGTGCACTGTAGTCACGTGGTCTGCATTCGCTATCAAAATAAATATCAAAAACCTGTTTGTCTCGTTGTAATTTGAGATAGATAACTTTGTCGCAAGTTTGTAGACGTCCTTTGCTCATCGTGTCGGATATATCTGACTAATGATGTATTTAATATCAGATCCAGCTATATAATCGTAATGAGGCAGAAACTCAGATAGGGCAGAAACCGAGTAGGTGACTATATATATATATGTATGTATATATATATAATTTAATTATGTATATATAAATGTGTATACATATGCCTACACATGTGAAAATGGCACCACTTAGCAATGATCTCGCTTTTACAATATTTGTAAGGAATAATATTATGTGTTAGAGATTTCGCACATGTATAAATATGTTACAGAAGAATTTGGTCAGGTTTTAGTAAAAATGGCAAAACACGATTGGACCCACCAATACTGCCCACGCCAGTATACAGTGTGCAGTAGAATACTATCATATCTTGCCTCAGTCTATCACTATGCCTAAGTTTAACTACCGGTAAGTACCTACCCATGAGCATGGGGTATCAAATTAATCAACCATTTAGGGTGCTTGGCCTTCCCCATGGGCTTGGCATTCGCCCTTTTTTCCCGCGTCTCGCTACTTGAGGAACGAGTCGGATGAAACAGCATTTATTAGTTCATGTCTTATACAACTGTTGCTATTAGCACACGTCTAGTATATTTAAAGCAGGCATGCTACAAACGTTAAACTGCTTAGACAACCACTTAAAAGAATAACGTAGAATAAAACAGACGTCTCACCATTACTACGACGCTCCACACATGGATCTGGGTTTCGCGCGATGTCATTTCTGTCTCGCCATCTGTCGGTTGTTTTCGTAAAAGCTCGACAAAGAGCAGACGAGACGTCACCAGCGACCACTAGAGGGTGCCACTATAGTGTAGATGTTTGGTTGGCGCCTTATGCACTATGTGTTTTTAACCGGTTGTGGTAGAGTTAGTGTGCGATAGAGAGGGTATTGTTAACTTTTAATATGGGTATTTTGACTTATTTATTATTGTAATGACTTTCTTGTATTTCACAACATTTCTACAATATATACTTAACATATACTGTATCTTAATGTTGATTTTACTATTAATTAAATAACTTCAGTATTAGTTGGTTACTTATTGAATTATTTTAATTTATATAATTGGAACGTCCGCACACTCCATGCTTGCGGAAAACTAATAAATAATAAATAAATATACTTATATAGCGCCAACTCTAGTTAGAAACTATTCAAGTTGTAATGTAAAATAGTAATAAATCAAAAAAGTAATTAATTAAGTAAAACAAAAAAATGAATATAAAAAAACAATATCTGTAAATATTATAATTATCGTGTCATATAAACAAAAGATAATTGATAAAAGCTTAATGCCAAGTCTAAAAGTCACAATAGCAGTTAAAATATTGATTAAAAGAGAGTGTTTAAGTGCTCTTAAAAGTCTCAGTGTGCATTACATGCATTGAAAACATGTAGATCACTCCGCAGATCCGGGACTGCTGCGGCTGCTGGAGTTAAAATATCGATTAAAATTGTGTGTTTTTAATGCGCTTTTAAAAATTGCTTCACTGTTTAGTTCACGCATTGATGTGGGTAAATCGTTCCAGAGATCCGGAGCTGCTGCCATAAAACGCGCGTCTCCGACTTTGCATCTTGTTCGCGGTCTCGCAAGTTGACGATTTCCCGCTGACCGAAGGGACCTGGTGGGCACGTAGAGGCAGACAAGCTCGCTCAGGTACACGGGCCCACACTTGTTGACAGCTCTGTGCACGAATACCAGAACCTTGAAACGAACGCGTTCTCGTACCGGCAGCCAATATAGCTCTTGGAGCACTGGCGTGATGCTTGCGTATTTGGGCACTCGCACGATCATTCTGGCTGCAGAGTTTTGGACACGCACAACCGTACAAAGTTCTTGTCCATGGTGCCGTACAGGAGGGAGTTGCAGTAGTCGAGCCTTGATGTCACTAATGCGTTGACTACTCTCTCGCTCGTCTGTCTTGGCAGGAACTTGTTGATTTGGCTGATGTGATGTAGGTGGAAATAGCAGGACCGGATAATCGCTGATGTGTTGGCAGACATGTCCATATAACAGTCTAAGACAGCACCAAGGTCTTTAATCTGATGCACAGCTCGGATGAGAGAACCACCAACATTGATGCTGAGATCGTTTACTAACTTCTTTGCAGAAACTGGGACAATCGGAAGGATCTCGGTTTTCTGGTCGTTCAGTTTGAGGTAATTAGAGGTCAGCCACCCCCGAATCTCCATGACGCAGGCTTCAAGACGCTGTAGGGCCTCGAGTAATACCGTATGATTAAGCGCAAACGCACCATCAGCTGCAGATCATCAGCATAGTGATGAAACGTTACACCGTGCCTTCTGATGACATCGCCGACTGGTTGGACATACAGAGAAAAGAGTACAGGCCCAAGGACGGATCCCTGCGGCACTCCTGTTTTAAGAATATGATGTTCAGATGCGCTCTGGCCAATTACAACACGCTGCTTGCGGTCTTGCAGATATGATTCCATCCACTGGAGAGCGTAACTTGAATACCATAGCGCTTGCTGAGCCGATTGAGTAGAATAGTGTGGTCAATCGTGTCAAAAGCTGAACTCAGGTCAAGAAGCACGAGCAGAGTGCCTTCTTTGCGATCTAAGGCCACCCGGACATCACTGCAGACTTTCAACAATGCGGTTTCTGTAGAGTGAAGCTTTTTGTATGCCGACTGAAAAGGTTCATTCATATGTTGTGAGTCAAGATGATCAGACAATCGCTGTGCTACTATCTTCTCAATAACCTTGGACAGATGAGACAGACTGCTGACAGGTCTGTAGTTATGTAGCACGTCACGGACCAAAGATGGCTTCTTCATTAATGGACGAACACGAGCCTCCTGTAAGGACGCTGGCACTGTTCCTTCTTCAAATGACTTGTTGGTAATAGCGGTAGTAACTGATACCAATGATGACAGGCACTGCTGAATTTGTTTGCCTGGCAGAGGATCGAGTTGACAGCTTTTTGTTAATCCAGACACAATCTTGTGTATCTCCTCTTCCGATGTTGGCACGAGCAAAACGAGAGGTTAATTTAAACATGCCTTCTCTCTCACTGGTGAGTCTGAGCGGTACATCGTTTCTAACTCTGCCCGAATCTGTTGCACTTTGTTAGTGAAGTGTTGCGCGAACTTACTGCAACCATCATCAATGGATTCAAAGTCCGGATAAATGTTCTTCTGTTCAGCCCCGAGGGACCTCACGAGCCGGAACATCGATTTGTTGTCAGCTCTCTGCAGATTGTCTTGATAGTAGTTACTCTTAGCCTTAGCTATGCAAAATGTCGAAGCATTGCGGGCTTCGACATAGAGATGCCGGTGAATTTCGAGTTTGGTCGTCCTCCAACGATGTTCACACTGGCGTCTCTTCTCTCTAGCCTCCTTCACCTTTCTGTTGTACCATGGACATGGCTTAATCCCTCTCCTCACTCTGTTCTTGATTGCAGCGTGTTTATCGAAGACCATACGCAAGACTGTATCGTATATGTTAATCATGTCTGGCGTGCTTTCTGGGTGTCTATGTAGAATTTGTTTGCACTGATAGGCGATATCTCCCCGAAAAAGATCAATTTGGAAGTGGCGGAAGTCACGTACAAGGATGGCAGTGGGGAAATGGAAGCCCCCAGGCAGGAACAAAAGCGCTATCGATGGGACATCCTTGGAATTGTTGAGGTCAGATGGACAGATTTCGGAGAAACATCTACGGATGAGGGACACTAGATATGGTTCCGTGGAAAATATACAAAACATCAACATGGAGTAGCCTTTATTGTATGAAAATAAGTAGGTGTATGCGTCATCAGATGCACTTCAGTCTCTAATAAATTCATATTAACTTATCCGCATTCCAGCAAAACCACACAATGTGACTATCATTCCTGTCTACGCGCAAGCCACAGAGCAAGGAAATAGAAGTCTTACGAACAGCTAGACAATATTGTAGCGAAAACCCTAACACGAGGACACCCTCATAGTGATAGGAGATTGGAATGCCAAGGTTGGCCTGAACAAATGCGGACATTTGGTAGGAACAATAGGGATATTTGGCAACGACAGTGTCAGAGGCTTTAGACTTTTCGAATTTGCTCAGAGTCACCGACTCGCCCTTGCCAACACGCTAAATCCCCATAAACTCTCCAGAACGGCAACGTAGCATGCACCAAACTGACTTGTTCACAGTCAGATTACATACTGGTCCCACAACGCTTCAAATCCAGCATCAACAACACAAACGTAAAGATATTCACTGGCGCCGATATTGGCAGTGACCTGATGTTGTGCTCACAGCCATCAAATTGAGACTGAAAACGACGCGCTTTCAAAGATGTCCTCGCATTCCGTTTGACGACCTCGAGAAACTGAAACACCCGAAACTCGTGTGTTTCAGGCACAGATAGACGGGACGTTTGCAGCCCTCAGCTGCCTGGACAGCGACGTCAACACCCTTGACAAGGATCTCAAAGAGGTGTTACTCAAAACAGGTGATGAGGTGCAAGGGAGGTAGAGGAAAAAGAACCATGCAGCCCTGAGTCTCAGGTAAGATTTTTAACCTGTACCTCAATTATTGTAACATTGTTAGGTCATGTAACTATTAAAGTTACGCAACTAATGATACGTAGAGCGAAACATTTATGGCGGAAACTGTCTGGTGTTGCCACCACGTTCCTGCTATGACAAGAGTCTTGTTTTATTGTTTGCGGGACTTCCCGTTGTAAATCGAATGCTCGTGTTTCTGAGACGGTGTTAAATGCGTTGTATCGGGATAATCCTCGATGTTCTTCCTATTTAGTTCCGGTATTATTGTGTCCGTCTCTATAGTGTGCATGATTGTGCTGTATAACCAAATCTCAGAAAAATAACAATTGGTCCTAAAATTCTGTTGACTTCGTGTATTGCTGCTCACAACTCTGTCACAGTTATTTGATTATGCCTACGTGTGTGTGTGTGTGTGTGTGTGTGTGTGTGTGTGTGTGTGTGTGTGTGTGTGTGTATCTATGTGTGTGCGTGTGTGTGCGTGTGTGTGCGTGCATGTGTGTGTGTGCGTGCGTGTGTATGTGTGTATGTGTGTGGTTGTGTGCGCGTATGCGTGCTAAAGCGTGCGTGTATATGTTTGCATGCGTGCGTGCTTGTGGGTAACTAGTAATAGTTATAATAGAATGGCGCCAAACCAGTTGGGATTTGCCAGTTACCAAACATAAGCATAATAAGCCACGTGTTCGTATAAAAGTACTTATACTATCACGTAATGAACATTAGACCATCGTAACTTCGAGTGCGACTAAGCAGGTGTTTGATTTTTGACTCTTGATAACATCCATACGAGAACATCCGGGTACATACTACATTGCTATATAATGATTTATTAACTTCATGAAAAAGATAACCATTTTGACACAGATCCACAGTTATACTATAAAATGGAAGGATTGGAACAGGCTAATATTTTGAAACATATTTTTAACGCGTTAGCGTCGCACGTCTTTAGATACATGTGTATAATGTTTTATCTGTTTGTTTGCATGTGTATGCGAGCGTACGTGTGCATGAGTGTGTGGGGGGGGGACGCATACGTGTGTGCGAGTGTGTGTTTGCGTGCGTATTAATATGTGATGTTTTGAATGGCCGCGACTGAGCCAACGCACTAATTGTCAAAATATGTTTTTATTGCATTTAAAAAATATACAAGTTACCATTACGCATACAATGTACACGTTTATGTAATATGAAACAGGTAGAAATGTGTAGCTTGGAAAACTAATTTAATAACATGTTTATAAATGCATGCGTGAGGAACGTAAATAATTACTTTATGCATTCAATTATATGACATATCGTGTTAATTGTGGGAGCTGTCGATAACTATATGCAAATGAACTGACCCGCAACGTCGATATTTGTAAACTAACTAAGACATCCCGGAGATGCATGGGGAAAAAGAACAATTATTAAAATGTTCCTGTTAAAGCCGCCTCTGGACACAGAGCGTATAGTACGGTGCTCGTAGCTACAATGATACTATATAATGTAAAGGTACAATGCTACTAATAATACCAAGTTCCCAACCCACCTGGTGAAAGTTATTAAACTCTATTTTTACGGACCATCGTAATGGACTCGCTAGCACGCCTATAACAGTTCAGTCCTATACATGCGAGACTGTCAGAAATATGCTTGGATATACGTGAATGCATGCATGCGTGCGCACACATACACATGCAAGCACGCACGCACACACACACAAACCCACCTACCCACACCCACCTACCCACTCCCACGCACGCACGTACGTACGCACGAGCGCGCGCGCACACACACACATACACACACACACACACACACGTTCACACATACGCACACACACACACACATACGCACACACGTACGTATGCACGCGCGCGCACACACACACGCACACGCACGCACACACACACACACACTCACACATACACATACACACTTGTATGTGGTTCCCAATAACACACGTGAATACATAATTTCCGTCTCTCTTCTAAACCTACCTATCTCTATCATTCTCACACTCCCTTCCTAACTACCCACTTGGCTACCTCCTTCAACTCCTCCGTCACCCACCCTACCCCTCTCTTGCTCCCTCCCACCCGGCCTTATCCTTCCTTGAACAGATTGCATTTGAATAGGTGGCGCCCCTGCCGGCGGTCGGAGTGCCTTCCTCAACGCCCGCCAAAACTTCTCCCCCGCTCTCTCGTTCCATTCCAGGTACGTATGTGTTGTTAGCAGACTCCGCAAGGTGGCAGTCTGGTTCTCCGGCGAGATCGTCTCGAGCAGCACGAGAACGAGGCTGTTGCGCCAGTTGCTGAGGCGACGATGATTAGCCATCTCTAACTCCATACGACACCACTGACTCTGAGCGAAGTTGTTGGATAGAACGACTATCACCTTGCGACTCGCTTCGATGCTCTCGACGATGTTCTCGCTGATCTCTCTACCGATGGGCCAGTCTCGTTGGTGTAGACACAACCGATATCGACCTTCTGCCTCGAGTCGCGGCAGTAGATGTCTAACGACCCAGGATGCGTCGTTACTGTTATGGGCAACGAACGCGTCGTAGGCGTAACCGCCTTCAGCTAAATCGAAATAACGGCGACGTCGCGAGCGTATCAGGAAGACGTAGTAACGGACGTACCAGCGGCCTCTGTACACCAGCGCAAACACAATCGCCGACAAGGCGATGGCCGCCGCCGTCGACAAGGTGACAACGAGGTCGGTGTAGGAGACGCAATCTGCGGGCGACAGTCCGGCACGTAAAATGGGCAAGCCGTGCAGTGACTCCGGTGACGAGCATGTGTAAGATGACGCACTTCCGATGTTGATTACGAAGATGTTGTTATTTTGCACGAACTCTAAGAACCCCAACAAGTCGCAGTTGCACGCAAACGGGTTCTGCGATAGGTCGATCTGGCGTAGTGATTTCAGATGGGAGAAAGATGCGACGTTCACAGAAACGATCTTATTTCGTGCCAACGAAAGTAGCTGCAGATTGCTCAGCGGTGCAAATACGTCCGGGTTCCATGACTTGATCGCGTTGCGACCGAGCCCTAAAGTCGTGAGCTGTGTCGTATTCGTGAACATCCCGACAGGCAACGTCTCAATTCCACACAGATTGAGATTAAGAAGTATCAAGCTGGGCAAGTTCTGAAAGAGAGACCGAAGAGTCG
The DNA here is from genome assembly GCA_020002185.1 of Paraescarpia echinospica. Taxonomy (NCBI): domain Eukaryota; kingdom Metazoa; phylum Annelida; class Polychaeta; order Sabellida; family Siboglinidae; genus Paraescarpia; species Paraescarpia echinospica. The sequence continues at coordinate 21,966,481 of CM034534.1, read as the reverse complement.
ATGGCAGACGGCCGGAAAAGGAGTTTCGTGAGATGTCCAGTTGGTTTAGACGTTGTAACCGCTGAAAGAACACGGAATCCATTAATAGACCTACATTTAAAGCTAGGATTCCATAATGCACGGAAACGACATGCGAAATGTGAAATACATTTATAGTGAAGTCACGATAATTTACTTTTCGATTCCTGTGCAGGTACCATTCGAATCGCTGCATGGAGCGATTAAATGTTCCGCATCCCAATGCGCGGAAAAACACCCTTCCGACTTTGTTCATACTGAACTACTTCTATTAAGTTCTACTGGATACTACATTACTTTTTTCCGCATACCACATTCCTTTTTAGTACATATGGAATCCTTGCTTAAGTCATATGAAACCCAGAACAATAATTGGAATACCAGCGAGACATTATACGGGAGAATATTGATATGACCAATGAAACCCTGGGCCTGGTCAGAATTTGCGTCAGATGATGGGGTTGAGAAGTTATCGGTGGCCCGTTGCGGTTCAGGCAAGGGTTGATATATACAGATTTGTCCAAAAATATGCTTAGTAAGTAAGTAACGCTAAATAACTACCGTTCTGTTTTCTGATATGCATAGCCAATTGGTAGATCAAAGGCTAATGATCCAAGGTAGCGAATGAACATAGACAGAAGCTTATGGACCCCGGCGCCTCGGAGGAGATGCACATACAATGTTGTAGCATTAGCGTATTGATACATAGATATGGCTGACAGCACAACGTTCAGAAAGGATGAGATGGCTCTGAACACCCTTCAGCTGTACCCTCGCCGCAACACTGTTTTATAAATAATGTACACTATTGCTTTGTAATATTAATAACAATAACACTTCTTTTCTCGGAAACCATGCTCAGAGACGCATCAGAACAAGACGTATTCAACTGCAAAATCGACAAGCGGTATTAAAGCTGTCAACCGATGTATGGATAGGCCAGGGAGCTAAGGGAAGATATTAGTTCACTGCAAGTTCCAGAGGCTAAGCTCAAGGGGCAGACTTAGATTATTTAAGACAGTTAATTGTAACTGTAACCCCAGAAATGGTAGCTAAGAAAATAAGGGCTATGAAGGATAATAAATCACCTGGAGTGGATGGGATTCCGCCCAAACTATTACTGGACATTGTCGAACAAATAAGCGTACCGCTTGCAAAAGTTTTCAATTTGTTATTAGAAGAGGAAGTGGTTCCATAGACCAGCGAGTTTAACATTGGTGATTTGCAAATCTTTAGAAAGACTAATTAAATTTCACATGGTGGATTTTTTTGTTGAACATCAATTGATAAACCCATCTCAACATGGGTTTCTAAAAGTCAGGTCGTGCTTAACAAATACGTTATGTTTTTTGAAGATATCACTAAGTGCGTAGACGAGGGATCACTAGTATATATCATGTACTTAGATTTTCAAAAAGCTTTCGACAAAGTGCCACATCAGAGATTACTGTTCAAACTAAAGGCCCATGGCTTAGGAATTGGTAAAATTTAATGGATAGAAAAATGGCTGATTGACACAAGACAACGGGTAGTTGTTGATGGGGAGGCTGCAAACTGGAAATCAGTTTTGTTTTGAGTGGGGTACCACAGGGATTAGTACTGGGACCTATATTATTCCTAATATATATATATATATATATATATATATATATATATATACATCAACGATTTGGACGAGGATATAACAAGCAAGATGTTGAAATTTGCGGATGATACAAAAAGTGTTTAGAAGAATTAAAAGTGATGGAGATAGGTAGCATTTACAAGATGATCTTGACAGGTTGATAAATTGGTCTGAAAAATGGCAAATGTTGTTAAATTTTGGGAAATATAAATGCCTCCACACAGGACATGGGAACCAAGATGTACAATATACAATGGGGGGTACTGTACTAAGTACTACTGTAAAAGAAAAGGACTTACGGTTAACCATTAGTGCTGATATGAAGGTTTCAGTGCAATGCGGAATTGCAGCTTCAAAGGGAAATCAAATCCATGGACTAATTAGGCGATATATAGCGTATAAGGAAAAAGAACTAATAATACCGCTGTACAAAACAGTAGTTAGGCCTCATTTAGAATATTGCATACAAACGCGAAGGCCATATTGCAAGAAGGATGTAAATTTGCTAGAAAGAGTACAGAGGAGAGCGACTAAAATGTTATAAAAACTGAGGGATCTTATTTATGAAGTACGCTGAAGAGAATGTGGTTTGACAACAACAGAGACCAGGAGATTGAGAGGCGATCAGATAGAAGTGTTTAAAATATTGAATGGTTATGAAAATATTAATAGAATTTTTTTTTCTCTCAATTAAGAAAATAGAAGGACTAGAGGACATGAAGTAACATTAGTAAAGGAGTAGTGTCGATTAGGTATAAGAAAGTTCGCAAAGGATTGTAAATGAATGGAACATATTATCTGCTGATTGTGTGGGTGCTAGTAGCGTGAATATGTTTAAAAATAAAATTGACACATACCTCAGAAGGGCAGGGTACACATATATAAAAGGGTTGGACTCTCGATAAGCCAAATGGCTTCCTTGCCCACCATATATATATATATATATATATATTAATGTAAATGGTAATATATATATATATATATATATATTTATGGTCGATTCTCACGAAACATGGACAAATTTGTCTTATTGCATTAAACGCCCCGCCATTGAAACATAATTCAAAGGATACGCACAACTAATACACCATATAATGTGTAATAAATGTGGGCAAACAATATGTAAAACTGGTTGCGCTAGCTTGATTGACTAATTTTTGAGAATTATTTTCATGTAAACACTATTTAACTGATACCACGCAAGACGCAACTTTCCGTGTGCATTAAACCGAGAAACTTTACTTAGAATTAACGGCTCCCGCGTCTACAGATGCACGAGGCAATCAAAACACGCCATTCCGATCAGTCGGTTGCCAGTGTTCTGGCTTCGCTCCAACTTTTGTTGACCAACTGTAGATCGCGGTCGATCGATTGTTTGGCGCCAGTTCATTCTTGGTCGTCCCCTCATTCTATGGCCAGCTGGTATCCACCATGACGCTTGTTGGGCAGGTCTAATAGGTAGGATTCACATCTATATAGGAGGGTTGGTATAACGTTTGAGTTATAAAAGCGAAGTCTAGATTTCAAGGTAAATTTCTTGTTGTTCCAAATTTTCCTCTGCTGGTTGAAGGCTGCTGACGCTTTCGACACTCAGTGCAGTTTAGTTCGTGATCGATGATTCCTTGGTTGTTGATGGAGCTGCCAAAGTAGTAGGTGAAGTTTTCGACTGTTTCTACTTTTTTCTGGTTGACCAAAATATTTGTGGGAGGTTGATGCTCCCCTGTCGGCATGTTTTTGTTTTCGTCCCAAAGTCCCAAACCATCAACTTATCTGCTAACTGATTCCACATGACGTTGTAGGCCCTGCGTGGTGTCTTAGAGGGCAGCAATGTCATCAGCAAAGTCAATTTCTGATAAACACTCCTCTTTACTCACACAATCCCTTCATTGCCTGCGGTTGCAGGCCGCATGACCAAGTCGATGGCCACGGCAAAGAGAAGTGGGAAATAATGCAGCCTTGTATGACACCAGTCGTCACATGGAACCAGTCGCAGTAGCCGTCTTCTGTTTTTACACATCTCGAGTTTTCATATATCTTCTCGATTGCTGTTACAATCTGTTGTGGGATTCCATGTGTGATTAATGTTTTCCACACGGAGGGTCTGTGGATGCTGTCAAACGCATTGGTGAAGTCTATGAAACTGATTGCGATGGGTAACTGGTAACTGTTGGAGTCGTCAATTGTATGCTCTCGCCGCGGAGGTCTCTTCTGTCGTATCGCAGCACCTGGTTTTGCAGCTGTCGAACGGCACATCATGGCGAACCTTTCCGCAATGGTTGCAGGTTCTTCCCTGTGCAGGGCAAATCTCCATGGCCGCATGGCATCTTCCGTACTTGTTGCATGCATCGTCACCGAGATTCCTCCTTCTAACAGTGGTCGCTGTGTGGGAGTGATGGCGTGTTGCAGCTGTCTTCCGGTTTCTGTCAATTGAGTGGACGTCACGTCACGGCTTGATATGAGGTTCATTTGCTCGATGTTTGTCTGGTGAACCTTTGCGATCTTCAGAGCCTGTGAGAGGTCAAGGTCATCCATTTCTAGGAGTCTCTCGTGCACCTTTTGGTTTGCCGAGTTCAGGACGAGCATGTCGCGCAGCATCTCGTCTTGGTCGTGGAACTTCCAGTCAGCGGCGATGTGGCGCAGCTGCGTCAGCCATTCATCTACCGTTTCACCAGGTTCCTGTCGACTTTCATGAAACAGCTTCCTCTGGATGGTAGCGTTCGTTTTGGCCGCACAATGTGCTCGAATATTTTGAATAACTCTGTTGTCTTCTTCTTATCGGCCGATAGTTCGTCGCTCTAGACCCAGTTTCGGGCCATGTCTCTTCCTCGCTGGCCTATGCAGATGAGGAACTAGGCCGCTTTCTGTGTCTCGGTCCACTTGTTTGCGTCCGGACGAGCTATCATGAGCTCAATCAGCTCTTTCCACCTTGCCCAGGTTTCGCTTATGTTACCAGCGAAATCCATTTGTGGTACTTGTTTGGTAGCCATCTTGTTTTCTTCTGGTTTGTCAGGATACCTCTTCTTTCGTCTGGGTCGTCGTAAAGCCCTTCCTTTGTCTAGGTAGCTAGGAACGCCTCTCGTGTACTTCTCTTCCCACTGTGGGTTGTCGTAGTCTTAGTAGGCTCTTTTCACAATTACACTTTGGAGATTTCACTGCAGCGATTCAGATAAAGCCATTTAGCCGTCTGCACTAGAACCATGTTACGTTTCTTGATGTACTGCGTTCGTTAGTGGAGAGCTAAGAGGGCAGCCAGGATGAGCTTGGTCAACCCTCACCATACGCCACGAATTCCTTACACTTAGCCAAGCGGGCAGGTAACGTAAGAGTTCAATGAACGCGTCACGAAACGGCACGATACGTTTGCACGCAGCGCAAGCCTCATGGTAGACGCCAAGCCCAGACTTAAATCCGAAATCGCTATTGTACAACCGAATAGGGCCAAGCTCTGTATGTCGTCAGCCTATCTAAATTATGGTATAGTAATGCATGTATAATTATAACAAAGGGATATTATCTATTCAGTGATAATGTCTGTATGTAACGTACTGAATACAAAACACAAAATACATATAAAACGATGTTATAGTAGAACATAACCTGATGACATATAAACAGAATATTGTTAATGGCCATGTCAAACTTAAATGACAATGTTCATATGACCACGACGCCGCCTGGCGATCGATCACTAAACATTACAGACAGCTGATGAATGACGTTTTATGTATTTTATATACCAGAAAGCCATAAAAATACGTAATGTCTAATATTATAGAGATGTTGAAAGATGGATGGTCTATGCGTTTCGCGTGGTATCACACAAATCGACCATATAACTTCAAACCCCTCTCTCTGGCAAGAATAGCCATATTAAGATGCAACTGTTTTGTTTTAAATCTTCAGTATGTCTACTTTATCATCATATTAAAAATGAAAAAATATAAATGAAAATCGCCAAATCGACAATGTGTCCAGGTTTCGTGAGAATCGAACACACACACACGCACACACACACACACACACATACACACACACACACACACACACACACACACACACACACACACACACACTCACACACACACACACACACACACACACACACATACACACACACACACACACACACACACACATATTGCTAAGTTGACGGACTTTGAATGTCGGGGTTGTTTTCACGTGAGAAGTTTAAAGAACGAAGTAGAAGATTTAAAGGATATGGTTAGGGTGTTGATGGGAAACACAAACGAGGAAGGGAATTCAGGTAATATGACAGTGGAAATGAAGGAGACAGGTGGTGTGATGAGAGATGCCAGGGAGACCATTGGTGAGACAGTGAAACAGTAGGAATAATGGAAGAAGAAGAAGAAGACAGAGGGACGGAGGAAAAGTGCTCGGCAGAGGAAATATAAACAGGCCAGTGGGTACAGATGACCATGTGATCAGACTGTAGAAAATGAGAAGAGAAGCGATAGCGATACAGGTGATAAAGAGGTAGATACTACAGAAGTAGTTGGTAAGACTGTGAAACAAAAGATTGAGAAGAAAGCAGACTGAAGAAGACAGAATATTCATCAAAAGAAAGGTAAACAGGTCGGTGTTGAGGAACTGCAACAGAAGAAACGCATGAGTTATGCAGATGAAGTAGTTAATGGGAAAGAGAGGAAACTGCGAGTAGCCATGGGGGATTCTATTATCAGGAAGTTGGACAAGACAAAAAAGGGGAGGATATGACAGTATGTTTAACAAGGGCGAAGATAGAGGATGTCACAGAACGAGTAGGTCAGGTCAAGGGTAACGGCTACGGGGGATTTATTCTTGTGCACGTGGGCAGTAGCAATGCTGAGAAGGAAGATAAGACATTCATTGTTGGCAATTATAGGACACTGCTTCGCACACTTAAAGCGGCATACATTGGACAAATCGTGTTAAATGTGTAGCAGGGGACAATACTACAAGAATTGTAGAAGAATGACCATTTGTGTACGGAGGAAGGAGTCGGCTTTGTAGACATGTGGGCTAGCTTTATAGGAGGGACGTTCCGTTTATGAGTGATGGGCTTCATCTGACAAGAAAAAGAGCAGCAGTTCCAGGGAGTGAGTTCATCAGGTGCGTAGATGAAGGTACAGGCACAGTTGATTATTTAAACTAGATGCGCAGGGGGATACGTAGAGCCACCTCAAAAATATGGCACAAGCAAATCTAGAAGGAAAGGTTCACCAAATATCCAAATAAATTAACTGACTTGTGTATGCTTAAATGCCAGAAGCACAGTAAATAAGAGAAGCGATTTAGAAATCATGGTAGCAGATACTGACCCAGATGTAATAGTCATCAGATAATCACGGGCACACCAAGACATGGTAGATGCTGAACTTGCTCTATCAGGTTATGTCATGTTTAGAAAGGACAGACAAGAGAGAAGGGGAGTCGGTTTCATTCTAAATAGTAATGAATCTATACATGCATGTGAAGTACGACTGAAAAGTTAAGCAGATTACGAGGAAGCTATTTGGTGCAACATACTTACCAGAAAGTGAACATTAACAATAGGACTGGTTTATCATAGTCCTAGCGTACGACAAGAGGATGATGAAAAACTGCACAATGCTACAAAGGAGATGAGTAAAGGGGAATGTGTTATAATGCATGATTTGAATCATGGATATATTAAGTGGAAATCATTAAGATGGGAATGTGTTGAATTTAGTGTTCTCTTCTCAGAAGGAATTAGTTGATAATGTGAAAGTATATGAACCAATGGGATCTAGTGATCATAACAAGATTCATCTTAATATAAAAAGTACAATCAGGGAACAATTTAAAAAAGCAACGGAGGAGAAAGTTCAACAAAGGTTAATATAAACAGATGAGAAAATATTTTGTACACTTAGACTGCACTACCTTAATGAAGAACAAGACAGCAACAGAATATTGAACCGTTTTGAAAGATGAGATTGAGGGCATTATTGAAAGATTTGTTCCCCTGAAAAAGCTATGGAAACGATCATGAAAGGATAGTCTCCTTTCAAAGGAGACTATCCATACGACTGCTTACAAACAAATTATGTGGAGAGTTTATAGAGACACTGGAAATATAGAAGGCTACAACAACTACAAACAGGCCCTCAACATAGATACAGCCGTAATTAGAAAACCTAAACGAACTTCTTAGCAAAAATTGACAAATGATATACAAAATGACAGCAAAGTTTATATGCTTATGTAAGGAGTAAACAGAAGGTCGAAATAAAGTGGGACCACTAGAAAACAGTGCAGGATACGTAATATCTGATGGGTTTCATATGGCAGAGGCCCTGAATGAGTATTTCAGCTCAGTGTTTACCACATAATATATAAGTTCACTGCCAGTACCAGTTACTAAATTTGAGGGGGATGAATCGGATAATTTAAGGCAGTTGTTTGTTACTCCTGAAATTATTTCAAGGAAAGTTGAGAAAATGAAAGAAACAAATTACATGGAGTTGACGGGATACTACCAAAAGTACTTAAGGAAATTGTAGACCAAATCAGTACACAACTTGCTATATTCTTTATCTTGTCACTTAGAGGGAATCGTGCAAATTATGCAAATTACTAGAAACGCATATATGAGGCCACGTGATGGAATCCCTTGTAAAACATAAATTAAACAACATGGGTTCTTAAAGGCTAGGTCTTGCCTAACCAATATGTTATGTTTTTGGAAGACATTACAAAGTGATTATACGATTAGACTACTTAAATTTTCAGAAAGCATTTTTTAAAGTGCCACATCAAAGATTGTTGTTTAAACTTAAATCACATGGTATAGGGAATGGTGTGATCAGCTAGATAGAAACACGGTTGACAGACAGAAGACAGCGAGCATTAATACAGGGGGAGGTTTCAAACTGGAAACCAGTATTGAGTGGACTGGCACAGGGGTCAGTGTTGGGACTTATATTATTCTTGATCTAAATAAATGGTTTGGATGATGATATATCGCGCAAAGTACTGAAATTCGCAAACGATACAAAAGTGTTCATAAGAGTTAAAACAGATGCAGATAAACACACACCACAAAATATCTGGCCAAATTATTGAAATGATCTGAACAATGGCAAGTGTTATTCAATTTTGAGAAATATAAATGCTTTAACATAGGACATAGAAATGTTGACAAAGAGTACATAATGGGGGATATTATATTAGGTAAAACTGTAAAACAAAAGGATTTAGGAGTGACAGTTTATGCTGACATAAATGTTTCAGAGCAATATGGAATTGCTACTTCAAAGGGTAACCAAATACTAAGGCTAATAAGAAGAAATATCACGTTGAAGGAGAAACAGCTGATTGTTCCACTGTACAAAGTAATAGTTAGACCTCATTTGGAATATTGCATACGAGCATGGAGGCCATATCGTAAGAAGGACACAGATAAGCTAAAAAGAGTCCAACGAAGAGCAACTAAGCTTATTTCTGAACTGAAAGATCTTAGATATGAAAGCCGTCTATTAAAATGTGGGTTGACAACATTAAAGACTAAGAGACTAAGAGGAGACCAAATAGAAGTTTTTTTTAAATTGAATGGTTATGAAGATATTGATAGAAACATTGTGTTCAAATTTAACGAAGTCAGTATAACCAGATTGTACAATGTGGCATTAGTCAAAGAACAGTGTAGGTTAGATGTGAGAAAATAATCATTCTCTCAGAGGACCATAAGTGACTGAAAAAATATATCATGATTGTGTTAATGCTAGCAATGTGAATATGTTCAAAAATAAAATGACAGCTATCTGGGTAGGGTGGGCTATACGTAGGTGGGAAATGGATGGACTTTCGATAAGCCAAAGGCTTCCTTGTCCGAATGCCGTCTGAAGCTTATAGCTATGGAAGGCAATCTTACTAAATCTTGTTAAATATATATATATATATATATATATATATATGTGTGTGTTTGTGTGTGTGTGTGTGTGTGTTTTACAAATACTAATAACATCATAACAAATACAACATTTTAAATTCTCACCATATGTTCAATTGTTCTTTGCGTATAATTGCTGCAATTACATATGCATACGAATGAATTTTACAGAGACTTGATATATATGTAAAGTCTCCAGCGAATATATATATAACAAGATTTAATAAGATTGCTTCCAGAGCTATAAGTTTCAGATGGCATGCGGACAAGGAAGCCTTTGGCTTATTGAGAGTCCAACCATTTTCCACCAACGTATAGCCCGCTCTCCCAAGATAGCTGTCAATGTTATTTATTTTATTATATATATGTACATGTATATATATATATATATATATATATGCATATATATATATATATATATATATATATATGGGCAAAAGGTGTTTTGGCAAACTTTAAAAAAAGTGTGTCTTCAGACTCTGACATGATCTAGACGCCACAAAATGACCGTATAGCCATATTTTAAGTGCAGAAATGAAATATAATTATCTGTGAGATGCCAGCCCAGTCTATTTCAACGGTCGAACAGTTTTAGTGATATATCCTCTTAAAAATGAGGAGTACTCAAAAATGCGTGTCTTTTGTAATTTTCCTACATCATTTTGGCTAAAGTGGCAATACGACTCTACCCATCAAGAACAACACATACATTAAATCTTGCCATTCAGAATGCCGACGATTTCTTTCACCAACACTTCACGCTATCATGTGACTTGTAAATGGAGATTATGGAAAAATCGTGAAGCATTTGTTGTTGATTTCCACACCCTTAGAAGCCCAGTGCTGATGTTAAACTAACCTACAAAACATTCCGCCAAATCACACGGTTGACGATATTTTTGTTATATAATGCCAAATGGAAGGTGAAAACGTGTTTTATAAAGTTTGTTTGTTACGACATCCAAATGGAACGTTCTAAAACGTAATCGTTGTTTTCACAAATATTGACCAATGCTATTGACATTGCATGCTTGTCTTGCATATACACCAAGCAAGACATATCGTAAGCAATGGTGCTTTTTTGGTATACATTAAAATATATAGCGAATGAAGTTTGGTATAGTTTGTGAAGAATGTGAAAACGTGTTATGCATGAAACATGTTATCATTTGGAGTTGTGTATTGGTTACGAAAGCGAAAATAATCCCGTTCGGTTATATGTTTTTTTCCAAAGGTTATAGTACTGGTAGCATCCAAATGTCATTAGAAACTTTAATTCTAAGTGTTTTCTCCAACGAAACAGTGTACCTTGTTACAAAAGGTGGCAGGTATTGTACTAAACATCCCTAAAATGGGTTACAACATATATTATTATCCGGTGGATGCTACACAAAAAGGTTGAAGTGGTGTTCACACTATTTTAGGCCTATGAACTGCACCATGTTAGCTATCGGAAAACATAAGAAATGATAGGGTTAGACAACATTTTTATTTTTCGGTTTGATTTGTCCAATTTGCCAAAACAAAACTTTTGCCCATATACAGTGTATATATATAATTATTTATAATATATAATTTTAATAACATATTCTACATCTGTACGTCATGCACAAGACAAGCATGTGCGTTAACAAACCATATATGGCATTGTTCACACTCTGGGTGATATTTGTCAACAGGTCAACACAGTCAAACGAATTAATTTTATAGGACAACCCCTCTTACAAAAGTTGCGTCCTTAAATTAATCTGACCAACCTGAAATATCGATGGGTTGTTTATCTGGATGGTGTTGCCAGCTAAGAGTAGAACCCGCAAATCTGGCAGTGTATCAAAAGTGCCCGGACGAATGTATCCGATCTTGTTTTTTGTTAGGCTGAGTACCTCTAATCGAGGTGTTGAGGTAAATGCTTTTGAACTGATCTTTCCGATATTGTTACCAGCCAGGAACAGTGACGTCAAATTGCTGTAGCCGATTAGCGATTCCTGGGTGATTTTCTTAATCGAATTTACTTCCATTCTGAGCACAGAGAGCCCCGATGAGATGCCCAGTCGCTTGGCCGACTTCAGCTCAACAATGTTGTTCTTATTGAGGTTTAATTTGGACAGCCTAAAAAGACCGTCGAACGAGTGATCCTCGATCGTCGTAATCTTGTTATTGCTCATATCGAGCATGGTTACTTGCCGTAGATTGCATAGTACGCCTCTCTTGATGGATGTAATTTGTGAGTGACTCAAAGAAACACGCGTGATGTTGCTATGATTCAGAGCAAGAAACAACGTTGGTGATAAATCCTGCAGGTTTACATCCGAAAGACGCAGTACATGCACTGGTGCCCCCTGCAGGCCATAGAAGGCATCATGCAGGGCAGAGGCGTTCAACGGGTTCAGATTAAGCGACAACACAGTAAGGTTGCGCAACGGTCTGAATGCGCCCTTGTTGATGGTGTGTAGATGACATCCGTACATGGTTACATCGACAAGAGGAGAATGGCGTAATTGATGAAAAGTTTCATTATTAAGTGACGTCAGTTTAATGCCACTAAGTACCAGGCGCTTCAGACGAGTCATGTTGAGAAATTCTTCTCCAAGCGTCAAGTGCAAGCGAGAGTTCCCCCCAATGGTCAACAGTTCCAAGTACTTCAACGGCCGCAGTAGCTCATCTGACATGACTTTCAATTTGTTGCCTGAGATAGTTAATTTGATCAAATGTGTAAGATTCGCGAATATATCGTTCGGCAGAGAAGTTATAGGGTTCTGACTCAGATCAAGCACGGCTAGCTTGGTCAGGTCTTTGAACACGTCAGCAGGCAAGCGACGCAGTTGGCAATGCGTGATTTCCAGACTTGTCAGGGAAGCTTGGAAGGGCGAAAAGGTCGCACGAGATATATTACTCTGTTCCAATTCCATGAAGCTCAGTGATAACGTTCTCAGTGTGGCTAGTTCTTTAAAACACGGATGGAATGTCGCCGTAGGAAAATACAACAGCGCTAGGTATAACTTATGCAGATGCTTCAACATGCATATATCTCTTTGTGGTACGCCTAGCTTCAGGTTCAGGGTAAGAATCGTCAGATTGGTGAAAAATCGAAATAATCCACTTTCAAAAGAAGATAAACTGCTTTCAAACAAATGTAAAGTCTGCAGCGAAGCCAATCCTTCAAATGCTCTCTCATCAATTGATCGGATGTTATTCTTGGTTATGCGCAGTAACGTCAATTGCTGAAGTCCCGAAAATGCATCGGGATGTATGCGCGTGATGTTGTTTTTGATAATTTTTATAATTCTTGTACCGATAGGAAAGCGCGGTGTGTCAGTCAGGTAATTAGAGCACAGCACCTCTACATTTGTGTAATTTCCGGTACATCGGCACGTGACTGGACAGCGGTGGCGCGGTGATATGTTCCCCAAAACACGACACCCAAACGTGACGAGTACCAGCAGCAGGAAAGACGTCAGCGCAGCCATCATGACGTAGGTAGATGGCTACTTCGTAGATCTGCAAAACACGGACAAGCAGACTTATAACTTCAGCTCATGTAAATAATTCTTTTTATGAATAACATTTGCAACCTTTGCACTAAACAAACAACTGGTATGTATGCATTTGGTTCTCTGTAAAATTAATTCGTGTGCATATTTAATTGCAGCAATTGTACGCAAGCGATAATTGAACATATGGTGATAATTAAAATTGTTGTATTTGTTATGATGTTTACCACATGAATCCAATCCGGGATTATTATTAATATTGGTAACACACTTCTGTGTGATCTAAGTCATCCGTAACACGAGTGGCGAAGTTACAAAAACGTCCCCGTCTGATCACCCATACTCTGAACAATCGCAATATAACGCGTCCTCCTCCTCCTCCTCTCTCTCTCTCTCTCTCTCTCTCTCTCTCTCTCTCTCTCTTTCACACACACGCGCGCGCGCGCGCGCGCAGGCATGCACGCACTCACACACACAAACGCGCACACGCACACACTCACAAACTCACACACACAGACACACACACACACTCATACATGCACACACACAAACACACACTCGCACGCACGCACGCACGACGCATGTATGCACGCACACACATGGACACACACACACAAACACACACACACACACACTCACACACACACACAAATGCACGAACGCACACAAACACATGCACACACATAAACACGTGTACACACACACATTCAGACGAACACAGACGCACGCTCACGGACTCTCTCCCACCCTCTCTCTCTCTCTCATTTATTTTTAAAGTGGGAGGTTCTGTTGGAATCTCACAGTTCCCGACGGCTGACAAATTTACACTTGTCCCCGATGCTTTACCAATAAGCACCTGGAGCTTCTTTGACCATGACTCAGCGGTGACGCGTCGAATGCCCATGTTTCTTTCACTTGTATACGAATATGTTGGTTTCTCGTGTTCCCTTCGATTCAGAGTTACAATAATTGTAACAACTGTTATACAACCATACAGTGCACCATGCGGCTGTATCATATTTAGTAGGTACAACGCAATAACAGATTTAGCGATACAAACGAGAGTAGTATTCTTAGTCTGGCGACTAGTGAATTAGGAAGAATAACCATTAGTGATGTCGGGTTTTCTATCACAGTGGCGCTGTCCGTGCAATTTAAATTATGTATATTCAACAAGATTTGTTAGCAAACTGTTGGCATAATATCCTTGATTGTAGCTGATAATGGTTCGTTTTTATTAACTATTTTAGATGCATAGACTCAAAAACATGTATTTCGTTTACCTTTAATCTGCCGTAGAAGAAAAGCAATAGTCAACATTAAATGCCCATGAACGCTTGCTTAAAAGTAAATCCTTACAGTGTCATACATGGAGCAAACACGCGATGCTCTGCATATGAACTAGCTGTAATACCGTGATTACAGAACCAGCTGCGTTAGCAAGTGTCAACGAAGCGTGACGAGGGCCACTTAAATTGTTCCCAGTGAATAGCCTACAACATATTTCCTGATTAACAAAATAGTCAGATTTGCTGCTGCACACCACGATATATCAACATAAAACATGTAGGTTTTTATACAGCACAGTTTCCAGTCCTTTGGACTGCTCAAAGCGCTTTACACTTTACTCCCTGGCAGATCTGTTCAATCGAACACCATTTCAACTTTTCTAGGAAGCATTCAGCCACGCTGCAATTAATGCGCGAATATTTTCGTACACAAATATCCACTACTGTCTATAGCTAGGTACTCATTCATACAGCTGAGTGAACCGAAGCATCGCAGGGTGAAAGAACTTCCCAAAGTTCAACACGGCAGCACAAGATTCGAACCTGGGTTCTGTCGATTGAGAGTCCGATTCTCGAAACACTTCGCCACAGTGCTCTAGGCAACTAAGCACATATCAAAGTGGCTCTTACAGAATATTCTACACCAGACCCGTAGAAATGACGAAAATTTCTAAAAACAATGTGTGACGTACCCATCACGTGTCCTGTTGCCTAGCAATATGTCCGTGAAGCCGCTGAATGTAATCGCCATTCAATTATCGTGGCATGACGTACCTTTTGCCTAGAAGCAGGTCACTCGATGGATAGGTCAATTGTAAAGATTAGCTAGGCACCGTGAGGTGGCACCATTTTCTCTTTCTCGGCGAAGTCGCGCACCCGGGCGAGACTCGGCTAAGTGAGACTACAACAGCACTTCTACGCGTTCAGGAGTTAGGACACTGTTAGACTTCCTGCTTGGTTACAGACGTAGAAAAATGCAGTATATTTTTGAGAAATGACTTTTTACAATATTCACTTGCTCTGACATAAGTGCATTTGAGTAGTCAGATTTCTAGATGTGATTGTAGAAGCAGTTGACAGTAAAATGGTGTCTTTTTAGCTGATTTTACTAAGCGGAAGGGTATTTGGCAGCAATTTGGCTAATTGACACTTTAGCCGGATTACTGCCTGCATCCATTTGTACATATTGACGGGTGTCATACATACAGGCATTTTGTAAGAGCTAGAAATATTAGATTTTGACTAAACTCGACCAGCATGTCAACGAGATGATGATAACAACAGGTGAGAAGTTTAATACATTTTTAGGTCACGTTTTCTTACAATCAGACAAAACGTTAACATGGTCGCCAATGGGAAAACTATCAGTGTGCTGACCCCAATTAGAGAGCCTGGCAACGGAAGCACGCTACAGTCATTGCACAATCACGGAGGACGCATTTTACTTCAAATATCTTGAAACAATTACTGAAAATACGTGTATGGTAAAACTGCAGTTGAATGGAACAAACCGTTTTTGGATATTACAGACTTCTCACCAGTCTGCAAGTCCAAATCACAGCGACGAAACACATGTCTTATAAGGGGGAGGGGGCGTATGCCAGTAGTTAAGTCTCAATTTGAAAATACGTATGAAAATGAACCAATAACATTGCAGCAGGGTGATTCATCAATCGTTTTTTGTTTACTTCAGCTGACTAAACACACGTGAAGATGTTGTAATTGACCCTAATGAAGTCTGAGGACAGTGATTAGCTGGAGTCAGCCGTAGCCGGAGCCTGTTATCAGATCTGTCTACTGACTGGACCTTCTGGCCAATCAAGCAAGTGGCATTGTTTTCTGAATGTCTGCTAATTAGGCTGTGTAATATTATGTAATTGAACTGCTGGAGACGTCTGACCTTTGAGGAATTCACACCCTAAGGTGATTTTTTGTTGATGTTTACCTTTGTAAATAGGGCACAAGGTCAACAAATAAATACAAATTTGAATGTAACGTAACAACTGGCTGTATTGAATTTTCTTATAAAGCACATATTGGACTTTCTGGAAAACTGTATCAGGAGTTCATAGTGCCACCTGAGAACATTGTGCTGGATTACAAATTGTCCAACAGCGAAGTGCTGATTTTTCTGGTGCCTTGCCAAGTTTGGTGGCACCTTTGAAATGTGCATAAAACACAAACTCCTGGAGGGATTACAAAAAATAAAACTGCAGAGTGCTTGTAACATTGGTGCCTATAAAGTGTGTTGTTTTCAAAATTTGTCTCCAAAATCACAATGCCTATTTATAGGGGTTAGGACACTGTTAGACTTCCTGCTTGGTTACGAAAAAAAGTGCAGTATATTTTTGATAAATGACTTTTTATAATATTCACTTGCTCTGACATAAGTGCATTTGAGTAGTCAGATTTCTAGATGTGATTGTAGAAGCTGTTGACAGTAAAATGGTGTCTTTTTAGCTGATTTTACTAAGCGGAAGGGTATTTGGCAGCAATTTGGCTAGTTGACACTTTAGCCGGATTACTGCCTGCATCCATTTGTAAATATTGACGGGTGTCATACATACAGGCATTTTGTAAGAGCTAGAAATATTAGATTTTGACTAAACTCGACCAGCATGTCAACGAGATGATGATAACAACAGGTGAGAAGTTTAATACATTTTTAGGTCCCGTTTTCTTACAATCAGACAAAACGTTAACATGGTCGCCAATGGGAAAACTATCAGTGTGCTGACCCCAATTAGAGAGCCTGGCAACGGAAGCACGCTATAGTCATTGCACAATCACGGAGGACGCATTTTACTTCAAATATCTTGAAACAATTACTGAAAATACGTGTATGGTAAAACTGCAGTTGAATGGAACAAACCGTTTTTGGATATTACAGACTTCTCACCAGTCTGCAAGTCCAAATCACAGCGACGAAACACATGTCTTATAAGGGGGAGGGGGCGTATGCCAGTAGTTAAGTCTCAATTTGAAAATACGTATGAAAATGAACCAATAACATTGCAGCAGGGTGATTCATCAATCGTTTTTTGTTTACTTCAGCTGACTAAACACACGTGAAGATGTTGTAATTGACCCTAATGAAGTCTGAGGACAGTGATTAGCTGGAGTCAGCCGTAGCCGGAGCCTGTTATCAGATCTGTCTACTGACTGGACCTTCTGGCCAATCAAGCAAGTGGCATTGTTTTCTGAATGTCTGCTAATTAGGCTGTGTAATATTATGTAATTGAACTGCTGGAGACGTCTGACCTTTGAGGAATTCACACCCTAAGGTGATTTTTTTTTGATGTTTACCTTTGTAAATAGGGCACAAGGTCAACAAATAAATACAAATTTGAATGTAACGTAACAACTGGCTGTATTGAATTTTCTTATAAAGCACATATTGGACTTTCTGGAAAACTGTATCAGGAGTTCATAGTGCCACCTGAGAACATTGTGCTGGATTACAAATTGTCCAACAGCGAAGTGCTGATTTTTCTGGTGCCTTGCCAAGTTTGGTGGCACCTTTGAAATGTGCATAAAACACAAACTCCTGGAGGGATTACAAAAAATAAAACTGCAGAGTGCTTGTAACATTGGTGCCTATAAAGTGTGTTGTTTTCAAATTTTTTCTCCAAAATCACAATGCCTATTTATGGGGGTTAGGACACTGTTAGACTTCCTGCTTGGTTACGAAAAAAAGTGCAGTATATTTTTGATAAATGACTTTTTATAATATTCACTTGCTCTGACATAAGTGCATTTGAGTAGTCAGATTTCTAGATGTGATTGTAGAAGCTGTTGACAGTAAAATGGTGTCTTTTTAGCTGATTTTACTAAGCGGAAGGGTATTTGGCAGCAATTTGGCTAGTTGACACTTTAGCCGGATTACTGCCTGCATCCATTTGTAAATATTGACGGGTGTCATACATACAGGCATTTTGTAAGAGCTAGAAATATTAGATTTTGACTAAACTCGACCAGCATGTCAACGAGATGATGATAACAACAGGTGAGAAGTTTAATACATTTTTAGGTCCCGTTTTCTTACAATCAGACAAAACGTTAACATGGTCGCCAATGGGAAAACTATCAGTGTGCTGACCCCAATTAGAGAGCCTGGCAACGGAAGCACGCTATAGTCATTGCACAATCACGGAGGACGCATTTTACTTCAAATATCTTGAAACAATTACTGAAAATACGTGTATGGTAAAACTGCAGTTGAATGGAACAAACCGTTTTTGGATATTACAGACTTCTCACCAGTCTGCAAGTCCAAATCACAGCGACGGAACACATGTCTTATAAGGGGGAGGGTGCGTATGCCAGTAGTTAAGCCTCAATTCGAAAATACGTATGAAAATGAACCAATAACATTGCAGCAGGGTGATTCATCAATCGTTTTTTGTTTACTTCAGCTGACTAAACACACGTGAAGATGTTGTAATTGACCCTAATGAAGTCTGAGGACAGTGATTAGCTGGAGTCAGCCGTAGCCTGAGCCTGTTATCAGATATGTCTACTGACTGGACCTTCTGGCCAATCAAGCAAGTGGCATTGTTTTCTGAATGTCTGCTAATTAGGCTGTGTAATATTATGTAATTGAACTGCTGGAGACGTCTGACCTTTGAGGAATTCACACCCTAAGGTGATTTTTGTTGATGTTTACCTTTGTAAATAGGGCACAAGGTCAACAAATAAATACAAATTTGAATGTAACGTAACAACTGGCTGTATTGAATTTTCTTATAAAGCACATATTGGACTTTCTGGAAAACTGTATCAGGAGTTCATAGTGCCACCTGAGAACATTGTGCTGGATTACAAATTGTCCAACAGCGAAGTGCTGATTTTTCTGGTGCCTTGCCAAGTTTGGTGGCACCTTTGAAATGTGCATAAAACACAAACTCCTGGAGGGATTACAAAAAATAAAACTGCAGAGTGCTTGTAACATTGGTGCCTATAAAGTGTGTTGTTTTCAAAAATTTTCTCCAAAATCACAATGCCTATTTATGGGGGTTAGGACACTGTTAGACTTCCTGCTTGGTTACGAAAAAAAGTGCAGTATATTTTTGATAAATGACTTTTTATAATATTCACTTGCTCTGACATAAGTGCATTTGAGTAGTCAGATTTCTAGATGTGATTGTAGAAGCTGTTGACAGTAAAATGGTGTCTTTTTAGCTGATTTTACTAAGCGGAAGGGTATTTGGCAGCAATTTGGCTAGTTGACACTTTAGCCGGATTACTGCCTGCATCCATTTGTAAATATTGACGGGTGTCATACATACAGGCATTTTGTAAGAGCTAGAAATATTAGATTTTGACTAAACTCGACCAGCATGTCAACGAGATGATGATAACAACAGGTGAGAAGTTTAATACATTTTTAGGTCCCGTTTTCTTACAATCAGACAAAACGTTAACATGGTCGCCAATGGGAAAACTATCAGTGTGCTGACCCCAATTAGAGAGCCTGGCAACGGAAGCACGCTATAGTCATTGCACAATCACGGAGGACGCATTTTACTTCAAATATCTTGAAACAATTACTGAAAATACGTGTATGGTAAAACTGCAGTTGAATGGAACAAACCGTTTTTGGATATTACAGACTTCTCACCAGTCTGCAAGTCCAAATCACAGCGACGAAACACATGTCTTATAAGGGGGAGGGGGCGTATGCCAGTAGTTAAGTCTCAATTTGAAAATACGTATGAAAATGAACCAATAACATTGCAGCAGGGTGATTCATCAATCGTTTTTTGTTTACTTCAGCTGACTAAACACACGTGAAGATGTTGTAATTGACCCTAATGAAGTCTGAGGACAGTGATTAGCTGGAGTCAGCCGTAGCCGGAGCCTGTTATCAGATCTGTCTACTGACTGGACCTTCTGGCCAATCAAGCAAGTGGCATTGTTTTCTGAATGTCTGCTAATTAGGCTGTGTAATATTATGTAATTGAACTGCTGGAGACGTCTGACCTTTGAGGAATTCACACCCTAAGGTGATTTTTTGTTGATGTTTACCTTTGTAAATAGGGCACAAGGTCAACAAATAAATACAAATTTGAATGTAACGTAACAACTGGCTGTATTGAATTTTCTTATAAAGCACATATTGGACTTTCTGGAAAACTGTATCAGGAGTTCATAGTGCCACCTGAGAACATTGTGCTGGATTACAAATTGTCCAACAGCGAAGTGCTGATTTTTCTGGTGCCTTGCCAAGTTTGGTGGCACCTTTAAAATGTGCATAAAACACAAACTCCTGGAGGGATTACAAAAAATAAAACTGCAGAGTGCTTGTAACATTGGTGCCTATAAAGTGTGTTGTTTTCAAAATTTGTCTCCAAAATCACAATGCCTATTTATAGGGGTTAGGACACTGTTAGACTTCCTGCTTGGTTACGAAAAAAAGTGCAGTATATTTTTGATAAATGACTTTTTATAATATTCACTTGCTCTGACATAAGTGCATTTGAGTAGTCAGATTTCTAGATGTGATTGTAGAAGCTGTTGACAGTAAAATGGTGTCTTTTTAGCTGATTTTACTAAGCGGAAGGGTATTTGGCAGCAATTTGGCTAGTTGACACTTTAGCCGGATTACTGCCTGCATCCATTTGTAAATATTGACGGGTGTCATACATACAGGCATTTTGTAAGAGCTAGAAATATTAGATTTTGACTAAACTCGACCAGCATGTCAACGAGATGATGATAACAACAGGTGAGAAGTTTAATACATTTTTAGGTCCCGTTTTCTTACAATCAGACAAAACGTTAACATGGTCGCCAATGGGAAAACTATCAGTGTGCTGACCCCAATTAGAGAGCCTGGCAACGGAAGCACGCTATAGTCATTGCACAATCACGGAGGACGCATTTTACTTCAAATATCTTGAAACAATTACTGAAAATACGTGTATGGTAAAACTGCAGTTGAATGGAACAAACCGTTTTTGGATATTACAGACTTCTTACCAGTCTGCAAGTCCAAATCACAGCGACGGAACACATGTCTTATAAGGGGGAGGGTGCGTATGCCAGTAGTTAAGCCTCAATTCGAAAATACGTATGAAAATGAACCAATAACATTGCAGCAGGGTGATTCATCAATCGTTTTTTGTTTACTTCAGCTGACTAAACACACGTGAAGATGTTGTAATTGACCCTAATGAAGTCTGAGGACAGTGATTAGCTGGAGTCAGCCGTAGCCTGAGCCTGTTATCAGATATGTCTACTGACTGGACCTTCTGGCCAATCAAGCAAGTGGCATTGTTTTCTGAATGTCTGCTAATTAGGCTGTGTAATATTATGTAATTGAACTGCTGGAGACGTCTGACCTTTGAGGAATTCACACCCTAAGGTGATATTTTGTTGATGTTTACCTTTGTAAATAGGGCACAAGGTCAACAAATAAATACAAATTTGAATGTAACGTAACAACTGGCTGTGTTGAATTTTCATATAAAGCACATATTGGACTTTCTGGAAAACTGTATCAGGAGTTCATAGTGCCACCTGAGAACATTGTGCTGGATTACAAATTGTCCAACAGCGAAGTGCTGATTTTTCTGGTGCCTTGCCAAGTTTGGTGGCACCTTTGAAATGTGCATAAAACACAAACTCCTGGAGGGATTACAAAAAAATAAAACTGCGGAGTGCTTGTAACATTGGTGCCTATAAAGTGTGTTGTTTTCAAAAAAATTCTCAAAAATCACAATGCCTATTTATAGGGGTTAGGACACAGTTAGACTTCCTGCTTGGTTACGAAAAAAAGTGCAGTATATTTTTGAGAAATGACTTTTTATAATATTCACTTGCTTTGACATAAGTGCATTTGGGTAGTCAGATTTCTAGATGTGATTGTAGAAACTGTTGACAGTAAAATGGTGTCTTTTTAGCTGATTTTACTGGGCGGAAGGGTATTTGGCAGCAACTTGGCTAGTTGACACTTTAGCCGGATTACTGCCTTCATCCATTTGTAAATATTGACGGATGTCATACAAACAGGCATTTTGTAAGAGCTAGAAATATATAAGATTTTGACTAAACTCGACCAGCATGTCAATGAGATGATAACAACGGCAGGTGAGAAGTTTAATACATTTTCTAGGTCACGTTTTCTTACAATCAGACAAAACGTTAACGTGGTCGCCAATGGGAAAACTATCAGTGTGCTGACCCCTTCATATCCTCGAGTAACAATTCTAAGCGTTCAATGTTTTGGTCGCGGTAGCATGGTCGGGTGACAGGTGTATTTGGCGGTGCCGGTTTTTTCTACTTGGTATGACGGTATCAAAAGGTGTGGAAGTTTGAACTGAGTGACACTGTGTCGGTGAAGCCACAAAGGGATATATTGAGTAGATTTGTATTTTTTGATGTGGTACAAGAAGAAGAAGTAGGAAACTTAAAATCGAACTCCAAAAACACAGCATTGTCACCCACGCCGAGGTTTTCCGTCACGCATCACCGAACGCCAGGCGAGCGCCTGACATCACGCTTTGTTTGTTTGTCTAACCTCTTCTTGCCAAGGCGGATCCAATAACTGTCATAGTGCGGCAATACGTTACGGCCGAAATCGAACAATTAAAGTGGTTGCGAGGGAACGAAAAGCCGGCGAAGAGCGAGCGGACTCGTGGAAAGTCGACCAGTGTCATAGAACAAATGGCGCAACTTCTGATAAAAACCGATGGCAGTCGTCATTCGACACCAGGTGGAAAACACGAATGAACTGTTGAAAACAAAAGACATACAAATTAGTGCTCTAGAAGACAGGGTGGACGTTCTGGATGCGGAGTCGGACAAACGAGAGCATTACTCTCGTCGTCCCAATCTCCGCTCCCAGAAGGAGGTTTAGATTTAACAAGATTTAACAAGATTGCCACCCAGAAAATTAACTCTAGGTGGCAGGTGGACAAGGAAGCCTTTTGGCTTATCGAGAGTTCGACCCTTTTATCTATGTGTATCCCGCCCTTCTGAGGTATGCGTAAATTTTATTTTTAAACATATTCACGCTACTAGCATCCACACAATCAGCAGATAATCTGTTCCATTCATTTACAGTCCTTTGTGAAAATGAAAACTTTCTTATATATAATCTACACTGCTCCTTTGCTAATGTAACTTCATGTGCTCTAGTCCTTCTATCTTTCTTAACTGAGAAAAAAAATATTTCTATCAATATTGTCATAACCATTCATTATTTTAAACACTTCTATCTGATCTCCTCTCAATCTCCTGGTCTCTAGTGTTGTTAAGCCGCATTTTTTAGCCGTAATTCGTAACTAAGATCCCTCAGTTTTGGTATCATTTTAGTTGCTCTCCTCTGCACTCTTTCTAGCATATATGTGTCCTTCCTGCGATATGGCCTCCACGCTTGAATACCATATTCTAAATGAGGCCTAACTATTGTTTTGTACAGTGGTATTATTAGCTCTTTTTCCTTATACGTTATGTTTCGCCTAATTAATCCAAGGATTTGATTTCCCTTTGAAGCTGCAAATCCGCACTGCTCTGAAACCTTCATATCAGCACTAATGGTTACTCCTAAGTCTTTTTCTTTTACAGTAGTACTTAGTACAGTACCCCCCATTGTATATTCAACCTCTTCGTTCCCATGTCCAGCGTGGAGGCATTTACATTTCCCAAAATTGAACAGCATTTGCCACTTTTCAGACCATTTGATCAACTTGTCAAGATCATCTTGTAAATGTTGTCTATCTCCATCACTTTTAATCCTTCTAAACACTTTTGTATCATCCGCAAATTTCAACACCTTGCTTGTTATTTCATCATCCAAATCATTGATATATATATCAATAATAATATAGGTCCTAGTACTGATCCCTGTGGTACCCTACTCAATACCGATTTCCGGTTTGAAACCTCCCCATCAACTACTACACGTTGTCTTCTGTCAATCAGCCATTTTTCTATCCAGTTTATTATACTATTTCCTATGCCATGGGCCTTTAGTTTAAGCAGTAATATTTGATGTGGTACTTTGTCTGTCGAAAGCTTTTTGAAAATCTAAGTAGACGATATCTACTGGTGATCCCTCATCTACCCACTTAGTGATGTATTCCAAAAAACATAACATATTTGTTAAAACTGACCTCGATTTAAAAAACCCATGTTGACATGGGTTTATCAAGTTAAGTTTAACAAGAAAATCCACCATGTGATATATAGTTAGTCTTTGTAATAATTTGCAAATCACTGATGTTAAACTCACTGGTCTGACTTGTTTCTCGAACCTTTTTGAAATAACGGTATAATGTTTGCTTTTTTTCCATTCTAAAGGAACCACTCCCTCTTCTAATGACAAATTGAAAACTGTTGCAAGCGGTACGCTAATTTGTTCTACAATTTCCAAAAGTAGTTTGGGCGGAATCCAATCCACTCCAGGTGATTTATTATCCTTCATAGCCCTTATTTTCTTAGCTACCATATCCGGGGTTACAACTAATGGTCCTAAAGTCTGAATCTGCCCCCTTGAACTTAGCCTCTGGTACTGGCAGTGAACTAATATCTTCTCTGGTAAACACTGAACTAAAGTACTCATACAGGTCTTCTGCCATTAAGAATCCGTCTGATATTATATTTCCAGCACTATCTTCTAGAGGACCGACTTTATCTTGAACTTTCTGTTTGCTTCGAACATACGCAAATGTATCGACTATGCACTTAATTTCACTCTTTAATATATTACAGCATTCTGTTGCTGTCTTATTTTTCAGTGTGTTATTCCAGTCTATCTTTGCTAAATATTTCCTCATGTCCTTTTACCTTCCTTTGTGGAAATATCTCCTATACTGCTTTTTACTATTCCTTTCTGATTTTACTTTTATGGAAAAATGTATCTGGTTGTGATCACTACTCCCCAGTGGCTCACATATCTTGACATTGTCAAGTAATTCATTCTGTGAGGACAAAACTATATCTAACACATTCTCACCCCTGGTTGGTTCTAGCACATGTTGAGAAAGGAAAGTATCTTGAACTAAAACTAAAAACTTGTGGTTCTCACTCCCCATACTCTGTAGAGATTTCCATTGTATATGCCCGTGGTTAAAATCCCCCATAATAATACAGTCCCATTTGCTCACTTCCCTTATAGCGTTTTGTATTTTGTAATTCACTTATATGCTTATGTTTGGACTTCGATAAACTAACCCAACTGTTAACGTTAAGTTTCCTGTAACTACGTTACACCAAACAGCTTCTTCGCAATCTGCTTCTCTTTCTAATTTTATTTCATAAGCCTGGATAGATTCTTTAATATATAAAATAACTCCACCTCCCTTTCTTCCTATTCTATCTTTCCTAAACATTCCATATCCTGTCAGTCCCATTTCGGCATCTGATATATCGGTGGTGGTCCAGGATTCGGTTATACCTATTATGTGAGGGTCAATATATTCTACTATAATGTTTAGTTTATTTCTTTTGTTTATTATACTCCTTGCATTTAAACAAAGACATTTATATCCAGCTTCAGAAGAGTTTTCCAGACTGTTCTTTGCTGATTTAGTTATGCTGTCGTTATCTATGCCTCCAGTTTCAGGCTTTTCTGTGAGTCCCCCCTGCGAATCTAGTTTAAATAGATGCAACCTGTCCCACTCTCAACAGATCACAGCAGGTTCTGTGCTGCCCCCTTTCCACTAAGATAGAGGCTATCTCTCATATACATATCTTCCCTCCCAACAAAGTATCCCCATAAATCTATGAATCCCACGCCCTCTTCTTCACACATCTGTTCAACTAGTGCGTTGATCGCCATCCTCTTGCAGTTTCTATACGTTGCCCTCTTCCTCCCATTACTTGGAAAATTCCTGACAGAATAATCTGTTCAAGTCTTGTCTTCTTTAGCTTCCTCGCTAACTGTCTATGCTTCTGTATTATCCCAGTTGTTCCCTCCATGTCTGCTGTATTTGTTCTTACATGTACCAGTATAGACCCCCCTTGCCATGTCCCAATACCTTCTCTACTCTGTCAGTCACATGTTCAATCCTAGCCACCCTCTCTTTCCTCACTGCCCCCTCAATCACTGCCTTAGAGTAGCTCCTTCTTCGGTTTGCATCTGTCTGGTTGTTGTTTTTTCCTCTTGTCGTCTTCTCTTCTGTAACATTCTTTTCCGATCCATTCTTTCCTGTCGCTTTTTCTCTTGTCACCTTTCCTCCTGTCAGCGTCCCTTTTATTGACTTCTCTTCTATCACATTTGCTCTCACTTCCTTTCGTCCCTTCATCTTCCTCCCATATCATTTTCTTCTCTCCACTCCCGTCCCATCTTCCCTCCATCCTTCTCTACGGTCACTTTCTCCCCTGTCACCTTCACGCTTGTCACGTTTTCTGTTGTCGATTTTCCAATTTCTTCCCCTCCAATCACCTTCCCTCCTCTCAATCTCCTTTCCTCAGTTTTCTTGCCACTGCTATTCTCCTTCAGTCTTGCAGTATTCTCACCTCTCTCCCTGTCGTCTCTCTCCATTCGACCAGTCACCTTGCTAATTCCCATCTCCATGCCCTTCACAATATCTGTCAACCTAACTATCTCCTTCTGCAGACACTCCACCTTCCAACAACCAGTGCACTGAAAGGTGAATCCTTCCTCCATGGTTTCTGCCCATGACTTCCCACTACCGGACAATGCAAAATCTACCCAGCTGAGGCAGTGATCGCACACCAAGTGTCGCTTTGCCTTGACTTGCCGCTTGCAAGGCGCCATATCCCTATCAGAATTTATTTTTCAGATTCAGATTCAGACTGTTTATTACCAAGTAGCATTTAAAATTCTTGGCGTTGTGGCGTCAACATACATGCACGCTTGTCTCCCCTGCCCCCCATCATGCACACGCAAAATATACAATCAGAAACATTATGAAACTATGCTAAAACTAGTATAAATTTAAACCAAGGCCAACTGCCAACATATTTTAAGACAGTCGTACATCTATTGACATAAAGTGAACTTGATAACATAATATTAATACCGTCTCAACATTACCTAAAAAGTTAAAAAGTATACACGTAGTTAAATAAATAAAAAAATTAATATGCACATACATGTAGTCAAGTTAATAAATAATAAGTAAATAAATAAAAAATAAAAAATAACTAAACAAAATATAAATAAATAAATAAATAATTTAACATGGCGACATAAAATCTAAACCGACAGAAAACAGTATCATGGCATCTCGCGGTTCAAGTGACTCACAGCCTGCGGATAAAAACAATTTTTAAGTCTAGTGGTCCTTATCTTAATACTTCTATAGCGCTTGCCAGAGGGAAGAAGTTCAAAGAGATGGTTGGCTGGGTGGGTAGTATCCCGTACAATGCTCTTGGATTTTCGCGCACAGCGAGCATGGTAAATAGATTCAATGGATGACAACTCGCGCCCAATGATTCTAGATGCGCCCTTCACGATAACTTCTAGCCGTTGTTTCTCCTCCTGACTGGCGCGGCCAAACCACACTACAATGGAGAAAGTGACGATACTTTCAATGATTGCGCGGTGGAATCGTATCATAATCTCCTGAGCAATGCCGAATGTCCTGAGCTGCCTCAGGAAGAACAGGCGTTGTTGTGCCTTTTTGTAATACACAGTGTGTTTGTGCACCAGCTGAGATCGTTTGAAATTGTTGTTTCAATGAATCTAAAAGATTCAACCTGCTCGACCTCCACGCCATTTATCGAAAGAGGGTGGATGGGAGTCATCTTTTTACGAAAATCAACAATCATTTCTTTAGTCTTTGAAACGTTCAATTCGAGATTGTTATCCGCACACCAGCCAACCATTCTCTGAATTTCCTCCCTGTATGGCGTCTCATCCGCATTCTCAATGCAGCCCTCCACAGTAGTGTCATCAGAAAACTTGATCACAACGACCGATTGTTCCACGGAGACACAGTCATTTTTGAAGATAGTAAACAGAAAGGGGGATAGCACACAACCTTGTGGGGCACCTGTATTTAGGATAAGAGGACTGGAGATAGAGTTGTTGACTCTGACAGATTGAGGCCTGTGAAGAAGAAAGTTAAGGACCCAGTGACACATGGCAGGATGAACCAATGAAAGTTTATTGAACAGCTTGAATGGGATGATAGTATTAAATGCTGAGCTGAAGTCAATGAACAGGATCCTGGCATAGGTTCCTGGCCTTTCTAGGTGCTTCATAATGTGATGCAGACCTAAAGCTACCGCATCGTCTACTGATCTGTTTGCTTGATATGCAAACTGGTGCGAGTCCAGGAGGCCGTCGGTGGCCGACTTCGGGTACCTGAGTACTATGCGCTCGAACACTTTCATGGCGACTGAGGTCAGTGCCACTGGACGGTAGTCGTTCAGCCCGGTGATGTTGGACATCTTGGGAATGGGTATGATAGTGGAAGTTTTGAAGCAGACTGGAACTCTCCACTGCTGGAGAGAGGAGTTGTAGATGTCCGTAAACACCGCAGAGAGTTGGTCGGCGCAGTTCTTCAGGGTAGATGTGGAGATGTTGTTTGGACCCGAAGCCTTCCGCGTGCTCTGTCTCCTGAACAGTTTCCTCACCTCAGCTTCCTGGACTATGAAGGGCGGAGACAGAAAGTTAGCTGCTGGAAGTGGGCGTTGCTCTGGTGAATAGTTAAGCTTGTCAAATCTGCTGTAAAAGTCGTTCAGCTGATCAGGGAATGCGGGGGTCAGATCTGGTGTTGTTGGAAGCGAACTGGTCCTCAAGTTTGTGTTTGTATATGAATTTGGCCTTCTTGACCGCCTTCTGCGCCTCGCACTTAGATCTCCTGAATTCTTTCCTGCTGCCGCTGATGAATGCCGCGTTCTTCGCCGCCAGTTTCTGCTTGATGTCCCTGGTAAACCAAGGTTTATCGTTGCCTTACAGGGTGACAGTCTTTGTCTCCGTGCACAGCTCCTCACACCAGTTGATTTAGGATGCCACGGTGTCAGCGTACACGTCTAGGTCAGGACATGCCTCTTTAAACATGTCCCAATCTGTGCACTCCAGGCATCTACGAAGAGTTGCAGTCGACTCGTCCGTCTGCTTCTTGACAGTCTTCTTTGATGGCTTCAAAGTTTTCAGTTTCTGTCGCTACGTGGGGATGAGGACGACCGTTGCGTGATCGGACTCTCCGGGGGGAGCCCTAGTGGTGGCACGGTACACATCCTTAAAGACTGTGTAGCAGTGATCCAGGACATTGCTATTGCGTGTGGCACAGTCTACGTGCTACTTGTACCTGGGCAGTACCTTCATCAAATGTGTGTGATTAAAGTCACCCAGAATTATGACTACGCTGTCAGGATAGGTCGATTCTGCTGCCGCCACCCGAGTAGCCAACTGGCTGACTGCCTTGGTAGCACTGGCATCAGGAGGGATGTAAACACCCAACAGCACGACCGAAGAGAACTCTCTCGGGGAGTAGAACGGCTTGCAATTGATAATTAGAGTTTCCAGTTCACGAGAACACGAAGAAGAGACAAGTTGAGTGTCATTACACCACCGCTGATTCACAAGAAAGCACACGCCACCACTCGCTGCTTGTCCGTCATTTCGCTCGATCGGTCCGCTCTAAACAGAGCATGACCAAGGGGTGTCACTGCCGCGTCAGGGGTCGGTGGCTTCTAACCACGTTTCCATAAAACACAGTATAGAGGTGTCTGTTATTTCTCGTTTGTAAGTCAACAGGTGAACAAGTTCGACTGTTTTGTTCCTCAGTGATCGCACATTAGCTAGGACGATAGCAGGGAGTGGTGGTCGAAGGCTGCGCCGTCGAAATCTACAGAGTGCGCCCCCCGCGTCTACCCCGCTTGCGTGTGCGGCTTGAGGCGTTGTGTTGTGTATGACCCGTGTTGTCAACAGAAAAAGTGTCATCGAAGGTGAAGTTTGGTTTGTACTCACAGTTCATGGATTCCCTGATTCTCAGTAGATCTTCACGATCATACTTATATACACATATAGACTTAAACATTAGAACAATCATCGAAAACGTACACACAATCATCCACCATGCACCGGCGCCATCTTACCCGGCGCCACCCTATCCTTATTATTTAATAACTTAACTAACTTAGTCTTTATAAAGACTGTTTCCTGTGTACTACAGCACACTTTATGTTACATATTTCAATTACACAGCCGACTATTTATCCTATCACGAACGCTAACATTACCGGTAGTGAACTAATTTAAATACAATCAATGACGTTACTTTAGGCTGCTTTATTTATTTAGGTTACGCCGCCCGACTATCGCCCTTGCTTAAT
This sequence comes from Paraescarpia echinospica, assembly GCA_020002185.1. Lineage (NCBI taxonomy): Eukaryota > Metazoa > Annelida > Polychaeta > Sabellida > Siboglinidae > Paraescarpia > Paraescarpia echinospica. The sequence goes on along the minus strand of CM034534.1, from coordinate 21,935,890 downwards.
TTTAACAACAATGCTACATAATCAAAATATCTAGCAAGTATTGGCTTACAAAAATATTATCTTATGTAAGTAGTTTGATTGTTGTTACTTGATCTCCTATATATTCTACCACATCAGGTTTGTTAAATCTTGTTTACAACTTATCGAAGGCTAAGTTACCATATTATCACTCACTATACTAAGGTGTTCTAAAATACGTTAACTAACTAACTTTAAGCACAACTGCTACTCAATATATGTTTACTGCAACTTTATGAATGATATTAAGGCAAGAATAATACTTATCAATCAGTAATTCCACTTGTTTATCGACTTTTCTGCACCACCAATTTCTATGATCTATCACCGTCAAATATAGCCTCGAATTGAGAGGGATGAGGAAACAACCAATGAATTCGTACTGCAAACCATCTACGAGAAGAAAAGCTAACTGTAGCGGACCTGGAGTGTAGCCACCGCCTGGGCCCCAAGAAGAACGCGAGCGTTCATCCGAGGAAGCGCACAATTATCGTGCGCTTCCGGAGACGAAGTTCACAAAACTCGCACCAGGTTTACAAGGCACGCACGCACCTGAAGCAGCATAACGCCAACAAAGAAAAAGACAAGGCAATCTTCATCAACGAAGACTTAACCTCGAAAAGAGCTGGGCTGACCTACAAGACCAGGGGACACAGAATTGCCTATTGCTGGACCTACTCGGGGAGAGAACTGGTAAAAACACTCAGTGGTCGCATCAAAGAAATTAGCGCGATCAAAGATTTGGACACTATTTAAAGTGACTCTTTTGATGCATCTGTGAGATGTTGTATCGAACCTGTTACAGCTGACTTTGTTAAGTATTAGTGTACATTTGCCTTCTGTGTTGAATAACATATTTGCTTTTCTGCATGACGTGAACTATGCATAATTCACTTACATATATATTTTTTTCTTTTGGTACCACTGTTTTTTATATGGTGTTTACTCATCACATATACCTTTGTGCTAACATAATTTTTTAATGAAAAATAATTACTTCCAGAGGGTTCCAATTTAATTTAGAAAACTAATTAGTTACCGCAGATGTAATGCTAATTCCAATTATTGGGTTCGCTTTTGTCTGTTAATATTTGTGTACTATCGTCATTATGTCATACCAATGAGATGGCCGGTCCGGAAACGTCCGGTTCCGACACGTCTTTTTCATAATGTTTTTGTTTGTTCTATATATTTCTTATCTGTTTATTATTATTGTTACACAGATATGCCTTTCTTGTATGACGACAGCTATGGCGACATGCTACACAGCATGGAAATTGCTAACTTTCTGTTAATATCGTACAGCTTTTACCCCTATATTACATTCCTAACAAGGTTTTCAAATAATAATGGAATTCTAATAGGTAACTTGTTTTGTAGATTAACCGATCCTACAATAACACCGAAATCAGGTATTCTAACGAAACAATTATCGGACCATCAGCCATATTTTACCTACCAAAATAATATACAAAATGAAGAAGCAATTTCAAATTCATAAATTAAATAACTTCAACATTTGTTTATAATAAACTTAATCAATCGCCATCTGCCGACCCAAACATAAATTATGACATTTTATACGAATCAATCAAATGCGCAAAAAAACAAACACATGCCATATAAATTAGTTAACTTTAAAACAATATAAACACATAAAATCAACACGGATTACACTTGGCCTGCTCAAATCAATACGATGCAGAGACAAGAAGCTTAACATAACTTTGCCTGATTCACCAGAACATTCAACAATTCGGACTAACCTGATATCTTATAACAGCATACTTAAAAAGGACACGAACAACCAGACAACTGCATTATGATCGTGTTTTAACAAGTACAAAAATTACATAAAAAACATGTGAAACTATAAGCCATATTCTGTCTAGAACATTTCCCCTAAATCCTTTATATATAACGACGGAATTAAAAAAAACAAGACGGTTATTGCAAACACATTTAATACATTTTCTACCAATATTGGCCCAGATTTGGCCAAACAAATCAGTAATCCTATAAATAGAAATTATAGAATACCCATTCATTAACTATTGAACGTATTGATGATGAAAATACATCTAAAACAATAGATAATAAGCAACCAAAAACAAGTTGTGGGTATTTCGACATGATTACTAAAATTAGTTAAAGCTGCACTAATAAAATCATTAACACTAATTTCAAATAAAATACTAACTACTGGTATCTTCCCTGATCAACTTTAAATCGCTAAAGTAATTACAGACCAATATAATTCTTACTAGATATATCAAAAGTAGTTGAAAATATAATTTACAACCAGCTAGATTCATTTTTCAAAACGCAAAATCTCTTGTTCGAAAGTCAATGTGGATTTAGAATGGAACATACAGGTGTCACTGAATTTGCTGCCCTTGAATTAACCGATAGGATAATGACATACATTGATAGAAATGAAATTTCTATAAATATTTATCTGGACCTTTCCAAAGCGTTCGATACCCTGGATGATAAGATATAATAATAATAATAATGTATTTATTTCATACAATCATCATGTTCATATATAATAATTCATCAATAAAAGTAAATAAAAATAAATATAAAATACATCGATAAGAACAACATGTTTAAAAATTAGATAAATCCCGGACCCACTGGTGCCGCAGTTTCGAAGTACAATACATGTCGCTAGTTTTAATGCTATAAATAATGGGATTCAAATAATAATATAATAATAACACAAGTTTATTAGCAACTCATCTGAGTTGGATTCACAGTATACAATAAAATACAACTATACATTGGAACGTCATATATAATATTAATACACCGAAATGTCGTACAGTATAAAAACCATCCTTTTGCCCTTCATTCGTCATTGGCAGTTGAGTAATCCCCATGGTATAAAGGAGTTACGGTATCTGTTTGTTCGGGTTATTGGAAAAGGGTACACATTACTCTGTCTGATGTCATATTTGGTATGCCTTTTGTCAGGCAGCAGATAGTTTAATCTGTGTGTACTAACTTTAATCTTATTGAAATATTTTTGGCAAAGGCAGTCCCGTCTTGCTTTCTATGTCTCCAATTTAACATACATAAGTATCTCAGCGTAACTTATTGCAGGAAAAATACACTTTAATGCTCTTTTTTGTATCATTTCAATACTGTCAGATAAATATTGTGGCAAGTTAGTGTGCCATACAGGGCATGCATATTCTAAAACAGGTCTCACAACACTGACATATATAGTGACCAGATCTTTCTGGGTAATTCCTACTCGCTTTAACTGATACAACATGTACAATCGTTTCCCGGCCTTTTTCACAATATTTTCGACATGCTTATTCCATGTCAGATCCTGTGAAATTGTAACACCTAGAAGTTTGGCATGGTCTACTTGATCTAAATCTTTTCCATCGATCGTTATATTCGGGATAGCGTTTCGAAAATTGCGGTCTTGTGCAAAACAGATGATCATCTCTTTTGATTTTCCTGAATTAATTTTCATATCATTCTGTTCTGTCCACCTAGCGGCAACGTCAACCGATTCTTGTATAACAGATACACCCTTTCTGTCGCATACTTCGAACAATGTACTGTCATCTATATATTTATATAACGGAACAGGCGTTTCTAAATCAATTATGTAGACTAGAAAACATTTAGGTCCAGACAGTGTTCTTTGTGGTACTCCCCCATTGGGGTGACCAGGATGCGAATATTCATTTCCTATTTTTACTTGTTGAGTTCTGTCCAGTAAAAATGTTGCCATCCATCTTATAATATGTGACGGCAAACCATACAACTGTAGCTTTTCTAGTAACAAATGATGATTAATAAGGTCAAACGCTTTGCTAAAATCTAGCATTACAACATGGACATAAGAATCCAATTTATCAGTCGCCTCATACCATTTGTGTATCATTTCGACAAGAACGTCTGTTGTGGAAGCTCCACTAATTCCACCAAATTGCTTAGCATCAATTTCTCCTTCAATTGTGTCATCCACCCATTTCATTATTATTGATTCAAATACCTTAGCAGCTATTGGAGTTAGTGAAATTGGTCTAATGTCTTTTTCAATCGACACAGGTGGGTTTGTTTTTGGTAAAGGTATTACGTTGGCCATTTTCCATTCCATAGGGAGTACACCTTCTCTTAGAGACTTGTTAAAGATAGCAGTTAATGGAGGAGCGAGGACGTTTGCCCACGTTTGTCCACGTTTGCCCACGCAGGAATGTTATCAGGCCCAGTAGCCTTGTTCACCTTAACATTCTGTAAAGCTTTAAAAGTAATCATTACATCGATGACATACTGATCTGGCAGTTCCTCGTTTACTGTGAATATTTTATGATCCTTATTTAAACGAGGTAAATGTTCACTTACATGTACAAAAAACTCGTTCATTCTACTGGCTAGTAACGCGCAATCACCATTCGTTGTTTTGTTAGCAAGACCTTGCATGCATGAATTGTCATTTGTTTTACGTCCCATTATTTTTTTCATATTTTTCCACCAATCGTGGGAATACATGTCAATCCTATTCATTAGGCTTTCTGATTACACATTTACCCGAGCTGACATTATCTGTAGCAAACATGTGGCTAGCGCTACATCTCATGGGCAAATTGTTCAATATCCTGAAAGAGTTGTTATATGCACCGACGAATTGCTGAAAGATAACTTTTCTAAAGTTCACATATAACGCATATATTACGAAAATACGCTACAAATAGCTTATATTTACAGCAGTTGAACCAAAGTGGAATTTTTGACGTAACATATTACTCTTGGCGTACAAAAGTCTCAATTTGGCTTGCTTGTCAGACTCATCAGACAAGTTATTAGACATGACATGTCCAATATTTTTTTACAAGAGGTGGCAAAGTTTAACTTCTTTTCTCCTAATGTTATTTCTTTAGAAATATTTGACTTTCTAGATTCAAAGTACATGACCAGGGATTGGCCCGCATTGTATTGCACGTCATGCTCACATCCATATGAGTAACACGTGTCTAGAAGTATTTGTAGTCCTTTAGGAGAAGGTGCAAACAGAAATATATAATCGGCGTATATAAGGTGATTCACAACCATGTTACCAAGTCTACAACCGATTTGTTTGTTGCGCAGTTGTATACTCAGATTATCCATATAAATGTTAAAAAGTAAAGGGGATAACTTCCCACCTTGCATAACACCATTGCTACCGAGAAGAAGTCCGTGTAGATATTTCCCCATCGAATGCATACACATTGATTATTGAATTCATTGCTGTGCTGAGTACTATTAAGATATATTTCGGTACATTTCGTTGTTCTAGTTTCGTTAAAAGTTTATATCGGTTGACACGATCAAACGCCTTCTAAAAACGCGACGTGCATAGCTGAACCATGTTCAGTGTAGAACCTTAATAATTCCTTAAATGCAAACACCCATAACTCCGTTCCATGTTTAGGCTTAAAGCCAACTTGATTAGGAGTGGTTTCTAAGTACATTTCCATTCTGTTAAAAAGAACTGTTTCTATTATCTTCGAAAATATGTTCGATACACATATTGGCCTATATAACCTTTGTCGTTTACTCGTCTATTCTTGTCTTTAATAAATGGTACAATAACAGACTGTGAAATTTCTTTTGGTAAATAGCCATGCACAAGAATCGAAGACACGAGGATAGACAAAGGCACAGCGAATTGAGAATCAGCGAACTTAATATGTTCTCATTGATACCGACCAGACCTGGTGACTTATTTTTTGAGAGTCCATTAATAATATCCATCAGTTCAACTGCACCAACAGTCATTCCCTCTTTGCCAGTGGAACAATCATAACAAACATTATCACATCGGCTATCCTCCACATCATTAAATAAATGTTCATAATGATGCTTCCACATTGACCCGATGTTTACGTCACCGTGCAGTATGTTATCAATGTTTGTTGGAAGTTTTAATTTACTGTTCGTTCAGTGCTTAATTTCTTTCCAGAATTTGCGGTGGTCTTTCTGACACAACTGTTCTGCAATGTTATCAGCAATGATAGTTTCTTTCTCGCTTTTACATTTTCTGATCGCCTGCTTTAATTTCATTCTGGATAATTTCATAATATCAAAATGTCACCTTCTCTAGGTTTACCAATCTCTTTCCATATACAGTAAGCATCACGGGCTGCACAATGAAGCTCTTTCACTCGCTCGTTCCAACCTCGTACAGCATTATACTTATCAACACCTTTGCGATTTGACCGAAGTGTGTGACCACACCTCTTCAATGTAATCACGATAGAATTGTAAAAGTCATCGAGATCATCACGATGATTACAGTTATGACAATTGGGATCAGTGCATCTAACACCCGGTGGAACATTCAGTTTGCTCAATTCAACGTTCGTGCATTCTCTATATGCGTCAATATCTTGTGGGTGTAATCTGTCCCACTGTATTCCTTGCTTAATTTCATTAGTATTGACACTACCACTAACGCATTCTGGTACAATAGCACTGTCTATGCTGAACGATATCGGGTGGTGATCAGAATAAATAATGTCATAAAGTATGGACATTTTAGATAGACAATCCTTCGCATCAGTGGTACATATCATATGGTCTAGCCATGATGTAGTTCCCCAGGCAGAACTAACGTATGTATATATGTCTATCGGGAGAGTATCTTGTTCACATATAGCCAGAGTACATTCTTTGTAGAAATCAAGTAAGATATTCCCGAAAACTGATTTCTTGGAAATATCCGCGTTAAAATCACCAACAACAGTGATACATGAGCTATTAATATTATTAAAATATACAGCAATTTTGGACATATAATCATTGAACCTGTCCCTGTTTTCCTCGCATTCATAAGGTAAATATACGTTTAGTAGATAATACTCCTTATTACCCCAACAGATTCTTATGCCGCATAGCCAGTCATAGCATTGGTCAAGAATGGTGATGTATTGATCAAGGGAATGTTTCCATAAAAAAACCTACTCCACCATACGGCCTTCCAGTTAAAATACCACAAGATGCATCTACAGGAGAAACACCATAACCCACCTAACCACCGTGACAGGTGTTTAATATATAGCAATCTTGATTAGTGAGCATAAACATCACATTTCATAAACAAATCATTTAAGAAGGGCGTAAAACCTTTAAATCCATTACAATTAAAAGATGTGATGTTAATTTCCATAACTTAGTTATTGGCATTAAAGAATTTCCTCAAGTATACACCAGATGGCCAGTTGTCCAGGTCATAAAACTTAAATGCGTCATTGCACATAACAACAACCTTGAATGAGGCATAACTCTCATGCTTAGTTTTTAGTTTCACACATTTGGCCTCGATCTTATGCACATACTTCACATACAAAGACTTGTCATCAACAGTGACCGTAGGATCCAGTCTTGAGATAAAGGCCGTCCGGAATCGTTCATCCTTTAGTCTGAGCACGCATTTCCGCGTGCCGGTCACCGCCTTCTAGCCATTACTGCGCCTATTTTTGTCAGACATCAGCTTAAAGCCATCATCAACGATAGTCTTACTTGGTTGTTTCGCGACACCCGGCGCACGGGTCCCGATAGCGTTCGCAGCTGGTAGAAGTTTTTTGTTATCCACCGCAGGGCTACGCTGACGAGTAGACGTAGCTCGAATGTTACTCACGGTTACGTCGGCCGACGTGTGGCTCGGTTCGGCTGTGGTGACAGCGCTGATCGACGCCAGATTCACGCGAAGCGTCTGTCGACCATCTGTCGTGAGCTGAGGCCATATCAGGGGATTAGGATCCCTTGATTAGACGGCTGTCATGTCACGCCGCAGATCCGCCATTTCTGCCCGCATCGCACGAAACTCGGAAATAATGTGACCGAAGTCGATGTTGTTGACGTCGAGCGGCGGCAGGGTGGACAAATCCGTAACCGCAAACACTGGCAGTCCCCTAGGCGACTTGTGCAGCGCGATCAGTATATCTTCAATGTTGTTTTTCTCTATATGATGCCCTTGCCGGCGTCGGCCCTGACGCAAAGCAAGATTCTTGACGACTTCGCATTCGTATAGGGTCTGTTTGGCTGCTTCGATCTCGCTGGAAGTGAAGTGGTCTACACACAACTTTACCAGCGTGTCATGCACCATGATGTCCATCTTGTTAAATAGATAGCAAAGTATACCTCATTTTTCAGAAAAATCCACCAAAACCTGACACCCCTCGTGAAAGATCTAATGCAGTAGTACATTCAGTATTCACTGGACTAACATGTGCCATGTCAAACTGCTCGAAAAAAATTCACACATCACACCAAAACGGTATTTTCAAGGGTACTCTTTCGGTGGGTAATGCCGGACGAATCCTTAATGTGGTCTTACCCCAAATAGATCTCCTGAATCTTGCAAATTTTCACGAAAATTAGATTTATATCAAGCTATACATATAACTAGATTAACCACAAAGGAAAATTTACACTGTCTCAATAACAATTAAAATATGCGTCATCAAACTGTGCACACCTCCAAGCTAAACAGCGCCTTGAGTTGGTTTAAACATGCTTATTCGGTACCTTATGCCACATACAACTTTTGTCAGGTCAACACAGTGTCTTACCGATGTGGGAGTAAAATGTATAGAATATTAAAGAAATATTTTTTTGTCATTTAAAAAAAAATGTTGTAATATTTGGTATAAAATACATAAAAGCATTATTTTAAGCAACATTTTATTGGACATGCAAGTTGCACATCTTCATGAATTTTTGTATAACGTAATGCTCACAAACTATGCTAAATAATACGATGCAATCATGAACCATGTGTCACTCGTGTACGACACCAGTAGGTATCAAGAGCACAAGCCATGCATTTCAACAATATTCACAATATTGAAAGACATAGAAGCGTCTTTTGATGGTAACTACAATTCTATTGTAGATAACGTGCTAAAACGCTGGGTATAAATTTAGGTATATACATAGTACATTATGAAACCAAAAATGGGATGCCCAGTAGAACGTATATCTTGCGTCACACAAGTGGGTGTATGATCTAAATCAAGATGGCGCCGAAACACATCGAGTCTGATATTTCCGAGATTAAACAATCACTTAACCACTTATGTAAAAACTTTGACGATATGAAAACGACCACAGCAAAATATGAAAGACAACTGGCCGACCTCATGCAGATGCTGAAAGCAAACGATGAACAGATAAGTCAACTGAGCACTCGTGTAGAAACCCTAGAAACGGCCGTGAACAACCTCGAGCAGCACTCGAAGAAAAAGAACGTCATAGTGACCGGTCTAAATCTCCACTCTTTCGCCCACACTGCCGCATCTCGACCAAACACCAGAACGACCACCCCAGCCGAACAATCGACTGGAGAGACTGCAACAATGAAACAGAAGTTCATTACGTTCGCTCATGACAAGTTACATGTCGACATTCCGGAGGTGGAAATCACAGCGATACACGACCTGGCCCAACGCCGAGACGGAACAACCCCCATTATCGTCCAGTTCCTGACCACCGAGAAACGAACAGAAGTCATGCAAAACAGAAAGTCACTGAAAGGAACGAACGTGTATCTAAATGACCATCTCTCACGCCTGAACAATGAACTCTTCCACCACGCCCGCACACTCCGCAGAGACAAGAAAATCCACAGCACATGGACAACCAACAGCATCATCTACGTCAAGAAAACAGAAACATCCTCTCCAATTCAAATCCGTGGACAAGCTGACTTCAACAAACTATAAACAATGACTGACAACAATAACAGGGATATAAATCCAACATATGATGTGGATATAAATCTAGTATATGATGCCAATAATGGTAAGAATACACTACAACATGATATTAGCCTGACAGATGATGTTGATTTATTAGGACATGATGTTAATCTAAATGTATTTCAACTCCAAGTCAATGCACATGAGCTTGGTCCAATAATTGATCCCAATAATAACTTTTTTAATGATAACTCACCTTGTAAATATTATTCAAATCCACGATGGAGAGGTATCTCCAATAATACTAATGATAAACAACGTTTTAAATTAATTCACTTCAATGCAAGAAGTCTAAATGCAAATTTCAAACAAATTGAGAGCTTCTGATATAGCATTTGATGTAATTGCCATCTCGGAAACTTGGAATGATCCTAAAGCAATGCAACACCATAACCTTCTTATGTATAAGTCTTTTCATGTGTGTAGAGAAAATGTTAGAGGAGGTGGTGTTGCTATTTACGTACATAACAGTATTAACTGCACTCAAATTGAAAGTAAATATTTATCAATAAATGATATCCTTGAATGTATCACAGTGGAATTGATAATAGAAAAACAAAAAAATATAACAGTAGGTTGTATCTACCGCAAACCAGGATCTAACATAGACATCTTCTGTGAAAACATCACAAACATCTTTGGAAACACACACACCAACAAGACACTGTTTCTATGTGGATATTTTAATGTAGACATCCTAAAACATGACAACCATTTAGGTACAAAACATTTTATTGACACCATGTATAGGCTAGGCCTGTATCCTCTTATCACTAAGCCAACAAGAATTATTCGAGATTCAACCACTCTGATTGACAACATTTTTACAAATGCCATAAACAAGCGAACTTCAAATGGTATTTTAATCAGCGACATAACTGACCATTTTCCAATATTTACATTATGTGAATATGACATAACTAAAAGGAAAACAGAAATGCACAACAAAGTACGAAATCATAAAAATGAAAACACAAATTCTTTTATAGCAGATTTAAGAAGTGAAACATGGGAAAATGTATTTAGCACAAAAGATGTTGAAGTAGCTTATGGTATATTTATTGACACATTTATGGAAAAATATGATAAACATTGTCCAGTCAGAAAAATAACCAAACAACATGTAATCAGTGATAAGCCATGGTTCACAACTGGATTGAAAAATGCTTGTCACAAGAAAAACCACTTGTATAGAAAATTTCTTTTAAATAGATCACAAGAAATTGAACATTGTTACAAAACTTATAAAAATAAACTAACCACAATACTAAGAAATGCAGGAAAAGAATACTATAGAAAACTATTGGATGACCAAAAACAAAACAGTAAAGAAACTTGGAACATCTTAAATACGCTTATTAATAAACAGCAAAATGAATCTTCTTATCCTGAATATTTTGTAATGGAGGGTAGAAAAATTACCAACAAGAAAGACATAGCAGATGGATTTAATATCTTCTTTTCAAACATTGGCAAAGAACTAGCTGCTAAAATAGATCCACCGGTAAACGGTGCCTCATTTCATGACTATCTTCAAAACAAAAATAAAAACAGCATGTTCTTAAATCCAGTAAGTGAAGAAGAAGTCAGTAGGATCATTGGTGCATGTAAAAACAAAACCTCAACAGACAGTAATGATATAAGTATGAATATCATAAAGAAAGTTATGCAATCAATTATTATGCCATTAACAGCAATATTTAACATGTCGTTTGAAAATGGAGTTTTTCCTTCTAGAATGAAAGTAGCCAAAGTCATACCTATATTTAAAAAATGGTTCAAAAACAGAATTTAACAACTACAGACCAATATCCTTGTTGTGTCAATTTTTCAAAATACTTGAAAAACTATAATAAAAGACTCGAAGAATTCATTGATAAAAATGATATCTTATCCAACAGTCAATACGGCTTCCGATCCTCAATGTCCACCTCACATGAATTGATTGACCTGGTCGAAGAAATTAGTACATCATTAGATAAAAAAAATACACATTTGGCGTTTTTGTTGACTTAAAGAAAGCATTTGATACCGTAAATCATTCTATACTAATAAAAAAACTAAATTTCTATGGTGTTCGGGTCTGGCTGATAAATGGGTAGAAAGTTATCTACGCAACAGAAGTCAATTTGTCAAAATAGATGAATGTTCATCTAATCTCCTAAATGTGTCATGTGGAGGACCACAGGGGTCTGTGCTAGGCCCAAGACTGTTCATTTTATATATTAATGACATATGTAATGTATCAGAACTTCTTAAATTTGTGCTGTTTGCAGATGATACCAACATATTATATTCTGACACGGATGTACATAGACTAAAACATGTTGTTAACTGTGAACTAGATAAACTATATACATGGTTCACCGTTAACAAATTGTCTCTGAATATATCAAAAACCAACTACATTATCTTTGGTAACCGTAAGATAAATATTGACTTAGATATAAAATTTTGCAATCACAGAATTAATAGAGTTAACATGACAAAATTCCTTGGAGTAAACATTGATGAAAAACTTACCTGGAAATATCATATAAACAGTGTGAAGACTAAGCTATCTAGAATAGTTGGAGTAATGTATAGAGCAAGTCATATCCTAGGGAACAAAAGTTTACTTACTTTATATTATTCACTCTTCTTACCAATAATGAGTTACTGTTGTGAAGTTTGGGGAACTACATATATCACCAATGTACATTGCATTACAATCTTACAAAAGAGGGTGATTAGACTGATATATGGTGTTGATAGGCTTCATCATACCAATACGTTATTTAATAGATGTAGAGTACTCAGATTTCAAGACTTAATAGATTTTAAGATCTTGTCAATTATGTATAAAGTGTATAACAATTTACTAGTACCTGTCAATGTGCTGTGTTCGTTTACTAAACAAACTTCTTCACACTCTTCCCGAGTTCAATATCAATATGTCCGACAATGTGTTCGAACTAACGTTAAACTAAAGTGTTTAGCAATCTATGGTGCAAAATGCTGGAATTCATTACCTTCCAGTACTACAATGGTGTCAACATTTCATGCATTTGTTTGTAAATTAAAATGGAACATGATCGAGAAATATAACTAAAAACAGGTCATTGGTCAAAAACTGTATATTTAATTCTAATTTGCACTACACTGTTATCAATAAGTGAGCATATCGCAACTAAAAATATAAATTATTAATTATCAAATAAGTACTACTATCAATGTGTTATTTTTGTGTATTTATATTGTAATAGCCAATAATAACCAACATTGTATTATTATGTAATATCTGCCATATTTCATGTGTTGTATGTAAATAATTCTTAGGGGTATACAAATACAAGAGTTTCTTCAATATACCCATTTTTTCTGACATACTCATTCTGATATACCATATACACTGTATGTATCTTTTGTTGGAAAAATAAACATTTACTTACTTACTTACTTACTTAATTACTTACACAAATTGTCATCCTAACCCCCCCTTAAAAATAATCATACTTTTACACAGGCGCAGATCTCTGTTTGATACAGTGTCCAAACATCGCCACACGTCAATTACTCGGCCACTATATATTTCGCTGATGTATACACATTATTGGAAACAAGAGGTACAGCTAGCAAAATAGATAATTTCAGAAAGAAACAAAAGGGACATCCAAGACACGTGATAAAGGTTGCCGACAGTTGTGGCATCCAGTATCTCTGCAAGTACATCGACGAGTCAGTTGTCCTAATCATGTTTTATTCAAACATCACCAAATTCTTACAAGGGTACTAAAAACATTTCCGATGTTAAATATATGGATATAACGTACAAAATACCAGTGATAAAAATAGCTTCTTGTCAGACTAGTTGAAGTAAGTCTACAATTAGTTTAAGCTGCCTTGCCTTTTGCAAACTTCAGTATAATTCGTTTATATTACAACTGAAAAGTGCATGACCGTCAAAAATGATAGCATGCCAGTCCATGTACACAATTTCATCATATGGCACTTCTGTTATGTGACCAGTTTTAATTTGTATGGCTAAAATTCGGATCATTGCGGTCGCTGCATATTTGGAGTCACACACTGCTATGATATTCTCAGTCACATTCGGGGTATATTTATGCAGATTCTCAATTGTTCTTGATGTCTCAGTTAGTGTATGGGTGTTACTGTAAAAAACAGGTGCTAGATGCCTGATTGGTAGAAGTGTGTGGACAACCTGCTTCCTATGGTGGCAAACTTCTCACTAAAATTAGGGCTGCGTTGGGGGGGGGGTAGAATCAAAATATTGCCTGCTTGCCCATTATTGCTTATTGTGCGATCCAAGTATGATATATGCAAGTGCCATATAATTAGGAAGGACAAGTTGGAACAGGAGAAACACTCACGTTAGTATTGGAGTTAAGAAGCACGCATTTACATATGTCGCTTACAAAAGTATAAATTATATAATTGAGGCGAAATTCATCTTACTGGAAATATGTCAATATTGTCGCACCCGATGCATATTTAAAAGAAACTCCACGCCCTGACACATATGCACTTTTTACACAAGCTTTCGTGGTACTTAGTATCATAGAACATGCTTGGAATGTAATTTTTAACCTTCACACCACCTAAATTATCACTTTATTTTCCATGCATATCACCTAATAACTGGGTTATTAATGACTTTTAAAACCTCTTTTAGACGCAATACTAACAGTATGCAATAGCTGCACGGTAGTCTGGTCTACATCAGCTTCCAAGTGCAGCCGAAAAACCATCACCCGTCGTTCAAATCACATTTTGGCGGTTTTCGTGATAAAACGGGCCGTATTTCTAATTTAAGGTAAGACCCAATTTACATTTTACATAGACGGTCATTATACCGTTTCCTTCATTTCCTGCTAAATTTGTCTTACGATTTTCTTGACAATTTCACAGCATATTTAACCTCCACTGACACAAGTGCTGTGGAAAACTGGTGAAATTCTCACATTTAATTTCTTAAATAAATCTACCTTCGTTCCATACTCGTCACACCTGCCTGTGATTATATAATCGTTCGTTGGCCACCATGTGATACGGGTAGTGATTTCCAAAGCGAGGTGTTCTCGTTGCAATTTTAAGAACTTTCTTAGTAGATTTGATAATACGTGTGAATTGTTTTTTATATCGTTTATATCTGGTTTCCGAGATAACTGATCTGGATGATAAAAATGCTTTATACAAATTATTTTACTTGATACATGCGTTTCTGAGTCATTTAGTAAACCCCGAGTAAACCACGTTTTTTTTAAACTAATTGTTAATACTTTACGTCGTACAGTTGACGCAAAACAATGTTTGTTGTACATTTGAGTAAAATCATGAAGAAAGTTGCCATATGCTATATTTGCATTTTCACTACCGATAACATTATGCCAAGAATTTTGCATTAAGACACATTTCAATGCATTTATGTTTTTTTCACTAAAATGACAAATACACTTCACATTACGTTTTACAGTATAATGGCACAGAGCAAATACAAGAACATGATCACTGATGTAATTTACCAATAGACCACTACCAATCTTGTACTCAAGTTTAGAAGTAAAGTAAGAAGAAAGTCCTTGCTCAGCCACGTTTCGCTTATTGCTATAATATCAAATTTTACATTAAGTAATTTAAGAAGTTCTTGTATTTCACTGAAGCTAGTACTCAGACTTTTAGCATTAAAATGTACTAAAGACAGACCACCATCATCATTTATATTTAGCTCATTATTGAATTGTTATTCTGTATAATATTTACAAGAAGTTGAGATGTTGTTATAGTAATTATTTTCAGGGTCGAAATTTCGCAGGTGGAATCCGATAATATTATCATACTTGCCTTTTAACAGTTCATACACTTCCATCATATCTTCACGTGTTCTTCAATATGCTAATGTAGGGAGTTTCAACCTTTTAAGTCTTTCCTGGTAGGGAATATACTTCATTCTTGGGAGTTGCTTAGTTACACGTCTCTGCACATTTTCTATTGTATCCTTATATTTTTGTTTATAAGGGGACCATATGCTTACTGCGTAATCTAAATGATTCCTTACTATAGCTTTATATAGTGATATAAAGCCATTTTCATTTAAGTTTGTAAACGACCTTCTAATAATTGCCATTATACTGTTTGCTTTATTAATCTTTTGGTTAATATGGTTATCAAATTCTAACTTTGAGTCAATAATAACCCCAATATATTTTTCTTCTTCTAAAAGATCTAACTCATGGACCATATTATTGATTATTAAAGTAAAAGCCCAATCTCCCTCCTTTTTTGCTAAATTACCAGTAATAGTAGTATAAAACTATAGCTGATAACCCTACCCACTCAATCTGTCTAATTAAGACATAAAACACATTAAAGTGTAAGCCGAGCCAGCTATGCTGTTCGTCAGACACAAGAAATGTCTTTGAGTAACCTTTGACCTGTGACGTATTGGCGGGATCACAGCGCATCAGATCCAACCATAAATCGCGATGGATGACACGGAATTTGAGGAAACCAGCGTCGAATCTGGGAGTTTTCACAGTGATATCTCAAATGACATTGATAGTGGTGGTGATAGTGATGTATTTGATTCGGACGGCGACATTTTACTCACATCTAGTGGACAGGCGGGCGCCGTAATAGACACCTATCGGTGCGCTGAAACGACAGTTGCCGTTCGACCTGAACATGTCGCAACTCTCGTGGAAGTGCTGGCACGGACGGGTGACACCGCATCATCATTCAATACACGGTATTTGCTAAATCCCAACCGGTGTTGAAGGGGCGGTCAAAATCCGACGGTACAAAATGAGCGGAACAGAGTTTCGAGTGCGCTTATGGCCCGGTCCAGTCAGCTCGATTCACGCGAACGAACCGATTCCAGAGTGCACACCTTTTGCTATCACTTACAGGAAACCAGTGCAAACTAACAGAATCCGACGTTTTATTCGAACATCCACCAGCAACACAGATTTTCGGCATGACGACACAGCTGTATATGTTTACAACATGACAGGCTTCCTCCTATGTCCCGCCGCTACGTCACGCGACCGGAAACACCCGAAGCTTAGAGAATGGTTTGCCGAGTTCGGCGCATCCAAAATGTTATACTAATTACCATTTAATCAATGATATGGTGAGCAGGTAACATCAAGAGTTGTCACAATTCGTCACTTATATGCTAATTATTTATTATATGCAGTAAAAACGGGACGTTATATTGATTGGGCTTTTACTTTAAATTGTAAGTATACATATGATCATCTTTTGTTCCTATGTGCATCAGTTTACATTTGTCTGGATGAAATTTTAATATCCATTGGTTAGACCATGATGTAAGTTTATCTAAATCTTCTTGCAGTGTGTTATGATAATCTGGGCTATTAACTGTTTTAAGACTTTTAGTGTCATCTGCAAATATATATTAGTCTCAAATTATATTGCTTGATAGATTGTTTATAAACAGAATGAATAGGATTGGTCCTAGGACCCTCCCCTGTGGGATGCCACTGCTTATACAAGTCCACTCAGAGTTTTTTCCGTTTATGCTGACCTGTTGTACACAATGAGACAAGAATGCTTCAATCCATCTTAATGTTGAGCCGATAGAGTCTCCTCTATCTAATGCGTTGGTCCATGATTTCATAACATTTAACAGTTAATGTTGAACGACCTTTAATAAAACCTTATGTTGTTTACTGAAAAGGTTATTACTTGTCATATGATTAACAATGACGTCTTTAATGCATTGTTCCATGCATTTCCATAATATACTCGTTATACGCACAGGTCTGTAATTTCCTCCCGTTTTACGACTTCCCTTTTTATATATTGCTAAGATCCTGCCCTGTTTCCATTCCTTTGGTAGCTCACCCATAGCTAGATAACTATTAAAAAGCCTAGCTAATGGTATACATAATTGGGTCGATAATTCTTTTAGGAATCAAGGGTGTATACCGTCTGGTCCTACTGATTTACCTACATTTAAAAAAATTATTTCCTCCTCAATAGTAAATTTGTCCATCCTGTCTTTCATTTCCACAGGCGGGATACGTGGATGTCACCATCTGGTTCTATCTTGAAAACACTTGTGAAAAAGTTACCTAAGACATGTGCCTTTTCCCTGTCAGAATTTGTCAGTCCCGGATCACTAGGATGTACGTTCAAATCTGAAACACTTTGCATACTTTCTGTTTTGGAATTCGTGTATTTCTATACTGGTTTTGAGTTTGACCTAGCTTCTGACGCTAACTTTGTTTCAAACTCCTTCAGGATCTTCCTTGTTAATTTACGGACTTGATTTCTAGCCTTACAGTATTTATTATAGTATTTCCCTTCTTTGGTTTCCAAATAACGCTTCCATGGTGTGTTTTAAATTGTTTTTACCGATTTCGTATCTATGGGTACTTTCCCTTTGTGTATGTTTCTGTTGCTAATTATTCTATTCACCCTCTATTTTTTAATATATCCCTTAACATTTATTCACTGGAGAACTATTTGTACCTCCATCGATTCTAAAGTGACACGCTGACTCAGACAAGCGTGATTTCTCAGTCGTTTCGGTTTAACAGAACCATCGGAGAGACGCAGGTACCATGCTCATCAATAGTATTTAAAGCTGGTTTCTTCCTTCACGTCTTAGTTAGATTTCGGGTTTTTGCAATGTAGGCGCATCGTAGGCGCATCGTAGGCGCATCATAGGCGCATTGTAAGCGCATGGTAGGCGTAGTCCTTAGCCTTGATGGAAGTTTGCAGGCCCCATATTTTGATACTCATTTTATATTTATACTTTCAATACTTCTGTAGTCTAGTCACTTTGTGGCCCTATATTATCGTTTGGGCTAAATAAAAACACATGTATGTATATCTGTCTCACTGATATATTGACTCATTCTAATTTTGTATGTCTGTCTGTCTGTCGGTCCGCCAGTCTGTATGTCTTTCTGTCTTTCTGTCTGTCTGTCTGTCTGTCTGTCTGTCTGTCTGTCTGTCTGTCTGTCTGTCTGTCTATCTACCTTATCTGCCTCTCTGTCTATTTGTATCACGTTATATAACATTATTATGCTTTGAATGGTTATTGAAGTAAACCACCGATAGACTGGATGGGAAGAATTGTTGTTCCAAGAACCTCAATATATATATACATTTAAAGGAAAATAAAAGTTTAATATATTGAGTTGAGTATATTTTGTTAATATATTGAATTGATAATTATTTTGTTCCACTTCTAAATCGAACTGGGAATATTCTTGGTATTATCAACCACTTGCTCTTGATAATTAGTAACCGACCAGTCAAACTCCCTTTTATGACTCACTCACTTTCATTGCCATAAAAAGCAACGGTGGCGTCGACAACCAGACGCGGTCTGATGTAGGTCAGGCCAATGCTTGCAATTAACGTTCAGTTATCGTTGGGTATTGTGCCCCCGTCAAGTCTAAAGTGACACGCTGACTCAGACACGCGTGATTACTCAGGCGTGTCGTTTCGGTTTAACAGTGCCATTGAAGAGATGTAGGCAACATGCTCATCAAAACTATTCAAGGCACACAGCATCGTTACGTAAACACCATAATTCGTTTGCAGTTACTATATAATATGTTTGTTCAAAATGACGAAAGTTGAGAGAACGTGAAGTTCACGTCCATCGATAGGCCCATGTCGTGATAGCGTAATTGTAAAATAGTATTCATACTGCAATGCTATTGACACGGGTAGATATAACCATTATTGTGTATGCGTCTACTCATGTTGTCAAGTCTATACTGCATGGACCGTTTACCAACGTTTATGCCGCGCGCGCGTGGTTCCAACGATTGTTAGGTTACGTTTTACGTATTACTCGCACATTAAGTTTTACGTTCCGAAGAGTTAAGGCACGAAGTTGGTTATTCAAAACTTCACAAGAACTAGAAATAATGACAAGTCACAAGGCTTGGAACGAAAGAACTAGGATGTTATTAAAATGTGTATGTCTTACATCCTATTCTAGGGGTCGTAGATTAATTAATACCTAAACGTTTAGCGCTCGCGGTTCAAGCCGTCTAGGATTGAAACGTTAACCTACGCGCACACATACGCTGGCTCGATTATAAATATATTACTAGACTTACTTTAATTGTGTCCTAAACCAGTTTGCATGTGAATTTGTGAACACACGGTTCGTCTTTCCACATCCTGTCGCTGCCTGAGTGCCGGGTGTATAATGTCATCATGCTGTGGCCGTGATGTTATGATACTTATGTCTTCCTATGGCTGGTTTCATCAGTTCAAAGTTCCTTGTTACGTCGGCCCACTCGCATTAATGAGGCGTCACCGTTAGCCGTAGATACATCTGCAACTGCAACTTTTGTTCTCTTTCCTAACACGACACTGCCGGTGGAAACACGAGCTAGTGAGTAATCACAGTCTCGCCGCCTGACCTTATAAGGTCAGCCTCACAATACCAACGCTGCCTTTACGTGTTTCACCATAACGGTCCGTGTATATACCGTCCTTTCATTCTTCGTTTTGAAATTTGCGAAAGAAAAAGGATATAGCAAATAATGTTAATTTTTCGTTTTCATATATGAAGTACGAAAAACGAATACAATGTACTATTCGCGATATTTGTAATACATGTTAGAAAAACAAAATACGTACATACATACATACATACATACATACATACATGCATACATACATACATACATACATACATACATGCATGCATCATTCAATTTTAAGTCGTCTGCATAATTAGCACACACACTTTTATTGCAGCCAGAGACATTCCAAACGTACTGCGACACAACAGATTCAATAAACCCGTCACCGACCAAGACTTCCCACCGGCTGAGTAGACGTCACAACTGTATCAACAAACATATGACAAAGTTCTAACGAAGCCATCTACATATGCACCATCTCCATTTCCTTCGCTAGAACGACAACAGCAATGCGATGCTACCTGTCTATAATCCATGCATATTTGGATTGGATACCCTTTTGAATCAGACCCTCTGGATTTGAAATATTTTTAGTGTAATATATTTCATCATGTGTATTTGCATTTTAAAAAGAGGGTATTCTAAAATGAAGTACATTTGTATTTGATTCAGAATCCATATTATTTATCTACAAACGTCGAAGTAAGATGGTTTTTAATCATTTACCTGAGTCGTCTTCGCACAGTCGATTGTGAAACACACTCCAAGTGCAGCAGACATGGTAGTTGCCATCATGCCGATGCGTGTAAAGAACAGCAACTGTTCTTTGGTGATTTCATTTCTGTCAGCACTTCTGCCAGCTGACACTACTCTCGGTGCTTGATATGATGTAGATGCTGTACAAATAAGTAGTGCACTGTGTGTATATTGTACAAGAAAACAATTGTTGTTAAATAAAATAATTTATACATTAAAAACGACAACAAATTTTTTTTTATTAAGATAAAATGTTGTACAATAACAAAAGTTAATAACAACATGCAGTTCCAACATTTTGTAACAGTATTCTAATGTTAAGATCAGTTAATGATGCACTGCTGGATTATGACATTTTCAGCACAGTAACACTCACCAGGACCAACAGTTTGCAGTTGATGAGATTCTTCCAATGCGCATGATTTTTTCCACAAGAGTACCTCGTACACGCCTCACTTGCATTTCAAGTGCACTGGCACTACAATATATATATATTTTTGAATTACAAAAAAATACACTAATTTGTTTTGATGACAACTGTGTGACATATATTGTTATGAATGAATTTACAATGTGATTTGCGAACTTTTTTAAAACAATGCATGTAGACCATTTCTGTTGCACAAACGGGTTTCTGCTGCACTAACCGATTTCCGAGTCACAGCACACAGGCATGGGAGGAATACCAAAGATGTATAGTATGTAAAGTATGTCAAATCGAACGGTACACGTAGCTTTTTAAAAACGACTGGTGCATTACAAATGACAGAGTGTTGAGCGCCGATAGCCCGTGCTTTCTGCCTTGCAAACAGACAGCCACGTACGTTTAATTTATTCGTGACATCAACACGCAACCTCGAATAGGCAATACGCACCTCGGAAGAAATGTCCATATCTTAACAGAATACCGACTGGTTAACGTTTACAATTTTATCAAGTTTCACAAATAATATACATCAATACGTTTTATATTTTATCATAGTTAACCTACGGCTATGTAAATTAAATATTATTTTAGGGACGTATTCTTAAGAATTTTACTTTGTTTATGGATACCTAACGCGTCACAATACAAAATGTCATTTTTGGCGAGATGCAACATAAATAAGTTGTGCTTACTAGATTGATCGATACGATATGAATCGACTTATAGTAACTTCTTGCCGTCAAGCACGAATGTCGTCGTTACGCGTTTTAATAAAATATTTGGCAGACGAAGACAGTTCATCAATCAATCGGGTCTCCCAATAAATCATGCCCTTCGCCCCCCCCCCCTTGATGTAGTACTAGTGTCGTGACGTATTACTGTCAGTTAGTTGTGTGTTTCCACATTCAATACATACCTGTTGATGACTTCCACAATGCATGCCTCCGTCACGTCTGGTGTTGACAAAGTGCGAAACAGATTTTCGAAACGCGATTTGAATCTACTTTAAAATGTTTCCAATGAACCCTCTACCCCGTGAACAGATTAATGATCCAAGTAAATGCAGGTCAGTAATTTCGCGCGTAATATTCCTTTATTTCCTTAATACTCCGCTAGATGACCACTGGTTCGGCAATATTCCACTAGAGGCGCAACAGTTTCCCAAGATCACTACGAACCTTCCCGGAACCTTTCCAGGGACATCCTAGTTTTGGAGTACGCCTGACCCCCAAAATGGGTCAGGCGTAGTTACGCGTGACCCCTTTTTGTCTCAAACTGGGTCACGCGTAACCCAGTTTTAAGTTGCGCGGACCAATTGGGAGCGCGGGAGCTGGTTGTAATGGGGTCAGTACGACGTTCTCGCTACGACGTACTGACCAATGAGCATCGCGGTTCTCTGACACGAGTGGCGCCTGATACCCATATGCATAGCCATATCGTGACCACATCTACCAATCCATCAATATCGGATGAACACTCGCGTCCTGTGGGGTCGTCGGACAGGCTGTACGCATTCTGCATAGCATCATAGTGCCAACTATGCACGACGGCCTCCTAGCAAACAAACTACGTATTTTTAACGTTTTCAGAAGGTAGTGGTTTTCTAACGTCATAAATGACGTTTGATATAAGTTGTATAAATTTATTCTACACACGTTTTGTCAATACGTAACAACAATATAACGATAGTATGTTGTTTCTACGTCCACTAATAACCATCCAGAACTTTTTTTATGAAATTACATTTTGGTTGCATAATACAGAACGTATTTTGTAAACGTTCAACTAATGTACCAACAATACGTTGTAAGAGTTGTATTAATTTGTCCACGCATTATAACAAAAGATTACATACCTCCATCCCTAAAGAATAGTGTAAAAAACGAAACTTAAGCCTACCTTCGAATACGATTGTCGTACAGGAGACACAAATGAATAACAAATTATTGCCGCTCTCCTTCGGTTGTGTTCACTGTCCAAATTGTTCCCGCCGCGGTAGTTCCGTTTTTCGTTTTTCGTTATTGTGGTGAGCAAAACAGAAATAAGAAAACGGCTGATTTACCATTTTATCGTTTACCTATTTTCATTTTCAAAAAGTGGAAATGGGGAAAGGGTTTGATTGCTGTTTTACCGTTTACTCATTTGAAGATTACTAAACAAAAATAGAAAAATGGCTCATTTGCCTATTTTCATTATGTAGTTTTCAAACGGTTTAGTAAATAACGGTAGGTACCGTGATTGTGCTGCAGTCGTATTTTGTTTTCCGTTCTGATGCAGTGAAAACGAAAAACGGTTTGTTTTATCGTTATTTTGTTTTTCTAACATGTATTACAAATACCGCGAATAATACATTGTATTCGTTTTTTTGTACTTCATATATGAAAACGAAAAACGAACATTATTTGCTATATCCTTTTTTTTCGCAAATTTCAAAACGAAAAATTAAAGGACGGTATATACACAGACCGTTATGGTGAAACACGTAAAGGCAGCGTTGGTATTGTGAGGCTGACCTTATAAGGTCAGGCGGCGAGACTGTGATTACTCGGGTGTGTCTAAAAGCCCGACCATTCGTGAACATGACGTCAACCGCAAAATGTGTACCTATATTTAGCACTCGTATGGCGCTGTGCAGCGCTACGGCAGGAAATAGTTCCTAAGTGGACATACAATTAGAGAAAGTCTATATGTATCACATCCATAATAAACTAACAAAACAGTAATTTAATACATTTTGCGTTAAGCACGCTATACATATGTACGTTATTCTGTCGTGCGGCTCATTCCCAGGTGTCACTGTTCACGAACACTCGGTCTTTTTGCCTTTCCTAGGAGGAGAGGCTAAAAGCCCGACCATTCGAGAACACTTTTCTAGTACATCCATAATAGGCCTTATATTTAGATATAGTGAAAACTGCTACAGAAGGATACTAACGTATTTGTTATTATCCAACAAGAGTAGATATAACATATTGCCGTTCCCTTGTGTCACTGGTCCCGAAAACTCGTTCTTTTAGCCTTTGTTAAAGGGAATAAAAACATATATTGCTTGAATTTATGTTATATTACATCCTGCTATCTATTTCCACGTCCACCAAGCAAACAAAAATAAAAAATTCAATGAATTAGAAATTCCACGTTTTATGCTGTACATCCGGACATTTTCGAATATGCATATTTTTGGCGCGCTTTTCGGGATGCCGAGATGTGACGTCACTTATGACTCAAACTCGCATCAGGCCGACCCTTTCCATGCCTTCAGAGCATGTTTACAAGTATAGCTTTTGGGTCGAAACGAGCGTCAGAATGAGTTATTGTGCAATTTTCCGACGTAATACAAACACTAGTCATCATAGAGGAACAAGCAGTTATCTTACGGTTCCACATGAATCCAATTTTATTCAAAACAACGTATGCGAATGGGCTTACAAGTCGACTAGGTTTCGCCGAGCTTGGGCTCGTTTTCAGAATAATTATATCGAATGCAACCAACGGGAGATAATCTACACCAATAAACATACATAGCAAACATATATTGTATTCAGCTACATAAAGTAACGTGTATAATCTCATAATATCACTAGAATATCGATATATGAAGGAGTTGTACAATTTACCATAACAACTTAAATCAGTTAGAGAGTTTCCTCTGGTCCCGCCAGCTCATTGGGTAGGCGCGTTGGTTACTTGTTATTCGTTTTACAATCGGGCGACGCCGGTTCAATCCTGACAGCATGCAAACTATTGATTTTCTTTTCACTTTTTTTGTTGATGTTTTCACTAAGTAATATAAACCAAATCATTTAGTATACTATGATGCACTGTTTGTAAATAATTTTTATTTTGTAATAATTATTTATTCGCCACAAAAATGAAAATATGGTCATTATATAACGATGTTTCTAAATTTTATTTATTCAAACAAATATAATGTAATGGATATCTAATTTATTAATTGTAAATATATTGTACAGTAATATATTGTAATTATATATGTGAAAACAGATTGTGATCTGTCTGGATAAATACAATTTAGAAACATCGTTGTATATAATGACCATATTTTCATTTTTGTGGCAAATAAATAATTACTACAAAAATATAAAAAAATATTTACAAACAGTGCATCATAGTATACTAAATGATTTGGTTTATATTACTTCGTGAAAACATCAACAACAAAAGTGTAAAGAAAATCAATAGTTTGCTTGCTGTCAGGATTGAACCGGCGTCGTCCGATTGTAAAACAGACGCAAAGGAACCAACGCGTTTACCAAAAGAGCTATCAAGGCCGACAGCAATTCGCTGACTGATTTCAGTTGTTATGATAAATTGTACAACTCCTCCTTCATATATCGATATTCTAGTGATATTATGAGATTTTACACGTTACTTTCTGTAGCTGGATACGATATATGTTTGCTATGTATGTATATTCGTGTACATTATGTCCCGTTGGTTGCATTCGATATAATTATTCTGAAAACGAGCCCAAACTCGGCGAAACCTAGTCGACTTGTAGGCCCATTCGCATACGTTGTTTTGAATAAAATTGGATTCATAGCCTGTCCCAAGCCAGGTTGAAAAAGGAGGAGGGTTGGGCGTAGGGTCAGTAACCCTACCCCGTAAAAACAAATCCTACTACAGAAACGACGAGAAGAAGCCATTCCGGTACACTTTCTAGGGGAAGAAGAGAAGGCACATCCATAAATGTGGATGCATCTGCATCTACAGATGTATCTACACCTACAGATGTATCTATGACAGGGTTGAGTGAAAGCCGTCAGGAAGCTCGACCCCCGATTAACCATATCTTTAACGCCAAAACTAACACTAGAGTAGGCACATGGAACGTTCGAACGCTCTTTCAGAGCGGGCGGATGGAGCAAGTGCTGAAGGAAATGAAGGCTTACCATCTAGATATTCTAGGCGTAAGCGAGATGAGATGGACAGGACAAGGATGCTTCAACAGCGGAGATAAAAATGTACTCTACTCCGGAAACGAAGATCACCACGTTCATGGAGTTGGCATCATCCTGAATAAGGATACTACAAAAGCACTGATAGGGTGGAAGCCAGTTAGTGAACGCATAATCACAGCGAGGTTCAACACCAGACATGTCAAAGTCACCGTAGTGCAAGTATATGCCCCAACCGAAGTCGCCACAGACGAGGAAAAGGACAACTTTTACGACCAACTCCAGAACGTGCTGGATGAGATACCAAGCTTTGACATACAAGTGGTGGTAGGAGACTTTAACGCGAAGCTGGATGGAGACAGAAGAGAAATGTATACTACGGTTGGACCTCACGGTTCAGCTGGAAATACGAATGATAACGGTGAACGATTGCTCTCGATGAGCACCGCCAGTGGTATCAGCATTAGCAATACCTTCTTCAAACATAAACGCATTCACAAGAAAACCTGGATCTCACCAGATGGCAATACATCGAATGAGATTGATTACATCTGCATTAGTAGTAGATGGCGTACATCTCTACAGGACGTCCGAACCTACAGAGGGGCAGATGTTGATTCTGACCACAACCTTGTGATTGGTAAAATCCGTTTGAAGTTAAAGAGAGTCAAGACGGTGAAGACGGTCAGGCCATATGCGACAGATAACTTAAAGAACACAGACACATCAAAACAATTCTACGAGGAAACTAAGAACAGATTCCAAGCGCTACAACACTCAACCGACATAGAAGAACAATGGCAGCTATTCCTTCAAGCCGTAAAGGAGAGCGCGAATGTAGTGTTAGGAAGGAGAAGAGGGTCCAACAGAGAACAGTGGATTACTGGAGACTCGTGGAAACTGATTGATAAAAGGAAGGATACGAAGATCAGAAGAGATCAATTAGCTAGAAACATCCAACAATGGAGATCATCAGATGAGGAATACAGGAAACTGGACAAAGAAGTAAAAAAGAGCTGTAGGACAGATTGAGGTCTGGAGGTGTGCCATGGTCAGACTGCACGATTTCTTCGCACTCCTCGATTTGGGGGTGAGAATGTAAGAGAAATGCTCTGAAAGGTCCCGTGTTTTTGCTGAAGTGAACAAGGTCGACTAGTGGACACTCAGGAACGCGGTTGGTGTTAAATTGTGATATTTTCTTGAGCTTGCACGCCGGTAAAATATATCGGATCGTGTAACAACCATATTGTCGCCCACGACACGCTCAAAACCGCCAACGTTTGCTGCTTAGCCTGTGATTAGACCCTACTATTGCGTAACAGACAACCACCAGCAACAATGAGCAAGAAGAGACCGACCTCGACCACCGTTGAACTTGTAGAACAAATCAAGCTAGCGCTAAGTGACGATGACGTAATCGCGGCCCTTGCTACCCGGATTGCTACAATAGTTGCTGACAAAATAAATAGAAGGCTCGAAAATCTTGAAAAGGAGTTGACAGACAAGGATGCACGAATTGAACAACTTGAGCAAGCTGTTGATAATCTGGAGCAGTACAGCCGTCGGTCCTCGGTGCGCATTACAGGAATAGTTGAAAACAAAGACGGTGAACAAATTGATAAGATTATCACTGACTTGTTTAACGATATGGACGTGCCATTAAAAATGGACCATATCAACAGGGCCCATAGGATTGGGCCAAGAAAATCCGCCACAAACAAAAACCACTCGCGCCAAATAATAGTCCAGTTCAAAGACTATAAATCGAAGAATGACTTCATTAAAGCTCGAAAACGGCTACGCACTAAACGATCAAATGTCTACATATCGGAAGATCTCACCCAGAAGAGAGCAAGACTACTGTTCTTGTGCCGGACATTAAAGAAACAGCACAAGATTCTCGACTGTTGGTCGTATGATGGAAGGATTGTCATAAAGGACCTAAAGGGAACAATCAAAACCGTCAGTCGAGATGATGAACTAAATGCACTGTAATTGCGTTGGACATTGGCCCAAGTCACGGTGGATATTTTGTATCTCTAGTCGGCCTATCATGGTGCTTGTTCACATAGGGACTGTACCATTCATGGACTCATTCATGGACACCTTCGTATTCTACATATGGTTCGTGTCTTATTTAATTACTCATATATACTTTATTACTATAAGTTATCGATACATATCATGTATTCTAACTAACCTACTACAACTTAACAGATGTCACATAACGTTGTTTTTTATAAAACGGTCTGTAAATGTTATATGCAGCTATAGAAGCATTATTGTGTACCGTGTGAATATGTATGTATATACTGCATTTCATTGCCATGAGCCAATTACGTAATACTACCTTAGGTGATGTACAAGATTATGAAACTGGCAATGCTGCAATGCGGAATATAGATCCCGATTATAATTTACTCACAACAGATAGCTTTGTAAATACTAAATATTATCTTGAGGATGATATAAATGAAGTTATAACAAGAAATAATATCTCTGATGAAGAGTTTTCACTTATGCATTTAAATATCCGTAGCTTGCCAAAGAACATTAGCAAATTGGGTGATTTCTTGTCACTGATCGATAACAGGTTCTCGGTCATCGGTCTAAGCGAAACTTGGTTACATAATGACAATCTTGATCTGTATGAATTGCCAGAGTACAAAAGTATACATTTGACTAGGCCCTCCAAGAAGGGAGGTGGTGTATCCTTATATGTTCGTAAGTCCCTTGAGTGTACTGAATTACCAGAAATGAGTGTCATAACTGAATATCTGGAATGCGTTTTTATTGAAATCAAGACTCGGTCTAAGACATGCAATAACAAAACAACTGTAGGTGTTGTCTATCGACCACCTAATACAAACATTACTGCTTTCACAGAACATGTTATCAATATTATACAAACTCTCAAGGTTGATAATAAACAGTGTTACATAATGGGTGACTTTAACATTAATCTACTTAATTATGGTAGTCACACGGAAACTCAAGATTACATAGATGCAATGTTCCAACAGGCATTTATACCCCTTATCAGCAAGCCTACTAGAATAACAGCAACAACTGCCACTGTCATCGATAATATATACAGCAATGATTTAATTGGTGCAAATTATCAATTGCATGGAATAATATATACAGATATTTCTGACCACCTACCAATATTTTTGCTCACTAAACATACTGATAGCACAAAGGTAGAAATGACAATAGCGACTAGAATATATAATGCGCAGACTACTGCTACATTCAAAGAGAGTATAGATAAAATATGCTGGGATGACGTTTATGCATGCAGAGATCCACAAGAATGTTATTCTGTATTCATTAATGAGATATTAGTTGCATACAATAATTCATTTCCGTTAGCTAACACAACTATTAGGAAAAGAAAACATAAACCGTGGATTACTATGGGACTCCGACACTCCATTAGAACTAAAACAAATTGTATATGTATTACTTGAAAAAACCGACTGTCTTCAATGAAACTAATTATAAAAGATATAGAAATAAAATAAATTGTCTTATTACTGTAGCAGAAAGAGAATACTATCGACATGAGCTTCAACAGCACAAGGGTAATTAAAAAAAAACCTGGATAGTCTTAAAGAGTATTATAGGAAGGAAGGAAGCATTTTTATCTAATGACAAATTACTAATTGACGGTAAATTAACAAAAAAAAAAAATGCATAGCTGATACATTTAATGAATATTTTACAAGTATAGGTCCAGAACTGGCTGATAAAATACCAGTCATATCAGAGAGACCTGATGACTACCTCCAAGGAGTCTATAAAAATTCAATGTATTTGTCGCCAACCACACCAGATGAGATAAAGGGAATTATTAAGAATTTTAAAAACTCTAGTCCTGGATGGGATGGCATGAAACCTATTATTGTCAAACAGGCTTTTTCC
This sequence comes from Paraescarpia echinospica, assembly GCA_020002185.1. Taxonomy (NCBI): domain Eukaryota; kingdom Metazoa; phylum Annelida; class Polychaeta; order Sabellida; family Siboglinidae; genus Paraescarpia; species Paraescarpia echinospica. The sequence continues at coordinate 21,905,649 of CM034534.1, read as the reverse complement.
AACCTACTTGATCCTTTAAGTTACATTGTAAATTTATCATTTGATCATGGATATGTTCCTGATCAACTAAAAATAGCTGATATAGTTCCTGTTTTTAAAAATGGCGATACATCATTAATTAATAATTACAGGCCTATTTCTGTCTTGCCTGTATTTTCAAAGGTTTTTGAAAGATTAATGTACAATAGATTAATGAATTACATAATGAAACATAACATCTTGTCTAATTCCCAATTTGGATTTAGGAAAGGCTATTCTACTGATATGGCTATTTCACTGCTAATTGACAAAATTAGTAAGGCAATTGATACCAAAGAGCACGTAATTGGGTTATTTCTGGATTTAGCCAAAGCCTTTGATACCGTTAATCATAATATATTATTGAGAAAATTAACACATTATGGAATCAGAGGAAATATACTCCAATGGATTCGTAACTTTTTAAGTAACAGACAACAACGAGTAAAATTCTATGGAACAAAATCTTCCCTTAAAAACATAACATGTGGTGTTCCGCAGGGTTCAATTCTGGGACCTTTACTCTTTCTTATCTATATAAATGATTTATCTACTTTATCTGACACAACGTTTACCATTATGTTTGCTGATGACACGAGCATCTTTATACAAGGCAACAATATAGATGAAATGGAAAATGTTTTGAACTCTGAAATAAAAAACTATCTTTATGGCTTAACATTAATAAACTTTCTTTGAATATACAGAAAACTCACACAGTGACCTTTAGTAATACGATCAGTATAAGAGAGAGGTGTAATAACATTTGCATAGACGGCATACAAATTAACACTGTACATGAGATAAAGTTTTTGGGTTTGCTTATAAATAATACATTGAATTGGAGCACACACATTAAATATATATCAAATAAAATTTCTAAGAATATTGGTATTATAAAAAAGGTGACAAACAAATTAGATAACAAATCATTGTTAAACCTGTATTACATGTTTATATACCCATATATTACTTATTGTAATGTCGTCTGGGGAAGGGCCCCGAATATATACCTTGCTAAAATTCATTTACTCCAAAAACGAGTTTTGCGTGTAATAAGTCATGTAGGATTTATTGAACATACGCAGCCTTTATTTACATCTTATCAAATAATGAATATTTATGACGTAAATAAATATTTATGCTGTATTCTAATGTACAAGCATAATAGGGGTATGTTGCCAGATATATATCATGATGTATTTGTCCTGCAAATATCCACACATAAATATAATACAAGACAGGAAGTAACATATAAAATACCATACTGCAAGACTAATTGTAGACAACTGTCTTTGGCTTATGTTGGTCCTAAAATCTGGAATACATTTATTACAAATAACTATTTACAATATTGTACATCTATTCATATGTTCAAACAAAGGACCAAGCGTCTAATTCTAGCAAACATATGCTAAATGCTGCTTTAATGTAATTTTGTCATGTTAAGATGTACCCGGTGTTCAGTGTTAGGTACTCGTATAATGTTGTCGTGTTAAGATGTACCTGGTGTTCAGTGTTACGGTACTCGTGTAATGTTGTCATGTTAAGATGTACCTGGTGTTCAGTGTTACGGTACTCGCATAATGATGTCATGTTAAGATGTACCTGATGTTCAGACTTACGGTACTCGTATAATGCATTATTAAATAAATTGTTAGTTTATTATGAAGATGTTTTTTTGTTTTTTTTTTTTTTTTTTACACGAATCATAGATTTCATTGCATATATGACATGAATAAGGAACACAAGCAATGTGTTGCTTCGTTCCATTTGATACGTAATGTATACATGTTTCATATTACTGCTACATCTGTGATATACTTAACATTATGTATCAATAAAGATTATTATTATTATTAATAAAGATTATTATTATTATAAGAGGAAATGGTTAGAAGAGAAAAGTAAAGAAGCACAAACAGCAGCAGAACGGAATGACTCGAAAACGCTGTATAGGATTGTGAGAGAGCTAACTACCGCGAAAAGCAATTCCAACATACCAATAAAAGACAAAGATGGCAGAGTGCTTCTAACAAACGAGGAACAAGACACGAGGTGGATTGAACACTTCCGAGAAGTACTAAATCAACCAACACCAACCACACTCTTCAACTTCGAACAGGAACCAAACATAAAAGAGCTTGATGTCATCACCAATGACATCACCAGGGCAGAAGTTTCCAAAGCCATCGATAGCCTCAAGAACAACAAGGCAGCGGGCCTTGATGAAGTATCGGCCGAACTATTGAAACATGGCAAGGACGGGGTTGTAGACGAGTTAACCTACTTGTTCAATCTGATCTGGTCTGAGGAGGAAGTTCCTGATGATTGGAGACGAGGAGTGATCGTGACGTTACCAAAGAAGGGGTGCCTGAGCGATTGCAATAACTGGCGAGGAATAACATTGATGTCAGTACCTGGAAAAGTGTTCTGCAGTGTGATCCTAAACCGGCTGAAGACAGCAGTTGAATAACACCTCCGGGAGGAACAAGCTGGTTTTCGAAGAGGAAGGTCATGCTGTGAGCAGATCTTCACATTGCGAAACATCATCGAACAAAGCAGAGAGTTCCAGATACCTCTTTTAGTCAATTTCATTGACTTTAAAAAGGCTTTCGACAGTGTCCACAGAAATTCGCTGTGGCAAATCCTGAAGCTATACGGCATACCAAGCAAATATATAGACATTTTCAAATCGCTATACCGAAACACCAACTGCTGCATCAAGACCAACGATGGCTACACAGACATGTTCGATATAGAGACAGGTGTACGTCAAGGTTGCATCCTGTCCCCTTTCCTCTTTGTTGTTGTTATCGACTTCATCATGAGGAAAACGATGAAAGATCCGAACTTTGGTGTTAAATGGATAAATAATAGGTTGACAGACCTTGACTTTGCCGATGATATTGCACTGCTCAGCCACACGCCGGAGATCCTACAAGAGATGACCAATAATTTAAACAAAAATGGAGAGATGGTCGGATTACGAATCAGCTATGGAAAGACAAAAACATTGTCAGCTGGTGATGGATCTGACCCCCACATTGTGATCGGTCAGGAAGAGTTGCAATGCGTCGAGAACTTCCCTTACCTTGGAATCTACATCTCTAGGAAAGGCGACGCGGAAGTAGATGTACGAGCGAGGATAGGCAAGGCATCAGCAGTGTTCCAAAGACTACGTCCAATATGGTCCAGTAACACCATCAGAAAGGACATAAAACTACGTCTTTACATGTCAATCGTAATACCAACAGCGATATATGCCTGTGAAACGTGGAAGAATACGGCGAGGATATCAAAAAAACTAGACGTATTTCATCGACGATGTCTCCGGTTCATACTGGGCATATCGTGGAGAGAACACACCACAAATGAAGAAGTGATGAGGAGGGCAGGTCTGGACAGCCTGCATCACATAGTTAAGTCTCGACGACGAAGACTAGCGGGACATATCCTACGCCTACCAAGAGAGAGAACAGCACATGTAGCAATGGAATGGGTGCCTGAAGGTGGAAATAGAAGGAGAGGAAGGCCGACTAAGACCTGGCGCAAGACGTTTAAAGAAGATCTGGCAGAGATGGAAATCACCGGGAATGAGGCCAAAGAAATTGCGAAAGACCGTAGTAGATGGAGAAAGCTCGTCGCCCGATGTCCCGAAAGGAACAGGAGGAACTAAGTCTAAGTAAGTAAGTCATGTGGAACCGTAAGATAACTGCTTGTTCCTCTATGATGACTAGTGTTTGTATTACATCGGATTATTGCATAACAACTCATTCTGACGCTCGTTTCGACCCCAACATTATCCATGTAAACATGCTCTGAATGCATAGAAAGGGTCGGCCTGCTGCGAGTGTGAGTCATGTGTGACGTTAAGATACCACGTGATCGCCTAGCTCATTAATTTTTTTATTTTCCGCGGGAATCGCTACACAGACGGGTTTAAAATCGAATTTATGCTACAAATGTATTTTTCTGTATTTTTTAAATGTTCTCGAATGTTACATGCAATATTAAACTTTCTATACACATGGAAAACGGATTTTAGCTAATGCCTTGTTTTTATTTCCTTTAAGGGGAAATACTAAAAGCCGGAGCATTCGGGACCACTTTTTAAATCATATGCCTTATATATACTTTATATATTAAACAATGCAAAATGTAGGATAATGGCGTATTTTGTAATTTCCAACAAGCAAAAATATAACATTGTCGTTCCCTTGTGTCACTGCATAGCCCCGAATAGTCGGGCTTTTGGCCTTTGCTATGGTGATAGCCCAAAGCCCGACCATTCGGTACCCCTTTATAGTCCATGCATCGTATATATAGGCATTGTATATACTCTATATACTGAATTAACAATGCCATAGTAGGATAATGACGTGTGTATTACTTTCCAACAAGAGACAATATAACACCATCGTTCCTTAGTGTCACTACATGGTCCCGAAAACTCGGATATTTCGCCTTTGCTATGGTGAAATGCTAAACGTCCGACCATTCGGGACCACTTCTTTTAGTCCATACATCATAAGCCTTGTATCTTATATTTGTATATTATGTCGAGCAATGCTACACTATTTAATGACGTATTACTACAATTTTCGTCGTTCCCTATATAGTTTTACCGGTCCGGAAAACTCATTTTTGGCCTTTGCATATTAGGGTGAAAAACGAGCGTTCTTGACCAATGGTCGAGGTGTACTAAATTCTGTGTTTGGACACGCGTTCTACGAAATGATTATTATTTTCATAATTGATGTGTAATTGTCAATTATGAAAATTATGTGACAGGTTTTAATTAACAGTCACGCGAGCGTGTGCGTGTGTTTGCGCGTGTATGTGCGTGCGTGTGCGTGTACGTAGACTCTATGTGTGTGCGCGTGCGTGTGTTTGTTTACGTGTGCATGCGTATGTGTTCGTGTGTGTTTCGTTGCGCGTGCGTGTGTGTGTATGTGTGTGCGTGCGTGCATGCGTGCGTGTCATGCGCCCAGTTGCGAAGCAGTCGGCCGAGCCTTCTCGATCGGGGAGTGAAGTCCATTATTTAAAAACTCCGTCATTTTGATGGTCACAGGTTGACAACATACACATGTATGGACAACGATTGTTCCACGCGTACTGTAGGCCTTTCTGAAATAACTTTACTAAAGTAATCAAGAAGTATTAGGCACGTTAATTGTCATATTCTGCCGTGCGTGCGGGCCAATCCCGTTTGTCACTGTTCACGAAAACTCGGGCTTTTTGCCTTTCCTAGGGGGAAATGCTAAAAGCCCGCCCAGTCGGAACAATTTCCCTACTGCATGCATAGAATGCGTTATAATGTATTTATATGCAACAATTTAACAATATTACGTCATTAGCATCATACTGTATAGTCGGATAATAAAGTGATATTGCTGGAACGTACTGCTCGTGGGCGTGGTCAGGCCGTATTCTATATTTGACATCCGCGGAGCAACCAGAAGCCAGCGTTCAAAATATACGCTGACCTGGTGGTCAATGACCACCTGGTTTGCCGTCGGGTCAGTAATAATTGTTTTGAGTTACTGGTCCGTGTGACCGCCTATTTTTTTTTGGGGGGGGATATTATACAACGTTCTACAGCAGTACGCATAAGCGTATTGTCAAGACTGGTCACATGAAGACGCTGTTTAAAAAATTGTGTTTTACGCTCGATATTGCTCAATTTATTGTAACGTGAAATGCAACGCCCACGGAGCACACACGTTACAATGGTTGTTATTGTCGAAAAAGCACCCGAAACGAACGTACAGTAATTTATTCAGTTTGATCAATCAAAACGAGGCATCATCACTGGCGCCGCCATCATCATATCCAAACGGCTGTGCCAATGTCGATGCATTCATGTGATGTGTGTATGGCATGAACCCCATTGTTGTTGCTTAATTTGCAGTGCCTAATAACGCAAGTATTCGCCACGTGTAGCAAGCAAATAGGGTAGAACAAATGGATACCCGAACAAAAAAAAACATTGAGTGTTGCGATAATATTTACATGAACATATTTATTATTCGTGTAATGTGTATAACTGGAGGTGCAAATTTTCTATTTCGATTAATTAATTCAATTCATCTTACTTTGCGGGATTCAATTCCAATTCCAATTCAATTCATATTCAAGCATTTTGTTGATCAATTCAATTCTATATTCAATTAAGAATTGAACCCAACGCTGCCTACTAATGTACATTACATTGCTACTTGTGTGCACAATATCATATTTAATATGTATCTTGTTAAAATCATGTTGTTGTGCTGTAGGTACCAGGGCGTGGTACTTGCTCTTCAAAGATGGGACATTTGTGGGTTGTGTTTAATGATGCAACTATTAGAAAGAATTAAGAAAGAAAATTCTTATCCAATAAAAGCGGCGTGGTATTGCGTGATGTAATCCCTCATGTTCATATTACATGATTCTACATATTTTTATAAGACACATTGTATATGTCCCACATCCATCGTATGGTCATTCAAGAAGCTGCAATGTTGGGTGTATTTAAACAAATATGTGGTTGTACTTGCATGGTTCCCTTTAACACAGTCCAATACAATAAGTATTGTTTAATTTGCATTACACTGATAATGAGTTCACGGAAACTGTTTGAGAGTAGCTGCCTAACCTGAAGGAGAAGAGAAACAATTTTGGATCATCATCAATGTCACGATCATAGTCAACGCAATATGTGTGTTTTTCATGATGTAATTTTCATGCATTGAATGGAGAAATAAAACAGTTGAATTGCATTATGGTGTTACCTTTACTAAATAAGTATATGCAAAAACTTCCATGCAACATAGGTGCATGTTCATATCAGTATGTAGGCATTTGTTGTCATATTAGTATGTAGGCATTTGTTATGCAAGATATACATTTTGACTGTCCTAGGAGTGATATTGAGTAAGGAATAAAAAATCACTGATATAATCTCTTCAGGGTTCAACTTAAATCTTCAAGTACTGTATATGCTTGATTTGTTAGTGTGTTGTTTATTGAATCACATAAAAATTAATATATCACTTCTGATAAAAATGGGCCAAGAGGCCCTGAAGTCCTTTGGACTATATTGTGAGTTTGTAATTATTAATGACGTGTTTTTGGTGAATCATAGTTATAGATCATTAAGATAATTATGTCTACTGCTGTTTTAAAGTTCCTCAGGTTCTACCAGTGCAGTCGGGATTCCCATTACACATTAGTTACAGCCCACTGTTTGACACAGCTTAAAACCTACATGCAACTGCCCAGTTTAACAGGGGTCTAGTGGGTTAATGCTGTCTGTTGACACAAGCTTCTGCCAGTGACCAATTACAACTACTGCAGTAGACAATTTAGTTAGCAAATTTACCATTTTAGGGGACCTTTGGTGCCCTTAGAATGATTCAATCAAATACAGATTTATTGTGTATAGTAGCACTACCATAAGAAATGTCTATGCAAAATTAGAGAAAAAGTTACTGAACAGTTTTTTGAAAAATAGGCAAAATGTAAAAAATTACCAGTTTTGGGGCCCTTGGAGGCCCTAGGGAGCCATTAGAACGATTTAATCAAATATACGTTTATCGTACATAGTGGCAGTGCCCTAGGATATGTCTTTGCAGAATTACAGCAAAAGTTGCTTAACGCTTTCTGAGGTACGGTAGCTAATGGCGGACGTCGGACGCACAGTGATGGCAATAGTCCGTTGGGCCTTCGGCCCAAAGGACTAAAAACAGGTAGGTAGGGACCACATAAAAACATTTATTACACATGCTGAAGGCAATTAATGGAATCAGTGGATGTGCACAACCAGTACTGTTTTGGATGCAACATTCAAACACCAGCAGGAATTGAACCTGCCACACATCACTGGATCACAATGAACTCCACTGCTCTGACACGTGGTAACAGTGCATGAATTACAACATAGAAAATAACAATTTTGTTAGATAAACGTTATACATTACATGCCATTTAATTTCTGAAAATCCTTACATTATTGGTTCATACAATACATGTAAAACTAAAAATGAGTGCTTGTAAATAATGTAATGAACATTTTAGATAAATGTTGTAATTAATAGTATAATATTATTACTTATACCAAGAATGTTATGCTGTGTAGCTAGAAAACAAACCGAGCTGATGGAAAGAGGAAATTGAAGAGCTCTACTCAACTGTGCCATTAATTAGACAATGGGTCCCCTGACACAAGATGATGTCTGACTATGTTCTGTTTGTGTTAAATGAACTATAGTGGGAGTAGTGTATAAAGAGGTGCCAACAAAGTTTATTTTACCATAATTTTGAAAATTCACAATATAAATGTTCCACAACATTCCAAATATTTCAATATGTCATCAGCGGCTTCGTGCGTGGATATCTTTTCTTTGCTAAATATGTGACATAAACAGCTGCTGGTCCACGTTTCCTTTTGGTAATGTTATCGGTCACGACTCATTCGCATGGCGGTGGCTAATCCAAATACATACATGTTGATGACGTTTTTCTTGCATCTATTAACTCGACGTAGCTAATCGAAATCTGACGGACAGTCCCGAATATTCATGAGAATGCTTTATACTGATCATGAAGGTGGGGTCAAAGTGGAAACTGCGCGTACGTGCAGTTATTTTTTCGATATATTGTTAGGGTCATCAGTGATTACTAAAACATAATTCTAATGAAATAAAGGCATGTAATTACATGAGATAATCATATTAACATGATTATTAAATAACTGCGTACATTACAAAGATATTAAAATTATCAAAGAATCGCTTTAAGTTTTACTATTATTATTTATTATTTTTTAATGTATACATCATGGATAGCACAGTACAGCATATAAAACAATATACATCATTACATTTTGCAACAAACTGTTAGTAAACACAAAATAATATAATACTGAATGCATCATAGTATGATAAATTACCTCTGGGAGACAATATTAAAATGCAGAAATAATTACTCAAACTAATAACCGTAATAAATACCCCAGCTGCAGTCAACAAGTTTAACGTAACCTTATTTAATTTAATTAAATATTGTGTATTTTATTGACTATGACAATAATAATTATTGTCAAAGTCAATAAAATGAATTGTGGTCTATCCCCACATCTGAAGGCATCCATAAAGTGGCGCCACTTACCGGAGTTTCCGGTGGAATTAATAAATACATGTAAAAACGAGTGAATTTCTTGTACGTTTTGATCGATAAAAAACAGTACATTTAATTTTTTGATCACGTGATAATTGTGCATGTGTAGAATAGGTGTTGTAGATATATTATGGTGTGAAGTTTGGTGATTGTAGATGACCGTTTTCTTGGACTTGTTTTTTTTAGGTGCGGTCCTAAAGTTAACCACAAAACTTACCAAAAGCAAAAGTACCCGAATTTATTTCGTATAAGTATAACTACAAAGGCAAGGCATTTATTACATTAGGCCTACATGTAATTCTAACGCTATACCTAAGCACGCTTTGTGTAGACCCTTTCAGTTACCACCCAAACATTAAATTTTGAACCATAAAGGCATAACTAATTCTTACGAAGGCCTAATATGTATGGCAGCCTGGCCATTACCAATTAAACTTAAAGCCTAGGCAAAACGTCCGGTGAACACCATAATCGGCATAAGCCATAATGCCCGAGATTAATAATGACAGTATGCCGATCGCCGAACTTCCCACATAATCACCATTATTGTGTTCTAGCCAGATACGGTTGACGCGTTCTACCTGGCATAGTCACTTTTCGAATAAAAATGCAACGAGCTACCGAAGGTAGCATTATCATGATTTACTAAAACATAAACTAACAAATTTCACAAACCGTTTCCCTCCACTGTCCGTTCGTTAACCCGCCAACGGCGCCGTATCTGACTATATTCATGCGCGGCATGTAAATAAAGAAAATAAAGTGCACGTAAATGGGTGACGTCGGGCATTTAGCGTTTACCGTGATTACTCACGAGCTCGTGTTTTCTACCGGCAGTGTCGTGATAGGAAAGAGAACAAAAGTTGCAGTTGCAGATGTATCTACGGCTAACGGTGGCGCCTCATTAATGCAAGTGGGCCGACGTAACAAGGAACTTTGAACTGATGAAACCAGCCCTAGGAAAACACAAGTATCATAACATCACGGCCACAGCATGATGACATTATACACCCGGCACTGAGGCAGCGACATGATGTGGAAAGACGAACCGTGTGTTCACAAATTCACATGCAACCTGGTTTAGGACACAATTAAAGTAAGTCTAGTAATCTACTTATAATCGAGCTAGCGTATGTATGCGGGTAGGTTAACGTTTCAACCCTAGACGGCTTGAACTTCGAGCGCCAAACGTTTAGGTATTAATTAATCTACGACCCCTAGAATAGGATGTAAGATATACATATTTTAATAACATCCTAGTTCCAAGCCTTGTGACTTGTCATTATCTCTAGTTCTTGTGAAGTTTTGAATAACCAAGTTCGTTCCTTAACTCTTCGGAACGTAAAACTTAATGTGCGCGTAATACGTAAAACGTAACCTAACAATCGCTGGGACCACACGCACGGCATAAACTTTGGTAAACGGCCTATGCATAATAGACTTGGCAACACGGAGCTGACGCAGACATAATAAAGGTTATATCTACCCTTGTGTCAATAGCATTGCGGTACGAAAACTATTTTACAATTACACTATCACGACATGGCCTATCGATGGACGTGAACTTCACGTTCTCTCAACTTTCGTCATTTTGAACAAGCATATTATATAGTAACTGCAAACGCGTTATGGTGTTTATGTAACGATGCTGTGTGCCTTAAATAGTTTTGATGAGCATGTTGCTTGCATCTCTCCAATGGCACTGTTAAACGGAAACGGCAAGCCTGAGTAATCACGCGTGTCTGAGTCAGCGTGTCACTTTAGACTCGACGAGGGCACAGTACCCAACGATAACTGAATGTTAAATGCAAAAATTGGCCTGACCTACATCAGACCGCGTCTGGTTGTCGACGCCACCGTTGCTTTCTACGGCAATGCAAGTGAGTCAGTCATAAAAGGGAGTTTGACTGGTCGGCTGATAATTATTAAGAGCATGTAGCTGAAACTACCAAAAATATTCCCAGTTCGATTTTGAAGTGGAACAAGATAATTATCAACTCAATATATTAACAAACTTTTATTTTCCTTTAAATGTAGATATGTTGAGGTTCTTGGAACAACAATTCTTCCCATCAAATCTATCAGTGGTTTACTGCAATTGCCATTCAAAGTGTAATAATTTTATATAACATATGATACAGATAGACAGAGAAGCAGGTAGGTAGATATACATACAGACAGACAGACAGACAGACAGACAGACAGACAGACAGACAGACAGACAGACAGACAGACAGACAGACAGACAGGCAGACAGACAGACAGACGGACAGACAAAAAGACATACAGGCTGGCGGACCGACAGAGAGACAGACAGACAGACAGACATACAAAATTAGAATGAGTCATATATCAGTGAGACAGATATATACACATTTGTTTTTATTTAGCCCAAACGATAATATAGGGCCACAAAGTGACTAGACTACAGAAGTATTGAAAGTATAAATATAAAATGAGTATCGAAATATGGGGCAGGCAGACTTCCATCAAGGCTAAGGACTACGCCTACCATGCGCTTACAATGCGCCTATGATGCGCCTACGATGCGCCTACGATTCGGCTACGATGCGCCTACATTGCAAAAACCCGAAATCTAACTAAGACGTGAAGGAAGAAACCAGCATTAAATAGTATTGATGAGCATGGTACCTACGTCTCTCCGATGGCTCTGTTAAACCGAAACGACTGAGAAATCACGCGTGTCTGAATCAGCGTGCCAATTTAGAATCGATGGAGGTACGAATAGTTCTCCAATGGATACATTTTAAGGGACATTTAAAAAAATAGAGGATGAGTTCATACCTCATAGTATAGTTAGCAACAGAAACATACACAAAGGGAAAGTACCCATAGATACGAAATCGGTAAAAACAATTAAAAACTCACCATGGAAGCGTTGTTTGGAAACCAAAGAAGGGAAATACTATAATGAATACTGTAAGGCTAGAAATCAAGTCCGTAAATTAACAAGGAAGATCCTGAAGGAGTTTGAAACAAAGTTAGCGTCAGAAGCTAGGTCAAACTCAAAAGCAGTATAGAAATACACGAATTCCAAAACAGAAAGTATGGAAAGTGTTTCAGATTTGAACGTACATCCTAGTGATCCGAGACTGACAAATTCAGACATGGAAAAGGCACATGTCTTAGGTAACTTTTTCACAAGTGTTTTCAAGATAGAACCAGATGGTGACATCCACGTTTCCCGCCTGTGGAAATAAAAGACAGGATGGACAAATTTACTATTCTGGAGGAAATGATTAAAAAAATGTAGGTAAATCAGTAGGACCAGATGGTATACACCCTTGATTCCTAAAATAATTATCGACCCAATTATGTATACCATTAGCTAGGCTTTTTAATAGTTCTCTAGCTATGGGTGAGCTACCAAAGGAATGGAAACAGGGCAGGATCTTAGCAATATATAAAAAGGGAAGTCGTAAAACGGGAGGAAATGTGCGTATAACGAGTATATTATGGAAATGCATGGAACAATGCATTAAAGACGTCATTGTTAATCATATGACAAGTAATAACCTTTTCAGTAAACAACATAAGGTTTTATTAAAGGTCGTTCAACATTAACTGTTAAATGTTATGGAATCATGGACCAACGCATTAGATAGAGGAGACTCTATCGGCTCAACATTAAGATGGATTGAAGCATTCTTGTCTGATTGTGTACAACAGGTCAGCATAAACGGAACAAACTCTGAGTGGACTAGTATAAGCAGTGGCATCCCACAGGGGAGGGTCCTAGGACCAATCCTATTCATTCTGTTTATAAACAATCTATCAAGCAATATAATTTGAGACTAATATATCTTTGCAGATGACACTAAAAGTCTTAAAACAGTTAATAGCACACATTATCATAACACACTGCAAGAAGATTTAGATAAACTTACATCATGGTCTAACCAATGGATATTAAAATTTCATCCAAACAAATGTAAACTGATGCACATAGGAACAAAAGATGATCATATGTATACTTACAATTTAAAATAAAAGCCCAATCAATATAACGTCCCGTTTTTACTGCATATAATAAATAATTAGCATATAAGTGACGAATTGTGACAACTCTTGATGTCACCTGCTCACCATATAACTGGTAATTAGTATCAAATGTTGGATGCGCCGAACTCGGCAAACCATTCTCTAAGCTTCCGGTGTATCCGGTCGCGAGACGTAGCGGCGGGACATAGGAGGAAGCCTGTCATGTTGTAAACATGTACAGCTGTGTCGTCATGCCGAGAATCTGTGTTGCGGGAGGATGTTCGAATAAAACATCGGATTCTGTTAGTTTGCACTGGTTTCCTGTAAGTGATAGCAAAAGGTGTGCACTCTGGAATCGGTTCGTTCGCGTGAATCGAGCTGACTGGACCGGGCCATAAGCGCACTCGAAACTCTGTTCCGCTCATTTTGTACCGTCGGATTTTGACCGCCCCCTTCAACACCGGTTGGGATTTAGCAAATACCGTGTATTGAATGATGATGCGGTGTCACCCGTCCGTGCCAGCACTTCCACGAGAGTTGCGACATGTTCAGGTCGAACGGCAACTGTCGTTTCAGCGCCCTGATAGGTGTCTATTACGGCGACCGCCTGTCCTCTAGATGTGAGTAAAATGTCGCCGTCCGAATCAAATACATCACTATCTCCACCACTATAAATGTCACTTGAGATTTCACTGTGAACACTCCCAGATTCGACGCTGGTTTCCTCAAATACCGTGTCGTCTATCGCTATTCATGAATAGATCTAATTCGCTCTGATCCCGCCAATACGTCACAGGTCAAAGGTTACCCAAAGACATTTCTTGTGTCTGACGAACAGCATAGCTGGCTCGGCTTACACTTTAAGGTGTTTTATGTCTAAGAAGAAGAAAAATATATTGGGGTTATTATTGACTCAAAGTTAGAATTTGACAAGCATATCAACCAAAAGATTAATAAAGCAAAAGTATAATGGCAATTATTAGAAGGTCGTTTACAAACTTAAATGAAAATAGCTTTATACCACTATATAAAGCTTTAGTAAGGAATCATTTAGATTACGCTGTAAGCATATGGTTCCCCTCTGTTATAAACAAAAATATAAGGATACCATAGAAAATGTGCAGATACGTGTAACTAAGCAACTCCCAGGAATGAAGGATATTCCTTACCAGGAAATACTTAAAAGGTTGAAACTCCCTACATTAGCATGTAGAAGAACACGCGAAGATATGATAGAAGTGTATAAACTGTTAAAATACAAGTATGATAATAATGTATATTCTAACATTGTCATGTTATGCAAAGACTGTGAAATGAAGGAAGGAACAAGGGGTCATAGTTTGAAATTATTCCAAGAATGCTGACATGTAAATTCAAGAAAGAAGAGTTTTTAAATCAGTTACAAAATAGTGGAAAGAAAAGGTGGTAAATGCACCTAGTGTCAACTGATTTAAAAACCGCCTAGATAACAATTGGAGAAGGAAGAACTCCTCTGCGACTACAAAGCCGCCTTGCCAGGAAGCCGTAGAGATTTTACTGAAACATACGTTGATCTGACCACCGAGGCCACCGCCTACGGTCAGAAACAACGTAAGTAAACCTAAGTACCCAACGATAAAATGTCCGTTAGGTTGCGTTAGCTGTGATACTGTTAATTTTGGTCGTCCGCACAATGTGTCGTTTTTATGTAAATTTCCTGGGAGGCTTATTCCTAACGATCACTCGGCACGTAGACGAAACCCAACACGCGGGACCAGACTGTTGACCTTGCAAGCCGAATGGCACAGACGGCAAGGTAAAAAAGTGCATCTGAGTCTTCTGATATCAAATCATATTTCCCGCCTTCTCCGCCAACCCGGATGTAAACAAACACTTGACAACCCATAGACAGCTATTCGCCTTCGTTTAGATCGACAATACATGCTGCACGCGATCGACCTTGCACCTACACACTGTGCACTTCACGATGTCAAAAAACAGAAAACATAGCACACCTAAGCAGACCACCGATATAGCTGAAAATAAACAACAATTCGCTGACATCAAACATGACATTGCTGAAATTTCGATATTCCAAAAGGAACTGGCAGCAATGCTGATAACAATTAAACTGTTACAGCGTGCTAACGATGAAAAAATAAATCGTCTTACTAGAGTCGATAATTGAAGACCTTCAGCAATACACAATAATCGATGACATCATCATCACTGGACTCGTCACCAAATACCAAACGTACCCTCGGGCAACGGCAACAGCGAGTAACGCAGACACCGACGCGGAAGCACTACAAGAAGAACTGGCGACATTGTAATGTAATGTGAACGAAAATTCTAACAAGTGTATTTGTTATTTTAGTGAAAAAACATCAATGCATTGAAATGTGTCTTAATGCAATATTCTTGGCATAGTGTCTTAATTCAATATTCTTGGCATCGGTAGTGAAAATGCAAATATAGCATATGACAACTTTCTTCATGATTTTACTCAAATGTACAACAAACATTGTTCTGCGTCAACTGTACGACCTAAAGTATTAACAATTAGTTTAAAAAACCGTGGTTTACTCGGGGTTTACTAAAGGACTCAGAAACGCATGTATCAAAAAAAATCATTAGTATCAAGCATTTGTATCAGACATATCAATTATCTCGGAAACCAGATATAAACCATATAAAAATTTATTCACAGGTATTATCAAATCTACTAAGAAAGTACTTAAAACTGCAATGGGAACACCATGCTTTGGAAATCACTACCCATATCACATGGTGGCCAACGAACGATTATATAATCACAGGCAGGTGTGACGAGTATGGAGCGAAGGTAGTTGCCAACTGCGATAATGGGCGATAATAGGATTGACGCGAATTAGTAAATTAAAGTAAGTCTAGTAATATACTGATAATCGAGCTAGCGTATGTATGCGGATATGTTAACGTTTCAAATCTAGACGGCTTAACTGAACCTCGAGCGCCAAACTTTTAGGTATTAATTGATTTACGACCCCTAGAATAGGATGTAAGACGAGGGCAGATCTGAGCTGCTGACAAGCGGCACCCGTCGACATGCGACAGCCGCCTGCCAGGCGCTCTCCAGCCGTTGTTGACTCATTGACAGCGTGGGTTAGTCATTTATCAGCATTCGGGCCTCCCTCGGCTGGAGCTCTGGGGTAATGACATTTGACACTACGGTGTACCGGCTTTTTTGAACAGACTGTCAGTTAGAGGAAACAGAAAAAGCAGAGCTCCGGGGAAAGGTACGTTTATAGACATTCAGTTGTAAATCTTTGCATATTTCTAGATTATTCACATACAAGAATTTTGGCATGACTTAATAAGCACACATTTGATTGTGTGAACACTTTTTATTTATGCGTAAAACATTAAATATAATGTGTGGAAGAATAGTTTGATGTCATGATTGTGGCCGCCCTGTAGGCTATGGTTGACGATGATATGATGAAGATGAAGGTGTCTCATCAACAACAAATGCTGTCCCTGTGCTCCGTGTTCCTGTTGTTAGTGTGACAGGGTAAATGTGTGATGGATGAAGTGCTTACACTAGGCGCCTTCTGTCAGTTTATGATCCACACAATTTCTGTCATTTATGTTGCTATACTTTATGGCTATATAAAACAGTTCTAAGTTTCTCATCAGAACTTTATTAAAATGTAAACGAGGGGTGCGATTTAAGGTAAATGTGTCTATGTTGATCCTGATGGCGGTACTAACAACTAGAAAAGCAACTCATCATCAACAATTAACAACTTAAAAGTCTTAAGATGTCTACTGAATGTATTTCTTACAAGTAGGCACATTCCTTTGGTTTGGTGTGTAATACATATTTTTCTCGTTTTGCATTCACATTTAATCAAAGGGTAATTATATTTCAAAATAAAGTTTTGTGGAAGCTATTTTAAATTCTTGTGCTGATGACAAACCGGGAATTATTTTATAAAGTTAAAGTAAAATAGTGTTATGTGACCTTATTGTGAGATAAAATATGTTTAATATTTTACACATTTTATAGATACTAGGCATTGTATAGTGCGGTACCTTCATAGAAGAAATTAAATATTTTTACGTTAATATTCCAAATGTTGTTAGAAAAAATGAAGTAGCAACATTGTCACTGACTACAACATCAGGAGAACATTCGAAAGTACTCCAAGACTGCCTCTGACGGAATGGTGTTAGACAGTACCGGATGAAAAATGCAGTTGGATGCAGCAGAAAAGTGTTCATAGACACTAATAATTAAGCAGCCTTTTCATAACATATTTGAGTTGTCTTGTGCCGTACGAATCAATGGACACTAATTGCAACTTAACTTTTTGATTTTCTTGTATTAAGTTATGTGTTTGTTATGCGCATTTGGAGTTGTTTGCGTATTTAATTTTAGTTTATAATAATTGGATGGGATACCCATTCTCTTTTAAAAGCAGTTTCCATTTGTTATCTTTATGTGTATATGTATGTGATTTCAAGTAATACAACCAAATTATACACATACACTTTTGTGTGATTTCAAGTATTACAACCAAATTATACACATACACTTTTGTGTGTTGGTCGTATAACTTGAACATTTCAATAGTAACCACCATGCATTGTCACTCTAATGTTAAAATGACTAATACTTGATACATGTTCATCAATTTATTTGGGATTAACTGGAATTTGGAAGTTCAAAACAATAAATGATATAGTAATATATTATTTAGGATCACAAGCCTCTTACTCAAAATGTGGTTTGCTTGCATGATTCTTTTCTCTGTAATATGCGCAGTACATTTGTGATTTAATACAAACACAATGAGTAAAAGAGTGTATGTAATGTATAAGGAAATACAAAGACAGTCGAAGCTCACCTCCGGTTGGGTTACTTTGTGCCGTGCCGTGGCGTGATGTCTGTTGTAATTTGTCAGTGTAGCGATACGCCCACTTCCATTGCGCATGCGTAATAGCACGGCAGTTCCGTTTTTCGTTTTTCGTTTTTGTGGTGAGCAAAACAGAAATAGGAAAACGGCTGATTTACCGTTTTATCGTTTACCTATTTTAATTTTCCAAAAGTGGAAATGGGAAAAGGGTTTGATTGCTGTTTTACGCTTTACCCATTTGAAGATTACTAAAAAAAAATAGGAAAATGGTTCGTTTTCCTATTTTCTTTATGTAGTTTTCAAACGGTTTAGTAAATAACGGTAGGTACCGTGATTGTGTATATACCGTCTTTTTATTTTTCGTTTTGCAATTTCCGAAAGAAAAAAGAAAAAGCAAATAATGTTCGTTTTTCGTTTTGATATATTCGAAGAACGAATACAATCTACTATTCGCGGTATTTATAAAACATGTTAGAAAACAAAATAACGATACAACAAACCGTTTTTGTTTTCACTGCATCAGAACAGAAAACGAAATACGACTGAAGATACATTTCGTTTTTTCTTCTTCTGATGCAGTGAAAACGAAAAACGAACATTGTTTGTGGGGGTTATTTTTCGTTCGCCAATTTCAAAACGAAATTAAAAAAGACGGTATGTACACGGAACAAATAATATAGTGCATTCGCCTAAAATAACATCGGTTACTGAGCATCAGTATGGGCAGGGAAAACAGGTGGTCGACAGTGCGAGTTGTAGAACACAGAACGAACTAGGACATTGAACGAAGAAAGAACGCCGTAACGAGCGAGGAGGGCACACGTGTTTACATGTTCGCATGCAACTGAAATATCCCGGTTCGGGAGACAACGTAAGTGTGATAATGTAACTGTGTAACAGCGGACTGTATACGCCAGCGGGTCACCCGTGGAAGAGAGTAAGGATTGCAGGCACGTTTACTGGTCAAATGTCCATGTCTATATTGAATCATAGGCGCCAGAACCGGGGAGGGGGCTGAGTCTCCCAATAGTTTGTGGGGGATTGGATACAGGATTAGCCCGTCTATATTTAGAGAAAGGGTGGCTTATTTTTGGGAGGCTAAAAACTGTCTGAGTAATCGTCGTTTTTATTCACTGTGAGTAATGACCATATGGATACGTCGTCGATAAAGCTCGCGTATTGCGCAAACGGAATTGGCTATTCGACCATTGCAAGTAAATTTAGATGACTCTCATTGTAGGTAACTGTATCACGTTTACATCATAAGTGAGATGCAGTTAATAAACGGGCGAATAATTCATTACTTGACCTATATTAGATCACATCGAGGGTGTCGCCTTTAGTCATACTAATCAAAGAGTAAATCAAGTGATACATCATCTGTTAATAAAGTAAAACATGCCAGTTATATATGATTTGGTAATAAAATCAAACATACCAGTAGCACATGAGTTGGTGATAAAATTAGACATGCCAGTGATACATGATTTGGTGATACAATAAAGTATGCCAGTCATACATGATTTGGTGCTAAAACAAACAAGCAATTGATACGTGAGTTTGTAGTAAAATCGAACATGCCAGTACACATGATTTGGTAATAAAATCAAATACGCCAGTAATACTTGATTTGGCAATAAAATCAAAAATGCCGGTACATAATTTTGTGATCCGATCACATATACCAGTGAGATATTTGATTTGTTAATAAACATACCAGTAATGTATGATACGGCTGTAAAGTCAAAGATGTCAGTGATGCATGACTTAGCAATACAATCAAATATGCCAGTGATATACGATTTGCTGATGTAATCACATCAATCATTAGCGTCGGAACAAAATTACGATTGATGGAGCTCGACGAATTCGGGCATTTTAATTCAGCGAAACCCGCAACTGGTTCCGGAGTATTCTTGTCCCGTTACACCAGACAGTCTCATTGGCATTGGATAGCGTATCCATCAGATGGATGTGACGAATTGGTGTGCTTTCACAGATGAACCATCGTTTGACAGTTGATATGTCAACGGCTTCCTCGTTCACGTAATACCGGCCGTCTGTTACGATGAATGACAGTTTGTTTAATATTAATAACTGTTCACACGGTGCGCTTGTGTTTTGTCATAATATCGGTGAATTTTATTTTGAGAATAAAATGCAATCATATAGCGAAAACTTCGTGAACATGTTAGGCCATACATGAGATAATACTCTTATAATGATTAATTGGTATAAGTGAGCTGAAGTTGTGACTCTGCATATCTATATTTTTTCAGATATTACGATATCACCACCTGTCTACGTAATGATGGCAGTGCTGACGTCATTATTGCTGGTCATACTCTTCACAAATAGCGGCCATGTTTCGGGGGACACATCACCGCGCCCACGCTGTCCAGTCGAGTGTCATTGTAACGGACGTGACGTATCATGCAGCAACTGCTATATAACAGACATCCCGCAATTTCCTGTCAACACAGGGAGAATTTGGATTAATGGGAACAATATCACGCGCATTCGAGCAAACGCATTTTCGGAAGTTCACAAATTGACGGCAATACGCATACAAGTAAACAACATTCAATCAATTGAGGAGAGAGCTTTTGAGGGGCTGGATTTGCTAATGACACTGAGTCTGCTGGAGAAATCGTTGTCGTCCTTCGAAACAGGAGTATTTCGCTTCTTCCCTAAATTGACGGTTCTAAGCTTGCTCGCTAAACTGACAGAGGTACCACAAGGAGAGATATGTTTGTTAAAACAACTGCAACGGTTAACACTGGGGATGTTTCTGTTCCCTTCTGCGAAATTCGATCGCTGTTTTGAAGATCTCACAAAACTGAGAATATTGAAATTGTATGATATGAAACTGAGTAATATATCTCATGCGACCTTTCATCCCATCCGTGCTTATTTGACAGAACTTCACCTGAACGAGTGTGGACTTCGTCACCTGGATGTTGATACGTTCAGCAACTTTTCAAAATTAACAGTACTGAGTCTGTACGATAACGCTATAACATCTCTGCCGAACAATATATTCACGCCACTAACCAGACTGACAAATCTCAATATTGCCAAAAACAAATTGAAAGCTATCTCGAGCGAGCAACTGCGTCCGTTACGACATTTGAAATACCTGTTCATTGGGGATAACTCTCGCGTGAACATGACATTTGGAGAAGAATTTCACAACATGACTCGGCTGCAACAGATTATACTTAAAGGCATAAAGCTGAAGTCACTCAATAATGATACGTTTCGTAACTTACGTCACTGCCCCCTCGAATATGTAGATATGTCCAAATGTTCCATAAGAACCATCAGCAAAGGCGCCTTCTTGCCGCTTCACAACCTTACCTCGTTGTCCCTCAACTCGAATCCATTAAACGGCACCGTCTTGCATAATGCATTTTGCGGTCTGCAGGCATCAACACTGCGTATACTGAGCCTTTCGAGAGTAAATTTGCATGACTCTTCAACAACATTATTTGAAAGTCTGAACGACAGCAATATAGTGACTCTCGTGGTGACAGGGTCACACATCACAACCATCAAGAGAGGAGTGTTCCGCAACCTCCGTAAAGTATCTAGATTATATCTGAGCAATAACGAGATACAGAAGATCGAAGATCACTCATTCGAGGACTTAGTTAGGCTCTCGCAGCTAAACATCGACAAGAACAACCTAGTTGAGCTGCATTCGGCCAAGCGAATTGGCGTCTCACGGGGACTGTCATGGCTCAGTATGCGTCAGAATTCAATTACGAGAATCAACGATGAATCGCTGGTCGGCTACGACAATTTGACCATATTGATTATATCGAGTAACAACATCAGAACGATCAGTGCAAATGCGTTCGCATCGACACCTCGTTTGAAGGTGCTAAATCTCTCGGAAAATAAAATCCGCTACATCCGATCGGGCACCTTCGATATGCTACAAGATTTGGAGAACCTCGTCTTAAAACGCAACGGCATCCAGATTGACGACCCGTTACTGTTTCAGGTAAGATAGTATAGCCTATACTTCTATAGATTTAAAATCGCGATCTATAGTTATTCTACCGTTTTTAGTGCCACTTCCACCATACGTATGTATTTGCCTGTGAATGGCATGAGATGGCATACGGTGCTTCATTGAACTTAGCTGTATAATAGAGGGGTGGATATCAATCAATACGATGCATGCTGAAAACAACGTAGCTGAAAGTTTCACGCAGAAATTTAGTTGTCGTTTAAAAAAAAAGTTTCCAGTTAGTGAAGTATGCAAGCGCTTCGCTGTGTGCTTTAATGTTATTACCTTTAACTATGTCACCAGACTGACAATTACATTTTACACTGAAATGGCAATAAGACATCGGTGGAGATGTGATGCTCCAATATTAATACACACACACCCACACGCGCACACACACACACACGCACACGCACACGCACACACGGACATGCACACAAACATACACACACACAAACGCATACACACATTATTAAAATACTACATAAATAAAAAAATTATTCGGTTTTGATGTGTATTTCCAGCGCATGTACAGTCTACAAATTCTGGACATCTCCGAGAACTCCTACTTCGGTCGCCATCTTCCAACGTTCCGGTCCGTCTTTCAGAATTTGCACAGCTTGAAGAGCATTAATCTTTATGGGTGCGGGATCAACACGCTGCCGGTCGGCATGTTTATAAACACAACACAGCTAGAGAACCTCGATCTAATTAGCAACGCCATCAAGTCGTGGAACCCGGATGTGTTTGCACCGCTGCGCAATCTACGAAAACTTACTCTCTCGCAAAACCAAATCGTTTCTGTGAATGTAGCCTCGTTTTCACAGCTGCCGTCACTGTACTCACTTGCCCTAATGTTAAACCCGTTTGCTTGTAACTGCGACTTGATGTGGTTCCTAGAATACGTACAGAACAATAACATCCACGTAATGGACATCGGACATAGGTCGGCATACACTTGCGCCTCACCAGAGTCTCTGCACGGCGTGCCCATTTTACGAGCCGGACTGTCGCCCGCAGATTGCGTCTCCCACACTGACCTCATTGTTACCTTGTCGATGGCGGCGGCCATCGCCTTGTTGGCGATTGTGTTTACGCTGGTGTACAGAGGCCGCTGGTACATCCGTTACTACGTCTTCCTGATACGCTCGCGACGTCGCCGTTACTTCGATTTAGCTGAAGGCAGTTACGTGTACGACGCGTTCGTTGCCCATAACAGTAACGACGCATCCTGGGTCGTTAGACATCTGCTGCCGCGACTCGAGGCAGAAGGTCGTTATCGGTTGTGTCTACACCAAAGAGACTGGCCCATCGGTCGAGAGATCAGCGAGAACATCGTCGAGAGCATCGAGGCGAGTCGCAAAGTGATCGTCGTTCTCTCCAACAACTTCGCTCAGAGTCAGTGGTGTCGTATGGAGTTGGAGATGGCTAATCATCGTCGCCTCAGCAACTGGCGCAACAGCCTCGTTCTCGTGCTGCTCGAGACGATCTCGCCGGAGAACCAAACTGCCACCTTGCGGAGTCTGCTAACAACACATACATACCTGGAATGGAACGAGAGAGCGGAGGAGAAGTTTTGGCGGGCGTTGAGGAAGGAACTCCGACCGCCACCAAAGGCGCCACCTATTCAAATGCGATCAGTTCAAGGAGGGATACGGCTGAGTGGGAGGGAGACCGAGAGGGATGGGGTTGGTGACGGAGGGGTGGAAGGAGATGAACAAAAAGGTATGTAGTTAGAAAATGGATGAGGAGGGAGGGAGTGATACTGTTACTATGACTTATCCTGGTCCAGTGTTGCACCTTCAAAGGTGACGTGGTCAGGCACGAACTTCTCAAGCGTTACATCGTCGGCATGATGCGTGTTCGAGGTAGACAAAATTTCTATTTTTGTTTTTGTGTGAATAACTGCTCTATTTCTAACGATCATCTCCGCGAAGCTCTTCAAATTCTGCGCTCATCAATTAAAATGTGTTCTTTCGAAATTAGTTAAATCAACAGAGGTATTTAAAATCAAAAAGTGTTGTAAATATTCCGCTTGTCACTATGTTTGTGAAATTAACTTTGTTTCAGGTTGTGAGGTTGTGCACACAATGTGGTGCCTCTACTTCAAATGATGTAATCAATTACCAATGTTTGTTGTTTTTCGTACGCAAAAGTATAATGGCAAGTCGTTCTACGATTTTATTAAACGCAATTTGCTGTATACCTTCAATATATATGTAGCGTAGTATTAAGAAGAATATATAAATATATGTTATTTAATTGTGGAGCAGAAATCGGGTATTTCCATTCATAATTACCAATGTAACCTTTTTTAGACGTATTCTTGTTCTCTTATCTACACACGTAAGTCCTCCATTGTATAGGATGGTCATTTGTATACCTATATATTAAATAAAAGTACACAAAAAGATACCGATGTCGTTGTTTGTCCAGTATAACCAGGCATCACTTCGCACACAGATCACGCAGGTATGTCTATAGGCAACAAAAACGGTACAGTCGTTCGCTTACATGTGCGCGAGCATGCATGCACGCACACATGGGCACCCGTTTATATTGTGTTTATCAAAATGTGAGCCTGCGATCAATAGGTCACTAATTATGACTAACAGTCATACGCTAAGCTATTTTATGAATGGATCTGTGCGGAACAGTGTACCCTTGTGTTCTCGTATCGAGTTTATTAGCAGAGACGCGAATATATAGCGTCTTGAATCGAAATCGATGTGACCTGATTGTTATTTCGTGATAACATTGATACTTTTGTACAAACATGTAGCTCGAAGTCAGCATAGGCATACGTCAACTATATTCAGACAGCAACTTATCGCCGCGATTTTGATCAGATCGTTTGACATGAAAAGTGGACAAAAATCATCTGTAGTAATGTGTGTGGCTTAATCGTGCACAGTATATGACGACGTTTACTAGAATAGGCTATTCTAACAAATGTTAAATTATTTATTCAGACGGCAACTTATCGCCGCGATTTTGATAAGATCGTTTGACATGATAATTATTCATATTGTACGTAACGAACTTCCCGACGAACGCGTAACTGCTAACACTAATGTATGTTTGTTTGTGGACGATATCCACGGATGTTCCGAACGGCCTGATATGCAAAAGTGCCTTACTGAATTCGTGTTTTAGGCAGACCGATGGCAGCTTCAAGTAGCTGAACATAAATGCTGTGTACTGACGATTGGAAATAGTATCCCGGCTACCTATCATCACAAAGGTGTACAGCTTGTTAATGTAAATGTATATCGAGATCTTGGTGTTACAGTGGATGATAACTTCTCATTTAAGCAGCACATATTATGTATTTCTCACAAAGCATACAGCGCAATCAACGTTATTTTTCGCTGCTTTAATACTGCTGATGTTTGTGCGCTCATTAAAGCATACAAATCATGTGTGCGCCCAGCGCTGGAATACTGTTCTACTGTGTGGAACCCACACGTACCAGCTAGACAGTACTTGGGCATGAATGTTAGTTAGAGAATGTGCAACGGTTCTTTACGCGCCGGGTCTACTACCGCCGTGAATATCCTCATCTAGAGAGTCGCGAACTACGCCGGGTTTATAATGATGTGGTATTTGTATATGACATCATGCTTGCTTATGTCAATGTATCTGAAAATAATCTCATTTCGTGCAATAACACTGCTAAAAATACCACCATTTCGACAAGTGGTCATGGACTTAAACTTAAGACAACACCCTTTAAATTTGATGTAACAAAAACATTTTTGTAACGGAGTTGTACCTATCTGATACCGCCTACCTGAATGCATAGTTAACTTAACATCCAAAATAAATTTAGGAAAGCCCTGCGTACATTAAACTTTGATTCTGCAATGACGTTCGGTAACCACTTGTGGGAATCACCTTGATGGGAATATTTGTGTATCATTATTATTGTATATTATCAGTTCACCGTTACGGTGCATTACATATGATGAAGGGTACATGTAAAACGTTGTATTCTGTATTGTATGTATGTAATAGTGCTGTGTGTATATGTACATTAGTACATGTTGTACCCATGGGACACAATTTGTTTAACATTGTTGATCCAAATAAACAATCAATTAATCAATCAATGACAGGTGGGCAAAACCCACCTATAGTAATCTATGCGGCATGATCGTGCACAATATATGACGACATTTACTAAAATAGATTGTTCTAACAAATGTTATCTTTATATATATATATATATATATATATGTATGTATTACCATACTAAATAATGGTTAATTTAATTATTTTTAATGATTAACCTGGTATACACGACCTTAAGCATCAACAGGACAAGGGGGTTTGGCTGCGACAAGAGAGAGACAGAGACAAAGACAGAGTCAGACACAGACAGATAGAGTTGTGGAATCTGAGCACAACTACGGTTGGAAAATCGTTCTCTTCGTACGACTGTAGCAGTTAGCGATGTATATGCATGCCCTCGCACGGGAGGCACTAACACTGACAGCCGGCCCGTATTCAATATTACCTGGCTACCTGGAATCTACCCATTACCCCGTCCGGTTACTGCGGTATCATACTCAGAGGATTGTGATACGCGATCGAGACTTACGGTCGTGTCGTTGGCTAAAACAGACTTCGGAACGCAGTACGCAGTTATTATGAGACAGAGACTGTTTGTAAACCTGTGTCAAATTCTGTACATCCAATAGGCCCTGTCAGTAAATATAAATGGCCAAAAGTGTGACTTCATAACTCGTTCATTCCTATCTCGCCTTTTCAACTTCAAACACGTTCAATTGGTAATATCATCTCTCACACAAAACGGCTTCAAATATCTTTACCTTGCGTTCGTCCGTTTCATTACATTACAGCCACGCACATTCATTTCATCTTCGACCAGTAACCTCTCCTAAAATACGAAACCAGAAGCGAAGAACCCTGCTGACAAAAAACATAGTCCATGGACAGCAATCGAGTCGCCGAGAGCCACGGCGTGGAGCAGTAAGACGAAGACTGCGAATACAGTGTAATAATGCCGTTTAATGAGATTAGCGTAAAATCTTTAAAACGTGCGCTCTTCGTGAGCATCGCGTGATAGCAATTTAAGGGCAATGTTTTGAGTTAGGGACTATAGAGTTTGATTCTTGCCACTGCCATGTCTGAAGTTCAGCTGATATGTATAACAGTTACTTTAACAATTGGTAGATACCGAGCAAAACGTTTCTATGGACTAAGTTAAACTTAGCCTAATCGTAGGAAGAAGTCACCCTGAAAAAGGACATCTTTATTGACATCAGACAAGTGTTCGAAATGTACGCTGACCAGGTCGACAATGACAATTTGTCCGCCTGGTCAGTAACTTGTTGGATTTACGGGTCCGTGTGAACGCCTATTTGTGCGGCATAACTACCCATTTTTACAGCAACTGGTATTTATATCAGTTGCACTTCAGATGTGGCAATGGTAAGAACCACATTCTTTAGTCCCTCGTCAAACCGTTACTCTTAAATTGTTATCGCAAAACGCTGCTCTCACGGAGGGCGTACGTTCTACCGATTGTATATTCGAAATAGCGTTTAGAACGTTGTTTTCCGGGCGTATTGCTCTTGCGCATTGGTTAATTGTTCAGATCCGGTCCAGTGATTTTCCTACCGGACCAGTGACTTTTTGAAGTTACTGGTCCGGCTTTTCAGAACCTTTTCATGGTCACAACAAACACTGCACAAATCAGACGCGGATAGACCACTCATTTGTTTAGATTTCTTTTCCGGTTCTACTGTTTCGACTGCATGATCTCGCTGAGGTCGACCGCTTTGTGAGAACTCGTTTTCGTCGTGGCCCTCGACGACGCAGTTGCTATCGTTGGGCTATGGTTTTATTGAAGGTTTATGTCAGCAGGGTTCTACGCTTCTGGTTTCCCCTCGCGATCTTTTAGAAGAGGTTACTGGTCGGACATGAAAAGAATGCGTGTGGTGGTAATGAACATGCTACTAAGCGGACAGCATGTGTACTGCGAACGCATGGTAACGCTTTTTCACGCCCTTTTGTGCGAGAGATGATGCGGCGGATAACTATTTTGGATTTGAAAAGACGAGATAGGAATAAACGAGTTATGGAGACATGAACGCAAGCACGCAAGCACGGACAGACGCTCGCACACACACTTATTTAGTTTTAGAATATAAATATATGTATATATACACACACACACATACACACACACACACATATATATATAAATATATATATATATATGTGTGTGTGTGTGTATACGCCATATGTTTGTCAAAATTGCACATTCTACGAAGCATAATAAATACGAGCTGATCCACACAAACCAGAAACACCAAATGACACTGATTCTCAACAATCAGTATCACGTATACCTAGTATGGCAACGA
Organism: Paraescarpia echinospica; assembly: GCA_020002185.1. NCBI lineage: Eukaryota > Metazoa > Annelida > Polychaeta > Sabellida > Siboglinidae > Paraescarpia > Paraescarpia echinospica. Next base: position 21,877,174 of record CM034534.1, on the reverse strand, counting down.
GAAAGAGCACTGGTTCGACAGATTGGTCTGTCTGTATTGTGTGTTCGAAGAAGTCACACAGGAAAGACAAAAGGTTGCATAAAATTGAAACATTTGAACGGGCAACCAACCTGAAGAAGGTTGCATGTCAAAGAGGAGACGAAGAAATGATACGCACAATATCGGAGGAGGACTTGGTAGCTAAGGATGCCATGTACCACTCAACATGTATTTCATTCTACCTGAGTAAAACAAATCTTAAAGCAAAGGCACCGTCGTCAACAGTTACAACACAGTGTCCTCATGACACTGCATTCTACGGTTGATTCAAAATATAGTTTCAATGGGATCTCGAACGACATGGGCTCAGAGAATACAGTCATCATAGATGCAAAGGGAAGCAGTGGTATAGTCGGACTGACTAGAAAGAAGCCAGCACTCATCAGGTGGACATTGGCGAGGCACTCATGAATGAATAGGCTAAAGCAATGCGAGAAGGGAGTGGTTTGTCCACAAGTACTGAAGACAAGGATCACAAAGAAGCACTGGCATCCACACCGAAGAGGGATGACGAGCATGCTGTTAACAACGTGACCAATCTGTTCGAGCCTGAATTTCACCCAGATGCACTCACCAACTTATCTACGGGGCTGCATGCAACACTGGATTTGCAAAATTCGCTCCTCAACATCGTAGATACTGGGGAGGAGAATCTGGAGAGATTTGTGCATGGCGCACTTGAATCAGGTGAAACGTGCAGCTTCTACAGCCCCATCAGCAAGTCAGACCTGATAACATTTGCTGACATGGCGAAAAAGACCAAGTTGAAGTGTGGCAAAGGAGGCGTTGTAACAACAGCTATTAGTCCAGAGATTGTGTTCCGCAGAGCCCTGTCGTTGGCGAGGTGCAGAGATGATGTTTCTATGGCCACCGTTCTCGGCTACCCGATAGAGCCAGTGCCGATGGCCATTTTTCATCCTGATAGTACAATGCGGAAAACTAACAAAGCGGAACAGGACCATCAACTAGAAGCTCAAGACGAGAGAGTATCTGAACTACCACAAAGCACCACTGCAACCACAGTGTATATTAGGGATGCCATGGACGCCATTCAAATGATGGCGAGGGACCAATTCAATTAATTTGATGCATTAGCGGTAGCATACTTCAGGCAACTCTTGACAGGATTTCAGAGAGCTGACACAGTTGTGGAAGCGTTTGATAGATATGATGACGATAACTCTGTGAAAACTGCTGAAAAGGACCGCCGCGCAGGATCAACATCTGCTTGTAAGCAGTACCAGGTGATTGGTGGGCGCCCAGTACCTCCATGGAAAAGGTTCCTCAATGTTTCACCCAACAAGCAATCACTAGTGAACTTTATTTGTGAATATGTGGTCTGCCATGCATCATCCCAGTGCTGGAAGCACACACAGCGTGTACATTCCTGGTTGTTGGAGGCTTCGCAGATGGTGAGGTCGTCAAATCCATCAGTAGTCGAGGTGTAGAAGAAGAGAGACACTTCGGAGCACGTGGTGTTCTAGGAACAGTAATAATTAAGTCATAAGACACAGATGTCTTAGTGCTTGCTGCATACTACTTTCCCAAAATGGCACAGTCAACATGTGGATTGAAACTGGCACCAGCACCACAGACAAGCGCTGATTTGTACCTGTGCATTCGATTGGTACTGCACTCAGTCCGCAGTTCTGCAACATACTTCCATTAATATTTACCTAGATCTTTCCAAAGAATTTGATACCATTGACCATTTAATTTTAATTGACAAATTGAAATATTATGGTACACATGGAACACACCTGAACTTATTCAGCAGTTACCTAACAAATCGTAAACAATATACGGAAATTGACAATATAAAATCAAATATGTTATCAATAACAACAGGTGTACCTGTTATTCATCATATACATAAATGATTTTGCACAAGCCAGTAAAATGTTTAATTTCATAATTTATGCTGATGATACAACTCTATCAAGTACACTAAACACTTTCAGCAATAACATACATGACGAAAATTTATAATCTTTAATAAATGAAGAACTTTTAAAAATAAATGAATGGCTCAAAATAAATACATTATCGCTAATCATAGCAAAATCGAAATACATGACATTTCAAAAGGTAAAGAAAAATATACAGACACTTACTCTGAAGATAGACAATATAAATATTGAACAAGTCAAAGAATTTGTTTGTTTGTTTAATTATAGATACAAATCTAAACTGGAAAGAGCACACTGAAAAAATTGCAAATGCTTGTTCTAAAAAAAATGGCATTTTAATTAAATTACAACATGTGTTACCTCTTCATATTAAAATAATATTATATAATTCTTTAATAGTGCCACACGTTAATTATTGCATCATGGCGTGGGGCTTTCAATCAAATAGAATGATAAAACTTCAAAAAAAGCCCTGAGAATTATTACCTTAAGTAATTATACTTCCCATACAGAACCACTTCACAAATTTTACTATAAATATCTACACAATGACTTACCAGTTTATTTACAAAACTGGAGGATAATGTTTAACTACGAGGTACATAATCACGATACAAGAGTCAAGAATAAAATATACACTTATAAAATTAAACATGAATTTGCTCAGAAATGCCTTAGGCATAATTTACCACTTTTACAAAATAATATTCATGATATTGTCAAAGAAAAGCTTAGTACACACAGTTCATAAGGATTTGCTAAGTATGTTAAACTTTATATTTTTTTGCAAAACTATCAAGTAACATGCACCAGGCAAAATTGCTATACAGGTGTATATGTATGCAAAATTAAGAACCGACAACCACCTGTCAACTTGATAGAGTACAAAACAGTGCCTAAACGACAAACCCTATAATCATGTAAGCTTGCCCACACTACACACATGCATACAAAAATATGTTTTTTTTTATTATTATTATTTTTCTGGAAGAATTTGATTAGGTGCTGTATTGATTTAGTTAAAGTTTTATTACAAAAGGTGGCTCCTCGATAGCGACTACCACAGTCTTAGAGGAGTCTCCTGACCCTACTTTTCGTTATTTATCATACATTATGCCATGTTTACTATAAGGTTATATAGTTGTATTATATATTTTTTTTGACATGGATGTATTGTATATATTATTTGAAATGTCTGGGTCAAATAAAACAAATTCTTCTTCTTCTTCTTCTTCCCGCTATGCATTCACTAACAGGGTGTGACTCTGTTTCATCCCTGTTTGGAATTGGGGAAAAACTGTTTTCAACGTTGTTATGCAGAAGGGGGCAGGCCACTTCATGAATCTTGCCGACGTAGGAAATAGCGATAAAGAGGCTGCACTATCAGCAGCGCGGGCATTCACAGCAGCCTTGTACAACCTAAGGGACACAGAGAAGAGTGCACACATCAAACTCAACCGTTTGCGGCTAAGACTTATCAACAAGAAGCACAGGTAGTTGGCGAAGCTTCCCCCGTGTGAAGCAAGTTTCGAGGAACATGCAAGGCGTGCACAGTGGCAAACTAAGACTTGGATGTCTTCACATGTGGCCAAGCCAGATACAGGGTCCCCACTGCAGCATGAATGGGTGAGAAAGAATGACAAACTTGTACCTGTCTTCTTCAAAGGTCCAATGGCGTCAGAGTTCCTGGAAGGACTCATATGCTCCTGCTCAAGTAGAGGTTGCTGCACAATCAATTGTTCATGCAGTCAGAACAGTTTGTGTTGCACAGAGCTGTGCACATGTCATGGGAATAAAAACTGTGAAAACCCACGTTCGACTGGCGACCAGGACGTCCTACGTGACGATGACGACGATGACAGTGAATAGAAAGTAAAGGTGGGTAGAATGTTTCTAGCAGCCTCAGCAAATTGACTCACCAATGTGCAATCCTTTGCGATGATTGAATATTTTTGTAGATACAAAAAGAAAAGAAAATTGCTCGATTTTTAAGGTGTTGTAAAACATAAATGGTAACTACATCGATGTTGACCGTTCAACGTCCGCTTCTCATAATTGTAGCTCTGTTAAATAGTCCCATGTAATACCTCATTTTGACGGGGGTACAATACGTTTTCCAATGGTATATGATGTTGCCTTGTGTAGATTGGCAAATAGATAGACAAACATTGTAATTGTATACTGTTTATGGAATGGCGTAATTTTGAATATTAAGAAGTTGATGGGGACTTTGTTTGACCTTCACTACACGCGTACTGCGTCACTGGATGGTTCGACTTTATACCTCCTTTTCACGGCGAGAAATTATGCTTTCCAGTGGTATATGACTTGGCCATGAGTATGTAGGTGACGTAGATATAAGCAACCAATGAAATTGTGTAACGTTTGCGGAATAGCGCAATTTCTAACATTCATCAGTTGACGGTGACCCTGTTTGAACGCCGCTCCACACAAATTGCTTCACCTCAAGGCGCCACGTCAAATCGCATTTTAACGGGGAGAAATTGTCCTTTCATACAGTATATGACTTGTAACGTTATGATGTTCGCGGCATTGTAAACTTTCGAATATTCGTCATTTGATGAGTGACCTTGTTTGACCTTGTCGTCACTCTTATCATTCCAGGATACGGCATCATATCGTACACTGTCTTGAACGTGCGACAATACGCTTTCCAACAATATATGACTTGGCCATGTTTTAGTTAAATAAAGTAGCTAGATCGCCATTGTAATATTACGAAATTTTCGGAAGCGCCCAATTTCTAAAATTGATCGTTTGATGGTCACCTTGTTTGACATTGGATTCACGCTTACTGCACCACTTGGCAACTCTACGACAGGCCTAATCGTGATGTGGAGATGCAAGGCTTTCCAATGATATAACATTTGGGTGTGTGTAGGTGGGCCATTTAAACTCCTAAAATAAAGCACTTTTTGGGGATTTGCCGCTCGCCTATTAGAGTATCTGGTTATTAATAACGTCGACGTAATCAGACAACATAAGTCTGCCAGGATGATGAACTAGGTCAACGAGATAGCAACGTGGCGGTAACTTGAGTTCATCCTGTAATTATAAAAGTTAAATATCATGTTACTACAGTCATATATAAATAAATGCTAATAGCTGAGTCCTATACGTTTTCTGATGTTTTGTTTAAAGAAGTCAAACGATCATCAAATATAGTATTTAACCGTAAAGAAATGTAATCGAAAACCACACCGTACGGCGTAGCGTAGGTGCCAAGATCTGCTCACAGAAGTGTAACCAAATACTAATAACAAGCATGAATCGTCCTCCACTCAATTACCAGTATCTTAGTGGACTCACACGTGTCTTATGTCAACATTTCAATTATATATATATATATATATATATAATATTATAGTATATATATATATATATACTATAATATTATATATATATATATATATATAATATTATAGTATATATATATATATATATATACTATAATATATATATATATATATATAATTGAAATGTTGACTAAAATATATATATATGTACACAATATATGTATATATAAATATATATATATATAGTGCTTGTATATATATATATATATATATATACAAGCACTATATATATATATATATTTATATATATATATATGTGTACATATATATACATATGCACACATAAATATATATATATATATGTATAATTATATATATATACATATATTAAGATATGAGTTACGCAAAAAAGTCCACAATGAAATGTTAGCATTATTCAGCTCTTCTTTAAACTTTTGTGATTTTGTTGAACACTAGTTGGGTCCTATGCATTTAAAACGTATACCTTTGTTGTGTCGACACTGTCGTCTTGGAGCATGTCTTCGTCCCAGGCGCGATTATATTCACCACGGACACGAGTGCAGCTCACAGCAATACCATCCGCCTGCATCTACAACAACATATCGCAATAAACCTACAATGCGTCACAATTTTTGGAACATGCCTTTTTGACCTTTACATATTTAAATATTACATTTTATATAATTTCGGGATTTTCTAATAATTTAATCTAGACAAAACATTGTGGCAAAAAATGGGTCAAGAGGCCTTGAAATCCTTTGGACTGTATTTTGATTTTGTAATTATTAATCAAATGTTTTTTGGTGAATCATAGTTACAGATCATTAAGGGTTATGATGGAAGTAGAATGTTGACATGTTTAGTGGAGACTACATGCATGCCAGTGAAGATACCCCTGGAAATAAAATATTCGAGTAGACCGTTTCGTGAAGACTGTATATATTAGTTTGTGTTATTAAAAATACTGTTGAATTTTATCCCAATACTCTGCTATTTAGGTCGGTTTCTAGTGGTTGTAGAAACCTTGCTGGAAAGTTGGTGAGCTGCTATCTCGTATGTAGCACAGTTAAGGTTATTTACGAAATTATGCATACATTTTCTGTTCAATCAATTAGAGATTTATTGTGTATAGTGGCACTATCACATGGAATATGTGTATGCAAAATTAGTGAAAAAATTACTGCAGAGTAGTGTTTGAGAAAATAACCATAAATGTAAACATTTTGCATTTTGGTGGGCCCTGAGGGCCCTTACAATGATTGAAGCAAATACAGAGTTCTTGTGTATAGTGGCACTACAACATGGAATGTCAATGTCAAATTAGAGAAAACGTTACTGCAGAATTTTGAGAAAATAGACCAAATTGTGAAAATTTTGCCTTTTGGCGGCCCTGAGGTGCCCTTACAATTAATCAATGAAATACAGATTTCTTGTGCATAGTGGCACTCTTCGTCTTCTTCAGTTCAGCATATCTCTGCGAGACGTAGCTGCCCGGATGATCCCACGATACGCTGCTCTGTCTGCCGTTCGTCTCCTTGCTCTCACGATGTCGTCTTCCAACCAGTCGCTGATGTCCTGCTCCCATCTTCTCCTTGGTCTTCCCCTTCCTCTCTATCCCTCCACTTTGTCTTCTAGGACTCTTTTCTCTAAGGAATTATGTCTTTTGATGTGGCCAAAATAACTCAGTTTTAGTCCTTTTATTCTATTCACTAGTTGGCAATTCTTTATGTCTAATTTTTAAAGGATCTCTGCATTGGTTGTTTTTGTTATCCATGGCACTCTTAGGACTTTTCTGTAACATTTAATCTCGAACGCTTGTATTCTTCTCATGTCTTCTTTGTTCAGTGTCCACGTTTCGCCTCAGTATACAGCTGTTGGGAAAACGCAATTTTTTTAAATAATTCTTTGTTGGTATGTTTTGTCCTTTCCATACATTTTTCAGATTATTTAGTTTCTGCGTTGCTATGGCTATTCTTCTTCTGATCTCTGATGATGTCTTGCCGTCTCCTTGTAGTCTTGCTCCAAGGTATTCGTAGTGGTTCACATTTTTAACTTACTCCCCAGGTCAGGTCAGTGCTATATATTACCATTGCAACTGTTTATCCTTGTAAGCTCTCATGTTGTTATATTTTATCCTATACATACTTATCGTGTTCTTGGTATAACTAAAGGCACTGAACTAACATATGTTTTACAACAAGTTGGTAGTTTTTTTTATTTTGTTGACCATGTCACTTTGAACACCAGTTAGATGGACTGACCCCTGGTACACGCAATATTTTCTAACCTAAATAAGTAACAGTTAAATTATGTGAAACTTTGGTAAAGTTGCTGTCCCTTTAATACATTATGGTTCCTCAAATTCATGGATAATGTATTTAGGATGTTATTTTATAAATCCCCAAAATGTGAACCATGAAATCATCAAACCATTTTGCACCTTGACATTTGTGAACTGTAGAGACATATATATAGGTAGTGTTTCAGTGAAATTTTGCCTGTCTTTAGTAGAGTGTCTGCTTTTCACATTGGCAGAAATGTTATTTGTATGCTGCAGAATACATTCCTAGGAGACTGGCAGTTACACACCTAATTCCATGATTCATTGTGCAAAACACAACAGCAAGTATGGCACACGACTAAATATGTGTACCCTCATACTATTTCATTATCACTCCGTTACTGTCTTTGGTGATTCTTCTACAAGGTGTCCCCATACGAGATCGACAAATTTGAAGTTATCAAAATACTCTCCATTTCCCAGAGAAATCTGTCTTGATTTGAGGCATGTATGGTGGGCATAACTTATCGTCTGCTACTCCGTTACCAACATTTTCATATGGTAAAGCAACGTACTTAATTTGTGATACATGTTGACTCAGTCTTCGCACGAGTGGACTGCACATTGTCGCCCACTATCAGCTGAGAGTGATGTAAAAAGTGATGACATTTATACTCCATTACTTCTCACCCTGTTACATTTAAAGGGTAACGAAGTGATAATTGGTGGTTGTGACTGCGAGGAGAGGATACCTATCAATTCAAGACGAATCTGTTTAGAGTGTTCTGTTGGCTTAATGCTTAACAAGAATGTGCAGGCGTAACAGGCTGGCTTCATTACCATTATGTTACTTAGTAACGGTTTCCGTTACGTAGTAACGTTTCCGTTATCTAGTAACAACCCCGTTACCTAGTTACCACTCCGTTACCTAGTAACACCTCGGTTACCTAGCAACGACGTGGTATTGGAGTAAATAGTTCCAAATATTATTCTGGTTGGAAAACAAAATGTTGTCTCTGAAGTGTTCCTTCAAGATGATCACCTTCACGGTTACTTTGTTCAAAGTTTGACATTAACATTTCATTTTCAATTGTACTATAGTTGTGCTTATTTCACTTCACTGTTTTCCTTTTTGCACTCTGTTATCTAAGAAGATATTCTATGTACTTTTTTAAGAATAAAGCTGCTGATATTTGCCCGTGTTGGTTCAAAGTAAACTATCTATAATTTGTTCAAGCTGCGTAGACCTGGCAAAGTCAGAACATGAAAATCAGGCTTAGGATCATCCTGGTAGCTTGGTAATGGAGTGGAACATGATTTTTGGCTTATACTCACGTCCAGAATATTCGGGGCAGGTAAACATTCGTGGCACTGAAATTTCGTGTTCTCACGCTCTTGGCCTAATTTAATACACTGCGTGCTCTCGCACTGATTCACGTGACACGCGAACAATTTACACAGAGTAGATAGGACCCACGATTTTGTGTGCAGGCGTCTTCGACGAGATTTGGATTTTTGCCGGTATATTTTCGTAAGTACTTCACTGAAAACAACTTTTGTAACAGTTTGTTTGCAGAAATTGTAAGCAATATATGTTAGAGATTTAGCACGAATTTGGTCAGGTTTCAATAAAAATGGCAAAACACTATTGGACCCACCAATATTGCCCACGCCAGTATATAGTGTGCACTAAAATACTATCATATCTTACCTGAATCTATCTAGTATATGTACCTACCCATGGGCATTGGGTATCAAATTAACCTACCATTTGGGGTGCTTGGCCTTGCCCTTTTTATCGCGTCTCGCTACTTGAGGAACGAGTCGGATGAAACAGCATTTATTAATTCATGTCTGTTGCTGTTAGCACACGTCTAGTATATTTAAAGCAGGCACGGTACAAACGTTAAACTGCTTAGACAACCACTTAAAGGAATTACATAGAATAAAACAGACATTACTCACCATTACTACGACGCTCCACACACGGATCTGGGTTTCGCGCGATGTAGTTTCTGTCTCGCCTATACTGTTCTGTTCTGTGACAGTCTCTGACAACTACTTACACTTTTTCAGACATGAGCGTATAACAAAACACTTTATTATGACCGACCGGCAATGCCCACTGCGTCTATAGGTACATGTGTATACCGTTTTGTACGTTTGTGTGTGTGTGTGTGTGTGTGTGTGTGTGTGTGTGTGTGTGTGTGTGTGTGTGTGTGTGTGTGTGTGTGTGTGTGTGTATGTGTGTGTGTGTGTGTGTCTTTGAGTGCCTATAAATATTTGAGGTTGTGAATGGCCACGAATGACCCAACGGACTAATTATCAAAATATGTTTTTTATCGCATTTAAAATATATACAATTTACCACCATGCATACAATGTACACGTTTAAATAATATCAGACAGGTAGAAATGTGTAGCTTGGATAACTAATTTAATAACATGTTCATCAATGCATGCGTGAGGAACGTAAATAATTACTTGATGCATTCAATTATATGACATATCTGTTAATTGTGGGAGCTGTCGATAACTATCTGCAAAATAATTGACCCGCAATGTCGATATTTGTAAACTAACTAAGACTCCCGCAGTTGCATGGGGAAAAAGAACAATTATCGACATTTTCCGATTAAAGCCGCCTCTAGACTTAAGAGCGTATAGTACGATGTCCGTGGACAGCTACAATGATAATATATAATATAAAGGTGCAATGCAATTATTAATACCACGCTGTAAGTAAGCTCGCGCTCACCCGCAGACAACCGCAATCAGCAACAGGCAGCGGTGGTGCCCAAGTTCTCAACCCACCGGGTGAAAGTTATTAAACTCTACATTTACGGACCATCGTAATGGACACGCTAGCACGCCGAAAAAAGTTTAGCCCTTTATATGCGAGACTGTCGAAAATATGCTTGGACACACGTGCATTCATCATACATGTGCGCGCAACACTTACATACACATGAACGCACGCACGCACGTACGCACGCACACTCGCCCACCTACCTACTTCCACGCACGCATGTACGTACGCACGCACGCGCGCGCACACACGCACACACACTCACACGTGTATGTGGTTCCCAATAACACACGTGAATACATAATTTCCGTCTCTCTTCTAAACCTACCTGCCTCTACCATTCTCACACTTCCTTCCTAACTGCCCACTTGGCTACCTCATTCCACCCCTCCGTCACCCACCGCACCCCTCTCTTGCTCCCTCCCACCCGGCGTTATCCCTCCTTGAACAGAACGCATTTGAATAGGTGGCGCCCCTGCCGGCGGTCGGAGTGCCTTCCTCAACGCCCGCCAAAACTTCTCCTCCGTTCTCTCGTTCCATTCCAGGTACGTGTGTGTTGTTAGCAGAATCCGCAAGGTGGCAGTCTGGTTCTCCGGCGAGATCGTCTCGAGCAGGACGAGAACGAGGCTGTTGCGCCAGTCGCTGAGGCGACGATGATTAGCCATCTCCAACTCCATACGACACCACTGACTCTGAGCGAAGTTGTTGGAGAGAACGACGATCACCTTGCGACTCGCTTCGATGCTCTCGACGATGTTCTCGCTGATCTCTCGACCGATGGGCCAGTCTCGTTGGTGTAGACACAACCGATAACGACCTTCTGCCTCAAGTCGCGGCAGTAGATGTCTAACGACCCAGGATGCGTCGTTACTGTTATGGGCAACGAACGCGTCGTAGGCGTAACTGCCTTCAGCTAAATCGAAATAGCGGCGACGTCGCGAGCGTATCAGGAAGACGTAGTAACGGACGTACCAGCGGCCTCTGTACACCAGCGCAAACACAATCGCCGACAAGGCGATGGCCGCCGCCATCGACAAGGCGACAACGAGGTCGGTGTAGGAGACGCAATCTGCGGGCGACAGTCCGGCACGTAAAATGGGCACGCCGTGCTGTGACTCCGGTGACGAGCATGTGTATGATGACGCACTTCCGATTTTGATTACGAAAATGTTGTTATTTTGCACATAATCTAGGAACCACATCAAGTCGCAGTTGCACGCAAACGGGTTCTGCGATAGGTCGATCTGGCGCAGTGATTTCAGATGGGAGAAAGAAGCGACGTTCACAGAAACGATCTTATTTCGTGCCAACGAAAGTAGCTGCAGATGGCTCAGCGGTGCAAATACGTCCGGGTTCCATGACTTGATGGCGTTGCCACTGAGCCCTAGAGTTGTGAGCTGTGTCGTGTTCGTGAACATCTCGACAGGCAACGTGTTAATTCCACCCATGTTCATGTTAAGAGTTATCAAGCTGGGCATGTTCTGAAGGATAGAGCGAAGAGTCGATGGCAGACGGCCAAAGTAGGAGTTTTCTGAGATGTCCAGTTTGTTTAGACGTTGCAACCGCTGAAAGTACATGGGACACATTAGTAGATTTACATTTAAAGCTAAGATTCCATAATGTACGGAAACGACATGCGAAATGGGAGATACATTTGTAGTGAAGTCACTTACGGGAATTTCCTTTTCGATTCCGGTGCGGGTACCATTCGAATTGCTGCATGGAGCGATTAAATTTTCCGCATCCACATGCCCGTAAAAACACGCTTCCGTCTACCAGTATGATCATACTGAACTACTTTTATTAACTTCCGTCTACCAGTATGATCATACTGAACTACTTTTATTAACTTCCGTCTACCAGTATGATCATACTGAACTACTTTTATTAACTTCTACTGGACAGTATATTAATAATTGTTTCCGCATACCGCATTTTTTTAGTACATATGGAATCCTAGCTTAAGCCATGTAACACCTAGAACAATAATTGGAATACCAGCCAGACATCATGCGGGAGAATATTAATACGACCTACCAAACCGTGGGCCAGATCAGAATTTGCGTTAGGTGTTGGGGTTGAGAACTTATCGATGGCCCGTTGCGGTTTAGGCAAGGGTTGACAATCGTCTAGAGCCACCGAGTCGTCCCTAAATCTGCTTAGTAAGTAAGTAACGCTAAACAACTATCGCTGAGTTTTCTTATATGCATCGCCAATTGGTAGATCAAAGGTCAATGGTCCAGGGAAGCGAATGAACATAGACACAGGCGTGTGGACCCCGGCGCCTCGGAGGAGATGCACACAAATGTTGCAACATTAGCGTATTGATATATAGATATGGCTGTCAGCACAACGTTCAGAAAGGACAAAATGGCTCTGACCACCCTTCGGTGGTACCCTGTTTTATACATAATGTACACTATTTGTATTGTAATATTAATAACAATAAAACTTCTTTTACGTCTAAATCGTCGGAAACCGTGCTCCGAGGCGTATCAGAACAAAACTTATTAAATTGCAAAATCGACAAGCGGTATTAACGCTGCTAAGAGATGGATGGATACGCCGGGGAGCTAAAATGGATATGCAAGTCTATAAATGTAAGTTCTTTAAATGATAGCGGAATTGTGTAATACACCGATCTAATAGTGAACACTAACAGGGAGCAAACACCAACGAGTCGGCGAAGCAACAGCGTAAACTAAGTACCAATGGTGATATTAAGTCTAAAACAAAAATTAAATCAGAACTAGATGATCGAATCTGGATTAACTATATTTCTTTGTTCAAAATATTAATACCATCTACGTTAATATATATATATATATATATATGGTCGATTCTCACGAAACCTGGACACACTTGTCTTATTTCATTAAATATCCCGCCATTGAAACATAATTCAAAGGATACGCACAACTGATACGTCTTGTGATGAGTAATAAATGTGGGCAATCAGTATGTAAAAGTGGTTGCGCTAGCGTGATTGACTAATTTTTGAGAATTATTTTCATCTAAATACTATTTAACCGATACCACGCAAAACGCAACTTTCCGTGTGCATTGAAACGAGAAACTTTACTTAGACTTAGCGGCTCCAGCGTCTAGATCCACATGAGGCAGTCAAAACACGCCATCCAGATATGTCGCTTGCTAGTGTTTTGACGTCGTTCCAACTTTTGTTGACCGGCTGTAGGTCGCGGTCGTCCCCTCTTTCTCTGGCCAGCTGGTATCCACCATAGCGCTTGCAGGTCTAGTAGGTAGGAGCCTTGTGACATGGCCGAGCCAGCTCATTCTTTTTGTGCATATAGTAGATGATGCCATAGGTTGTCCTGATCGTATCCGGACATGGTCGCTCCAGTGTATGCCCAAGATCTTTCGCAGGCAATTAGTGTCGAATGCATCAATTTTGTTTTCTTGGTTTGTTTTTAGTTGCCATGTTTCACATCCGTATAGGGTTGGTATAACGTTTGAGTTGTAAAAACAGAGTTTAGATTTCAAGATAAATGTCTTGTTGTTCCAAAGTTTCCTCAACTGGCTGAAGGCTTCTGACGCTTTCCCCACTGTGCAGTTTATTTTATGATCGATGATTCCTTGTTTGTTGATGGAGCTGCCTAGGTAGATGACGTTTTCGACTGTTTCCACTTGTTTCTGTTTGATGAAAATATTTATTGGTGGTTGATGCTCCCTTGTCAGCATGTTTTTGTTTTCTGTTCACTGATGACAAGTCCCAAGCCATCAACTTATCTACTGATTTATTCCACGAGACGTTGTAGGTAGGCCCTGGGTGGTGTCTGAGAGGGCAGCAATGTCATCAGCAAAGTCCAGTTCTGATAAACGTTCCTCCTTATACCACACAATTCCTTCATTGCCTGTAGTTGTTATGATGGTACGATGGCCACGGCAAAGAGAAGGGGAAAGATTGCAGCCTTGTCTGACATCAATCATCACATGGAACCAGTCGCAGTAGCCATCTTTTTTACACATCTCGAGTTTTCATATATCTTCAGGATTGCTGCTACAATCTCTTGTGGGATTCCATATGTGGTTAATATTTTCCACATGGGGGGTATGTGCATGCTGTCAAACGCTTTGGTGAAGTCTTTGAAACTGATTGCGAGGGGTAACTGGTACTCTTGACATTTCTCAATAATTCGTTAGCACAAGAGCGATTGGGCCTAAAGCCTGCTTGTTCCACACGCAGTTCGCCATCTACAACATCTCGTATTCGGTTCAGTATCATCTGGCAGTACACGTTTCCTGGCGTTGACAGCAGTGTCACACCTCTCCAGTTGTCACATTCAGTTAGGTTTCCTTTCTTTGGGAAACAGACAACATCACCATCTTTCCTGTCTCCATGAATGATGCCCGAGTCCCAGATCTGGTTGCGTAGTCCGCACGCCCATTGTACAATTGTTTCACCACCCGCTTTGATCATTTCAGTTGTGATTCCTTCCATTCCAGGTGACTTGTTTGTTTTGAGAGTCGCAATGGCCTTTCTCATTTCACCCTCCGAGAACTCCTCTGTGTTTATTGGCAGCATGGTCTGAGGGTTGCCAGTCTATGCTGGTGTGTCAGGTGCAGGTCTATTGAGAACCCCTATAAAGTGTTCTCCCCATCTCTCTAGTCTGTCCTCTCCTTTCGATAGTAGAGATCCATCTTTGGCTTTGATTGGTCCAGACATTGCCTTTGTGCTGCCAATGATTTTATTGGCAATGCGGTAGTCCTGTCTCATGTCATTTCGGGCAGCTGCGTTCTCCGGCACACCGAGAAAGAAACAGGTTTTATTCCAATATTAAATATTATATGCAAGCCTTAAAATAGATTACATATGTGTGCATAAGTTATTTATGTTTAATCCCAGTCAAATTTTGTGGAGTTCATTTTTCCCCTAAAAACATGAAAATGGCCAAAAATTGCGATACCACGCGAAAGCCTTTTAATTGTAAATAACTCAGTCACATACATAATAACACACTAATGTGACCTAACTGTAAAACCCTGACCATTAGATTGTGTATGCAAGGCCATTATAACTTTGACATTACTGGGATATAAATATAAGTTTAATATTTTTAGAGACATTATTCGTGAAACAGTTTTGAAAAATTATCATCAGGGTGTGTAACAGATATTGCATGATAATGAATTTGACAATGTTGCGTATAATTTATTGTGGAAATTGATGTTAAATGAGAGCGCTTGATTGGTGCATAACTTAGCGCATGTCCATGTTGTGTTGAGTAGAATAAACCAATCTTAACGCGTTTCGCGAGGTAACGTTGGATATGTGTTTTGCGTGGTATAACCGGTCTGTCATAGTATTTATCCTGAGGGCATATGTTATCATAGTTTAAGCACTAGAATGTAATTGTATATTGAGGATAACACAATACTTTGCCTTTGAAACGTAACTTTGACTAAACAACGTATCAAGTCATTCCTTTATTGTAACATTTACCACAATAGTGAGTTTAGTTAGGATTTTGTTGTCAGGTATATACTAAACACTAACATGTGTTTTTCTTAAAACATAATGTATTGACCTTCTCATTAATGTTTGTCACCATAGATTGTAGATTTATAGCAGTATTTGTTGTCTAAGCATTCTCTTTGATGCAGTAGCTATGCGTTTTGCGGGGTATCAATTATTTCACAAACAACGTATTCTTGCTTTGTATTGTTGATGACTTTATGTTTCACTAACGACGAGAATTTACGTGTAATAGGATGGAAACACACTAAGAACATGAGGGTCATCGAGATGAGCTCGGCAATGGATTTGTTCTAACGTGAATTCACTGACGACATCGCGTATCTTGGTGAACACTCACGGCAATGGCTAGAAGCAGGCGATGGAAAAGGTGGTGTGAGGTGTGTGCCGCGCTCTAACGAGTTAGGTGAAACTGCGGTGTGCCGTGCTATAAAGGGTTAGAGGAAATTGCGATGTGCCGTGCAATAAAGAGTTAGCTGAAACTGCGGTGAAGAAAGGAGTCATATTGTGGAACAAAAGAACTTCTACAACCGCTTCATTACAAAGGAAACCAAGATTGTTGCCCGTGCATCCTCCATCTCATTAAAACATTGACTCAAAGCCAGCTGTGGCATCATCAGTTCATGAAACACCACCACACTTCAACAGTGCCATAACCGCTCACGCTTTGGTCCCAAGTTGAGGCCAACCGTACATGCGAAACAGATCTTGTTTGTCAGAATGTTACCACGCCAAATACGTTCCAGCATAAGTGTCCGGGCAGGACAGCAAAACATACACTAATGTGCAAGGTTCTTACTGCTACAGCTGACGCAGTTTCACTGCTGACACAGCCACAACTGACATCACAGCCACCACAAGTGACATAACCACCACTGACGTCACATCAAGGGATATTACTGATGATCCTGCTACTGTTCACCCCCATATGTGAACGATCATCAAATACGCAGAAACAGTTATGTATATAGATGATGACTTCATTTCTGTAAAGCATGATAATAAATGGTAAGTAGAGAAAATAAAGGACATCAGCGCGAGGCTGGTTCAAATAGGGAAAGCTTGATATAAAGAAAGGGAAATGTTATACCAAGTAACACCACAAAGGTATGTCGGCAATGTGTACGACATTCTAGCCAACGACAACAAATTATAGATGATGATGATATACTTGAATAATAAGTGTTGTTATTCTTGAGGCGCCAGTTGTGTTTAATTTATAACGTTTCTGGCAAAACGATGTGGATAGCATATTGCTTATAAGTTAATTACACGATTACAACATTGACTTGTAGCAACTCTTCTGCAAGAAATGGACCACGGAATGCGATACTAGGCGAAACGCATACGTTTTTGTAACTGTTGTGCCAAGAATTATTTCAAAACTGTTATTGTTATGGTTACATTGCTTGTATACCCATCACTTGCCGTTCAGATAAAGCGAAATATTTGTTAACCAGCTATTCTATGTCTGCTGGCGGGACTGTTAAGAACATCTTATGTTAATTGTGATATGGTTAAGTCAGAAATAACATTGTAATTCAAAATATGTTGTTAAATATGTTTGAACATGCGTTCCTTGTCAAGGTAGATATGAAGTATTCTCAATAAAGCAATGGAATTAATATAAATACGTGATTAGCTATTCGACAAGTACCCAATTATAACAAATATAAGCGATACCCGCGAAACATATTTTCTAAGTCTGCATTCACCACAAAAACAAACTCGTACCATTGCAAAGCCATCTTTTTCTATTTCATTATAAATAACAACATCATTTTTTACGCACAACATAAGTAAACTTATACCATTTGACACGGTGTCATGTATAACGTGGAAGGAGTGCAAGCAAATACGATCAACTTAAACAACAAGAAAACGATTAAACCGTGCGTTGACAACTGATGAATTTACATTACCCATGACGTTTTATATATTCTATGTACCAGATAGCCATCAAAAATACGTAATGTATAATATTATAGGGATACGAGATGTTGCAAGACGGACAGTCTATGTATTTGGCGTGGTATCACACGAATCGGACATATAACTTCAAACCCCTCCCTATCTCTCTGGCAGGAATAACCGTAATAAGATGTCAAAAGTTTTCTCTTAAATCTTCAGTATGTCTACTTTATTATCATATTAAAAAAGAAAAACTATATGAAAGTCGCCAAATCGACAATGTGTCCAGGTTTCTTGAGAATCGACCACATATATATATATATATATATATATATACGTGTATATATACATATATATATATATATATATGTATATATACACGAATCGGACATATAATGTCAAACCCCTCCCTATCTCTCTGGCAGGAATAACCGTAATAAGATGTCAAAAGTG
The DNA here is from genome assembly GCA_020002185.1 of Paraescarpia echinospica. Classification (NCBI taxonomy): domain Eukaryota; kingdom Metazoa; phylum Annelida; class Polychaeta; order Sabellida; family Siboglinidae; genus Paraescarpia; species Paraescarpia echinospica. Next base: position 21,858,939 of record CM034534.1, on the reverse strand, counting down.
TTGTCTTAAATCTTCAGTATGTCTACTTTATCATCATATTAAAAAAGAAAAACTATATGAAAGTCGCAAAATCGACCATGTGTCCAGGTTTCTTGAGAATCGACCACACACACACACACACACACACACACACACACACACACACACACACACACACACACACACACACACACACACACACACACACACACACACACGCACACACGCACACACACACACACCCACCCAATCTCCCACCCACCCACTCACACACGCACCCACGCACCCACGCACGCACGCACATACACACACTACATGGATATACTAGATACTAGACTTGTGTGATGTATAGCTACGTTTATTATTGCCTAAGCGCAGAATAGCTACGTCTTTGGCATTTAGCCTCACTTGATTCGTATAGATCTGCTGTTGATCTCATTTGTAGATTCTTCTTATTGCCGTCGTCTGCACGACACACGTTTTAGGCGGCAAAAAGTCGAAGAAGAAGACGAAGTGGGGACCCGAGAAGGACCTGGAACTATGTCGGGAGATTTGCCAACGTGTATACCTTGACTGTGTTAGGAACGCCAGATCTTGTGCTATTACATCAAGAAAAGGATTAAGAGATAAACTTGATCAGTGCTTTCGCGACAGAAACGATCGCTTCAAATCTTGCATCAAAGTATTTCCTGTTTGAACGATTATAGCCGAGTATTTCTTTTAGGAATTTTCGTTTTTGTTTTCCGGAAATCTTGCGAAGTGGCGTAACTATGTTCGTCTTGTGCAGTGTCTACGTTACTCAGATCGGGGATTGATGCCCGGATCATGTTTGGGAGCTAAACACAATTGCAAACTCAACAGAACAAAACAGTGTAAATCATTCCGCAAACTGTTGTTTCAACGGGCTCGCTTAGAAGAATGTGCCGTATTAACCTTTGCTCACATCATACTTGCAAAATGTGAAGGTCTGCGCATCGCTGGGTATATGATAATAAATACATATATAGTTATGCTGGTTTGATACATGCAATAAATATTTGGCCGATGTGACGTTATAATATGATATACTCATAATTGCATTGTTCGTTAAACAGAACACGTTAAACCGTAACTACTGGCTGTGCAAATAAAAATGTAGTGTTTGGTAGGAATGGTTTTGAAATTATACGCACACATTTGTCACACGTGACAGTCTATGTGTGAACAGTAATTTATAGGGCATGCTACCATAACTGCTATTAACAGCTATTAAAGACAATACACATGTGTTGGCTTGCTCGGAGCCTCTCTCTCTCTCTCTCTCTCTCTCTCTCTCTCTCAACATATCCGGAAGCAGGGAGCATGATCGACTGTGTTACAGAACAGTACATTCATATAGGCCCCAGTCGGTCAAATGATGCAGTGTATACACCGTCTCTCCGGCATCTCTCACGCCCAACCGGGAAGCCACTTCGGCCGCTGGGAGCAAGATCCAGTGAGTTAGATATAGAAACCACCACTCTGTAAGTTTACGATAGGTTACACATTTCCCCCTGTGTGGGAACTTATGTTTCCTCCGGCATAGACACCGGATAGAGGTTCGAACGGCTTTCAGCGTCTCTTCCAAAAGACACAGGCAACGTGAGGTGAACGAAATTGCGTAAGTTTCGACATAGGTGGAATGGTACCACCGTCCCCTCGATCGGCGGTTCGGCGCTCTATCGCGCAAACACCGCTCCCCAATACACACATACATACATACATATACACACACGTACATACATACACACATACACACATGTATACACATGTACATACATACATACATACATACATACACACATACATACATACATACATACATACATACATACATGCATGCATGCATACATACATACATACATACATACATACATACATACATACATACATACATACATACATACATACATACACATATATACATACTTACATACATACATTCATACATACATAAATGCATAAATATACGTATACATACATACATACATACACACGTATATTCATACATACATGCATACATGCTTACATGCATGCATGCACGCCTGCACGCATGCATGCACACACGCCCACACGCATATACGCACACACGCACACACGCACACACGCGCACACGCACACACGCACACACGTACACACGCACACACGCACACACGCACACATGCACACACGCACACACATACGTACATACATACGTACTTGCAAACATTCATACGTATGTACATACATACGTATATACATATTTAATTCAATTGTTTATTTCCAATATATAGTATACCACATACGGCTCACAAAGTTCAAAATGGAAAGGGGGAAAGAAGAAGCTCATTACTTGTTACGCACTTTCACAATCATCAATATAACGTGGTCATAATATTAAAGTCAGTGTTTAACAAGACAAGATTTAACAAGATTGCCACCCAGAGAATTAACTCTAAATGACAGGTGGACAAAGAAGCCCTTTGGCTTATCAAGAGTCCAACCCTTTTATCTACGTGTATCCTGCCCTTCTGAGGTATGTGTCGATATTATTTTCATGCTATTAGCACCCACACAATCAGCAGATAATATGTTCCATTCATTTAAAGTCCTTTGTGAAAATGAGAACTTTCTTATATCTAATCTACACTGCTTCTTTGCTCATGTAACTTCATGTCCTCTTGTCCTTCTATTTTTCTTAACTAAGACAAAGATATTTCTATGAATATTTTCATAACCATTCAATATGTTACACACTTCTATCTGACCTCCCAATCTCCTGGTCTCTAGTGTTGTTAAATCACATTCTTTTAAGCGTATTTCATAACTAAGATTACTCAGTTTTGGTATAATTTTAGTTGCTCTCATATGTACTCTTTCTATCATATCTATGTCCTTCTGGCCTCCACGCTTGTATACAATATTATAAATGTGGCCTAACTATTGTTTTGTACAGCGGTATTATTAGTTATTTTTCCTTATATTTCGCTCTGAAACCTTCATATCAGCACTAATGATAATAATAATAATAATGTATTGATCAGACAATCATAATGTAAAAATATAAAAATACATCAATAAAAGTATGTAAATAAATTAAAAAAATACATCGACAAGAACAAAATGTTTAACAATTATATAAATCCCGGACCCACTGGTGCCGCAGTTTCGAAGTACAGTACACGTAAAGGTTAACTCCATGTCCTTTTCTTTTGCAGTAGCACTTAGAACAGTACCTCCCATTGTGTATTCTACTTCTTCGTTCCCATGTCCTGTATGGAGGCATTTACATTTCCCAAAATTGAACAGCATTTGCCATTTTTCAGACCATTTGATCAACCTGTCAAGATCATCTTGTAAATGCTGTCTATCTCCATCACTTTTAATCCTTCTAAACACTTTTGTATCATCCACAAATTTCAACACCTTGCTTGTTATTTGATCATCCAAATCGTTGATATCTATTAAGAATAACATAGTTCCTAGTACTGATCCCTGTGCTACCCTACTAAATACTGATTTCCAGTTTGGAACCTCCCATCAACTACTACCCGTTGTTTTCTGTCAATCAGCCATTTTTTATCCAGTTAATTAAACCATTTCCTATCCCATGGGCCTTTAGTTTAAGCAGTAATCTTTGATATGGCTCTTTGTTGACACCTTTTTGAAAAAACTACGTAGATAATAACTACTGGTGATCCCTCATCTACCCATTTAGTGATATCTTCCCAAAAAAAACATATTTGTTAAGCATGACATCGCTTTTAGAAACCAATGTTGAGAAGGGTTTATTAAGTTATGTTTAACAAGAAAATCACCATCTGATCTTTAATTAGCGTTTCTAATAATTTGCAAATCACTGATGTTAAACTCACTGGTTTATAGTTCTCTGACTTGTTTCTTGAACGTTTTTAAATAACCGTATAGTGTTAGCTACTTTCCATTCTAAAGGAACCAGTCCGTCTTCTAATGACAAATTGAAAACTGTTGTAAGCGGTACGCTAATTTGTTCTACAATTTCCAATAGTAGTTTGGGCGGAATCCCATCCACTCC